>JAAGVU020000001.1:30925783-30959666 GCA_011763525.2 Mormyrus iriodes
TACAACACACTCAGTCAGAGTAAAGCCTTACACGCTGTGTCTGTAACGTGGAATGTAGGGGCCTCCTTAGAGTACACCCACTACAACACACTCAGTCAGAGTAAAGCCTTACACGCTGTGTCTGTAACGTGGAATATAGGGGCCTCCTTAGAGTACACACACTACAACACACTCAATCAGAGTAACGCTTTACACGCTGTGTCTGTAACGTGGAATGTAGGGGCCTCCTTAGAGTACACCCACTACAACACACTCAGTCAGAGTAAAGCCTTACACGCTGTGTCTGTAACGTGGAATGTAGGGGCCTCCTTACAGCTCACATGCTTTCTTACCGGTCTTGCCATCGTTGTGTATGGTAGTGCTGTCTGGCGTTGCCTGCTCCCAGCCCTCGAGCCTCAGCTGCTGAAACTGCACTTTTACCTGGATGAAGTCCTCCTCAATGTCAATTGGGGACTGCTTGGCATTGCTACAGGATGGGTACTTCTTCGCCCAGTTCTTTTGGTTTAATGTCCCTAAGGAGGGGAGAATCATAGCAACTAGCAAATTATTGCGTAATAGCTGCTTACGGCCAGCACACACCTTGAGTGCAAATAAATATTTAGCAACAATAAATAACATTAACAAAACATGGCATATCCCACGTCTGACTGCACTGGCCATCCGCTGGATTTAAAACAAAGTCTGAAGCGGTAAAAATATATACTGTAAGGCAACAATCAATCATGAGTAATGCAGAGGGCTGGAGAGCCCCTCTGCTCCCTCTCTAGCAGCCAGGGGCGATGATGGCAGGGAGATAAAAGCAAGAGTGAAGGAGGAAGAGGGCTGAAGGACAGAGGGAAAGAAAACAAACACGTCAGCTGTGGGCAGAGGAGCAGAGAGGCAGGTTGTGGGTGGTTGGTGACTAACTGGATGCTTTTTTTCCCAGTAATTATCAGTGATGCCCATGTCACTGATCCACTCCCACAATGCACTGCAGGATTAGCTGCCACATTGAGGCACCGCTTAAACCTATAAACTGAAGAGTTTGAGGACATCTCCAGCTTTCTCAGAATGATGCATCTCGCAGCAGATGAGCCAAATATAGACTAACCATCCTGCTGTTTGCTTTTTGAATGAGCTTCCCGTCGCGAAATCTGGGCAGATCAAAATGCGTGCCTAAATGTAAAAATGTATAATTATGAAGATCAGTCATCCTTCTGCCTTTAATGACCAGTTATTCGTCCAGTACTGTTGGGGTCCAGGATGCATGGAGGGTAACACCCCCAGTGGGATGCCTCACCCCCCCCCCCCAAGCATTAAGGTCCTTATGCTGAATTCCATTTGAACTCGTAACTCAGAAATTCCAAGTTCCTAGTTGGAAATTTCAACTGGAATAACCCCTGAAGTCAGAATTCCTACTCTGAAAGTCGGAGGGATCTACACAACTCCAACCTCAGAATTCAAAATAGCTGTGCCCTTTATCAACAGTAGTGAAATCTGTAGTTTTACATTGCTTATTAACACTTACGTCTCATTCGTGGCTCTTAAATTGGTCGTACACGCAGTACTGTCCAACCGCTATCCGTGGTCATGTTGCTACAATGTTTTCATGTGCAAAATACTGCGTAATGTGTTGTTATCAACTGATATTGCTAACAATGGCTAACACTTAACTGGGCTAGAACTGGGGCCTGTTTCAGAAAACAGGATTTCTTACTTAGCCGGATAACTTGTCAGATTTAAGGTAGTCTGGGCTAAATGTAAGTGAACGAAAATTAAGGCCCTTTAAACTGGGGTAAATTAAAACCTACAAGTTATCCAGCTAAGCAAGAAATCTTGCTTTTTGAAACGGGTCCGTGGTATTGCTAAATAGTTTCTCAATTTGCTGTACTGGAACGTGCTTAATTCGTGTGTGACATCATCCCCAGTTTCAACCTCCAAGGTAAATGGAACGCAGCATCAATATCCATGCTCTCTGCTCATCCATTCATTCCAGAAGTAGCCATAATGGCATGGCTGCATGACAAACACTGTAAGGACGAGAAAAGACAAACGTGCCGATCCCGTATCCCTGAAGGAGTCGTGGTGGCGCAACCTGCTGTTCACAAAAATCAGCGATAAATGCAGATATTCAAAGTGAAGAACAAACTGCAACGTAATGAGACTCAGAGCAGACACAGTTATAGATACTTTTATATGCATTTAGATGTTTAAAGGCATTTTGCTCCTGGAGTCTTAACAAAGACAATGCAGAATTAGGTCATCCAAAACTCTTGGCTGCCTGCATTAACATCTCAATGGGCTCCACCATGGGGCACTGTGAAATAATTTGGGTCCTTTCGGCAGATTTCAACCAGCCCCCTCCCCGGGACATAAATTCATCTTCATTTGCATGATTAAGACGCTGTTCCATAGGCATAAGGACCGAGGAGTGACTACTTTCAAAAGGGGACTTCCTTAAATTAAAATCAGCGGCCCAGAAGCACATTCTGGTAAGGAAGGGTAATCCAGCAGAAGATCTCACAGCGAGAGCACTTCGCTTAAGCAGGATTCTGCGTGTAGTGAACCTTTATTCCTGATCATCTCACTGTAAATCCATCAAGTCATAATTCACTGTTTAATGTCTTTGCATCGCCTGACACGGCTTATCCATCCATCACCTCGAGTCACATCACACTCTGAGACTGAGCTGCATTCTCTTTCACCGTTAGCCACCTTTAGCTCAAGACTGTAACGTGCAAACTGCTTTCCCACTGAATATTTCTGTAACATATTTGTGTGTACTTCACCTCTCATGTTGCGAATAGGAGCTTTCAGAGTTGAGCCTCCTGTCGCCCATGCCTCGTTTCCAGATATTTCATGACTTTCGTGAATTTGCAGCAGCTCAGTGAAGGAGAAGAGCTCCATAAGGACAACTTTGTGCAAATCGGCAGAATAAGGACAACAGCAGCTGCCTTCTGAGGGCAGAAGCAAACCACAATAGCGAATACAGTGGGATGAGTGTGTCCTCTTTCATAAGGGGATAAAATATCCATCCATTCATTCATTCATCCATTTTCTGTACCTGCTCATCCTATGCAGGGTCATGGGGGTCCAGGATAAATTATACTATTTAATTTTGACATGTGAATGTGAATAGCCAGAGCAGGAAGGGAGGACAAGGCAAGTTCAGGGTGGGGGTGGGGGGGGAGTGGCGGAGGACTGGGGTCACATGGTACAGATTAGCAAACCCTGCGAGCTGTATGCACATGCAACAGTGGGACTGGCAAGCATAACTTGCACTGTGAGGTAAATGCATTTAACACTTACTGCAGGGAGAGGAGAATGCAAGCGCTGGCTGTTAATCTAAGTATTAATAACAGTGACACCCCCCATCAGTCCCTGAGGGAGCCCCACCCACTCAGGGATCTCAGCGATCCAATCAGGAGCCTTCAAGGGAAACCCTGCCATCGGCCGGATCTCCGAGGCGACAGTATTCCCCTTCTAATGACACATATACCTGCTCCAGGTGCGTGACCTGGCCTTCGCCTCCAGGTGGCTTAAGAAATACATTTGCAGGTGAGGAGGACTGGGGTGCAGAGGGTGCGTGCACATTTTTGTCAGGGGGAGAGGTCATGTACTAAGAGGCATATGCGTGCACACACTTTGAATCTGAAACACATGAAAGATGGAAAAATTCCCTCTGGTTTCCGCCCTCGAAAGTTACACATTCCAACACAGAAAACCAAAACTAGAGCCTGCTAATCCCGAGGAAAAAAGTAGCAGGCCTTCCCCACCCCCCTTACGGATTCAGCTATATCACAATTCACAGATTCTTCTTCTAATATCACTATTGTGTTGCAGCATATATATTTCAAACTAGAGGCAGCTTCTTGGTGCAAGTATACCACAGCCATAGGCGTTTAGCCATAGAATACTGGAATGAAGACCAGCCTTCAAAATAGTTTTTTCAACCAGTCTCCCTTGTAATTCAAGACCTCTGAAAAATGGCTGTCAAAAGAAAAGAGAAAAGAACTAATTCATGAATCTTACATTCTGATAGTCTTCAGGTGAATGTGTGCAAGGAATCTTTTAGGGTTTCACTCTGAAGTTATCCTCTCAGGTAATTATTCAGGGTGCTGAAGCAAAAAAAAAAAAGCCATAAAATTGAAATTCATCCTCATTAAAATCCACAGAGCACTCCTAGCAGGGCACAGTTTTTCCTTTCTCGACAAATTAAGTTGTGGATCTGGATACAAATAAAAGCCTTTTTTAAACAAAGGGCCTGGTGGATTCTGATTTTGTGCTCATGATGTGAGACAGGATTACAGTTAACAAAGAGCAGCCCCTGGTGCTCAAAGATGACCGGCTTTCCACTCTATGGCTGAGTCTCCAGCGCTACCCACCCCCTGCCACCCCACAACCCCCACCCCAGCGACCTGGAACCTGATATCTCAATCTGCCCTGGGACTGGAGGCTGTCCACTAGGGAGAGAAAAATTAAGCCAAATGATGATTGACTGTGACCAGGAGTATATAAAGAGGTGGGGCCACAGGGCCACTGCCCTAGCTGAAAGCTGATTGGCCCCGGCAGTGCTGCTTCATTGTCACTCAGTGATTCAACACTTATTATTGGCTAATAATGAAGCTGGTCCCCCCGAATAACTTATGGCCCCTCTGAATACAATGATTAGATGTTGCAAACAAACACATTGCGTTTTTCTCCTGTGAGTTTGACAGTTAACTCTCACCTTTTCACTGAGGAACCCTTAATCACATTCATGCCCCAAAACCTGTCAGCCACAACCCGGCACCCACCCAAAGACCACCACAAGGGAAGGAGGCAGAGATATGTGACCCTGAGCCGCACACAATAAACAGAGCATCATCATGATCCAAAGGTCACAGTCCAAACAGATGGAGACAGAACAGGTAGGTTAAAGCCAAAGAAAAGGGAGAGGAGCCAGCAGGGGAGATCACGTCGGCCCCTGGAGGCGGAGAAAGAGAACATCGTCACATGCCAGTGCTGCCTGTGTATGGTGGATGTTTAGGTGGATCGGGTTGTGGCACCACACCAGTGTGGCTGCCCTCCCGTTTCCACAGCTTTGCAGACCGTGCAGCACATTAACAGACGGCCATAACCCATCTTTCAAGCTCCACCTTGGCCACCGTTTACAAAGGCCCTGACTATGCTCTGCTAATTAATTATAAAAATTAATACTGCCATTCTGAAATGCAGACTGTGGCGATACACACACCGTCCACGAAAACCCTTTTTTTAAGTTTCTATCAGGGGAATATCAATAGGCCCTTTTATGAATCTCTCTGTGTTAACCAGGCTGTCCTGATATTCACACTCAAGTGCTCTCTTTCACATGGAAATTCGATTATTCATGCCCCGGCGCTTGTATTGACACACAAATCTCCAGCCTCATTCTGGAGATAAAAAACAACTGATCCCCACTTGTGACAGCTACCTGCCCGGCGAGAGAAGAGCTCCTCATATCACAGGCGATAGCTCCCACAGCAAGGCCCAGCGGCTGGCCCCAGAGTGGCACGGAATTCATTCGTTTTGGTTATAAATACATACTTTACCTGACGTCCTACGTCAAAAGCACAGCTCAATAACACAAGTTGCAGGGGGGCAGGATTACCTCAGCAACTCGTACAGGAGGAACTGAATATCTGTAAGAATGTGGAAAACCTTTAAGCCTTGAGCAGAGCGGAGGGTCACACAAAGCACCCCACGCCACCCAACAGCCCCCCCCAACCCTTCTCCTCGTCTGGCTCTCATAATGCCCCCTTTGTACTGACAGCTCACTGCCTCCTCAGCTTGAAGTCCGCAGACAGCTGAGGTGGCACCAGCGCCCAATCCCCAGGAATTTCTGGGAAACAGGAAAGCAGAATTCAACTGGGGGGGGGATTGCCCCCCCCCCCCCAACTCAACCACAGCAGCGATACACCCTCGCCATCACACTAACGAGTTCACTTTCTTGCCTCTGATGTCATCCCCTCCACCTCTGACAGAAGTCACCTGGTTTGTCAGACTCTCCTCATTGGTACTGCACAATGGGTCCGATTTTTCCATTCTGCCCTTCTTTGTAAAAAGAGCTAGACCAGCAGTAAGCAAGAGCCAGACAGAAAACTGAATGTGTCACAGCCTGATTTTTTATACTTTTGTTGGAATTACACTCGTTGAACAATTCAACAAATTAAGATCCCACAGGGATCCAAGTTTGTGTTTCATCAAATTCACACACCCTGGCAAATTGGCCGTCTAGTCATTAGTGAATTCATTAAGCCGTCCTCATCTCCTCCCCTTTACAATATCTCTTAATGTCTGGCACACAGCAATTATGTTTTGAAGATGACATAAACAAGAAAGATGGAAATGGGATTCATATATTTGCAGGATTCAGGGTTGTGAAAAAGAAAACAAAATTTGGCAGGCAGAATTTTAAATTAGATTCTTTGTTTAAAGATTTTTTTTTTGCACCACAGTACCACAGTATTTCCACTACCTATGTAAATAAATTTCCCCAATATTTCCACAATCAGCAAATCTTATTTTCACTGTTATATGGAATTGGTATTGCCAGAAACATTGATGTTACTCCTTTCATTCACTCCAGTTATGGAGATATATTAACACCAAAGGCCTGGTGATGATGGAGAGGCCTACCAAGCCTGGCCCATACGGACGGCAGTGGCCACATGATTCTGGAAAACTGAAGCAACCAATCAAGAGTGTGGCTGAATCATTCACTGATAGTGAGTAAACTTGTGGGACACCTTGCCTGTACAGAACCTCAAAGCCCATTGTAAGAGGGTCCTCAAATGCATCATGGTACATCCAAATTTCTGCATGACCAGACACAAATCTTAACACTTTAAATGAATGAACAAATGAGATGGGGGGAGTCCAGGAATCCAAAACTGAGTAGGTACTCAATGTGGAACAAAGTCTTTCAAGGAGCCCCCAGCTACTGTGTGTTGCCTACCTGCGTACGACCAATCGATGTCCTCTGTGAACTTCCGCTGCGTTCGGAAGTACCCATGAACGACATCAGCTGAAATAAAAGACAAACGTGAATTAACAAACAAACACACACAAACAGTAAAACTACATGTTCACGCGTTGCACTAAGAACATCTGCAGGCTTCCGTGGTGTCTGACTTAAAGAATGTGTTTCACGAGCCTAAACAAGCTTTTATGAGATAACCATAAAATCATTAGGCTTTTGAAATGATATTATATGCTACCTGTGTTGGCGTTTCTGACACCAATTAACTGGAGCTAATTAAAACAGCTAAAGACAAGAACACCAAGACCTCTGCTACTGTATCCTGAGGCACAGTCAAGGACTGAGTTGAGTTAGGGGAACCAGAGATGGACGGACAGGATGCTACAGAACGATGGGTCTAGTTAGCCTAATCCCACCTGTGGTCTGAGAAATGGTGACCCCTCAGTCATGTCCCTGCCCCCATCATTCTTGCTCTCACTTTCAATGTGTTTAATTAAAAAGGCTGTTGCAGGGGATGCAGGCATAGCCCACTGCAATGCAAGCAGGATTAGTCCATGTAACCATGTTGGTGCCAAGTCTTAGCTTACTGAGAACAGACATAGGCAGCAAGAGCCAATACCTGAAAGGAAAGAGCACACACACACATATACACACACTACTAGCCACTACAGGCTGTATGAAGACTGCCACATTGTACTCCTTCAAACATTTGTCTAAACATGTAGCGAGTTACTATGTAGATACAACAAAACAACATTCCATTATTGAACTTTAATACATAAGCAGCAACAAGTCTTCAGTTAATACTTCACTGTAGAATCAGTCCTATGCATTAAAGAAAAACAAAATAAGTAATTAGAAAATGACACCTGAAAACTTCTAGCCATCCAGGTTGTAATATTTATTCATTTATTATGCATTGGCCTCAGTAGAGTATCCAAAGTTGAATGTTTAAACCAGTGTTTCCCAATCCAGTCCTCGGGGACCCGCGGCCGGTCCATGTTTTTGCTCCCTCCGAGCTCCCTGCCAGACAGTCCACATTTTTGCTCTCTCCTAGCTATCTACCAGGAGCTTGGAGGGAGCAAAAATGTGGACTGTCTGCGGGTTCCAGAGGACCGGATTGGGAAACACTGGTTTAAACTATCAGGAAGAACAACCACCAATACCTGATTTATATACAGAGTACGGGGGAACTGCCCTCCATGGAGTGTGTGGAAAGGAACAGTTACTGCTACATCCAACAAGCCCACAGTAATAACCCCGGAAATCTGAATTTAAGAAATCATTCCCTGAGCATTGGCAGCATTGCAAATCAGGTTAGCTTGCATAATTAACCTCCAAAGCAATGCCACATTTCCACACCTTCCCACGGTGCCTCATCGGGCCTTATTCGGGAACATCAAGTGATCGGTGACACAGGGCTGTGCCATTTCACCGAGGACAGACACCATACCGATGCACCTTCCAGACTCTGACGGCGGCTACCTCACTGTCCTTCACAGGCCTGCACAGGCGAAAGAGAAGAGTTAAAGATTCACTGCTTCCTTTTGTTACTGCTCGAATAGCTGTGTCCACACACTTTAAACAGGGTGACACACCTGTTTATTCTGCTGGACAAAGGGCACTGTACCATGTGCGAGTTGGAAGCCAGGGAGGATCAAACATCAATCGAGTTACCAAAGCAGCCGGCTTCCCTCAGACCAACCAGATTCAAAAGCAAAACCAACATAACACAGATACAGCAACTGAAATATTTGTCTTGTGTAACAGAGGTCAGATACTGGCCAGATATAAACTATTTTGGTATGTTTCAAAATAAAATCTGTACTGTGTTATATACTTGTTATTTTTGGAAGTTGTTTTTGTAATGCAGTTGGACAATAAAAATTTCCCCCCATGGGATCAATAAAATTTAATCTCTATAAGACCTTCTACTGTTTTAGAAAGCAATTGAGCTGCTGAAACTCGATCAGACTGAAGAGATGCCTAAAGCTCCCCTCAGACAGTAAGGGCCAGGTGGGTAGGTTATTAACACTCACTCTGCAATAACATCCAGCATCAGATCAGTTTGTCGCCTCCTATTAGGATTTCTGTTGTTCCTGCTCCCGACAGGGGTCAGATCAGCCACCACCATTGGGATCAAAACATGGGGATACATTCCTGCCCTCAGAGTGTCAGATGCTACCATCTTAGCTTTTATTTAAATGATCAGAGGACTCACAAGCAGAGAGTATCAGAGAGGCCAGCCCCTGATTAATAAAGTTACTGTAAAGTGTTGCATTACAGAAGAAAGAATCCAGCTGGATCAACAGAGGGCCAGTCTGAGGCATTTGTAGCAAGACGCCGTTCCTGGGAAAAATTTGTTCATCAGTAATTCAATTATACTTCATTTAATACCATAAAGGCTTCTTAATATTCATGTCTTTTACCGTTAGCAAGAAAGATGGTTCTGCCCGTTTTAAATCCACGGACTCGTGAGCATGAGATGGTTGTCTGCCGGGGGAAGAGGGAAGGGGCTCTGCTGGTGTAATATCACAGGCTGGGGTTGGTTAAGAGGATTAGTGCTACCCCAGGAGACTCTTGGCTGAAACCCTTGGCTGAAACTCAGGGAGACCATAGCTTAGCTGTCAATGTCTGACTAACAATTCTGTGCACCGAGGGCTCATTTCCTGGATGGCGAACTTACTTCTCAGGGTGTAAATTGTCTGCATTATGGGAAAAAAAAGAGTAATGTGTTATTTATGCTGGGTAAGCAAACAGCCAATGGGGTCTTTTTAGGTTTCCGGAACCAGCGCTGCCGGAGAACTATCCTCACCGTTTGGCAGTCGGTAAAAAAGAGGAAGGAGCTATGGAATATAAAGAGTGGCAGACGGACGATAAGGAAACTTCTGTTTGAAATGGCAACATTCATTAGCGGGTATCCAATGCCAAAGAGACAGCAGTTCACCCCATATCCCGTTGCACTTCGTAGACCAATGCTTACAGATGCTAATTAAATTCCAGACTTTAAGCACAGGCCCTCAGATATGCTTCTATCTGCTGACACATCTGCCATACTGATTCAGATAATCATCCGTCAAACATGCAGGAATGCTCTTGGTCTGTTCACACTAATGGAGCAAAAAAGAGGAATGAAAGGACCAGACCATGGAAGCGGACAGCCATCTATAACAAGAAAGATGGTTCTGTCCATTTAAGATCCACGGACTTGTGAGCATGAGATGGTTGTCTGCCGGGGGAATCCCAGCCATGTACAACATCCCGCTTCAGACGGATAGGCAAAGAGAGCAAACCAGGACTATGAGATCAGCATAGGCAAACAGTCCCTCTCTGGTCAGCTGACTTTGGGAATGAGTGTCAGACATTTGGTTTCATAACACAGGAGTCACACCGTGGGAAATGTGGTTTTGAAACACTGTATTTCAGATGAAGTCACACACATTTCAAGTCACATGGCACCCTATCATAATGGAGTGAATGATGTCACACATATCAAATGAACCACAGGTTCTGATGATGTCACACACATCATTTCATCTGCCACACTAACAAAAATTGATGGACCACAGCGGCTGACGTCAGACATGTTATATCACCTGCTATACCAACAGGAAACTGTACACCACATGGTCTGATGATGTCACACATCTTGTCACCAGCCAAACCAACAAGAAATTGCGGACCACATGGTCTGATGATGTCACACACAACTGCCACACTAACAAGAAATGATGGACCACATGGTCTGATGATGTGATACATCACATCACCTGTTGCACTGACAAAATCCCACAGGGACAATGATGATCAGGGTCTCCACAGCTAAACATGCTCAAGCAGGACTCAGTTCAGAAACAGTATATATAGCTATTCCATGCACTTGTTTATAGCCCCTGACTGATGGCACTGGGGGCCTATACTTTTGTGCGCCCTATAATCCAGCTGTTGCCCATGCACACATGACATACAGTAACCGTGAGAATCGCACGAGGTTTGTCAGGGGGGGCATACACACATACTGGGACAGCTGAGTTTTAAACATACATCATACACTATCAGGCCAGTCACGGACATGAAAATCTTATCACTGACTTGTGTATTTTCTTACCCAGCATTATACGAAACATACACACATATCTGTGTCAATCTGGTCACAAGCTCATAAGCTGAAAACATTTTGCTCATAAACCCCCGTGGTAACCTCTGTCATAGTCATTTGAAGAGCTTGGCAAATATTTTGGGTTGAGAGATTTATTTTTGAGTCTTGATTCCCTTGGATCAGATGACTTTGACCACTGTAGATGATATGCAGTGTCCCAGTTAAGCTGCTGGTGTTGGTGTTTGGTGTAGCCAGTGTAGTTCCTGCCCATAGAGATATTGGTCAGCGCTAATCCATCCTTTACAGCTAAAGATACAGGAACTGGCCCTCTATCTTTTGCATACACACACCCAAAAATAAACGTGCAACCACATATTGTTTGAGGGTGACCTTGCTCCATTTCAAATTTATGCTATGAAGATCACATCCCAGTTTTGTAAACAATGTTGTATTGATAATCTGAGCATTGTGCTTTTATTAAGTATGATTTTAATTTATTATCTTTTGAAGACTTAACCCCCCCCCATGAACTGACCTAAATGCTTTGGGGTTATTTTGAATGAAGCCAATTTCCTGAAAATTCACAGTGGATAACCTTGTTGAACCAAAAACAAATCTAAGGTGTCAGAAATTCCTCATTCTTTGAAAGTTCGATAACATTGTACAAAAATAAAAATTAAAAGTTGTTTTAAAAAAAAAACAAGCTAAAAGTCTCCAATCACAAACGATTCTGGAAAATAACACTCATGATTGCAATAGTGACATCTGCTTTAGGGCAGTCAAATTCACTAAATGAGTCACAACTGTGATACACAATGTAATGACCACATGACTCAATTTTTAAGCACACAATCATTTTTCTATAGTCAGTTTCACAAAATGAAGCTCTTCAACAGTAAAAAGATAAACACTGGAAGGTTAGAACATAAAAATTAGAGGTTAAGTCATATTTCAAAACACTGCGCCACAGAGTAGCAATGAGTGGGATTACCATTAATGGCCACCTTTACTCACTTATAATCTGGGTTGCAAAGGGACAGAAAACTTCCGGTAAATTTCTGGAAATTTCCCATAAACTTTCCATGGGAAGGGGCATTGCACAGGGGTGGAAAATTTTCAGAAACTTTCCATAGGAAGTTCAGCCGGAGAATTTTGGAAATATTGAACTCCATGGAACCCCACGAGAGCTGTCAGATACAACACAGAAAACAAACTGTATGAATAATACAACATAGAATATGAACTATAAACAGTATGTTTTGATGCAGATGCTTATTTTGGGGAGTTTTTACGCATATATAATTACTCACAAGCACCTACTTACACAATGATATCACTATTGGTGCTGTCAAGATGTTTTTTTCCCCCTCAACTACAAAAGTTCCCTGTTATAGGCTAACCTGCAATTTGCAAATTTCCAGTTTATTCCAGTTGATTCCCATGGAAAGTTTCCAGCTTTGAAAATTCACAGAATTTTGCAACCCTACTTCCAAATGATTAGTTACTGATTAATTTTGGATTAAACCAAGCAGTGGTTGACAACTTACAGTAACCTGGACCTCCTTACATTTCAAAGCCTCGTTTCTCCCATCATTATGCAAAGAGCCTCTGCTGATAAATAGAGGAGATGACATTGTAGCAGAACTGTCTACCTGAGAAGGTTTGAAGTTTTATTTTCATGTATTCCGAGGAAATTCTTATGCTACAGTTGCGGGGCAGGGCATCGGGGGACAGGACAAACAGCACTGCAATGCAAGACAAGACAGTGCAAGACAAAACAGTGCAGTATAGGAATGAGTAACAAAAAAGAAATGTACTTATGTATCAAGCAGATGATTAAAGTTCAAGAGGAATAATCCTCTTAAATTACACAGATGAAGACACTGTAATTCCAGCATTTTTTGCTGGTTTCTTCAGTCATCAAATTACCAGTATATTAAGGAAAAAGAAATTTGACAGCTTTCCTACTTGGTTAAAATGCTGCCATCCGCACAGGGAAGAGAGCACAGCAGCGGAGTGGGTGAGGTGGAAGCCAACAGCCATGTGTGTCTGGGGTCGCTTTTGCACACCTTAGGCCAGAGGCCTGGCCCTGCAAAATTAGCATGCAGGATGTGTCCAACTTGACTCCACAGAAACAAGCAAACCTTCTCACCATTGTGACTTTGTCCGGCCCTTCGCCCATTACCATGGACACAAATTCAAGGGGTCTCCTTTCACTTGAGCTCCATATGAGTTTGCATCATTTTAGAAGGATAGCATGCGGCCAAACTCTCCCCAACCTGAAACAGCCCCATTACAAGCCAACTCTACTGGTTAACCTTTTCAGTGGCCCCATCTTTTGGGGCTTCACGCACAATGGCCACTATTGTCAGCAGTGCGGATAACTTCAGACCGACTTCTCAAAGAAGATGCTGGGTGAGAAAAAAAAAACTGGAAAAAGGAACATTTTCTGGCCCCACCCTCAATGTGACTTTAGCGACTGAACATTTCCAAACATTTACCATAAGAGTGCGATTGTTTTAAACACAAAGTTCATTTAGCATGCCATTTATGTAGGGGATTGCGAAAGAGTTCATCATCACATACCGGAAGACTATTTACTTCTGTCCCTTTTCAGCCATGAAGTCCACCAACCACTTCCTGCTTGTCCAAAAGAAATGCATACATCCTTGAAAAAGATCCACTCCATCCTTATTTCGACCATACTTATACTGTAAGAGTACATTCGTTTTGTGGTGAGTCTGAAGATAACAGTGCCTTCCTTATAGGCTGATGGGTATTGGAGAAAAGATACCATTAAATAAGTGAAAACTTCTGTTGCCCAATCAGCTAACCTAATAGCTCCAGCAAGACAATTTATTGACAAGAGGCCTGTGTCTGCGAAAAGTCAAGACTTCGCTTGACGACAAAAAGCCAGTAAGATGGCATCTCTGTCAGGACATTTCAGAGCTTGACTTCACTATTCTTAAAAGTTTGTGGGAGTTTTACTTACACAAAAATGTCCCGAGGGCAGAACAAAAAATGATTGGTTCAGAGTGATAACCAATCAGATTGTAGAGGAGGTGGGTCCAAGCAACTAGAGGTGGGAATAAGACATCTGATTGGTTGGTCCTGCCTCTTCTAGTTGCTTGGACCCACCTCTCTACAATCTGATTGGTTCAGAAAGATAACCAATCATTTTTCAGTCTGCTCTCAGAACATTTTTGTGTAGTAAAATTCCAATGAGCGTCTTAAGATTTTCCCTCACAATAAAGAGACTATAGAAGATTTAATTAAAGCTCTACCCCCCCATTTCACTATTGGAGCATTAAACTCTTCAGGTGGTTACTCTTGATTAGCTTACTGTGAATTTCAGGCATATCATATTTCCAGTGATAGAGCCAAATGAGGAAGGTACATGAGGCATGCGTGTATTATTTCCAAAAGACGCAGTCATCAAAGCACCCTCTACTGAGGGGCTTTGCTGTAATTCCGACGCTCCAGAAGGATGGTATGGCCCCATTCAGTTTCTGCTCTTGCCGTCTCTTTCCGGAATCCTCCGCTGGGATTGACGCTTGTATGCCTTTAGTCCACCGCTTTTAAAAGTTCAGTTTCAAACTTGCATGATGTGAAGACAAATTACTTCACATTTGGAAATACCATAAATACATGGGATTTAGGGGATTTATGTGAAAATAATCATATACTCTTATATGCAGCTTATATAATACATCTAACTTGTTTAAGAGAAAGATTGAGAATAAACAGAACCAATGACGCAAGTTTATACATCTACACCTCCCGATCCTGTACATTTGTATACTTACATAACAGGAGGTAAAAAAAATATAGCCCTGAAGGAAAGAGGTCATTGAAATAGTGGCCTAAATACAGATATAGAACATTCCTGCTTGTGTGCTGTTGCTCACCCAAGCAAAGGCAGAAAAAGTGTGTTTCTAAGCACTCGCTCAGAAGTTCAGCTTCCTTTGCCTGAGGTACGTTACTGTCCCATGCAACTTCGCATACATATAAACAGAATTCAAAAAGGCCAACAGAACTAGGCTGGCATGACAGTCTAAGCCATCAAATCCAGAACAAAGGCAAGTGATGGATGTGAGTTTGGAGACCTCAGTAGCTGCCTCGCCTGCCTTCCCCACGGAATTCCCCAGCACTGCGTGGATTGGCTTCAGCCGCGACTACTCGCAGCTCATCTTGGGTGGTACTTCACGCAGCTTCCTAGCAACGCCAACATCAGCTCCCCCTTTCAATGGAGGGCAGTGTGGAGGCACTCATCTGGCCCATTTAACTCACCACCCATGCAGGCTGTGCCAACACCGAATCCCCCCCACCTTCTGCTGGCTCTCCCTCCATTCAGTCATGTGACTATTCCCGCCTGACATCATCGTAGTATTAGCATAGCTACAGTGTGTAGACTAACCACAAACTCTTAAAGCAAATTTTAATATCATACTTACAAACTGGATTATAGCCAAGCCTGACTTTCGCTTACACATCTATAGTTTTATCACTATTTAATATAATACTATAAATAAATCCATTTTAATCAATGGAATTTTAAAAATTGCAAATAGTGGTTTTCTTTCCAGCTTACAATGACTCAGCCCTCAAGACCTCTAGGAAGACATACATGCAGAAGACAAATTTTGTCATAAGACTGGTTAAGGATAATGAAATTTTTCAAAAAATGTGTTTGCATACATGGTCCTGCAGTAGTACATCCCAGAATCCTTACATGGTGTTCATTCTACATAAATTGTACCATCTATTTAATTTCCCTGATGGATTTATGCTCCCAAATGGCTATAATGGAAGCACAATACTGTTTAATGACCTAATTCAAGGGAAATCCATGAAACTGGGACATAGCAGCAGTTATTAATCCAAAATATTAGCAGTTCTATACTTGGTTGACTCCACATTCATGTGGCTCAGTCAAGGTGTTAAGAATGGTGAGGGCAATTCAGAAGATGACTGAATGTCTCCTTCAAATGACTGGTTGTGTCTGATTGTCTTGGGAGTTAGCTATTTTGAGTAATACCTTAATTGAAAGGGGATAAAATCCAGAGAAACACATTAGGGTGGCAGTGGGAAGCTGCTCTATGATTGGTCAACTTCTAGTCAACATATTTAAAACAGGGCATTGATTCACCTCAAAAATCATGGCATGGAAACTCATCTTGGTCTATATATCGCAATGATTACAGGATTGGCCAGTATTTTTACAACACATGAAGTGCCACTTTAAGAACCATTTAATACACTTTTTAGTGGTTCCGTTTTCTCCTATGAATCGGACACAGTCCATTATGCATGTGTTCATAAATATACATTCACTCAAAACTTGGTACTTCCAGCTCAGACAGGCACCACATATAGGGTAGAGGTGTGTGGCTCAGTAGGTTAGGAGGGTATACAGTACCTCTGATCAGAAGGTCACCAGGGATTTTACAGTTGAGGCCCTTAACTTTTAATTGCTCAAGGGACTCACTGATTCTACTTTCTCAAAAATGTATATTGCTCTGAATAAATGTATCCACTTAGTAGATAAAATGTGCAGACTTATTTGCAGAGCTCATGAAGATCATTATTATTTGGACACATGTTCTCAGGATTTCAGCCAGGGCAACAACACTACACATTTTTGCAATGCATCCACTTACAGAGTGCCAGTCAAGAATATTAGCAAATTTGAGTATGTCTATATACTATATGACTGCATGTGGTAATAGTGGGAAAACACAGCATGAACATAGCATGTTTTATTCCTGCCCCCCCCCCACACATGTGTGTTTACAAACTGCATGATAAATTCTTTGTGGAAAAAAAACACAGATGCATTGCTCCATTCGCTCGATAAAGACAGCACTCTGCTCACACGTCTGCCAGGCCAAAGCCACCCAAGTGAAACATGAATATTTCCACAGAGATCTGCTCACTCTTTAGAGGGCACCTTGACATACCAGAGAGCAGACAACTGCCTTCAATTTAGTTTTTCCAATTCCACTTTCCACTGCTAGCTTCATTGAAAGCAGCACTCAAACAGGCCCAATTGTGGCTCAGACCAGAAGCCATTGGCAAGGTTTTAAAGCCTTGGATAAGGCCACTTCTAGCTTGCTTACAACTAACTCTGAACAAGAACTGACAAGTGGAAGTTCACACCACAGTTCTAGGCCCAAGTGGAAGTATTATGTGTGTAGCTTTTTTTCCTCTGTCCTCCTCAACATGGCTTTGCTACAGCAAGTCCTTTTGCATGGACGATGGGCTGCCCCCGTCTGCCCCAACTCATTAAATGTCTCAGTCAGGAGGGTGATGTTGCTGGCCGAGAGACAAAAGAGAACCACAAGAGCCTGTCATAGCAGCTGTGATGCAGTGGGGGGAGCAAACAACCCAAACTGACAGCCGTGTAAAACGGGCAAAATCAGGGTAAGACAGGGGTCAGCAATGGGAAAGAGAGACATCAAGGACATAAACAGAGGGCACGAGACAGAGGTTAAAAATGTGACTGTGACAAATTGGGGTGAGGGGCAACACTGCAAGCAAATCAGCGACATTCCTCTTGGCTGGGGGGCGTGTAGGCAGCAGCGCAGGTGTGGGTGTCATCCTTCAGTGAGCTGATACTCGCAGGAGGCTGGTGCAGGTGAAGAACGTATTACAGTCTTCCACAACCCACCCGCAGTATGAGGGCCGGCTCAAGGGCTCAGCCTGCCAGCATAGGGTGTAGGTAGTTACACAAGCAAGCACACAGCCACTGTCAAGGGGGAGGGACGTCACAGACACACAGGACCACCGACGCAGGGCCGGATGTCAGACACACAGCCTCTGACACTGAGCCGGACGTCACAGAAACACAGCCACTGACAAGAGGCTGAATGTCACAGACACACATACCCTCATGTATATTGCAAACATTCTGACTGCAGTACTGTTGAAAACCCCCGCCCACCCCCCCTTTGCTCCCTCTCGCTCACACACAATGTGGGCCCCCAATCCCCAATGCTGTTACTCCACTTGGGGCTCCCTTCTGTACTCTAACGCAAAGCTCCAGGTCAGCTCTCCCACTCCATTCAGCCTCTCAGGGCGCCCCACGCCCTTTACAGTCAAGCGAGTGGTGCTCTGTGCCTTATCTCCACTTGGATCAACAGTGCAAGCCCTCCTGAGCAAGGACAGACACAAGAATGCTATTCACCTGTGACACTAAGCAACATTTCATTGAAGCGACTGAAGATGGTGTCATCAAGCTGTACCTGTACTTAGTGTAGTAGAGACTTTGACTCATAATGACTAGTTTATGTTAAAGTAAAACATAAGCATACTTGACAAGAGTGACCACTTAGCTTATAAAACAAGAAGCATGTGGCTAGCAGGTTTACAGATGTTAGGCAGGACTAAGCCTATGCAAACTCTAGCCGTGTTATTTTAATCAATCTTATATTAATAGTGATAAGACAGCAGGCTTTCTGTGGGACTGCGCTGTAATTTTAATGCTGACAAACAGATGGTACACCAATTCTTTTTTCTCTAAAAGGCACTGGCTTTAACCCCATTTTATACCCTATAATTCATCAAAGATTAAGATTTAAAGCATGCAAATTAAGGCACAAGGCTGGCTGGTGGGGGGGGGGGGGCACACAGTGAGTATTGCACAGGTACTGACACATTAAAATAGCCCAGTGCCAGGGCTCTGCCATAAAAGGCTTCCTTCTCCAGATTCCCCAGCTTCGGCCAGCTTTTCTTTAAAAAAAAAATCCCTGGCAGCCCCTTACGCCCGAAAGATTAAACCAGCCATATCAGTCACCTCCTTGGCTAAACATGAGTAGAAAGCGAAGTTTAGTTCAGACACCACCTAAAATACAGCTGAGACCAGCAGAATCAAAGCCATTCTTTCACACCTTCGATGTTCCTGACAGATGGGGTCCGTTGTCTTAGTGAAGACCGAGAGCTAATTCACGTCGTCAGCGCAACCGATAAAACCATCTACAGATCCTTCTTAATATTAATTCATATGAACAAGCATACAACCCTTCGAGAAATCTACATACTTTCATTTGCAGTTAATGTTGTAAGACATTAGTAATTCACACAGTATACAAGCATCTCCATTCCCTTCGAATTATATGACGGGTAGAGATAGATACATAGATTGATAAACTGAGTTCACCTCTAAACTTCAGAAAATCCTGTCTCAAACCAAACTACTCTTTCCTGTCCCGTTTATCAGCTGCACTTTTGATTTACCGATTGGTATCAATACACCGCAAAAGCGAACAAAATAATCCTGAACTCATACCGCCTAATTAAACCCCAGGGGATTAAGCTGGACTTTTCCTTCCCGTTACAGTACAGCATGTATTCAACCGCAGTGTTAAAATCGGGTGTGCAAGTCAATAGACTTAATCTTCGTATAAATAGCCTAACATTGAATGTCTATTCACTCTACAGCAAAGCAGAATCGATGGAGTAGTTATTTTTATTTTTCAGAGCATCCGGAGATTAAGTCTTCAACACCTGTACAGTATAGAGATTTTGTTCTCGCTTTTTCAATAAAATACTTCATATAGCTTTTCAAATACTTGTCCCTATCACTTTCTGTTTTCTGAGGATGTTCCGAACTCCTTGGATTTCCATAATTAACTAGTGTAACACAAAAAGGTAACACCTTATGTCCCTAAATCGTTATCAAAAGTACACAAGAGATCCCAAAATAAACTGCGAAGATTAAGTTTACGCAGTAAGCCCTCCCTTGTCAGAGGCAAAGCGGAGTAGTGCGCCTGACATGCCAGAAAATGCGTGAGGTTTCGCCGATGCATGTTTTTATCTCTTGCAGGAATTACAGTAATAGCCTAGCAGCTGTGTAAAATAAATCACAAAATCTAAAAACCTTACCTATTCGACAAATGAAGAATAGTTGAGCGAATATCAGATATCTTCTTCTTATGGACATTTCCATATTTCCTCTTTAAAGAATACTTGGAGACAAAATAATAAATAAATATATATATATAGTTAGGGGGAAAAAGCAGTCTTCGTCAGGAGATTTATACTCCTGAAGTGCATGGAGATGCTAGATTCTCCTCATGCCGGCGGCGTTCCCGCATCTGACAGCCGGCTCTGCCCTGCTGCGGGTGGCTCTAGGAGCTGACGACTCGGGGCGCTGAAATAATAAGGCAATGACTGGGCGTGTGCGCCGCCCACAGCCCAGAAGCAAGCAGCGGCACCGGGAGGAGCTGCTGCATTTCCACAAGCTGAATCGCAATACGAAATGGTCACATTTATCTAATAATATTTCTTCCTCATGGTCCTGCAAAAATGACACATACAACATAACCGCATTTTAACCAGATTGTCATTGTCCTATAATAAAGTATGCCTACTATATAAAATAATATGCACATTAATTCCGATTTCTCGAGCGGTAGCAATGAGTTAGGAGAACATCTGATAAACCTTTAGGGCACTATGTAGTTAGTTTCCAATCTTTTCATAAAGTAGGGTATCCAATAAGACAACTTAGAAAAAGCACATCTAGAAATTTACAGCAAGCAATGCATATTATTGCCATAAAATCAATGGAGTCTTACATTTCCAAAATGTAAGTATAAGTTTTGGGTCACGCTCAAGTCTCCGGAGGCCGTGGAAAATTCACGTTTGGGTTCTAGGTGAGCTTTCAATTAATTAATTTTGACAGCTGCTTTCACTCATCTATTTGTTGAATACTGCAGGCTAAAAAATACATTACAATGAACGACGAAAGCGGAGACGCCTACAGGTCTCGCTTGTGGCACCACAAACAATAGTCTAAAAGTACGTCCGCATTAGTCTCCTATTGCCTGCTTGGTTATTCACCGCGATGGTTATTTTTTCCTTCCTAAACATATATTACTACGTCATGTCTCGGGTACACTTAACCTCGTCAGCTGTATAAAGCGTAATCGTGGGAACCATTTATATTTACTGGACAAACAGTGGCTCTCGCAAAATATTAAACTACGTACAAATCAAATGTTACAAAGCATTTAACATTTGTGTGAAGATGATAAATCACTTCAGCACCTTTAAACAATTTAGTTACTTTTCGTTCAAACAAACACAAGCCTGACATGATTGCTACTTGAAATACGTGTGGAGTAAACACCTACTGCAAATCAATACAGTACTTAAATAACATTGTCTTTTTCCCTAAGCAATCACATGCGCACTGAAAGATGTACTCCTCCAACTACAACACTATTATCTTTTTCGTACGATTTTTAATAGTTCAGTACTATGTTGCCCCAGTGTAGTTCATTGTACCTGTTTTGAATAAATTAACATAATGAAATTTTTTGCCTTTAAATGGTGCCAGGCTCACAACCAGAGATCCCATGTATCAGACTGCCACATCTGGACAGGTGTGTGTGTGTGTGTGTGTGTGTGTGCTGACTATCTGTTAAAAATATGTAGATATCCCTTTAGTGTTGTTATATAAGGAATTTCTTTGTATTATCTGTCCAAAGTCCAAAACCAAATAAATTTTAATGGAAGTTTGTGTTATTTATTTTAATTGCACGCTTTTAAATTGATGCATTTCAGTTTAGTAAGCTTTGCCAGTTTTAGTGGTGAGCCTGGGGAGCGTGAGGGCCTCTTGATGGCCTCATGAGGACCTCTTGTTCTTAGTGAGCTTTGTGATGGTATAGGCATATGTTGGATGGAAATGAAAAAACCTAATGCAGCAAAAATACAAAACCTAGTGAAACAGAGAAATAATGAAATGGAAACCAAATGAGACAAACGATTAAACACCCAAAATGACGTGCAGTGAATCACTACAGCGGAGCGTAGGGCTTCTGGGGATCAATACGTGTGGGTGTAGATGCAAAGATTCACCAGAGCACACACAAATGGCAAATAAAACTGAAAACTTAGATAAAGATCCATCCATCCACTTTCCATAACCACTTAATCCATTTCAGGTCACGGGGGTCCAGAGCCTATGGGCACAAGGCAGGGAACAACCCAGGATGGGGCACCAACCCATCGCTGGGCACACTCACACACCAGTCACACCTATGGGCAATTTGGCAACTCCAATCAGCCTCAGCATGTCTTTGGACCATGGGGGATAATCAGAGTACCCGGAGGAAACCCCACAATGACACGGGGAGAACATGCAAACTCCACACACATGGAACCTGGGCAGAGACGTGAACGCTGATCCCAGAGGTGTGAGGCAGCAGTGCTAACCACTGCACCACCGTGCCACCCTAGATAAATATCTTTTCAGTATTTATTTTACGTGTTTCTGTATTTTTTATATCTTCCCTTCTGACACAGTATGGTAACTATTGGCTCCATTAAACTGGCACTTAAACAAGAACATTGTAGAACAAAGGAAGGACCTGTGCTACCTTTTGCCTACCACACAGAAGATCCAGATGTGCCAAAGTATGTACAACAGGCTCTCTAAAATCTAAAGCCATGGTGAGCGTCCGACTCACAAATGATCCTGTAGCTGATGATTTGGCTAATGCAATCTCAGTTTGGCAAGAAAAAATAACCGGAACATGACTCATTTTGAAGAAGACTATTCGATCACATCACACTGTTCCCCGGGAATCTCATCATTTCGATCAAATGAAATTTGACGTGTATGGTCAGTAAGACTTCAGAAGCAGTAATATATCATTATCTGAATAGAACAGACGAGGGCGCTGAACTGGGCGCAGGGGTGCGTATGATTGGGGAAGACAGCAGTTTCTCCAATTTAACGAGAAAAACCATCAAAATCGCCGGGCGTGGCGTGTTGATGGAAGGACAATGAGACTGACCTGTTTTAGTTCAGGAGATCCTGGATCAGGGTCAGCAGTTATGCTTTACACAGACATACATTTGACATCACAGAAACCCTACCCAGTGGGCAGCACTGTAGATATAAATAACTATGGACTGCCCAATCAGTTTGAAGGAAGGAGGGCTTATCTTCAGCGTAATCCACAGTTTGCGATATTGTTTGTATGGATGATTTCTTGATCTTTTCTTTGGATATTAATCTTCCACACTCCCCATTTATGGGTGTCAGCAATTCTATTAATCTTCTTTTTTAAAGATTTTATTTAAAGCAGCATAAAACCTAATATCACTGTTATTGACAAGTAGCTATGCTGTCTGACTTGAACTATTTCAGCCTCTGGTGTGTGGGGTGAGAATCGATGGCCACTTCGCAGGATCAAACAGGATGACGTCAACAGGCAGTGCTCTGTACTTTCCATTAGGTCTCTACCAATAAAGGCCACTCCTCTGATGAATTGTGTGACCACTGGTCGTGATGAAGGCAGAACTCAGACATTAAAAGTCAAATGACAGTTCATGATATGCACAATACCAGCCACCTAAAGTCATCTTGAATATGGTCAAACATGGAAAATATTATTATACAGCTTAAAATGTTTGTTCATCACTATCTGCATATAAATGTGATTGACTGCAAAGTGGTATAATATCCATCCAACTCCATGTCCTGGACAGGGTCCTGGAGACTATTTCAAGCAGTAAAGTGCACTTTGCAGGGTTACAACCTTAGACAGGATGCCAGTCCATCACAAAGCACATGCACACACCAACAATGGGCAATTTATAGACTCTGATTACCCTAACTACATGTCTTTGGATTGTAGCCAGAAAGAACATGCATACACAGTGGAGGTGGGATCAAAACCTCTTACCCTGGCGGTATGAGACAGTGCCACCCACTGAGCCACGATACAACCCTCAACGGGTGATTATGCAATAGCTAACACTATGCTTGAGCAGTCAGACAGCATTCAGAAACCAGTCATTATACAAAAAAAAATATTATACCCAAAAAGGACTGTGTGTCCTTTTCTAGGCATATGCTGTGGGACAGAAAGACCCAGTGGTGTAGCATAAAGCTCTCTAGATGTCGGGGGTAGAGGAGCACTCTCATACAGTGGCCCGAGAGTGAGAGAGAGAGAGAGAGAAGGGAAAGAATGAGAGAGGGAACAAGCACTTTGAGAGGGAGTAATCCAGATCCCCATGACAGCAACAGCCTAAGCCATGTCAAGGTGACACAAATACAGTGGAAATGGAGCCAGCTACTGCCACAGCATTCCCTCACTCTCTCACAGACATTCCCTCTTTCACACTCTCTCTCTCTCACACACACACGCACACAAACACACACATGCACACTCAGGGCAGGATGATTGTTCTTGAACTAAATAGTGCAGCATGTACACGTCTAGGTTTTGTATAATAATGAGTCCCTTAGTCTAACTGCTGTCAAGGATTTTACAATCATCTGCCTGGAAGATGAAATGGTGATTATTCCCCATTGCTCACAAATATCCTCAGTTATTATCACAAACATCAACATTACTGGCACATTAATACCTAAATGAGCAGCATTGCAAAGACAGTAAATATACTGAGATTGAAAGTTACACATAAATGATCTTATAACTGACAAAAGTCGGTTTTGTGTGGCTGTATAGGACCATGATAAGTACACTGAATGACGCTCCTATTGTCTGTGTGTGTTTTAAGCTACTGAACTAGGCTCTTTCCAAACAGTACGGAACAATGGTATTGAATATTACTGTATATCTTAGTATATCTTATATATATTCTGCAAAAGGGTTTAGAGGGAAAATACATATAAAGTGAAAAGCATGACTGCTCAGGGTAGAGATATGCCACTGTGGACATGTACACATGTATGCATTTGATAATATGTTGAATTTGAATCAACTGATTGGTAATCTAAAAGCTGATGTCATCACCTATGAATGAATGGACAAGCATTTCAATGGACTTATAGGTTAAGTTTTCTGAAGCAGTGAACAGATTCACAGACAAACTGCATTGTGCTCATGGTATATGCCATAGTAATCCTGTGTGTTAATTCAGTTCAGGGCTTAACTTGAGGCCACCTGTAATTGCCTCGCTTCATATTCTGAAGGAACGTAGTGAGAGGCTACTTCAAAATGTCAATGTAACTCAGTTTGGGTGCCTCAGTTCCCTAGCAACCGGGCAGCTACGGTACATGGACCCAGCAGAGCGCTGGTAACCAGGCGCAGTCAGATGAAGCACAAAAACAGCTCCAATTTTCCTCAGCAACTGACGATAATGCTAGAAATCCTGGGAGACAAAAACGAGAGAATCAACATTTCACACTTTCTTCTGGGAAAAGCTGTCTTTCATATGTGTTTTGTTAAACTGTCGAACTCTTAAAATCTATTTCGTTGGACACAAACGTGCACTCAAATGCCCACACAATGAGCCAACAAAAAAAAGGTTTTAACAGCATTCAGAAGCACCGAGAGAAGCTAGAATTACAGAGTAGTTTTTTCACTCAATTTAAATATTAATCAGCAAATTAAATGTCTCTTTCCTATGGCATTGCTTAACTGTTTCCTACTATGAATTTTCAAAAGCCCTTTATGTATTGTTCTGTTTTTGGACCTAAATATCCAATGTCACTCAGCTGAAGAATAAAAATGATATTAACACTGCCCGATATATTCAATACACGTTTGCATTAAAGATATTCTATAGATAAAATTCTATTCAGAGACCTTTTTGTTAGAGAGAAAGGGGTCTGAAAATGAGACTTTACTTTTGAAGGGAAAAAAAGCTGAATAAAAATCCACCAACCAATGGGTTTTGTTGTTTGGGATGTGAGGATCAGATTTTTGAATTTATGGTGAAGGACCAGCTTCTTTCTCCATGCCATGGGTGCCCTGGGGCATTAGCACTCCTGTCACACTCTCAGTCTGGGCTCAGAACCCCATTGTCAGCTCATACAACTGTCTCCTTGGTACCTCCAACTTCAACACCCTGGACCGGCTGGCTTCAACAGAAGGATTTCCAAAAGAGGAGAGTGTGTCACAGGGAGCTCAACCCCTATGCCCCCAAACATCCATGTGGAAAATTCCACACCACAAATGGTTGTCCACTTAATTACTTTGCATAACATATTAAAAAAATTCTCTCTCTCTTTAATAAACAGACTGACGGGTGAATCGATGTGTAATGCGGGGGCTTAAATTGCAGTCACAAACAGGCAGGGTCAAAACCAGAAAGACAGTGAAGCAACCAAAACCAAAGGGGAAATCCAAAAGTACAAATCCAGGTGTAGGCATGAGGTTCAATAATGAAGAGGCAATCAGAGAGGTAATAAAATACAAGAAAACACAAAGGCAAGAATCGGTAGTCCTGGAAGTCAAAGACACAGGCCCTACACAGAGACTGAAAAACCATGGGAACCACTCAGTAGGGTGCAGACACTTAAGACTTCACACAGATCTTGTAAAGTGCTGGGATTAAATCAGGTAATTGCTGGAGATGAGTTGCAGCTGTTCAGTATTCTGATGAGGAGGTGTGGCAGTTCAGGTGAGTCTGGGCATGCTCTGGTCTGTTCAGATGTAGGCGCGATAGGACCGCCTCCCCCCCCACCCCACCCCACCCCCATCCTGGGTGGCTCCTGAAGCACACAGAGGTGGATCTGCCAGGGGTACCATGGGGCTGAAGACAGGCTTCAATCGTGATATATGAAAGGTAGCAACATGCCACCTTAAAGGGACTGATAAAATAACGGCTAGGCAGCTTCATCATGAGGTCCTTTGTGGAGAGTCACTTCTGGGAGTCCACAGCCCATCTCAATTGAGTGTGGGTGTTTTCCCAAACTTGTGGCAAGGTACAATGGCAGGTTCATTACTTGGTACAATTTCCGATAGAAACAGAGGGGGTTGATGTCCAGGTACACAATGGAATAGGGTCAGTTTCAACTACATGTGGTATACTGAATACTGGCCGTACTCAGCCAATGGGAGAAAGCAACTCTAGTCTGAATGATCAGTAGAGCAGTAATACCTGAGGAACCTACTGATCTCCTGGTTTAGGTATTCTGTCTTACCATTATTTTGAGGATGGTAACCAGAAGACAGGCTTACCCAGACCCCCATTGAAGTCCATAGTGAAGGCTGACCACAGTCCCCGGAGATTCTGCTGGTTCCAGTGTTTCGGCAGGTAAGGTTTGTGGGGCTTTAGCCAAGATGGGTATGAATGGTGCAGGTGAGGGTGTAATCCCAGATGTTATCTGTCATTGAAAGCCACCAGGACTTGCAGGATATTAGGTTTTGTCAGGATTGGCCCCAGTCTTGCTCCGTTCAGTCATCTCCCCATTTGGCCAGCAGGTGTCACTGGCCATCCCATTTCCTGTTGTTACCCAAGTCTATTCTGTCTCTAGTGTGTTCCCCTGCTCCCTGGGCTGTCACATAGTTGAATTAATTCGTTATTTTTCTATTGGTCCTTAATTTTGTATCTGTTTCTGGTTATCCTTGTTGTGTACCTTGTTTTATAATTATTTCACTTATGTTCCATGTATCTCCTGTGTTGCACTAGTTCCGAATGTTTAAGATTACCCTCACATGTTTCTCATTGCCCCTAGTCTCTTTTTTGTGATTGATTAGTTATAGCCAACACCTGTCCTTTGTTGAAGTCCTTGTTATGTGTATTTAAGTGCTTGTTCCTGTGCTGGTGTGTGATTGTCCTTGTTGCTCGCTGCCTTAGTTCTTATCGTCTGCCTGCTTTGTTTTTGACTTCTCATGGTCCTTTGTTTCTGGTTTCCTGTGGAGTGCTGTTTCTTGTTTTGGTTAAATGAAGTACTTTGTTTAGTTTGAGCCACAACGTGGATCATCCCTCCATCCTTCACCATGCCCATCTGTAACAGGTTAAAAGTTCCAGTGATGCCTGGGTGGTCAGAACAATGAAGTGTGGACTTTGCAATTGTTGGCCATGGATTGTTGAAGATATATGCTGTTTACTCACCGTAATGTCAATAGGATTGGAATCGGTCTACAAGACATCTTGCTATATGTCCATATTTCCCACTGTGGACCACTACAAATGGGGGGACAGGATGGTCTCTAGCATGGAGATCTGATGAAGAGGGTCATACAGCCAGAACTGGGCATCTGTCTTGTTGTTCTTTGAGCTTGGTCAGTAAGTGATGGTAAACAGAAACCAGGTTAAAAACAAACCCCATCTGACTTACTGAGGGTAAAGACACTTGGCTTCATGGATATACATGATTACAGTGGTCAATTAATACAAATGGATGTGTTGATCCCTCCAACCAAAGGCACCATTCCTCTACAGCTACCTTGATAGCCAGTAGTTCTCAGTCTTGTACATCATAATTATGTTCTACTGAGGACAGCTTAAGTAAGGAAAAAGGCACATGAGTATAATTTAGTGGGTGAACCATGATATTGCAAGAGCTCTGCTCCAGCCCCTACCTCAGACATATCCACTTCCATCATGAAGGGAAGCATGGGAACAGGATGTTTGAGAATCGGCACTGAGGTGATGTGCCCCTTTAATTCCTGAAAATCTGTATGGGCTTTGTCCATCCAAGTGAGTTTCTGGGACTTTTGCCTCATGATGACCGTGAAAGATACTGCAGTGGAACTGAATTTTCATATAAACCTCTGGTAGAAGTTTGTGAAGCCGAGGAATTGCTGGATCTCCTTCAAGGTGGAAGGGACTGGCCAGTTCCACCCTGTTTGTACTTAACCCTTGTCTATTCATACCTCCCCTGGACCTAGAACATAACCTAAGAAGGAGATTGTCTGTCAATGGAACTCACACTTTTTTGCCTTTGCCTTTTTAGCAAATGGTTGATATTCCCATAGTCTCTGCAAAACCTGGGCCACCTACCATTTATGGGAAACCTAGTTGGGGGAAATAGACAAGCGGATAATCAGTGTAAACGATTAAACTAATTATGTCCCAGAACACCTCATTCACGAAAGACTAGAATACAGCTAGAGCATTAGCCAACCCATAAGGCTTTATGAGGTAGTCATAGTGTCCCCTAGTGGTCATGAATGCCATCTTCCATTCAATACTTTCCATTGTTTCAGGAGTTTATAGGCTCTTCTCAGATCTAATGCTTTAGTGGGGTTGTAAACATCAAGGTATTGGTTATACTCAGTGGGGATCAGTGTGGGTTCCTGGACCTGTTGGTTCTCCACCTAGGTCACACTGCCAATAACAGATGTACAATTCTGACAACACTCATCTCCCCAAGCTAGCAACTCCCCCTTGGTCCATGATAGAACTGGAACATGATATAATAGCCAGGGGAACCCTATGATGACCGGGTCCCAGGGAGATGGTAGCACAAGGAACCTGATTTCCTCATTATGCAGGATTCCAGTGTGCATAGCAGCAGGTTGAGTCTGGTGGTGAACAAGGCCCCTGGACAGACAAGGTGGAGAGATATCTGACAAGGGTAACCCAAGCATATGGGCCCAGGTGGTGTCCAGGAAATTATCTGAATCAAAGATACAAACAGACACATGCATGTGGCTAGTTCAATTGCACTGGAACAGTGAATTTCCATTGACATATACCAATTACGACGTAGGATTTAACCAAGGTAGGTCATTGCATCAAACGCAGAACATGCTCCTTTCAACCTCTGCTGGATCCATGGTAAAGACAAAGTATTCTGTAATGAACAGACAGATAGTCACAAACAGGCAGGGTCAAAACAGAAAGGCAGTGAAGTAAACTAAGCCAAAGGGGAAATCCAAAAGTACAAACGCAGGTACAGGCAAGAGGTCGATAATGAACAATCAATCAGTGAGAGAACCAAATCCAAGAAAACAAACAGGCAAGAATTCGGAGTCCAGGAAATCAAAAACCCAGGTCATACACCAAGATTGCATAAACATGGCAACTGCTTGGTATAGTTCCAACACTCAATACTTCACATGGAACTTGTAAAGTGCTGGGCTTAAATCAGGAAGGTAATTGCTGGAGATGAGTTGTATCTGCTCAGTATTCTGAGGAGGACCATCTCTGGAAGTGTGGCAGTTCAGGTGAGTCTGGGCATGGTGTAGTGTGTTCGGATGTAGGCGTGACACTCTTCTAATTTTTTTAACTCATTCCTTTTCATTCTCACCCCTCCATATTTACCAAGGCAGCCTAAGATGAGAGCATAAATTCTTTTTGGCTGTGTCCAGCCTGGAGTTGATTTATCCTCATTTTGCCTTGACACGTTTCCCTTAAACATTATCATAGCAAAGTTAAAACCATGGCTGTAAACTGTCAGGCTTTTTATGAAATTATTTTATTATTTGTGCCAATCTTAAATGGCATGCCTTATTTAATCACATGTCTTTTATAATCAACATTTATCCGTGTTGTTAGGACTAGTTCTTCAGTTCTGGAACAAAATTAGCAATCTTTGAATAATTTTCATTCTTAGTTGAAAATAAATCACCAGCAAGCTGAACTTCAGCCCCACTTACAAACTTAAACAGCACCCTCTAGTGCAAATGCTTGCTCATTTCAGCACTCAACAACTATCAAAATAATCCAGTGAGCTTCTGCCTGTAAAGCTGTAACTTACACAGAAACGTGAGATCATTCAGTATTTTAATTTCTGTTAATTCAATAGCCATGGCTAATTAAAATGGCAAAATAATAATACATAAATATGCTAAATTTAAAAAGAATGGAAATTCAGCTTCATTGTGGGTAAAAGGCTGTATATTCAGTGCTGAAGTCGTCTGGGGTTCCAGCATGGCGGGCCAGGCGAATCCATGGTAACAGCACATCAGCCCTATTCATCGACACTTCCACAGAGCTGGTATTCACTCAGAACCACCCCTTTTTATCCTGTTCAGCTGAGTTTGACGAGTTCTATTTCCTCTGAAGCTCATTCAGGCCCAGTTAGTACCCCCTAGTGTGAGCTTCATGGAAGCCCAATCAACGATTTTGGGCAGAAAATAACACGACCACTGCCATACTTCAAAGTAAAGATCATAAATGACACCCCGGTGACATCATACAAACACGAGCCAATCGCTGCACAAAAACAGAATGTGACTGCATGCTTATGGGCTCCCGTTGAACAAACTGAAAAGATTCTTTCAGAGTTAGCCATTGTAATCAACTTAGTTCTCGCAAAAACTAAAAGTCTTTTTCTGAATCGCGGATGGTCAATTGTGACCTCGCACAGAAACTCACACAGTCTGGAACAGCTCATGCAGTGTTCCTCCTCTTGGGGGCAGCGTGTGAGGTCTGTCACTAACAATTCTGTTTTATAAAGCCAGCACAGCTTTCTAAAACTACAGCGATAGAAAAAAATCATATTAGCCAAATCTTAAAAACAAAAAAAGCTCTCTCTTCCCCAAGATCCCCAGGAAACTGACTAGCGCAAGAAGGCTAAACTGGATACATTCAAGCCAGCTTGAACTGTAGGACGACTTAAACTAAATGAAATCTGGTTCAGATGAAGTAGAAACGGTGCGGGCAGTCGGTCAGGACTATAAAGACGTGCTGATCTTTATGGAAGAGTAAGATACCCCTGTACGTCTTCAGTTATTTACTTGTGGCGGGATAACAGGGACCCAGGAACATATGCCGGCATAGATCTGTGAGTGTGGTTATAAAACAAGTGCAAACTTAAATTAGGCAGTAATATCAACATCAAGAATATTATCATATTCTCACATAATAAACAGAACGCAATATATCCTGTTCTACAAGTCAATAATTTTATACACTATTACGTATTCAATTAGCAACTTCTAGTCAATACTGGTTATACAGAATAATCAAAGACAATATACATTCGGTTAAATGTGATTACATGTACATGTCTAAATGTAAATAACTTAAACAATATAATATAAACTAAATCAGGGGATTACTATCAAATTCCGCTATCGTAAATCAAAGAAGTAACTCAATGTCGAGTGGGAGGGGCAGTGTGGAATCGGAAGGACAATGTCGATTGGGAGGGGTAATGTCGAGTAGGACGGGCAATGTTGAGTGGGAGGGGCAATGTGGAATCGGAAGGGCAATGTCGAGTGGGAGGGGCAATGTCGAGTGGGAGGGGTTTAAACCGAGGGTTATGGGTTATGAGCGTTTCTGTGTGCTGATACGCAGAGTGGATACGCAAGTGTTGCGTTTGTGCGGAGAAGTATGAACCACCCTTTACGGACACACGCTAACAGCCCTAGTACGTGTCAACGTCAGTAAATTATAATAATTACTGGGACTTTTATACACAGCTTGTCCTGGATATTCTCATTTGCAAAATATACACAGATAATTATCTTTGAATGATGACAGATGACTTTTATATCTTGAATTAATTTCTTAGAGAAATTAGCTTGACAGAACTATTGAGCTGACATAACTACTGAACAATGGTATTTGGAAGTTGTAGTGTTGCCGCACAATGCACACAATGACATAATATTTTATAATGCATCAAAACTAAGACACGACAAGAAGGTTAGGATGCTATGCCCATGAGCGAAAGGGCACTGGTTCAAATCCCATGGTTAGCAAAGTGATTTCCCCATTGGGTCCTTGAACAAGACCTTTAACTCTGATTGCTCCAGGGACTGGCTGACCTTCTGCTAAATAAATGTAGTGTAAATGGAGCAACTTCGTAGTATAATGAGAAATTTGCTTTCATACCTCCTGTTAGTAAGCAGGACATTAACAAAGGATAAATAAGTAGCAATATCAAACAATAATGACAACAGGAAAGGTTACACAGACAATAAATAACCATGAGGCACCATGGAGTGAACGGCCTGGAACTAAAGACAGATGTGGCTGGGTGATGGCTTGAGCAATGTGTTTCATTTTCTGCAATGCCATGTGGGCTGGGGCTGATCAGGTGCCCTACCATCCACTGGGGATGTATTTGCTCATGCATCTGTAGCTGAAAGCCCTCACCATCACCAAAGACACATCCCAAACCAGACACTGCTTATTCAAACTTGCTACCTGGCAAATCTATCCATGCATCCATCCTTACACATCATCTGCAAACCTCAAAAGTATTCCCATTTAATTGTTCACAACTAAGTGGCAAATAACCAAAACGGCAAATGCAAATTTCGAATCTGGAGGGAACACTGTACATTCATTTTTATTTAGCTGACACTTCTGTCCAAAGCGACTTACAAGTGAGGCATATAGCACACTACAAACATGCAGTTGTCAAGGAGATCATAGGTATAAATTTGATCGCCTGTGTTGCTTAAAGGGCAGGTTGACCCTACGTGCATGGGTGGAAATTACGGGGGGGCCGTAACCCCCCCTAATTATCAAAACCGGCTAATACAATCCCCCCAATAATCATGTCTACCCCTATATGTGTGTTGACCTCAACCCCCCCAATGTTCAAACCAAAGTCATGCTCTTGCCTACGTGTTCCTATATTCATCGTGAATGCATGTTATATATGCTGCTTGGTGGAGTGCTGTTAAACAGCATTTTGCTGCCCTGTGGGCAGTTAGAATAAAGGTATTTACCTTATCTTAGTGAAGGGCACAAATCTGGATGTTGGAGGCAGAGTAGAGATAGGATGACTGTTCCAGAGGAACGGAATCTGTTCAGAGACTCTTTGCAGGACACAGCACAGAATTCATTCACACACATGCTGCCAAATGGATTCCAGCAAAAACAATACTCATTTAGACACTGGGTAACTGAAGATGTGGAGATGCAGACCCAGAACAAAGAGCAAAATACCATGAGACAGAGAGGTGGAAATGGAAGAGAGACAAAGTGGTGCTGATGAAAAAAAAAAACATTGACAGAGCACATTGAAATAGGCGACAGCAGAGAACAGACGCACTCCTCCTGGGGACTCTTTTGTTCTGCTGGGGGACTTCAATGCTCACGTGGGCGATGACAGTGAGACCTGGAGTGGCGTGATTGGGAGGAACGGCCCCCCCGATCTGAACCCGAGCGGTGTTTTGTTGTTG
>JAAGVU020000001.1:30983033-30997877 GCA_011763525.2 Mormyrus iriodes
TTTGGAGAATCCCGACATTTCATTGTAATTCCCTCCACTCCCCCCCCCAGGGTTTGGTCCCTGGGGTTTGCTACTTGAGAAGAAAGGGGTTGACCCCCCCCCCCCCCCCATTCTCTCAGACAGCTGGGTGGTCTTGAGTTGTGTTCTGCTGCCCAAATCGAGCTCATTCTGGTTAACCATAGGAGAATCATGCTTGCTAAAGCTTCAGCTTACCTGGAAGGTTATCCTGCGCTGAGTCGGCCAGTCCTTATCGCTGAGAGATGGACTATTTGAGAATAAGTGTTAATTTTCGTCTATTCAACAGATGGAAAGGTTATTTTACAGTGAAGTGATTAAGCACTCAAATAGAGGCTGTGATTCCAGACAGTTTTGCTCAGTGTTTGTTAATCTAGTTAGTACCAGTTACAACCACACAGTTTATCTCCTCTTCAGATAATCCTAAAGGAAGTGGACTCCCTGCTGTACGTAGACACGGACATCCTGTTCCTAAGGCCCGTCGAGGATCTGTGGTCCCTGTTGACCCGTTTCAACTCCAGCCAGCTGGCCGCCATGGCGCCAGAGCACGAGGAGCCACGCATCGCGTGGTACAGCCGCTTCGCACGGCACCCCTACTACGGCAAGACTGGCCTCAACTCTGGGGTCATGCTCATGAACATGACCAGGATCAGGGAGAAGCACTTCAAGGTGCGCCTGCTTTTCTGTGCCGGGATGAAATTAAACTGAGCTTAGAATATTTCAGTAAAGTAGAAAGTAGTTTTCTGAAGATCATGCATCATATACCAATTCTGCAGTACTCTCCTGACCACGATTTTAATTTTGAAATTCATGGGCTAGTTGCCGATAATTGAAACGCTTTAATTGAATGGGAAGACCGGGTGTGCCATTGAAATAAACAGATCTTAGAGCTAATTCTCTTATCAAGTCTTTTCTACCTGTCCCATGGGCAGAATGACATGACCTCAGTTGCTCTGCGTTGGGAGGACCTTCTAATGCCACTGCTTCAGAAGTACAAGCTGAACATTACCTGGGGAGACCAGGACCTGCTCAATATCATCTTTCACCACAACCCTGGTGAGTCTCATTTCTCTCTGCCTTTCCCATCTATTGTGATGTCGTGTCTGTAGCAATGCCCATGGATTCGGGTTGGCCTTGTCCAAACTGACCGCAGACCGGTCCCTTGCAGAGAGCCTCTTCCTGGTCCCGTGCCAGTGGAACTACCGGCCAGATCACTGCATTTACGGAAGCAACTGCGTCCCAGCAGAGCAGGAGGGGGTCTTCATTCTCCATGGCAACCGGGGCGTCTATCATGATGAGAAACAGCCATCGTTCCGTGCGGTTTACCGGGCGTTTCAAAAGGTGAGGAGTGGCTGGGATACAGGGATAGCATTACAAGGAATGCTGTCCTCAGTCTGTGTGTGCACAGCCTGCCTCTCCAGTGAGTCACATACACTGGACTCCTCACTGCATTACATTTACATTTATATATTTACCATATGCTTTTGTCCAAAGCTATGTATCAGTGAGGCAAATGGCACATTACAGTCATAAAGCAATCAAGGAGCCAACTTGATATAATTGCAGCTAAGCTGACCTTCCAATGAATTCTCAGTTACAAGTATGCAGCAGTATTGGAGCAGGAACTAAAGAGCTTTCCCACTGAAATTCAGGAGTTTTTTTTAATGCACATTGGTACTTATCTAGCTTTGATGATCCTGAGTTAATTCTTCTGGAATATTACTGTGCTCTTACTGTCATTCTGAATAACTAACAGTCTAGAATTTGGATCTCTTAAATCTAATGGCAGTCAATTCGGCAGCAGTAAATCACTGTCTAGTTATTCCCTTTAGTCGTTCAGAAGCTGCGTGTAATGGGCCCTGTTAATTGTATTCCCCGGGCAGGGAATGCATACGAATTAGGGACACATTGTAGGGGTGAAGAACTGAAACTGATCAAATTTTGAGACAAATCACCCTGAAATTGAAGTAGCACTGCTTAGTGGCAGCAGTGGGAAGGGTGACCTCAGAGGATCTTTCACCTTGTGGACATAACTCAAAGTAATTGCTCATATGGTCATGGATTTGATCTCAATAACACTTTAAAAAACATACTAAGACATGGGTGAGATCTACAGCTAATTTCTCTTTGAGATCTCTCTCACCCTCCCCCCCCCCGCCATAATCAAATCATCGAAAAACAAACAAAAAACAAGCAATTGAAGCGCTCAGTTGCTGCATTCCATGGATATGTTTTCCAAACATCCCAGGAACATTGTACTGATGAGAGGGACCTTGAGATGTGTCTGAATATCCTGAAAAAGACGTTGTTTTGCTGGGCTGCAAATTCTGTAGCAGTCCATTAGCTAGCCTGCACAAAGACTCTCTGATTATTGGGGATTATTCAGGTTTTTTTTTTGTCATATTTAATATGTACAGGTAAGTAGAAATGCCATTCATTTGCACATATGAGGAGCTGTGAGCCTTATGAGGAAATCAGTGCCTGGTGACAAATTGCATAATCAAAATAGCTGTAACATTTATGTTCACAGTACACGTTTGGGGAGGATTTGTCAGAGTCTCTCCTACTACCTCTGGAGGAAGATTTACGCAAGACGACTCATACTTACTGTGGCCGAGTGGGACATCTTTTCACCAAAAGGCTCCAGCTGAGTGTGAGGACTTTTCAGGGGGACTCTCCCAGAGGACGGTGACTGGCATCTTCTGAAAGGAGTAATCCTAGGAACTCCTAACCAACGCTGCCTTTAGCATAATGCTACACGTAGCAACAGATAACCACCTCGAATGTTCCACATGACATTCGACTTTGAGTGTGGTCAGGCTCCAACCTGTGGGGTGTGGTCAGAATATATCAGGAGGCGAAAGGAGGTGGAAGAGGAGGAGCACAGCGTCTAGCCGTTCCTGTTTGGTGGTCTTCAGTGCTTGTGAAGATGTGGCAGTGGTCTGGATTCACAGACCAGCTCTTAATGGGCTGAGGAGTGACAATCATTTTCTAGGTTTTATGACTTTGCATGTCTGACAATCACACAGATTCTCTTGGCAGATGGCAGATAGAAATATCAGTTTTGCTCTCTGGAAAGGGATTTTTTGACTGAGCAGTTTGGGTGTTTATAACACGCCTTATTCCCAGGTTTCAGAAATGTTAGTTTAATTTTGGGGGAAAATAATTATCCCTTGTGATTTGGGGAGGAATGGGGGTGGGTTTCTTTTATTTTTTTTGTAAAGTTGGTTTATCATAGTGTGCTACGTATATCAGTAAGGTGTTTAACGCCCAAAAAACTGGTTGGGATGCAGCATGTAAAGGGGCAGTTCACCCCAAAACTGGGGAAAAAAGCACTAAAGCCCCCCTGAGACATAGATCTGTTAAAAATGGTTCATACATTAAATATATTAATCTACCAAACTCCACATGCCAATCGTATCACTGAGTTGAACAGGGGTCTCCAATTCCGGTCCTGGAGAGCTACTGTCCAGAAGGTTTTCTATCCTACCTGGCTACTGATTAGCCACAGCTGTTTCCAGCTAAATGCCAGGAACAGATGTGGCTCATCATAAACCAGGTAGGATAGAAAACCTTCTGGACAGTAGCTCTCCAGGACTGGAGTTGGAGACCCCTGGCATAGAAGATGAGAGCATTGCCACGATATCCTCTCTGCAGTGATGGAATTGGTGTGTGCAGTTCGGTAGAAAAAATAGTTCCTATGTTTTAAAGTACTCACTACAAAGTCTGTGGATTATCTTGAGTAACCAGGTCATGATTTCCTGGTAAGAAACCTCACCGTTTTTCAAATGGTTTTTTTTTTTGGTGCTTTAATCACCACAGAAAGAGTACCATTCAGTCCCATTGTATTCAAGAGATCGACATTTCTACAGGTGATATCTCCAAAACTAGACAACTCCTGGCAGGACAACCTAGATGAAGAGCTAGCACTTTTTCAGTTTTACAGTGAACTGCCCCTTTAAAAGCCTATACCTACATGTCCGGAGTATTTCAGAGGCACAGTGGTCGTAATGATTTATGTTGGTTTATTTTAAGTTCTGCTTCATCTTTAGAGATTATGGTAGGACACTAACCTCTCTGCACTAAATGCAAGTCTGGATGCCGGTACACCTTCCAGGTACAGCTCGGCGCACTGCTTATCTTGTCCAGGGTGTATCCTGCCTTACGCCCTGTTTTTGTTGAAGATGGGTTGGTGTACAGACAGACATCTTGGAAATGTTCAGTATGCTGTATTTCAATGATAGAACCACTAATAGACTGCTATGCTGGTGTACTGAAATATTTTAAAATGTACTTTTCATTTCAATGATTGTTAGTGTCCTCCTGTATTTAAATAGCTAATGCCAAAAACGGTTACATATGTGATTGTACATAGATTAATATTTTGATTGAAGCAAAACACTAATCTGTTTTATGTTGATGACTGAAAAATATTCTGAATGTGAACTTTTAATGTTTTCAGTTTTTTTGTTGGTTTAATGTAGTTTCATTTAGTTTTGGGGAAATAATAACGAAGGTAAGTGATTTACATGCAATACATTTTTGAAAAGATTAAAAACATCAGTTTTTTTAATACACGTGAGCAAAAAATTGATTTTCAAAATGTAAAAAATTAAAGAAATTGGCTATTGAGTGCTCTGTGGCCTGAAATCTGTGTATAAATAAGTATTTCTACCTACATCTTACACTGACACATACTGCCCATAATTAACTAGAATAGAAGTTGTTGATCAGTGACTTGCTTATGGAGAAGGTTTAACTCATCAAGCAGACACTGGAGTTCCCCTGCTTTTGTGGATGGCGAACTTAAATGGTATATTTATTGCCAAAAGAAAATATCCAGTAACACTGTAGTCTTACACCACTCTGTGGCCTTCTCATTTTTTACACTGTTTGGGCTCATTGAACATCACAGTTGTTGGCATAGCAAACTATGGGGAATGGGCTTTTCCCCTTTATGCAAATGATGAGACTTTAACCGCTTCAAAATGGAGCTGTTAATAGCTTGCATGTTGGTGAGCTGAAAATTTGCATCCCATCTCAAAGCTGAACAATTAACACTGATGCCATGTGTGCCGGATTACTTGTCACATTTAAGGTAAATGGACTTCATTCACTTATATTTAGCCCAGACTAACTTAAATCCAACAAGTTATCCTGATAAATAATCCAGCTAAACAATACAAGCCCATGGGGGGTATTCCCTATTCAGAATTTCCCAGTTGACTGGATAATTTAAGCCAAATGTGAAAACTCTCCAATAGGAAGAGAGGTATGTGACATTCCTATTGGACAACTCTTACATTTGGTTTAAGTTACCTGGCTAATGAAGAAACCCTGCTTTGTGGAATACCCCCCTGGGTGAGTGTAAGTTTAGTTGACAGAGAATCAGGGATTAAAGAGTGGTGTGGTGTCTTGAGTCAACGGCATTCAGTATTTTGGGACGTCATTGGGCTGAAGGATCAGTTGGCATAGAAGCACATATTATTCACAGAGCTTTACTCCTGGAGAGGGGGACTGGACCAGGTTAGACATTCTGTTTATCCCTGGCTTGTAACAATACTGTATGTGAGATGCCGAACACATTGTCAATGAAATTGCATGTTGGGCTGTCTGCAAAGTATGCATGGCACTCAAAAGACTGCTGCATGTTTTTCCCAAAGATTAGCCACTCACAATAATTAAAGGATAGTTCCAGCAAATTGTATGTGTTATGTTCTTTACAGAAACATGGATGACGACACCTAAAGATTTATCACTATGAATAAAAATGTCTGAATTTTACAGGATTCCCTATTGTCACTGAATATCATATTCAGTTATGAACATCTCTACCCCCCATAATTCCAAAACGAACATTTTTCATTGTGAATGTGATGGACCTAACATTTTATGTAGGAACTTGTATCCTGAGGTACCATTGCCTCTAAAGAGCTACCTCCTGGGATGCTTTCAATTATAAGTCTCCCACTGTTTTGGGAGAGTGCCAGCACTTCTGCAGGGGTGACAGCCCTCCACCTGTTAAAAGCAAAATAATGTCACTGTTTAGATGCAATAGAAACAACATTAACCTGCCATTGCAGAGACTTAAATAAAATGGAGAGTGCGTGAAGACCATATTGTAAATGTCATATATTCATGTCAGAAACTGTATTTGTTGTGTGCTTCTCAAAGGTGACAAAGGCCCCTGCACCTATGTTGCTGGTGAGTGGGACCCCCTTCAGTACAGTGCAGTGGAGTTGCCATTGTGAAGCCAGACGACATCTCAATGGGAGTTCGTGCCATGCTGGGAATCTATTTTATCTTTGAAGTTAAATATGCACAGAATTTAAAGAAGACTAATTTTTATGAATTACATGGTTGGTACAAAGTCAAATGATGAAGTTCCAGTAGGGGCCATCAAAATGGCACTTGTTCTGTGCTAAACATCACGAGTAAGAAATGAACTGAACTGAAATTAATTGAAAATATACCAATATTGATACTGATATGACATTTTATTGTACATGCAAATATTCCTATATAGCAAATAGTTCCTATTTATTTGTTTTTGCAAATTATAAATGCTCAACCCTCAATCATTACGGTTGTACTTTTTCAAAAGTCTGAAAGGCAAATAACACCTTGCTTAAGACACCTGTTGTTTCTGTCATGCACCCAGGGAACAAACAGCACTGGACCCAGGCTCAAGTTTGTTCGAGCCAGACTCAAGACTTTATTGGGAATGTCCGAGGCGAGCAAATCCAAGTCGGCAGACAAAGAGCAGTAACAAGGACAGGCGATGGGTCGGGAGCCGGTGAGGTCAGTCTAGTAGGCAGGCACAAGACAAGACGAAAGGGGCCCCAGAAACATGGGAGAAGTGGGGCAGGAACAGATGAAGTAAGATGGGCTCAGGACAAGCAAGGCAGGCAGGACGGGCACCCGGAGACAAAAGACAGGGAAATTAGAATGTTCAGTAAGGCGCACGGGTAGTAATGATACTTCGCACTGGCTGTTTCAAGCTGTGCCGGTTTTATAGTGTCAGTGGGTGGGCAGGGCTCCCACATGATTGGCTGGCCCCAGTGCGATGTGAGCCGGATTAAGGTGGAAGGCAGCCTTGAGTTGGGGATCCAACACATCTTTGGCGGGTATCCAAGAGTGATCTTCCGGGCCGTACCATTCCCAGTTCACCAGGTATTGGAGGTTGCACCGTCGATAACAGGAGTCCAGGAGGGCTCTAACCTTGAAGATCCTCTCCCTATCCTGGACCGTCTGTGGCAGTGGAACAGCAGCATCTACTCTGGGGTGCACTTTGCTATAGCAGACAGGTTTCAGTAAGGAAACATGGAAAGTCTGGGATATCCAGTAAACTCTGGGGAGCTGAAAGTGGTAGGATTCAGGACCAACTTTGCACACTATTTTGAATGGCCTGATGTACCAGGTCGCGAGCTTACGGCACGTCAGGAGCTTCAGGTTCTGGGTGGAGAGCCACAATCTCTGTCCAGATTGCAGCATAGGGGCTGGGTGATGACGGCGATCCGCGAAAACCTTTTGACACTCTATTTGGCACCACAGGAGCTGTTGTGAGCGGGACCAAACCTATCAACAACCAGGGTACCACTCCTCCACATGCGGGACGTCGCTGGGGGGTGCGTCCCAAGGGAAGAAAGGTGGTTGGTATCCCAGCACACACTGGAAAAAGAGACAACTGCCTCATGGGGTTAGTTCTCACGTTACGGGAGTACTCTGCCCACAGGAGGTGATGAGCCCATTCCGATGGGCGGTCCTGACAAAGCAGGCACAGGGTTTTGGAGATGACCTGGTTTTTATGCTCTGTCGTACCATTGCTCTGGGGGTGATAACTTGAGGAGTGGGTTATTATGAGATTGTTGCAGAAAGCGCAGAACACTCAGGAAACAAACTGAGGTCCATGATCTGCTACTATGTCTTCAGGGATTCCATAAATGCGGAACACTCAGTCTATCAACAGGTCTGCAACCCCCTGGGCAGTGGGCAACTTAGGCAAGGCAGTGAGGCGACATTTTTGAGAAGCGATCGACCACCGTGAGAATCACCGTCTTACCTTTGGATGGGGGCAGATGGGTCATAAAATCTAGGGCGATGTGTGACCATGGTCGAGATGGAACAGGCAGTGGCTGAGATTTCTAATAAACCTTCGTTAAAAGATGGCCGAGGAATTGCTGTAGTTCTTTTACCATGCGAGGACGCTGCCAATTGCAGACCGCTTGGCTCTTCTCCTCATCCATCGCCACAGGGCCTGGTCGGATCAGGTATCCCAGGAATTTCAGGGTGGTCTGGTGAAACTCACATTTCTCTCCCTTGGTGAACAGGTGATGTTCTCATAGCCGCTGCAAAACCTGTCGGACCTGCTGGACATGCTGTTCATACGAAGGGGAATAGACAAGGATGTCATTAATCTATACTGTAACATTCTGATTGATCATCCCACAAGACACCTCAATCATAACGAATGAAAGATAGATAGGCTGTTTTCCATACCATACGGCATGACCCGGTACTCGTACTGTCCGGTATTTGTAACAAAGGAAGTCTTCCACTCGTTGCCTTCTCGAATCCGGACCAGATTGTATGCACTCCGAAGATTCAGTTTGGAGAAAAGTACTGCCTCCTATTGTTGCTCAAGGGCAGAGGGGATAAAAGGGAGCAGCTCTCTTCTTTTTACCGTGATGGCATTGAGAGCACAGTAGTCAATGCAGGGACAGAGACCACTGCATTTTTTCTTCACAAAGAAGATCCCAGAGGTTACTGGAGAGGTAGAGGGTCAGATTATACCTTGTTTGAGCCCATCTCATATGTACTCCTCCAGCAACTCCTCTTCAGGCTGGGACAGGAAATATAGATGTCCTTTGGGGAGAAGGGCTCGCTCTAGAAGGTAGAAGATATATCAATTGCACGGCTAATGCGGAGGTAGCTGGAAGGCTTGCAATTTGCTGAAAACATCAAGGAAGTTGTGGTACTCCTCTGGGATCACCGACAGATGCTCCGGCTTCAGGCTCTCAATGGATGGCACTTTGCAGGGAATGGTCATGCAATGTAACATGCAAGAAGAGGACGAAACAGCTAATTCCCATCTGCCAATCAATCTAGGGATTATGTTTCTGTAACCAGGGATGTCCCAGAATCACTGCATCGCAGGAGGAGGAGAGTACCAGAAACTGTACCTGTTCATGATGTAACAGACTGACCTACACAGTTACTGGGGGCATCTGGTGAGTGATCTTCCCTGTACCTAAGGGACGGCCATCAACCCCTTGTACCATGAGAGGGGAAGGGAGCTGGAGCTGTTTTACAAAACACAAGTCAATAAAATTCCCAGCCACTCTAGTGTCTAACAAGGTGGTGGTACTCTCACAGTAGCACCCAAAAGCACAAAATGGATACTCACTTGCTTCTGGGTAATGTTCAGGAGGGCGGACACTCTTACCTTGACCGAGTCTTCTCGGTGGGCCGGGTGGACAGGGTGTGTTGTGGCTTTCCGCAATATAGTCATAACTGGTGGTCAAATCGCCGTTGCCTTTTGTCAGCTGTCAGCAGTGATCACCCCAGCGGCATGGGTTTGGGTTTGACCGCGGAGGTCAAGGGGGTGGTATGGGCCTCTAACCGGTAGCGGTGGTGTCATATATCTCACACCGTGTTGTCCAGGGTAATGGACAACTGGATGTAGTCCTCGAAGGAATGGGCTTCTCCGCAGGAAACAAGCTCATCCTGGAGATCCTGGTTTTCATACACTATGTAGTCACCCCCCACCTATTCATGCTTGGAAATAATCCACCTTCACCCGTTACTGCCTGTGGCACTATGGAGTTGTAGATGGCTTTTTTAATTTTAATGGCAACAAGGCTGCAGGGGTCATATTTTCCCTCGAGCAGGGCAATACTATCCACATTCAGCTGAGGGCACAGTGGAATACTTGGCCCCCAGAACCACAAACTGACCATCCCTAATCAAAAAAGGGAAAACATAGCTATTTAACATCCAGGCTCACAGACATTTATCCAAAAAAATAATGCCTACTAACACACTGCACGCTCACTTGCAATCCCATAAAACTGCTGGTTATGCATTAGGGTTTCATTATTAATTTAGTCTTAAGCCTTAATCTTTGCTAAATGCAAAATTTACTAGCACTTTATTAAGAGCAGTATACCACAGGCACCTTAAAAACATAAAGTTGTTGGTTTCTCGTGGGTTTTAAAGCTTGCATTATATTGTCTTTTGTCCGTCCAGATTTGCACATCAAATCATTAGAGCTCATTGGTTTCCTCGACAGTACATCAATATCCTGTGCTTGTGCTCCAGGGTTTGCTAACCTGCATTTATTAATAACACTAAAATCATGTTAATGGTGCACGTTATGTTACTCTGACATGGGACTGAAAGCTGTTAGTGAGGGGTATTGGTGCTCTGCCTATGGGAATGACCTCAGGAAGTCAGGACACTTCGAGCAAGTTCAACATAACCGAGTAGCCGCGGCTCCTCCTTAATTGCACCGTAGAAAAGTAACCAGGAGAGCATCCAGGTTGTTTAAACACCTACTCGCACTGCATCGCTCGAGCTTCGGCTCGTTCGGGCGGGAAATTTCAAAACGACACTGAGCCGCTAAGCGCGATTTTGCTTTTAAACTTCGTGGCGGAGTTTATATTAACACGGAATGTCTGTGATTTCGTTCAGCTTTTAAAATGATAAACAATGTTTAATTTGATAAAACTACAATAGGGTACGACATACGTTTTCTTGAAGAAGTGTTGTCTAATTTTTGCGAGCATTTTACACTCGAAAACAAAACGCCAAAAGCACCGTTTAGCTTATTATTTTGTATAAACTTGGCGGGAATTATATGGAGACAAATTTCCTGGGAACTTAATAATGCTGGAGTACGATGGAGTCTAAAGAAGGTAAGATCACAGCTTGGTTGTTACCTTTTAGTATGCTCTAAATCAGGGGTGCCCACACTTTTTTGATTTGCGAGCTACTTTTAAAATGACCAAGTCAAAATGATCTACCAACAATGCGTTACGCGGTAGAGTTTATTTTGAAAGGCAGGGCTCCGCGATCGACGTGTTGGGCACCCCTGCTCTAAATGTTTTGTGTAAGTGCAGTTGGCTTACATGGAAGCGCTGAAAATTCAGATGTATAACTCAACTATAAAAGCACCAATCATTTTTAAGTTTATTTGATGAGGATACAACAGCGTTGCTTTGATTATGGGGTTGGACCTTTTCTGGTGGCCTGAATGATATTATACTTAATACATTAGTCGGTGATAAATTATGTATTGAACAAAAATTGACCATTATTTTATATGAAATATGCATTTATTTAAAGAACTATATACATCTGACAGTTCGTCTGTATGAAATATTCATTTATTAAAAAAACTATATACATATATATATACAAACATTTAAAAATGGGAAAAATAAATACAAATATTTACATAAATACACTTTGTAGCCCACATGGAGCAGGGACTACGGTCTCGCTTTTTCGGAGGCTCGTCACTGACGTGCCCCTCAATCAGAGGGGCGTAGCTCCAAAACCCCGGGTTAGAAAAGGTCTCCGTGATTTCCAGTCTCTTTTGGTCCCGGCGATTTCGCCAGTTTTGGGAAGGAGACTGCTATTTAATATATTTTCTAACCAGAGATGTTTCAAAAGCTAACCGAAATATTTATTGTAAGGGTAACTGTAGATTTTAAATTAAATTTCAGAATTATTTTTAAGATTGAGTAGTAGCTCAGCAAGACCTGAAAACCTGTGTCGATTCCAGAGTGATCAAGAATTTATCTGTCTGCTGCTATGATTTAAATTTAACAGAATGTTGGTGACGTTATGTGAAATGCTGCGTACTAGAGCCCTGCGCGGGACTATTTTTTAAATCCCGCTACCGCTGAATTTCTGACCATTACCTCCCGCTCCCGCAATATTCGTGTTCAACCCCGCCCGCACTCGCAGACCCAATAATTGATATACTGTATGCTGAAATACATTTATATGCATCGAATGTTTTATTTCAGCAGAAGAAGAACCGAATAAATAAAAATTTCAACAAAAACCTGTCAGCTTTGAATCGCAAATACACATGTAAACTGAGGCCAAACACTATTAATGCGCCACAGACACTAAATGCCTCTCCGATGGCGACCTGGACGCAGGTACAGTCAGAACGAACCGCACAAGCTTTGACAGCGCAGGAAAGCGATTTTAAAGCTTTTCCAGATATCTGATTGTCCAGTCTTTTCTTTAGTTTCATTCTGTCCAGCGTTAATCGTATTACCAAGATCAGTCGCACTATTCCGTCCTGCCAACTATCTTGGGACTGGCTGTCTCTTTTTAGCCGCCCGCTCCCGCCCGAGCCAACCTTAAAACCGCCCGCTCCCGCGAGATTTGCGTTGGATCCCAGTCCCAATGCAGGTCTCTACTGCGTACAATGGATACTGAAATTCAAACGCAAATATGTGTTTGCACAACTTAAACTCCACTGATGTATAGAGCTGTGTAATTACTTCAATACATCGCTATTCAGTATGTCACGATTTTTCATCGATATTTTGAACCTTTAAATGAATTTATAAATTTATTGCAGTACCAATTAACACCAGCAAATGTTTGAATGTTTTATTCTATATTATTTCAACATTTGCTAATAGAAATTATATGCTGTTTATGTAGCCTATGCTAAGTGCAGTGCAGTGCGAAAATGCAATGAAGTGTCTGGCTCTGAAATGAGTCAAATTTTTCATCCAATATTTTCTACACATGCCTGACACCTTGCAACATATCCAATATGTTTTTTTTACATATGCCTCACACATTGTAACAATTACGTTGACCAGATCGGCTTAACATCATGCGTATTTTATTGTGCATTACTAGTTTAAAAACTAATTCACTTGTGTGGACAAATGAAATTTAGATCTCTTTTTGTGCATGGAGGGGGGCAGTATTGCCCCACATATGGCACCAGTTCAAATGAGTAGGCAAGGAGATGCCTTGAGTCAAGTGGTGTTGCTTGATTTTGTTGTAAGATATTACAGTCGTCAAATAAATGTAAAGCTAAATTTACCGAGGTGTTGGATTTAGTTTGTTTTCCCCTTTAGGACACCATTTCTGCTGTAATATTCTTGCTCCTCTACCAGTTCCACGAAAATCCAGAGATTCCATATAATTGACATTTTGCCATATCAAAAGGGACTCCTGAAGTCGACAGAGTGAGAACATGCACGGGGGGGCTGCGCTGCGTGTGAACAGCGGTGCTTGACACTGCACCAGAGACTCTGCCAGGCGCTGATTGCTTGTTTTTATTCAGGCATCTTTCAAATGGCATCAGGGGCAGTAAGAGGAGCCTCTGTCAGGACACAGTGACAGCTTCAGCAAATATGGCAAAGTTATTTTTTTATAAAAGTTACCAAAAGAACCTTTAACTGCAAAATAATGTCAAAATAACAGCATTATTTATATGCAGTAGCGATAATTTTAAAGTATTTTTACAGTAGTGCTTGAAGACCACGTTGTACATGTCACATATTCATGTAAGAGACTATATTTGTTGTATGCTTCTCAAAGTTGACTTAGGCCTCTGCACCTATGTTGCTGGTGAGTGGGAACCCTTTCAGTACCGAATGTGAAATTTCTCTTCACGTGGATGGAGTTGAGATTGCAAAGCCAGATAACATTTCACAGGGTACCTGCGGAGCCTTATAAGTATTTAAAAAGCATTGAATTTTATATTCTCAGATTAAGGCCTTAAAAGTAATTTCATGTACAGACTATTTAATTTTTGTTTACAAAGGTCTTAATTTTTTTCTTGTCCTTTTCGTAGGATTGAATAAATACCAAAACATCATAGTTGTCAAATGCACAGCGGAACATTTTACATGGCAAAAGTCATCTGCTTGTTAAGTCGTGTATTGCTTCCCGATCTGAACCACCTACCCGATTTGTACATCGCACATCTGCAGCATGATACTTTATGGCATATTTTACAACCGTGTCTTGTTTGTGCCACTTCGTTTCACAACATTTTCATAATCCAACCTGATGTATGTTAGCAACGCAATTAACTCAATAGTTCGAACTATGATTTTGATTAACACTTCCATCACAACTCCATGGTTCCAACCATGTAAGATGCTAACGTAGTTAGTAACTGTGCTTTTGAGAAATGATACCCCTGATCCCGTCAATATTTCCTCACGTCATCAGGTTTATTTTACGGACTGCTTGTGACCGATCTCCACATGGATTAAAGTTTTCCGTCGCTATAAAGGATTTCCATCAACTGAGTGCACTAAAGGTTAATAATGAGACTGATGCAGATCCGAAGGAAAAAAAAATGGGGGGAGGGGGCGGGTGCGGCTAAACAAGCTTCGGCAGACAAAGTTCTGGAAATGCTGTCTTTTTCTTTGGTTTAATTACGATTTAACTATTCTTCCTAAAAATAAAAATAAACATTATGGTTTTGGCAGTTCGCTTAAACATTGACGGCTGTGGAGTAGCCTACAGGCTGCAAGTTATTTCCCGACGCTTGTTTAAGATGCCAAACTTCATAGTAAGGAGAAAACAATTCCCCAGCATTTAGTGCCACATCAGTCACAAAGGCTTTTAATGTCCCAAAACAAAGACGAGATCTGCAAAAGGATGAATGGCACGGGCTTCTTGTTGCCTGGCGTATCCAATAATAGTAGTGATCCATCCATCCATTTCCCAGAACCGCTTATTCCATTTCGGGTCACGGAGCCTATCCCGGAGGCTGCGGGCGCAAGGCAGGGAACAACCCAGGACGGGGCGCCAACCCATCGCCGGGCACAC
>JAAGVU020000001.1:31004367-31062186 GCA_011763525.2 Mormyrus iriodes
GTATGTTGTACTAAATGGCATTGCTGCAGGTTTCCATGTTAAGTTAGCTTAAGTTTTCAGCAGTTCACAGTACGCAGCAACAGTCTGTTGTGTGTCAGACTTTAAACTGCAAAAAGTAAGGCTGCATCACCGTCTTTTTACTTGGTTTAGCCTCAATATCTCCTTTTTTAAAAGACGTTGTGGTTGCTGAGATGTTTTCTGGGGGGGGGAGTGGTGAGTGGCTCAGTGGACTAAGCATCTGTATGATTGGAAAATCACTGGTTTAAAAAGTAACCTCAGCAGAATAGTCACATGTGCATGGGCCCCAGAGCAAGGCCATTAACCCCCAGTGCAGCACACTGGCTGACTCTACCCTGTGACCTTCCAAGCTTGCTCTCACCTGCATGTGTGTTTCACAGAGAGCAAGATAGGGTAGGCAAAGACAAGTGTACTGGAACTGATACTTATAAAAAATAAATGAATAAATAAAGGATCATTTCATTTCTTCACATCACCAACACTTAAAGCAGGGTTCCCCAATTCTGGTCCTGCAGGGACAATCTGCAACACAGGTTGCAGATTTCTCTGCTCAAACAACCTCTTAAACCTGGCAATAAACTGGTGAGCTGAAAAAGGTGTGTCTGAGCAAGGAATCTGCAGACTGGCTCTTCAGGACCAGAATTGGGGAACCCTAAAAGTTTTCTCTGAAGGAGCGCTCAACCACTCCTTGACTCACGTATTACCAAAATAGTAGCGTTGTGGTGTTGCATTCATTTCTGCAATGTGAGGGGCTATGTGCTATCAAGCAGTGTTCCTTACTGACACTTTATTGACAGTTCTTATCTTTTAAATTTCATATGACGGTAAGTGTATATCACCCAGCTCTAACGTCTTAGAAGTCAGTGTGTGCAGTAGCGAGCAGTGCTATCCAGTGAAAAATGGGCATTTATAGCAGCGTATAGTAAGTGCTGTTTGTCTTGTCTAGCATCAGGGATGATATTAGTTTATTATAATGCCGACCATCGTACAACAGATTGTTATATACTGATTGTTTGATTATATTTATATGTATTTGCTTCAGAAAGACTGTTGCAATGCACAACAATACAGGAATGGAAGTGAGCAAGAAAAGTTTACCGGCTAAATAGGGAGTTGATAGAATAAATATAATTCATTTATATTTAAAATGAACAAAACATTTATTGTACTGCTTTAGATATATAATGGTAGTCAGCATGGCCCAAATTCCTTAGCTGTTACCATGCTTCTTCTTAAAAAATAGAGCTAGATTTAGCTATTTCTCAAAACTGTTCTAATTTGGGCCTTTTTAATATTTAAAGTGTCTTAATTAAGGAACGTGGGTACAGTCAATAGGGTGCTACAGTAAATGTGACTGGTGTGAACAGTTCATGATGAAGCCTGACGTCAGACAGACTTACGACACACATCCATTACAGCCAGACTTCCAGCTCATAGGTTTTCATGATTCCTTTGCTGATATTTTGTCACCGACCTTTGGTTGAATCGTTTCTTATTCTTATTAATTGAAATACTGTGAATTGAAGTTAAGCAGCTTGCATCCCGTCCAGCACTGTTCTTCCTGGTATAGGCTCCAGGCTTACTGTGAACTTATACTGGATAAACAGTGTTCAGGCAGCTGCTTCGATTAAAATGTAGGGTTATCTACGCAAATTGCTGTGCTCTCTGACTGAGGTTCTTTCAGACGAGAATATCAAACTGGATTTATTTAGCTCAGGTCCGGTGCAGCACAGCAGGTAAGAAGGTGACCCAAAGACATGTCATTTGTTAGTGGATCCAAACTGTGTATGTCATTTGATCAGCTGTAATTTGAGTTTAAAAACTTACTAGGGTGACCGGACAATCCATGTCCAGGCGGACACTATGAGCTACTTCAGGTTTTACAAACTACTTTGAAGCTGAAAGGCTCCTGTGCTCGGCTAAATAGTTTGGTTCTCGTTGTATTTTAACTGGTTTGTTTCCTTGATTGAAAGACTCATCCAGCTGTTTACATTAACATTAATGACACATGCATGATTATTGGAGACTGACCGATCAGCACACAGCAAGAACTTTTTGCTTAAGTGAAACCCAGGTCCTTTTAATTGAAATGGTAGTTTACAATACCTGTCCTAGCTCAAAGTGTCCATCCTAGCATGGATTATCTGGTCACCCTAACAGACACACTCCTGATCTTTCCTGATCAGAACTCGGATAGATAACAACTGGTGAAAATAGTGAACAAGTTGTGCCTTGGCACTTCATAGATAAATATATATTAACAATATTCTTCCTTTCAAAAGAAAGTAAAATTACCTGCCTGTCTTGTCTCGTGTAAAATACAGATTTATATATAATTTTGCACACTTCCAGGTAAATCTTCTTTAAAAGTGTTTTTTTGATCTACGAGGTAATGTAGTAGTTTTTGTATATTTGCACGATATAATGTTTTGTAATTCTGTCCTATGTCTTCCTTCACCTGTCTCGTGTGTGTGTGTTTTATGTGAATTGCAACTGCAGCACAAAAAATTCACTTTGGGAATAAAGTGCTCTGAATATAAAGATGGTTCATGCATACTTTTTTTCTTGCGTTGATATTTTTGAGCAATAGAGGGCAGCATTTACTTTCAAATAAAGGGAACGCTGCTACTGAAAAGATAATTTCAATATCTGCATTCTAATTTCAACATGCATGTCTGCATTCTCTATACATGACTTGTACAAGGAATTTGTACAATGTTGTGTAAAAAAAAAAGAAAAAGTTTCTGCATGTTTGTGCTGTTGTGTTGCAGGGACACCCAGTAACATCCATGCTGCGGGAAGCTTTTGCCCTAAAGTACATACTATTTAATACATCTATATGCTTAAGACGTCCAGCTTTGTGTTATACAAGTCTTGAAGCTGCCTGTTGATTTATGCTACACCCAGACAGAGCAAAGAGTAGCCTCAACTGCCCTCTAGTGGACCGTCTGTAATTGTCGTATTACACAAATATCATGAAAACATGAAAAGGAAGAATGTGAAAGGTGTTTAATTGAAATCTTCACTGACGGACTTCTTTATTTGCTTTGACATCACACTGAGTGGTATTGCTCGAAAAAGATGCATTATCAGTGACACAAACCAGTTAAAATACAACAACACACTGATTTTTTATATGTAAAGTTTTAATCAGTGTAACAGATTTCCTGAAGTAACAGGAATACAGAATAATAAAATAACCTTAAGGTTAGGCTTAGCAAGATATATGATTTCAGTGTGGAGATCCGGAAGCAGAGCTGTACTGATGTTACCTGGTACATCTGCTAATCAGCTCCACCATAATCATGTATAATGTACATGTGTCAGTCAGGGATGAAGCATTACACAAATACAGGATATCAAGCAAAATCTTTTCCAAGTCCTCTTACAAGGTGATTGAGAAAAGTATTTTAAAAACACTTTCAATATATTAAAATGATTAAACAACTTTAAAATCTGGCAGATGACAGAAAATCAGAGTGATGAAATAATATCAATGACACTACACAAATAGTGGGAACTTGTTACATCGCCATCAATGCAGCAATAAGCTTATTTTCCACAAGCATTCTTCAGTAGCAGAATGAATCATCTCCAGCTGGTGACTTCAGATGGACTCAGTAGTACAGGACCTACAGCAAACATGCACTGGTGTCTTTATTGCACTGTTCATCTCTGCCAGTGTTGTGCACAGACTTGACCAAAGTGCTCGGCATGGCACTTTTTTCAACAAGCCCTTGCATGATTGCAGTATAAAAGTATATGCAGTATACATAAAAATAAGGCTTAGGATATATGAAAGCAGCAGAGGACATTATTACGTAGGAAAGCTGCATCATATTGCACAGAAATGCAAAAAAAAAAGTAAAAATCCAGTTAAAATATATCTCCCACATTTTCCCTTATAGCATTTTATATATTCAGATCAGTTTGTGAACTCAGGAATATTTCGACTGGTTATTTATAAAAAAAATCACAATGATCAACATCCCTCCGGATTCCACTGCACCGGAAATTTGGTCCTCCTTTGCCCTGAGTCCACTACAGGATCACACAGCTGGACCCGCCTGGCTCCGATGCACTGGGTGGGAGGGGGGGAGAGCACAGAAGACTATAAAATCACATTATTACTGCAGAATTTGATTTTTCCAATAAACACTTAGAGAGTGAACAGACTGCCCCTCTGCAATGGAGGGAAGTGGATAAGTTCAACTGCAGACTCAGGTTAATTACTCCAGAGCGATCACTTCGATGACATAGTAAATATAAGTTACTTTCACTTCGGGGATTTAAAAAGGCAGAAGCTGGGATAGTACATTAGATCAGTTAAGCTGGCTGGGATGCCTAAGGAATGGGAGGGGGCACCTGAGTCCCCCTCAGGCAGGGGAAAGCCCTGGTGTCAGGGCTGGATATTTAGTAGGCCTGCACGGTGTGCAATGTTAATATCAACATCACATGTGATGCACATGCAATTTTCACATTGCAAAGACTGCGATAGTCAGTTGGGTCGAGACCATCGATAATTTACACTAATACTCGAAATTTAACAAAAAAAAATTAAAAATGAAGAGGAGGACCGCAAACAAGTCCTGGTCACCAAAAGACATTCGTCTTCTGCTGTATGTAAATGTTCTGGATTCCACAGAGACTATACTGAGCACAGGAAGTGATGTCGGCACTACTTTGTGTCGGCAGCGGCACCAACCGACTCATTTGATAGACTATTGGTTGGTAAATTCTATTTGGCTATACTTTACTTTAAATGTAAACTCCTTTCAACTCCTTGTATGTTCATGTATTGTGCAGCTTGAGTGCAAATCCCACACTAACCTGATGCTCTGTGATGGCACGCCACAGTATATTACATACCGGGCATACTCTAAACAAACACTGGCAATGGCCTCCCATGTATGGAAACCAGAACTTGGGGGGATGTGCGGCTCTGTATGGCTGTGACCCCCAGGGCCACCCATGTGATGATTCGTAGACTCGATGCCACGTACCCATCAAGAGCCGTGTTGCATTTATCTCTGGCTGAGACATTAGCTATCGGAGGTGTAAATCAAACAGAATGTCATAAAAACGGAGACTGTTAGGAAAGAACCACTGGCGGCCCAGGGAACCGCGGCGCCTCTTGGGCGGGGGGAGACCCATGCAGACGCCACTGCCAGAGTCTCCTCGCCATGCCACCGCCTTCATTATTTATTTTCCCTGCTCCTTCAGCCGCTCTTTTGTCCGACTGCTGCTCTAATTGGCTCTCAGACTAGAGGTCTTAAATAAATAAACAAACAATCTAGGGCCAGAGTGGAAAGGAGGGGCCCACTAATTAGCGCGGTGGGCCGGGCTGAGGTGCAGCCTGATAAATGTTTCATTCCCTCCCCAGCCAGCTGGCCAGCCGCTCTGATGGTGACCCCCGCGCACAACACCGCTGTACCTTTCCACCAGAGCATCCGTCAGTCTCATCTTCTTCATAGTGCTGGCCCCACCCCCCTCCAGAGGAGGGCGGGGACTGTGGTGGGGGGGTGCACACTGACCTGTGGTCTCTGCAGTGACCTGTAGGGGCAGGGTGGGCAGGGAACGAACATGTGATGTTAACAGAAGACAGAGCAGGATGCTACTCTGAGCTCCAGTGTCAGTGTTTCCCCAACCACTGCTCTAGAATCGAGGACGTGCAGAGCGGCGTGTGGCCAACGGTGAGAGGAGCTCGGTTCCCCATGACTAAAGTCAGGAGCACGGCCAACTTCAGACCGTCTGCGGACTGCATACGTATTGTTGATCCTGCACTTAGAGGAGGGGCAGATGAAGAGAACCCTCACCATGTTCCTCTTCCTCCCGGGTTGTGGCTGGCTGGGTCCTGCGGAGGGGGCGCTAGGCTCAGTCTGGGCTTGGGCCGATCGGAGGGGTCTCCTGCACAGGTTGTCCCTCTTCTGCACCGCCGTGGTTCTGGAGGCCAGCTGGCTACTCGGAGTGGAAAAGGGTGGAATGGGAGAAGGCAGACAGTGAGGAAGCAGTTCTACAGACCGACCCTCAACTGTTGAAGGAATGGTAGAGGAAATGTGCCCCACTGTGGTTTCTCCGCACCTATGGAGGATTCTGCAGGAAAACTTCAACTCTGAGCGAAAGTTTTGCAGGAAACCGGAGTGTCATTTTATACCCCAGGACAGAGAGCTTGTTTGTCCATTACAGGACAGTGTGAGGTTGTACCAATTCCTCAAATCACCCCACTGATACTAATCACTAGCGGAGAAGGAAACGGTAATATTATCATCAATCACCAGGGGCAGCAGGCGGTATAGATTCTGAGAGACTGATAGCAGACCTGCAAAACCTCCATCCCTTGAGACCATGAAGATCTCTTGTGTCCTTTAAAGAAATGCATTCACTGATAACGCATCCTTTTCGAGCAATACCACTCAGTGTGATGTCAAAGCAAATAAAGAAATCCGTCAGTGAAGATTTCAATCCATCCATCTGCCCCATTTCCCAAAAGCTTATCCATGACAGGGCTGTGAGCCACTGTGTCATCCTCAGCTTCTACATAATTACAAGTTTTAAATAAAGTCTGGTTTGTTGCTTGTTAATCCATTAAGGCCCAAAACACGCCCACGGACTAACGAACATAGTCTGCCTTCAAAGGGCTATTTCATTAGCAGATTCCTCAAACGATGCCGGGGCCCCAGTTCGGCGGGTCAGTAGAGAGCAGGACAGGCAGATACCCATCAGGAGCTAATTAACAAAAACAAAAAAAAAACCTCAGGCCTCTTGAAAGGCAAATGTGAAGGAGTTACACAACAAACACCTCTAATTATGCCCACCAGTGGGCGATAAAGGGCCAGTTGCCATCAAGCAGAGGAATTAACACCCAGCCTAACATCCATCCCTCTGTGCATCATGGAAACACAGTGAGGATGAAACGCAGGTGTAAAGTACCACTTCGCAGCCACCCAACCATCTCACCTCAGAGGGCATGGTCACGTTCGCAACAGCCTCGCCCAGATCTCGTGGCCACTGGACCACTTGGAAGAACAGCAGCAGTGACCCTTTAGGGTCACGTCAGCTGGCCATGTCTGAGCACCAGGCTGGAGCAGAAGACTGATGAGTCACATGGCTTATCCAGGTATTCATCATCATCATCATCATCATCATCATCTTCCTCATGCTAATTAGCTGCTTTAATCTATTCCTCCCAACATCTGCATGATTACACAGCTTAATATATCACTGCAGCAGGGAGAGGACGGATGGATGGGTGGATGAGTATCTCACTGTATCAAAACAGGATGTTTCTCACAGGCATACAGTAAGTCTCCCCTGCACAATGTCCCAACAAAGTAACGGACTGTCTCATCAAAGGTGTGTCAAGGCCCACTGTTTAAATGGCCCGGTGCTGCGCTGGACCCAGGCACAGGTGCAGGTGCAGACCCTACCTCCAACAGGAAGCCCAATGCATTCTGGTCGTTAGCGCGCTGTCAGCGCTGTCAGGCTGCAGGAGGGACAGGCGGGCCACCGCCAGTATCTATCAAAGTGGCGACTGGGAGCCCCGCCCCCATCCCACACGCGCGTCGTTAGAGCATAGGTGTGGTGGGGGGGGGGTGATTAACAGCCTCTTTCTCCTGCCATCTGGTCCTCCCCCCAACAAAACCTTTTCCTTCAGGTGAGCGCGCCAGCTCTCGTCCCTCAGCGCCTCCTTGGCGGCGGCCGGGCCGTGACCCTGTCAGCGCCCAAGCGGCAGGCGAGACCCCGGTAACGACCGCCCCGCGGGCCGGCCCGCCCCGGTCAGTGCTGGCTGATTAAACTTTTAACAACGTCCCTGGTGCAATAAAGGGCAGGATGACAACTTCTCCCCTCGTCAAGGTGCCTGTATAATAAACTAATTAGCTGGGCCAGCGTGGGCTGTGAAGCCCTTTTAATGAGCAGCTATCGGCTGGCCCCAGTAATAATAGCCAAGCCTGGGCCCCCCTTTTGGGATTCAATTAAGGCAGAGACTGTCATATGCTGGGGGACTGATCAATGCTGCTGCGGACACCTTCTACTGGTGAGTTGTCTTCAAGGTCGCCGGCCAAGGGCGGCCCTGGCCTGGGCGAGGCAGGGCGGGGTGAGCGCGTACCCCACAGCTGAGGACAGGCTCCGGTACCAGTCATTGATGTCCTCCTGGTCGCTGGACATCAGCAGTAGCTTTTCTTCAGGGAAGGTCAGCTGAAAGAATAGAAAAGTGGAGTTATACCACAGCTACTGACATAGGAGGGGTGTTTCCCAGGTTCTGTTAGAAATGTCGTTAAAAGGGCTGTACCCTCCTCCTCAACGGGCCCAGAGGTCTGCATCTAGCCTAACCGCGTCTGCTGCGTTTTCCCCCTTTGTGAAGCATCCTGCTTCCTTCTTCCGATAACCCCAAAGAAAGGCGGATAGCATCTGAAGAATGAGCTGAAGATGTTTCCTGGCTGTTGCACACTTACTACTATTAAAAGCATGACAGACTGTGGTGAAGACAGAGCGGTGGCAGAGGGCTGGCATGGGTGTGTATGGAGGCCAGATGGAAGGCCTGCCTGGCCAGGTGCTGCCGTTTCCGTTCTCATGTGGGCCAGGCCACGGAGGAGTCTGACAGCCAAATGTTTGGGCCTGACGACAGCATACGACCGCTACACCCACGAAAACTCCACCTTGCGTTAGCATACGCAGCTGCTATCGAGGTGGCACGAACGTCACGGGCATCTTGGCACGGATAACAGTGGTCCCGCATTTCCATACGTCAGAGGGCCCCTTCCAATGCTGTCCGGACGCTCCGATTCCGGCTCGCAAAGGGCAGATCCCCAAGGAACAGGCTGTACACGGCCGCGGACTCATTTTGTCCTGACCGTGTGGACGTGTCAAGCCCACAAAGTATGCTGAAAATCACGATTAAATATACTCTCATAGTAAAATTCACTGCCGGATTTCGGTTTTAAGCAGATTGCACTTTAGACACCTATAAAATATATTAGACTGGGGATCTTATAGAAAGGGACCATCCCATTAGTCAACAGGAAGCATGTGCTTCTTCCCACACCAGAGGGTCTTCAGACTGACATCATACGTGTCAAATAAGAAAACAAGCACTCCAGCACTACACAATAGGGGCTTTATACCGGAATAATTACAACAGGACCCTATTAGAGGGGATCATAATTAGTGCCTAACATATTAAATGACCTTTCACATTTACCTGCTGCTCTCGTTATATGGGGAAACCTGCAAGGTTATGGACGGCATATTAGCCATCCTTAATCTTTATTACAGCTGTGGACAGAATTTTAATGATAGTTAAATAGGCAGCGGTCACTAACATATCCCTATTAAAATAAAGGGGGAGGTGGTAGAGATGGGGTGGGGGGGGACTCATAAAAAATTAAATGGATTAAGATTTCAAATGTACCATCATCAAAAGTATTATCTAATTACGAAGTTCACTGAGCGGGCCAAGCGAAATGGCTGGAAATATTAGTTACTCGCCACGTGGGAACACTGGTGATTTATGCACAAATAGATTCCCGTTCTGTTGCTATGCCGTAATTAAGAATTTGTCAGGAATTTTGACCCTCTGGGGTAGAAATTACTTTGTAAAATAGGAATGGCAGAAGCCGAGCCTCCTTACCGCACATAATTTGGCCTGATTATTTATACATCAAAAGGGGTCTGCTGTGGACGCTGTATAATATTTAAATAGCGGGGATATTAGGGAGAGCCTCATGGAGAGGAGGCAGCAAGCGAGTGAGCGAGGCAGGGAAGAAAGCGCTTTCACCACCAAATATGCGTGAGAAAATGGAGGAAATTTTCATAAAGCTTTTTCGTTTTGCATATAAATTGTCGTCTAGATTGTGGCTGTGCATTTACTGCTGTCAAATTTAATTTTTCTTTAATTCTTCAGGCCCTGCAGTGAAAGGCTGGAGAGCGCTGACAGCAATTTTCTCTGCTTACAGGTAGGGCCTCGGATCAATAATATGTCTTTATGAGAAATTACCCTTAATGTTATTGAGTATGCATTTGGCCTTATAGGATAACAAGGTAATGAAATGCCATTCCTGCCATTAGATAACGTTAACTACCGCAATGAAAAGGCTTGACAGGGCTGAGGAAGATGTCTTTGCGGGATGGAAGGAAGAAATGGATCTTTGGTGTAATCTGATAAGCCTTCCAGGAGCTTTTAGCCCCCCGTCTCATAGAATGGGCCGGGCAGCGATCAAGATCCTTCCAAGCCCAGTCTGGGAAACACGGCATGAGGAGGGAACAGGCTTTAAAGGCCACAGATCACATCAAAGGCGCTCATTTCAAGAGTGGAAAACAAGTGGGGTGTGGGGATCACTGGAGTCCATTTGCCCAGAGTGGCTGACGTTTTCTATGCTTGTTGACCGCAGGGCAATGAGGTCATTTTACTATGTTGTGATATGGTGTTTGACTAATACTACCCTCTATCAGTCATGTGGCACAGTGTGGCCTTCTGGGTGAGGTAGTCCTGAAAAGGGGTAGCCATCTTCTCCTGCATTCACACTAAATGTGCCAAATTGAGCAAGTTGGGAGAATAGAGCATTCACATGGGCCAAAGGTCACCTATCCTCTTTGGGGAGACCCTCTCAAAAACCTGAACAGCCATCATCATCAGAAGCAAGAGCTACACTCAGCCCTGATCAGGTCCTGGACTGCTGAACACCATTTCTGTTCCTTTAATTAGTGTACCGGACTAATCTTTACCCCCAACACGTAGATGGCTGTGTGCTGCATGTACTCAGCATTTCACCACTTAATGAGAGCTGGAATCTCTTCAGAATGGAGGCCCCCTAGGGGAAGTGCTGAGTACAACAGCATGAGTAACAAACTGGCTTTGCTTGCACCAGCTCTCTGTTCTCAGTTGTATAACCCGCTCTGCAGTTGCTGGCATGCCGGGCCGCCGTTTCCAGCGATGGATGCGGATACAGACGCAACTGCCTTGTCAGCAGTCAGTCACCCGTGTTTCTGTGCCGGAACACCGCTGGTATGGGGGTGGGAGGGGAGAGATCTACCAAGCGTGTATAAACAGCATAAAGTATCCATTTGCTTTTAATCAAAGTTGTTCCAATGTTGCAATGAGAAGTGCTGAGTATCTGGTCCAAATAAACACGATTTTCACTGACAATATCTTTCTGTAGCGGATAGCAGAAGCATAATGGACACCGCTTAGGCCTTAGAGTCTCCGAAGAGGTTCACGGTCGACGGACCAGCATGACCTAAGATTGGAGTACTGGTTGGTAATAACCACCTACACGCTCTACTAACGATGGGTCATACAACATGCTCCTAGTCACTGTGATCAGCCATATTTTATGGGGAAACTTTCTGAATGTAGTGTGTGCATTACTGCGCCCAAACAAGACCTTATCAAACCAAGAACGTGCTTAAAACCACAAAGCTACTGGCAAACAAAATATCAGTACACTGTTTGACATGACTATTACTATTCTGTGTACCCACTGGAGAGACCTGTGGGTGTAAGTCCATTGGAAAAGGCCTCAGAAAGCCACCTTCACCTGTTGCCACAGAAAACACATGGGGGTGGGGGGGAGTCTTCCAGTACAAAAACCCATCAAGTATTGCAACAGCTCTTCTATGGTAAGCCTGGAAAAGTCATTGCTTCCATCAGTGAAGAGCATGAACGCATCGCAGAGAGGGAATCTACATTCCGCTCAGCCCCCATCCATGACCACCAGGGACATGGTTACAGAAGACAACCAAAACCACACAGCCAGCTGTGCGACTAAACCCGGATAACGTCTCTCTTAGCCGTCCGGCAGAAATAGACCTGTCTGAGACCATGGCATCTAATATTAATCAAACACCCCCCACCAACAGTATACACCTACATAGCACCAGGTGACAATCTGAGCTGTCAATGGGGCTCTGCTATTTTTACCGGAGGGTAGGAGGGGAGAGTGGCAGAGGTTAAAGTCATCCACATAAATATAACTAATAAGTCAAGCACATTCAAACAGAGCTAATTATCCAAACTGGTAAAGTGTACAAGTCTGTACCTCTGAGTGTGTGCGTGTTATAGTGTGAGTGGGAGTGCGGTCAGGGGGGAGTTGTTCCACATTTGAATATGTTTGATTTGCGATTGCAGTACCAGAATCGGAAGACTGATGCTAAATTAACATAAGAAAATACGGAAGCCTTTCATGTTCCTCTGTTCCCTTTAACGCATAAACTGGGACACAAGTGAACTTTGTGATTACCGGGGTTCATCTGCAGCCCGACGCCCATGGAGTTACGAGCTGACAGGCCCACACTAGCCTCAACGCCTCACAGCGGCACCGTTTCCAGAGTGAATTTTTGCGAGAGCACAGCACACTGCAGTCTTACTAAACTGACTACACAGAATTCCACTTTCCAGGATCATGATAGGAAAATCATATTATCATATTGACACTGGTAGAATGTGTCTACTACACTCACTAGACAGAGGCATACTTAAAGGTTGGACAAACCCACAGAGGTTAATCTGTCTGATTTTCCAGATAACAGCCTGATGAAGAGGTTATCGACCTCCTGGACATTGGGTGTTCAGTTGATGTTCAGAAATGACTCATCGGGAGAAGGTTCAGTTGGTACAAACCAGAGGTGAGGGTCTGGGGGACGAGGCTGGGGTACACTCTGGACAGGATGCCAATCCAAATGGAATAATGAGGAATACATACATAACAAGATAACCGCAGCAAAGTGTGTCCCTTGGAGCATAAATGCGGACTGTCTGTCAGGGAGCTTGGAGGGAGCAAAAACATGTACTGACTGCAGGTCCCCGAGGATCGGATTGGGAAACACTGCAATAGAAGTAGTACGTACACTGATGAGGCCACCCTGGCTTTTGGTGTGGCCGAACACCTTGTCCACCACGCAGTCCTGCAAGGAGTAAACCCGCTGGCAGGAAAACTTGTCCCCATTGGTGGGGTGCAGTGGCGAGCAGGGTGTGGTCAGCAGGAGCACATCAGAGAACAGGAAGAACATCTTGGGCTTGGCTTCTGTACCCTTGGGTGGCACGGTCCGCAGCCAGCCCTCACGGATGTACCACCTCCCTGGAAAAGACAGGGGAGTACCCACTTAATGACCAATGTGCAGGTGACAGTTAAGGATGGGCAAACCAAACGCTCAAGGCCCTGCAAGGTCCTGACATCACATCAAACAAACTAGCGATTTTAATCTTCCAGGAGATTGGCTGGGTCATGTGATCTCAAGCTCAGCCACCAGCAGATCTGTAAAGTTGGCCTTGAATGAAACGGCACTTTAGGAACGGAAATGCTAATAAGCAAACCGCACAAATTTCAGCAAATTCAGGAACAAAGCCAGATGTGTTCAATACTTTTGTTGACTGAGTGAAAACACAGTCCACCTTCATCAGATACAAATGGTTTATTTTTAAACCAAGAGGAATAAAGATGTCAATGTGTGAAGAACAGACCATTATTGTAAATGGGGGAGGGGGGCAACAGACCAAAAAATAGACAGACACACAGAGCAGGTTGTTTAGTATTTACAACGCTCTCCAGTATAACGTAGGGCCTTGTTACTGGCGAGCTTTTGGTCTTCCATTGTGGTCCTGCCTGATCCATGTATGGTGCTTTGAACAGCGCTGGTTCAAAGAGCAGGACTTCCAAGGTTCTCCTTTCTGCGCTGTGTTCTTTCAACTTCCCCCTTCAAAACGGGCTCCTCTGCTCCTCATCAAAGACCGGCGGCTCTTTGGGAGGGATGGGGGTGGGGTGGGGGGCAGTCACATCGGCGTTAAGATGGCACTGCCAAGGATCTGGGGTCCCCCCCAACTATCCAAGCAAAGCCACGGAGAAGAGTGTAGAGGTGAAACACTTGGCCCATGACAAGCTAATAAAGCTTAATTTCAAAGGCACCTCATTAAGACAAAACGTTAATACACACTTCTACACTGGCTATATGACTTTGTAGGGGAATGACCCAACAGCCACTTTCTCTCCAGGATGGACACCAACATCGCAGTTCCTTTGTTGCTCTACACTGCCATCTATAGTGTGAATACAGATGAGAGCTCAGAACATTATTTTTCTTTTTAAAATTTCATGATAAAAATCAAACGTTTGGCTAAGTGTCCGGGATCTGCCAGTGCGTTCCCATAAAAAAGGTCTCAATCTTCACCTGCCTCTCTATAGCCCAGGTACCGGCAACCCACTGCGGTTCTGACCCACATTAGCTTCACGGGCAGCGTCAGGCATATCAACAAGCCATAGATTCCCTGGCCGGAGGCCTGGCAGTCAGCTTTAAAGTTATTTGTAAAGTGTTACTTTCTTTTCCCCGCATTAAGAGGCCACAAGGAGGAAGGAGACCTCGTAAGGGCCGGGCCATTATTGCATGAGTGGAGATGGAAGTGGACTGAGAAACTGGATGAGAGGCTGATCACCATCTCACATCCACATCTGAGGGAATCCACCCCCCCTCGCTGGGTATTCATCAGCCCCTGCCCACCCCCCTCCCTCTACCTTTTTATCTGCCTGCCCACAAGATGTGCAGCGTTGCTAATTGGTCCTCGGGGAGAGTGGCAGGCCTGAGCCTCCACGGCGAGGCCTCCCTCTGTTGTGCACATGTGGGCATCTCTCAGGGGACACTCAAAGGCATCCGGGTAGGAAGAAAGGGCCATACACTCCACAAGTTGGGGAAGGATGCGACTTGGGCCAAGGTGTGTATGTATGCAAAGGGGCACCTTTCTCCCATCACCTCATCAATTACCAGCCCCAACTTCTTAATTTCATTTTATCAAGCTTTTCTCTTTTTTAAATAAGAGAATATTTAAAATATTTAAATGTGCCCCACTATATTAATGTCACTTAATGACTACAGAATCCCCACCTTTTTTTTTTTTTTATAAATATTCAAACAAACAGCCCCCACCCTCTGACGCCTCATCCCCCGTCTCCTCTGCAGACGACACAGAAGGGGTGGTCTCTTGGAGCGGATGAAAGGAATAGCTGATCACAAGCACCAACCTGGCACCAGCACCTTGGTCTTGCAACCCGTCAGTAGCTTCTGTATACGCCGCAGCTGCAGGTGGTTCTCGTGGCTGCGGGCGTTGTCCTGGATGCGCTGGGCCACCTCCGAGACCACCTTCGCCGCCCCTGGCACACATGCAATTAATGCATTAGCTCCAGATGGATGCACCAGAGCAGGGAGCCCATTCTCACGCTAGTCAATTAACGGCACTTTATCTACTTTGAGGCATTTAGCGGTTTCACGTGGCTGTTTTTTGGTCTGGTGCATTAAGGACAATCTCTTTTTTTGGGGGTGGGGGGGGGATTCTGGATTACGATTTTGGCCATCAAAACGCATTCATCTGTCTTTTGATCTGCAAACAGAAAGGGAAATACATTTCATTACAGCATTCCGCTGAACGAACACCGTGTGGAATGTCAGCAGAGGACGACAGACACAAATGTGTGCTGTTCATGCACAGACAGGCGTTCTGCTTCTGCATGGAATGGCAATGCGTGTAGGTGTGAGACCTACACTGATCAGGGACAAGCTAATGCGATGCTGGGAGTGTCAGTGCGCCGGGTGTGTGAGCAGACTGGGGAGGGCTGGGATACACCAAAGGACAGTGGCGGAAATGTGTATTTTTAAAAATGATTCAGTAGATTAAAGGATCTAGGACCCACCTTGACCCAGGGCCCGGGGACAACTTAGCCCCCCCCCCACTTGGCGACCCTTATCACACCAATATGTTAATCAGGTAAAAGTCATCCAGTAAAATATTATTTAGGTAAAAAAAAGAAATCCTGTTTTTAAACGTACCTATGTACAAAGTACTATGCAATCAAACCTATCGATCTTACAAAAAGCAGCCTAGCCTTCACTCAAGACAGGCCTGAATATAGCATTGTAAGTTACAGTGCAACACAACAATGAACACTGAGTTGCATATTTTCATTTTATTCAGAAAAAAGCTTTCTGGCACAGATTAGCAGAATGATTTTTTTTTATTCTGGGGAAGACTAAATATCTACAGGCCATATTTAATAAAAAATTATAAACATTTTCCATGCCAGTACTTTTAAACGACTTATAAGTGGTGAATGAGCTGACATAAACCCTCGTCCTTCATACCGAAAATGGCTGATTGTCCAGTGCAGTCATCCCCATAATTTCAGTAGTAGCTCTAAAGATGCTAATTTTGAATATTGATAGTTTAAACAGGGCCGGACTGGGTCGCTTGTTTTGGCTGAGAATGCTGACCCTAATGAGGTCACCTGAGACAGATTTGGTGTGCAGACATGCACTCACAATCCCACAAACACTACGTAACACACGATCTTGCACCTCAATAAACATGATGTCTAATTTCTGAATTTTTCAATACGGGAAAATGCCATAATAAATCAGAAGAGAGAGGGGAAAAATTACAGAGCTGAGATCAATTTAAGGTGAAAATAAAATAAAACTAAAGGTGTCTATAAACCAACAGATAAAGTAAATTAAAACTCGCATAATCATGACTGCTAGCGATATTTCAACACTTTTCATTGCTGCTTATATCCACATCACATTTGAAATGTGTGCAGAAGGCATGGAACTCGCCTTTCCTACTCTTCGAAATGAAAGTGTGTTCTTTGGACCACTCCGAATTGTAAGAAATTCTTCGCTTAGGCATTCTGAACGAGAGCATCCACTTCCAATGAAATAATCTGGGAGTGAGGTTCAACAATTAATATAAGTGGCGAAACTTTTTCCACGATGAGTTGGGAGGCTGTGTGTCGTTAGCCAATGAAACGCAGCATCGTTTGTTTGACAAGCGCATCATCGAGTCAATAACTGGATGTATTGTACGGCCGCTGAACTTGAAAATGGACCGCTCATTCTGGTACCAAGACTCTTAATTTTCTTTGATGCAATGGCAACTGAACTATTTTTTTTCAGTTGAAGCTTTGTAACTAGTAATTTATCTATAGGAAATATCGATATGTGGGTTTCACAGAGCTGTGGGATCCTGACATGCAAGATCATACCACAAACTGAGAGACGGGGGGGCAGGACCATACTGCATGTCCATTTCACACTAAAACATCTACAGGTGCTCCTCAACTTAGAACGGAGTTACGTTCCAACGAACCCATTGTAGGTGAAAAAAAATCATGTCAGCCATGAATATGATATGATAAGTAAATGACTAACCACTGTCACTGAATAAGTATGTAATTATTACTATACTAATTAAATACCAATGACTGAAAAGTAAATAAATGAATGCAAGTTTATTTGGTTAAACACAGAAAAAAAAACCCAGTGTATTATACGTTGTTAAACACTATGAGATGTGCACACTTGCTACATACACTGGAAGCATGGCTGTGTGGATGCTGCCATCGCCTGACATCAGTAGAAAGTGGCATATGAAAAATTGCTAGCTGACCACTGAATGTTCGTCGTTATCACGCCGTTGTAAAGTATAAATATCGTAAATAAAGTCGACCCATCGTAAAGTGAAAAGCATCTATAGTTTGTTTCACCAAGTTTATTATTTAAAGGCAGGCCAAGTCAGGACTGGGAAATTTCCTGGTACTCCCAATGGCCAGTCCAGGCCAGAATTTACATATCAGACAGAAATTTTGATATGTTAACCGGACCGATATATCATGCATCTCTACATATTGTCTATTCATCAGTATGTTCATCAATATATAATGCAAGATAATAACAATAAAGAAAAAAATATATTGCTCAAGAATCGTGAGAAAATAGGGTGATCTCCTGATTTATCTTTTACCCAGAGTCATACAGCAGGTGTATTATTTTTTAACTGGGTGAGGAACAATGGTCGTGCAGAATGTACAGGAGTAAAAAGTCGTTATTTGGCTCAGAAATGTAGCAAAGTGACATAGAAGTTGCAACGACTTAAAATACTCTTAAAGGGTACAAATACAGTAAGTACAGTAGCAAAGCATTTATCCTTTGTTACTTACACCTCAGCACAAGCAGCACGGTTTTTTAAAGGAACTCCCCCCCCAAAATTTTTCACTGGATGAAAATGAATACTGACTGCAGGTGACTTGAAATCTTAAGCTAAAAATATGATGACGTGTGGGAACACAAATCATATCTCCTGAAAGGGCAACCAGGGATGTCACGTGCAAATGTTAAAACAAAAGTCTAAAATGCCCTGAACTGTCAGTTATCAGCTAAAACTAAAATTGCTGAAAATGAAGAACTGGCTAGTCATTAATTTTTACTATCTCCGAATACTAGGTCCCTCTTCACCACTCAGGGAAAAATGCACAAAGGCCAATCCTCAGTTGGTTAAATACCTTTAGAATATAGGCACTGAGTTTGTCCATATCCACAGCCATTAAAAGTACAGCAAAGAAAAAATAAGACCATTCCTTTATTATCTTTGAAACACTGGAGTCTTTTAATTGTGATCTGATCCTGCGAGTAAGTACGACTATGTCATGATTAATTGTTTAAAGTTTTTCCTTGTAGGAATGTTTATCATAGAAAGGCACAAACACAAAATTTTGCGCTGAAAATGACTTATCTAAGAGAAAATTTGCCTACAGACCATCATTCATATACATTAATCATAACATCTAAAACATTTTAATCTTCACCTTTTAAAGCGATAGACAATAATTTGGACAACTTTAAGGTGCACCGTTACTGTGGGAAAAGAAAAAAAAACATTAATTTGAAGCTAACAGCTGTCGCTGCCTTCGTTCTCGTGGAATCGAAGGTTCGGATGACGTAATGCTTTAAGGCATTCTGCAAACACAAACCTGCTTAGAAATGCAGGATGCTAAACATTTTTCTAAAAACAGATGCCTTTTTTTCTAAATCACGCTCTTATGGAGATGCCTTCTTGGTCGGATACCACCACTATTTGCAACAAGCTGTAATATTTGACGGTGAGCTGGTTTGTTATTATAAAGGTACATGCAGGTCTAATTTATCTAGAATTTAACATTTAAACAGTAAGCAAGCAGTAACTTTATTAAACCATTAAGCCATACATTTCCCAAAAATTATCTAATATAATCTGCTGCTATAATTATTTCATTTCAACATAAAAATTCATCCTGGTTTTCTCCTTTCCATTAACAAGAATACTGTGGCTTGGAACAATACAAAACACGGTAGCAAAAAATTTAATTAAAAATCCTCCCCGTAACGTTGTGTTCAGTAAAGCAGGATGCGCCCTTGAGTGAATCTCTAAATGCAGACTGCAGCATTAGTACGGGGCACCGGGTTAATTCAGCCGTCTGCATAACCCTCCAAAAACCGGCGCCATCTAGTGGCAATATTAATAAGCGTGCACGCAGCGCACAGCAGGGCCCTGCGCAGACGTGTATTCCCTCACACACACAGTACCAACCTAAGGGTATCGGTGCCCATCTGTGCCCACAAGCCGTGCTGTTTTTGGTTTTCTTTTGGTCTAGCTAAACACAATCGGTTATGTGTTTTGTTGAAGTGATGGCAAGCGCTCGAAGAATGCTATGTTTAGTCAAAAACGTTTGCGAAACGTTTTGTGGATGAATACTGTCTAATATGCTTAATTAGACATGGTTTTAAAAACATTTGTGTAGATCCAGGTGCGCTCCTGTGTCTTGTTACCGGTTCCGCCGTGAATCCCGACCCGAACTCGGTACTGCACCGATTTACGAGATAAAAGCTGCGGTCAGACAGCTCGAAGCCGCGGCTTCTCATCAGTATCGGTGCTCAGGAGAGAAGGAAAAAAGGTAAGAATAGACGGAGGCTGAACAGGTTGCTTCATGTGCTTTAACTTTGATGAAATAAGTACAACCTAATTGGGTCACTTATCTGCACAACAATTATCGGGGAGGTCTTCCAGAAATTACTTTTCCATTTTACAATTTAGCGATTATTATTATTTCCCCCTTACCTTTCTGAAATGTATTGTAGCGCTGCCTGTACAAACATATTAACAACTTTTCTCATTCATAGAAGAAAAAAAAAAACACAGGCTTTATCTTTTAAATGTTGAATTGGAATTAGTCGTCGGAGCACTTTAATATTAACGCTTTTTAATTAACCTGGGCTAAGGCCGTGCTGGGGACGCTTTGTGCGAAGGGCGCAGCAGTAACGGTGACTCCGCAAGCGGACCCCCGAATAGAGCCAAGGCAGGGCCACTTTCAGGGTTAGTCAGCCTAATCAGATACAGTGTTACTTTCAGAGCTCTTTTTAAATAATTCCCTTTAAAACAAGACAGCGTTAAGTAAGAAATAAGGGAGGGAAGAGGCAGTAATGGAGAGAAGGGGAGCGATAAAGCCGCGAATCTGTAAGGTTTCCTTCCTCAGAAAATGAATCGCCAGGCAGTTTTAATTTGTAAGCCAGAGCAGAGCACAACCAATGAGATTTTAATTAATACACATAAATAATTCTTTGTGTACATTTCTGCTTAAGAAGGATTTGCTGTTTATTTGACACTGGGATTAGAAATTAATCATTATCGGGCTCGTGTTGATTTAGAAATTTTATTTATTAATACATCTCACGCGTGATATTCCCCTGGTCAGGTCCCAATTCATTATTTCAAAATCCATAAAGACAACAGGCTGGTTCCCCACTTCCCGACACTTTGAACACCCCCCTCCCCTACATTAATAGCAAATAAACAACAACAAAGGCTGGAAAAACATCGTCCTTCACCCTCGCAGACAGGGAAGAGCCGTCGTCACAGCCCCCCCGCCCCGTTTCCCTGCCTCTTCGATTCCCGCTAAGCTTTAATTCAATTAGCAGTGCAGCTGTCCTTCATTTTTAACCGTGCTGGATATTCGATTGTTTGGAAAACTGCGCTACAATCAACCCAAAACCGCGGGCGCTATTCGGGCGGCCGCTCACCTGAGAGCTGCGCGAAATCGGGGCTGTCCGGCTGCGTGTTCTCCATCAGGTCCCGCAGGAAGTACTTGTATCTGAAAAGAGTAAACAGTCATTTTACCCCCTCAATTTAAAGACCAGAAAATGGAAAAAACGTGCTCCCATCTACTGTAATTTTCAAATAGACTGATCTGTTTTATTTAATAGTTGATGAAAGGGAAGGTCAGAATCTTGTCAAGATGGATCTAAATGTCCCTGGTCCCCATGTCAAATGAATGACCTCCTGTAAGACATTAAGCATTTGTCAACTGCTCTTCCAAAAAGGATATAAAATAGCAGAGTGCACCACAACACCATTATGTAACCAAGGAGACCAACATTTAGAGGGCACTTAAACTACTCGGAACTGGCAAAGAGTGGAATTAAACCCCAATTCCTGGAAAATGGATACGAAGTGAAGACAGGTATTCAGAATCTATCCGCGACTCAGGTCATGTGACCCCAGGCCTTACCCTGTGAGTGTGTTTATCTGCCATCCTCAGTGCCATTAAATCCCTCCACTCCATGCAGAGTGCAGCTGCAAGATGGCTTTGGATGCTTCCAGAACATTAAGTGAGCCAACTTTTGCCATTCGCAAATAGCTGTCAATTGTTAACGTTATTTTTAGCCATTGCTTCCATTAAGAAAATGGCAGGACTTAAGATGCACTAGGCAGCAAAACACACACAGGACAAGATTCTTAGACCGACGAGTCATAATCCATACAGCTGAATTAAAAAGATGTCATCCGGGGATACACGCGTTCGAAACGTTACCTGGCTTAAGCCTCATTTATGGTTGTTTGTCAGCTCTACACAGAGCTTACGCTGTGGTCTATACGCGGGGCCTACGCCGTTACGCACAACCATAAATCAGTCCTTAGGAAGTGGTACCAAGGCCGAGGGGGAAAAGAGTCTGGGAATTTGGGAGGCCTCCAGCCCTATCCCCACAAAAACAAGTTGCTCTAAGGACAGCTCTTCCCCTACAACAAGGCTCTTCAAATCTGGCCCTCGATTCCAAACCCAGGCCTTGTATTCAGTTCTCCCAGATAGTTACTTTAATAACTACAGGTAAAGGAAGGCTGGAAAATCAGCAGTGCTCAGACCTTGAGGACCGTGATTTGAATAGCCTTGCCCTATAATACTAGTCCTGCTGGTTGATATCAATACCCTGTGTAAAATGGTTCCAATCCAAAAACGGTCATTGGCACATATTTAATGAAGCCAGTCAGCGAACAGCACAAATTAAATCACAGGGGAATCATCTACGGATGCTCCAGAATCTTCTACAGAAAGCACAGATGTTTCCTCTAAAAGCAGCGCATAGCCCAGAGATAAACCTTCAACCAGGAATTCAAATATACCCAATATATACTGGGTTTTCCCCCATTAATATTAATTTTCCATTATCACCTTTAAAATTGTTTAGACAGCACATTACAGGACAATCTGCTGTATGCGTCTGCCTGCTGGATATATAGAATTAATATGGACGGGAGGTAATGGCCAAAACAATTAACATTTATACGCTTCATTAAATATTCACTAGTCAGGCTTTACTACTGTTTGAAGGGTCTTTACATACAGACTTCCTCAGCTTCTAAGCGGAGGATGATAATAATAATAAGAAAAAGTTTATACACAACCACCCTTAAATCCCAGTGGACAAAAAAGTTGAGCAAAGGATTCTGTAGAAGTCTTCCGGCTCCCAGAGATTCCAGTCAAGCTCCGGGATGCGCATTTCATCACGGAGGGAGCGGGGGGAGGGGGAGAAACAATGGCGGCCCTCACATTTCCTGCAGCCATGTTCTGATATAAACACCTGTGACAGCAGGAGGATGTCACCTGGCGCCTGTGAAAACGGCTGAAAGCGATAATATCCAGTAGAAAGGAGTCTCTCTCGCCGCCTCGCCTTTAAACTCCGGCGCTGACAGGCCTTTGTGGCTAAGGGAGGCGGCAGGGCCGGGAGACGATCCTCTGCATGAGAAATCAGGCTCCAATTTACCCAGCTGCCACCTCCCTCCCCCGCTGGGGAGCGTTGCTGACTTGCTGCACCGTTCCTCCAACTGTGCTGTGAACTGGGGGCCCATGGATGGTGCGTCAGCCGAGCACTTGCCGTCAGGGCTCTAGCCGCTTTGACCATGACGCCATTTACCCTGAGTAAGTTTGATGGATAGTAAAGTCTTGGAAAACTCTCTCATGAAAACAAGCAGAAATGGTGTGGAGAGCCTATTCACGGTGTATAGCGCCTTTTGGAGAAAAGCAAGAGCTTAGCGGGTACAGGAGGGAAATTAAGATGGAGGAACAGCCCCCAACCCCCACCCCAACAGACCAAATGTGGCCACAGCCAAGAGTTCACAGCTCTACTTGTCCTGGTCAATAGAACCAGAGACGACGGGGGTGACCTTGGTGGCATCGATAGCCAACATCGATCCCCCCTCGCCTGTCTCCCCCACTCAGCCTCTGTCTCGCAGTTTACCGTCTGGCTCCGTGTTCCCCCAAGCCTCGCACGACGCCATGGGCCACTCGTACCGGGCCAGTAGAGGTCATAGATGAGAGCCGGGCTGGGGTCATGGCTCCACATATAGCGATGTTACACCTAGCAAAGAGGAGGGATTGGCAATGAGGCCAGCAGGGGGTGAACCTGAGCAGAAACCCTCAGGACGGCCCGAGAGTGGGCAGCGGCATCCTGGTTGTCCCCAAAAAGGTTGGGCCAAGAGCGAAACAAAAACAAAGAAATACAAAGGCGGAAGCAGATGACACAGCGCTCAGATATCAGACAAAACAAGCCAGGGGCCCCTGGTTTAAAAAGATGCTGTACGGGGTGGGGGTGGGGGGTCGTTTGATAAAACACGCAAACAAAGCCATGCTTCAAGAAGACCTACAGCAAAGAGCTGCAAGGCGAAAATGTTCAAAATTAAATTACATCAGAGTTCCATCTAATTTACACAGACGGATAACAGGCGAAATCATATTACTCGTTAGGAACTGGGGGTGAAATGAACAAGCTTGGAGTTAAATTAAGCCTCCTTCAATTAAGAAGCACTTGAAAGTGAAATAATTTCCTTTCTTTATTCCAGTTTTAGAACAAATACATTACAGGCATTATCAGCACTGAATGTCCTGGTACTTATTAAGGGGGGGGAGGGGTGGAATCTAATTAAAGCAAAGCATTTCCCTCTATTGAAAGAAGGGGGGGTATTGTAATGAGAAATATTAAGGCGTATTCCGAATAATGTAAACGGAAGTCGTTCATTTAGGAGTCCTGCTCTGCTCATTACCACAAAAGCAAAGAGGCGATAACAAGACAATAATATAATCTGAATGATATCTATACCAATTAAGTTATTATAATGAAGACCGCCGGATTAGAAAGCACTGCTGTCCTACTTACAGATGTGCCGCTTAGCTAGCGCATGCTAATTCCTCTGCTTTAAAAACAGCTCATTTCATCTGCATATTACAGACATGTTGGGTCATTCAGTACTAACACACTTGTCACTGGAAGAGAAGGTGGGGGTGGGGGGGGGGTGTCCAATTATTTTACTTAATACACATGCATTAAGGATTCAAATTTCTAATTAAGAGACAACATGCACTGTCAGGCATCGGGACGGCTTATTGAACACAGCGTAGACCATCTCGTAATTACCCATGTTTAATAGCTCAAGAAGACGCGGGCAGTGTGCGTCTACTCCGGCCCGGCACGGCGGGCGTCTTTCCAGGAGCCTGATTAAAAGAACGGTGTTGAAACGGGGTGAGCTGGGGCGGAACAGAGGGGACAGTGGCGTGCCGAGATCACCAAGCGTCGACGTAAACCCCCGCGCTGGCTGCCGTGGCAGCAGGAGGACGGCCAGGCACCCCGGCCTTCTACGCACATGTGGGAGGAATCTTCCGGCAGCCATCCTGGGGTCTTGATTTCAAAGAAAGAACGAAAGATTACAAGAAAGATGACTATCCCAGTAGAGGAAATCTCAGGAGTTGTTAGACCACCCACAAAACGTAAGCGTACCGAATCTGGCTAGTGCTGCTCGGTGACCGGGTAAAGGACCTGACACACGCCGGGAAAGTGTGGGCTGCGGCATCGGGATAGAATCTCCCGCAAATCGAACACAAACATGCCAGCCTTCAGATGCGGCGCACAAACGGCATCAGCGATCCACTTTATCAGAGGACACAGGCGCGTGTGCCGATAAACGGAAGGTTACCACGGGAACACAGAGGCCTATACTGGCACGTCAGATCAGCGTAATTAGAATCCTTCTTATTAGAGTCCTTTGTTCTGTGGAATATCAGATATTAGTTGCAGGTACGTGGTTTCTGACGTTTCTGATTAGCTTTATGTTTTTCAAATCAGCTGACGGCACTCTACATTCTTTTATTGGTAGGGTTCTAGGTTCCCCAAACAGGTTATGGGAGAAAAACAGCTTCCGGTTCAACAGGGTGATGTTTCCTCCCTTACGTATCAGAGCACACATAGCATGGTGTTAACCCTTAAAAGCTGAATCTGCATTTGAAATGATCACGTATTTCAGATTCATACACACTACACAGTCATCATTTACTTCAGTTCAATGTTTCTAATATCCCTTGCCACAAACAAACCTACTACTGGTCTTTACAAGTTGTCCCATGGGGTGTCTGAATGATACAGTTAATATAATTCGTTGATAATTCGGGACATGAGCCATCCAGCGAGAGCTCGAAATGTAATCCCCGCCCCCCCCCCCCCCCCAATCATGGTAAGGAATGCAGCTATCAGAGAACTTTTAAAGGGTTGTCTGGCTATATCAACAACAGGCACTAATTAGCAATTTTGTGTCTGAGAAGACACCCCTCCAACACGTTCTTGGCAGCATTAAGAGCAAGAAAGGAGAAGAAGAAAAACAGAACAGGTAGCTAGCCGTATGGAGGGGGAGAGAGCGTGCAGGCGATATTCACGAGTCTGACGGACAAGCGTCTGCTAGAGAATTCGTGACATCTCCAAATGTTCTCCAATCTGGCTTCTGGCTTGACGCCCGAGGGGCCCTGGGGCCTCCGGCGTAATAAATAAGTGTAATAATGATAAACGAATGAGCGATGCTCCACGGGGGATGCTGCCCGCCTCCGCTCCAGGTGAGCCCAAGTCGGTGCCTGACACGGGGGAACCGGGGCCCGTCCCGTCCACGACGGGGCCTCGCAGCGGGGCCATGTCAGACGTGTGCAGGCGGGCAGCTGGGATGGGACACGAGCTGGCAGCAGTTGGCGCGAGCATATGGCCGCCCGCATCCCCAGCAATGGGAGACCCCCCCAGCCCACGTCAGGGCCGCCTCTGCTGCAGACGGGTGTCAGAGACAGGCGGTCCGGGGGCCCAGGGGAGAGGCCGCGGCGGGACATGCTGACAGCCGGTTCATGGTGCTTACCACAGGGAAGGGGGGCAGGGAGCACGGGGCTACGTGGTAGCGGAGCAGGGCGGGGCGGGGCGGGGTGGGGGGGATTGCTCATGGTAATAAGGCGCTGCATCCATGTCCCGCCCACCCATCCATCACGGTGACCCGCACTGACCTGAAACTTCGAGCCTAACACGTCACTTAAACATCATCATCCCGCACGCAATAACCCCCCACAACAGTTCATCCCCACAATACTTGCACTGTCCTGTCCTCTGCCCACATGCTATTTCCAAATTCTTGGACTTTTTGCATATTGCTGCTGCTTCAGGTGTACATCTAAGGGGGTTGGACAATTAAACAAACACTTGGTTTTAGAGCACAATAATTTATTACAGTGTTTCCCAATCCGGTCCTCGGAAACCCACAGACAGCCTACGTTTTTGCTCCCATGGATAGACAGTCCACATTTTGGGCCTCTTTTTGCACCCAATGCAACATCAATTCATCTTGGGAATGTCAGATGTGTCAGAGGGATTTTAAGCCGTTCCTCTTGCAGAACAGTAGCCAGGTCATTACGTGATGCTGGTGGAGGAAAACTTCCTGACTCGCTCCTTCAAAACACCCCAAAAGTGTCTCAATGATATTCAGATCTGGGGACTATGTAGGCCATGGGAGATGTTCAACTTCACGTTCATGTCCATCAAATCACTCTGTCACTTCAACAACTGGGTGAACAAAGTCCTCTAGAATGGTTCAGTAGTCCTAGGCAGTGACGCCCCCATGTACAAAAAGTAGTCGGACCAGGGAATGCCATGATATTGCAGCCCAAACCATCACTGATCCATCCCTTTGCTGCACTCTGGGTAAGCAACAGTCTAGATGATAAGCCTCTTTGGGGCTTCTCCACACCGTAACTCTCTCGGATGTGGGAAAAATACTGAAGATGGACTCATCAGAGAACAATACATGTTTCACATTGTCCATAGCTCAAGATTTGTGCTGCTGGCACCATTGAAACTGATATTTGGGATTGGCATGAGTAACCAAAGATCTGGCTATAGCGGCCCAAAAATCAGTACTGACCTCCCAATTAACAGTTTTCGTAGAAACTGGAGAGTCGAGGTACATTTAATTATGCAATGGGCAGCTGTGGTTTTATGTTTTTTGGATACAATCGAGGGTAGTTCCCATTCAGACAGCTTCCTCTTGTGTCCACAGTTACTCATGCTGGATTTGGTCTGTCCTTCATGGTGGTATGCCAGCGTTACCCTGGATACTGTGGCTCTCGATACACCACAAAGCCTTGCTGTCCTAATCGATGTGCCAGCTAGATGCGCACCAACAATTTGTCCTCTTTTGAACTCTGCTATGTCTCCCATTATGTTGTGTGGATTGCAGTATTTTATATTCAGCTACACTATTACTCTGCTAATTCAACCTCTACACTGTGCTCTTACTGATGGAATTTGCAATCAGTGAAAACTGACCACCAGGCCACGCATATATGTGCATGAATCCTCAAACACTATTGACCAAGTGTTAACTATCCATCCATCCATCCTCAAAACTTGTTTGTCCTATGCAGGGCGGGTCCAGAGCCTTTCTCAGAAGCCATGGGCGCAAATCAAGGATTTATCCAGGATGGTGTGCCAACCCATCGCATGCACACTCACACATTCACACCAAGTTTAGTGTAAATTCATAGTTCCAGATGATGTGATGTTCTGACTCACATGTGTGACAAGGACAACAACCATCTATGGTCTCACATGTGGAGTAGGCGAGACGGGTGTGTGTGCGTGCGCCACCTACAGTTCAACATGCCAATACTGAAGCGAGGATCCCGTCTATCGAGGGCTTTACACACGCCTGGAGCGACATCCCCTTCACCGCAGCACCTCTTAAAAGTAATAATCTTCCTGTCATCGTTAAGGCTGGAAACATTGAACAATCTTCCTTGGAGAGGCACACTAATCTGAATTCAACCCCCCCCCCCTCCAGTAACAGATAAAGAGAGCAAATGATCTAACACTACCACGACACCCCCGTGTGTCTCCGTGGCCCACCCGCACTTTAACGGTCCGAAGGATGTTATCCGGGAGCATAAAACCGTGCCAAGATTGGGGATGAATCGGCCCGTATGACCTCGGAAAACTCCATCCTAGCGGCGCTCTCCGTAGTCCGCATATCACTAAACACCGGGGGAGGAAAACGCCATTAAATAAACATAATACAAATTAAACCATAACACACACAATCAAAAAATGCCTCGGAGCTGTAAACATGGGCGGCATTCTTCAACGGGAGTCTTCTCAATGGTCTGCGGCCGCCTTCCTGTTCGAGTTTGTGCGAAGGGGGAGGGAGAATAATAAATAAATAAGAATATAATTAAGACATCCGGCAGCAGCACGGGGGTGTCACGTTATTACTCCTGTTCATTACGAACCGTGTTTTGGCCCATTTTACTTCATGCTGTATTAATTTATGACAGGGGTGAAGACCGCATGAAATTACAGCCAACAAATTCTCGCAGTTAACGGAGAGTACGCTGACAGGTTTGGGATACGTTTAGCAGCAAAATGAGCTCCACCGTCATCTAATAATTCCTACTTTTCTCCAGTGGGTTACAATTAAGGTTTCCCGCAGAGAGACGCGTGACTAATGGAAAGTTCTGGAATCGGGGGGCGGGATTCAGGCATGAAAAGCTGCGTTTACTCATGTATGCCAATGAAAGCTGATCTGGAAATTTACTCGCGGGGAAGGTGGGGGGGATGAGCAGAAAATAAAGAACAGACAAGGAGTGTCCTGTGCTCTGATCCCGAGAAAAATGGCATGAGTAGGAAATGGGTTGCCACCGAAATCAGGGGCAGAAGGCTGACCAATGTCACTGCGGTGGAGGCCGGTGCCTCAGTTTGGAAAGGCAGAGTCTCATCAGTACACAGGGACCCCCTCTCAGCCAGCCCATCATCAGAAGGCCGTCCCCTTTCATACGTCTATACAGCTTTTTTGAGGACAGGTACCGGCACTTTTGTGCTGAAATACGTTTTTGGCAGCCAAGGTGAAACCGCAGGAGGCCTGCACAGCAATATTTTTGGGGTCTTTATTAGGGTCTTAAAATGTCACCGAGCGAGTTAAACCAGAACGGTGAGAATGTGCTCGTTTACAAGAGAAACCAAGCCCCCAGATTTAACCGTTAACTAAACCAGTCATCTTCCCTGTGCGTACCAAAATGTTTTATTACAACACCCAGATTCAGGCATTTCCTGAATTTATAGATGTATACCTGCATACAAATACAGTGTCGTTTACAAATAGACTAACAAACTTGGCTCCCTCATTTCTTATTTTAACATTAAAGTGATCACATAAGAATTGGAACACGCATAGATGGGCAGGGACACCTCGGATACTCCCCCCACGGTCAGCGGTGACCAGTAGGGGGCATCGGTACTCACTGCTGAATGCGCTGCAGGGGCAGTGGGAGCAGGTCCTCCAGCACCGTGTTGCGGAACTCGGGCCTTGACTCCTGAAGCTTCTTGAAGCGGCGAAAAGTCTTGTTTTTTTTCAGCGTCATCTGTTGTAAAGGGGAGGGGGGTGTTGCACTGCCGATCAGGAAGTCAATAGTGCTACACACGCACACACAAACGTACAGGAACACGTGCGGGTGTGAAGCCTGCTGTCTGACATCACGCACCGGCTGCCGCTTCAAGCCCTGGCCGACACTATTTACGGGCAGGTTCTGACTTAACCGCCCCCGCGCCTCACTGAGTCGAGAGCAGGATAGAATGCGGCCCAAAACCGCAAAGGTGTCGCTCGCTCCCGGATTACGCCGCGACTCTCTGACCTATGGAGGTTCCGGCTCTGGAGCCACATGACGGACTCCCACAGCACGAGTCTGAATTCTGCTTCCTATCTGAAGCTCCCTCTGAGTCGTCGACCCACCGCTATATTCTCTCTAAAAAACTAAAAAAAAATAAAAATAAAAAACGCGTCGCTATAAAGCTTCCCAGGCTAACACTAACTTTCAGGCCTGGACGGTGCAGGCCAGTATTTTTAAAAGTCCCCGTTAACTGAGCCGGTGCGCATTATCATGCGAGGCGAAGGTTGAAAAGGACAGGGTGACTCCTCGCTGTCACATCACTGCAATTATGCGGTGCCGTGTTCCGACAATTACGTTTATGTAGAGCCAGTGGTGAAATCGATGTAACTTGCGCAGCTAGTCCTTAATCAATGGGGTCGGTCAATTTGCTGCGACCACATCCTTCTTCTTAATTAAGACAGTGGTATCACGGGGGCTCAGGGGCTCAAATAGATAAAGCAGTACAGAGGTCACGGAGCCAACTCGGGGGTCGTTCTGGATGTCCGGGTGACAGCTTCATCTTATTTGGGCCATTCGGCGGGGTCCTGTGACAGGACCGGGGGGCAGCGCACGGCAGCTAGGAACGCTAACGAGCGGCCTGATTCCCTGACATGGGCAATCGGATCGGTAAGGTCGGGCCGCTCCATAATGAGATGCAGAAGCTGGACTCCGGTGAGACAGTGTAGCCTTTCTGGAGGCGTGAGCCCAGGCCATGATCAGGCGCTTAGCCTTTCCAATGGCAGGAGAGTCGGATTCATCATGTCGCCAGCTTGTCATAACCAAAATGGCAAACATGATGGAGGGGCCTGTTTGAGATGCAGCTGGGCCGGAACCACCTGGGAACAAGTGGCCCAGCATCCAGAAACTGGCACTGGTGGCTTTAGATTAGTGAATGAGGGAACAGCTTCACCAAGGATAGACAATTACTACATATGAGTAATCGACGGTGTGTGCTTTCTGATAAAAGGCTGCATGTTTACTAACAGCATGTCAGTGACCTAATGACCTGCAGTTTAGGGACATTAAAAGCCACACATAGGGGGGGTCCCATAGAAATGCGTGACAAATTGATTAACGACTGAGGTGGCCCTCCGAGCACAGCTAAAGCCAGCCGCAATGTGTTTGGATTATGCTCTGGTAATTTCCATGGAAAACAGCTTCACCCAGAAAGGAGCAAGCGGCTGCCGGGATTTCCACTGCACGTATCTGGAAAAGAGACCTCACCTGGAGAACCTTGTTGGCATTATGGATATTGTCCACGTAAGTTGTGTAGTGATTCAGGTGCTGGCAGAATCTCTCAAAACCAGGGCCAAACATCCCATCTTCCAGGTAGGCCAGTAACGTCCTGCAGAAAGGCCGACGGGTACAGAAAATGAGCCAACTTATCAACATCGGGGGAGGGGAATAAATTAATAAATAAGCATTGTGTGTACAGTATCTATGGTAACTACAGTGGCATGTACGGAGCATGTCACATCTCGACAAATAAGTGGTGGTTCTGCATGGGGTCCGTTATCATTAATGCTGGTTCTTTCAATTAGACGCTTAAAAATAAGAGTCAGTCCTTTTTTGATTTTTCAGCTGAACCTCACTCCACGGCGTGGCACCCCAAAGCCAGGCGTTAGTGGGGAGGAGGGGAGAGAGAAACAGAGGAAACACAACAGCAGGCTGTTTTTTCCCAGCTGACATGTTTATCAAGCAGCAGACAGTGGGCACGGGAACTTTCCGGTGCTGGAGTGTTTGCCGAACCCGGGAACAAAGGCACATCAAAGGGGGGAGCGCCGCAGTCGATCCGCCTGTCAGCCGCGTTACTCTAACATGGATAAATGGGGAATTCGTCGGGATGTTGACACTCGCAACGAGCTTATTATCTAAACTTGGAATCACATGCGCCCGCCAACCCACTTCCTAACAATGTTCCCTGGGACTTCAGATGTTTAGAGAAGGTGCACTTTTGCGGTGAAGTTGATTTAAATAGATTTTAATGAAGTTGCCCGCTACTGTAGCCTCCGTTCGTAATCAGGAGGTGTCAGAGCGAGAGCTCTAACGAGGGCAAAGGGCAAGAGGAAAACTGCATTTCCGGGTTTTCCTGCAGCTGGAGGCTATTATGATAAAAATAAAAACACAAGTTATATTTAAAAAAAAAAAAAAAAAAAACTTTTTAGGGCAATTAAATTCCTTGCCGTGAGGAAGGTGGTAAAAACAGTATTAAAATTCCGTTAGCGTCACGCTAATCCACATTAATTCTTTGTGGATGCGAAACCTGGAGGGGGTTCAGTTTCAGGCGGTACCATTTGGGTCGGCCAGAACACAAGGAAGTCAATTACTGACGTCAGCGGTGGCGAACACGTCTGGCGGGCGATCCGGGGAAAAGAGGGAGCCAATCAGACACTGGGAGGTTTTATTAGGCCACAGCGTTTAAATGGCTGAGGATGCTAGTCAGCTCGTGTTTATGGGGGAAGCGAGGCTCTCTGGCAAGCTCTCGCTGTCATTACCAGGGCAAGCGGCGGGTGGCAGTCACCACATTCCAGGGATGATCTGTACCTTTAACGCACCTGACACACGGGGTCAAAGCAACTTTGCTAAAAATGTAAGGATAAACATAAATCGAGTGTGTGTCTAGGAGCACAAGATAATGCACATAATATAAACGTAAAAGCAAAATCTTGGTTTCCTTTTAAAAAGGAGGTGACTTCATTCAAATATGTAGCTAATAAATGCTTGAAATTTTCCGTCATTTTAGTGTACATCGAAACATCTTTGTATTGTGCAAGTTTTTATTTTTTCCCCTTCTGAGTGGCCATATCTTTTTTTAAATAAAAACGCTCAGTAGGCAGAAAAGCTAATTTTACGCATGAAAACCTGTACTCTGACCTGACATGATACAACACACTGACCTTAACCCACAAAAACACACACACACACAATATGAGCTGCACGGGAACCCAAGAGAACCACGGAGCCCTGAACCGGAGCGGGCCTGGAACCAAATTAATTTTTTATAACAGGCACCTTAAAGACACTCAATTACGCTGTAATTTTATTCAACATTTCTCATAGTGACAAGGATCGGCTTCTGACACGTGGGATAGTATTTGATCTATTTTCAAACCACATTTACTCTCATTAAGAAACCCCCAGACACGTTCTTTCAGAATATTTATTTTTCAAATACTTTTTGAAATTGTGCTACTTACTTGATAAAATGACAACACTTTCAAGTTCTTTATTATAGTTTGCTATGGAGCAGCCACCCAATTATCCCCGTCTGCTATCGGGAGCCGTGTCCCCGAACTCCTCCAGCCGCCATAATGATGATGTACGGCATCGCTGTATCAATACATTCAAATAAACATTTCATTAAGGCACCGTGGTACCGAATCCGCAATTCGCTCAAGCCGCCCCGAACCCTGCCGCAATCACAAGCCAGGATAAACGTAAACAGAAAGAGAAAAACAGCAAATAAAAATCAAAGCCCTATCAAACTACAGGCTGCGGCCTCGTCTTCAGAGCGTTTTGCTTAAGCTTGCCAAACTCGGGTCTTCTCTGACAGGGGGACTTTTCTCCTCATATTACTATTATTTTTCGTCCCCCAGCTCAGTGCATTCCGAAAATCGCTCGGAGATGTTACGGCTCATTCCCCCCGATCAGGCGTGCGGTGTCACCATGCTCGCCTACAAACGGGACTTAGTGGAAATTAATGGCGGGGGTGCGATGGGGGAGAAGAATCTCAATTTAATTCCATGCGGCGTGGCGAGACGGGAAAGATGAATGCCGATAGGGGACTTTATTCTTCGCGGGAGAACGGAGCGGTTTCTTATGTCGGCCGCGGATTTAAATACATATGCATATGCGGCCACCAGAGGAAAAAGGAACTGTATATTTGTTTTGAGTGTTGTTTCATTCTTTATTTATGTTAGGAAAAAGTCAGTGAGGATTTTATGAAACGGTCTATAATCAAGGAACAGACATCTAAGCTCGCCAACTTCTAAGCAGCCAGACACACAGATGTTTTAAACTGTCACAGGGCAGAGGGTCTCTCCTTAGAGCCGCGAGACCCCCCCAGAAACCCCCCTCCAGCTCGTCTGTGAAGCTCACGTTGTGCCAAGCGAGCAGCCGAAACCTTTTTATTATTCCTGTTTTTCCTTAAACGTGGAACGTGAGTATCGGTGCATGCCGATCGCCGGTTCATTTCCCCCGCCTTGACGGGCAGAGCTGTCAGACGCCGTCCGTCTCGCTCGGAAGGCCGGCGCCTCCCCATTTGTCATTTAAGCTGCGAGTGAGGCGTGATTTGTGCGTGAGCTGAGCTCGGTCCCGCGCGAGGGACACGCCTTACGTACAGACACTTCACAGAAGCCGCCTGTGTTTGATAACGTGCCAATTAACAGCCAGATAAGGGAATGAATCGCCAACATCAGCCCAAGCTTTCGCTTCAAACGGCCAAGCCCAATCTTTAGTATCGACCGAGCGGCTCAATTTATGGGCCGCTTCCAGGCAGTCAAATGGCGCTTATCGGCCTGGCTCGGACACGGGGGCTCTGCTCTCCAGCATTCCGGTGCAACACTTTGTTTCTGCGTCTCTCCCAGCTTCCATGCAGGAAAAGGTGCAAAACTCACCCTCTAGACCAGGGGTCTCCAACTCCAGTATAGGAGAACCCCAGCCCTACACATTTTTGGGTTTCCCCTCATTTAACCCCTGATTCAACTTCTCTGCTAATTACCACCCATTTCTTGAGTTAAATCAGGTGTTCTGGAACAGGGAAAGACCAAAGCTGTGTAGGGCTGGGGCTCTCCGGGACTGAAGCTGGAGACCCCAGCTCTAGACACAGGTCTGACTCAAACAAACAAACCCCCACCCCTTTGAACTAGCTTTCTGCTAATCACTAACAGTATCCGATAGCCACCACTTCCCTACTATAAGAAGTCCTCGACAACGGTGACGTCAAAGAGAAAGTAAGCGCTCATTCAATTACATATGCTTCAGAACATGAGAAATCATCTCCTTCCCAGGCCCTAAAATTAGGTAAATCTGTCCTGGGTGACAAGCAACACATAACATCATGATTTAGTTGAAGAAGAAGCTGATGTGAGGCAGCCATAGAAAGTGTGTGCTCACATCACTGTGAACAATCAACAGAAACAGGGCAATGGGAGAGATGGATTAACCATAACCTTTCATAATCTACATAGTAATCTATTACAGTATCAGGCTGAAGACGTGCATGCTGACAAAACTGCACCATGGCTTCATGTCGCTAAAGCTCTCCATCGGCCTAAACGTGCACGCGTACTAGCGGATGTGTCCGTGCAAACTTTTATGATGCGTTTGACATCATCGTGCATCTCCGCGGAAAAACGTGTGCTGCACTCCAAATTTGTGTCTGTGCAGTGGTGTACGTGCAAGCCCTGGACACACATGATCGATTCGCTAGCGTCTGCTTTAAACACCGACGTGGATGCCTTTGATAATAAAATAAAATGGTAATAAAACTGCTACAAACGTGTACATGCATGTGCATGTGTGTGCAGACTTGTCTTGAAATGAAAGTCTCACGCCAGCCAGCTGACCAAAGTTGGTAACTGTGAGCTGGCTCTCTGAATTTGTAAAACATAGAGAAACGGACAAAAAGCTACTGCTGTGGTACATGTGCAGGGAATATCAGAATAATAATGATCATAATAATAATTATTATTATATTATTATATATTATAATGATTATTATTATTATTAAGTGCTTTGGTGTCTAGAAAAGCACTATATAAATGTAACATTTATTCATTCATATTATTATTATTATTAAGACATGTTGTCTTAATAATTGTGGAGAAGTATGAACCAGCCTATAGGTTACAGACAGGACATGCAGGTTTCCACACATATGGATGTGGAAGCAGCAAAGGCCCAGCATAAACCAGAGGGTTGAAGTTCACTGGTGGGTACTGCTTTGAGCTTCATATAGCTTCATATTTCCTAAGGTGATTAAGCAGATTAAACGAATGAGTCATTGATGAGCCAGCAAAGTCCCCCATCACACCACCAAAATGGTCAATACGATAAACCACACAAACAAGAAGCCCCCAAAAAAGCGGCAGTGAGTCTGCATGTGCGGAAGCTTCCGGAGCGGAGGGTCAAATTAAAAGGCACGTCCCGAGAAACTGCTGTGCCCGGCTTAGTGCCGCACTTATCGATTTTTGTGTATCTTGTTTATGCGAACCGTTAAAACGAACTACCTAACCTCAAAGTTCATTCGCACTTCATTAATATGTAAGTCTCCAATTAATGTTTTTTTTTTGCCAACCCACCCCCTCCTAAGAATAAATATTGTGTAAATTATTTAAAGGATACTTACTGGTTTAGTGAATGAATGGCTTTAATTGAGCTGAAGATGCTCTCTCTAATGTCCTGCCTCAGGGTTCCTTTGGCTTTCAGGATCTCAACAAAGTACTGAAAGAATGAGGGAGAGAGGAGGGGAAATTGAATGTTTTTGGCGTTTTGTATACATCCCGCCATGTCTGAGGCCGCCTTCGCATGTGGGCGCTGCAGGAGGAAGCAGGACATGGAGGAAGGTGTCCGTCAGCCACCATGTCTCAATTACTCTTAACGCTTTAATCTGTGATGCAAATTTAATGTTGGTTTACCGGGGGGGGGGGAACCACTGCATATGAAATGGACAGATCTCTAATCCCATTAATAATAAAGACAATGTTCCATTATACATCCCCTTCATAATCATCTGCTCAGTTCAAATCACGTAACAACTCTAATAAAAACAGCAGTACTGAGATCTAGGGCTCGTGCAGAATAAGGATTAATATTAAAGCGGAATAATCGTCTCACAGGTAAGGTCTGGGAAGGCGGTAAAAACATGCAGGGAAAAAGACAGTAAACTGTCAGCAGGGTCGTGAACTCTGAACTACACTGGGTTGGTATTGCATAAGAAGTTTTAATGTGTGCGATCTGGCAATCACAGGGGTCCGTGCGGGGGCATCCGTGAGCATGTGTCATATGTACACACTGAAAATGTGCCAGTGGCTCGGAAGTGGCACTCTAAAAGGATTATGGGAAATGAGAGGAGGGAGGATCGGTTTGAAGGGCAGAGGGGTGACCCCGGGTGACGCTGACCGTATTGACCAGCTCCAGCTGGTGGCAGTAGCGCTGCTCGGTACGGACCAACTCGCGGCCTGTGCGGGCCCGCTTCCTCTCCCAGCGCTCCTGCTGCTCCTGAATGCCGCTGGAGGGTGGCCCAGTGGGCGCTGGCGCCAAGCTCATGGCAGGATGACGAGAAGTTCGGGATGACAAGGGGACCTAGAAAAGCTACTACAGATCGAAGAGGTGCTTTTAAACACAACAGATCAGACCACGTCATATTGATATTAATGTCATCTTCTATGCTTTATATTTACATTTTAAGAAACCTACAGCTAGATAATTATTTGGAGTGAGAACCTCGCTCAATGGTACAACAGCAGAACCCCTCTGAGGACATGAACTGCTAACTCAGGTTTAAGTCCATGTCCTTTCCCAGCAAGCAAAAGCCAAACCCTGTATGCCTCAGGATACACACTACAGTCTGGAAACTGTTCTTTTAAGTACATTTCCAAATTTTCACAATATATTTCTAAGCAAAGAAAAGCAATCATATGCCATGTACGATACATATTATGGGCCTGTCCCACTAAAAGGGATGATTTTAGTAATTAATCACAGCATTCGGCACAGAATCGTACCTGAAACGGCGACTCTCGTAGTCTGTACATCACAAATAAAGGGGCCAATGATATCGCAGCTCGCATGCCGCGAGGGACTGGCATCAAATACCTGACAGGAAGTATGTCGCGCCTCGCCGACGATAACGAGTGGCAGGCGGGGAGGAAGGCGGGAGAACAAAGCCATGGCGCAGTCTCAGTGCTCCTGTGAGCCAAGGAAAGTCTTTCGGCTCCAGAAGGAGGAGGATGTCTGTACCGTCATCACGGATCTACTGCATCTCTCAACGCCTAAAGAACTGCTATCCTCATTCACCAAACCCACACCAAAGAGGCCGGACACATGCACCACCAACCACGCCCCCGTCCTCGTCATTAGGCAGAGGATTAAGGCAGGACTAAGGGACCCATCACCACGTCAACGTCACCCCAGTGCAGCCATGACTGAAGACTGGGTCACTGGGCCCAGAGTGGATTAGAGAGGGTTTTATGGGACAGCATAGTCAGGATGGCTGCTACAGGCCCCCCATGGCAGGTCTGCCAGCCTGCTGGGAGGAACATCACATGCTGTGAGCAATATTTCGACAAACAACTGGGTTTAGGTTCGTTTAAAAAAAAGATTAGACTTTCTTCCCTTTAATAACTGTTTTTGCACTGAAGCTAAAAGGCAGTATGAAGGATAAGAAAAGCCACTCCCCCAGGGAGAAAGAACGGGACCGCAGCACACTGGGTCGACCAGCAGGAGGCAGACTCAGGCCAGAGAGAACATGCATAAAAAATAAAATAAAAAAAAGATTCCTGCCAAACATGGACTCGGCTGCAGGACAGAATGAGTACAATGGATGGATGTGACAATTACATGAGGGACAATTAGAAAGTACTTTGAAAAATTACCCAAAACAAAAGGCGAGACTTATTTGCGCATGAAAGGCTCACAAATGTTGAACATCTCCATGTCGGCGTAGGGGACTTCGGAGAGCAGGCGGGACACGGCGTTACATATTACTCATCATGGGGAAAATGGGAAAACAAGATCTGATATTTGTAGGCGTCTCAAGCAGGTGGTTGTGTGCAGGCCTGGATAATCCGTCATGAAATATTAATATGGGGGCCCAAAAACGCACCCTAGCGGGCCTGGGGGGGGCGTGTGCGTTTGTGTGCGGATAACGCGGTTTAAAGGCCCCCAACGTCCACCGAAGCGCACCACGGATACGGTGCTCCTGACTAAGCTGCAGGACGGCGTGCTCAGCCCGCGTACAGGAGGAGGAACAAATTAATGGTGTAATTAGCACACGAGATCCTTTGCGATATTGTTGAATCAATCACACCCAACCCCCGACCCCAAAACAAACACGGGGGTTTTACGCGATTCATTGGCTTCGCAGCTGCTATTACGTGCTCAGTTTGGGTGCTAGCACAGAGGTGCCGAGCATGTGGCTCTCTCAGGGGTACAACAAAGCACCCCTACGGGGGCATTTAACTGAGGCATTTTGGTCAGCAGATAAATAAACAAGCTGATTAATCTGATTTAAATGAAGTGCTCACAGGTATTAATGATTAAACCAACTGCAGTCCGGACAGAGGCCGGGGCAGCTGTGTTAGAACCGGCTTCCACCCAACACTCACAGCTACACCATTCACAGCCCCTTAACGAACATCGCTCGGCATTAAATCCACTGCCACTCTGCATGGCAGAGCCTTCCAGAACACACTTTAAATACATTCATTCAACCTTACTCACAAATCTGTTACAGAGGAAACGCACTCTGTCCATTTACAATAAAAAGTGGAGAAAATGAATAAAACTGCTTTCGTCTTAAGCATTTTATATGATATACAGTCAAATGTTTAAAATTAGGTTAATCTGAAAAAGAAGCGACAAAAATGTGCATATTTATAATTGAATATATTTCTGCTTTATCTGTTGAAATAAGTTATAATCTATCTGCAAAATCACTTTGTTTTGGTCTGAACTGACACAATCCCATCATTAACTTGTAGCGGGTGGATTTAATGAAGGCGCAGGGGTTAGCCCTTAGCAACGAGCTAACGCTGCCAAGTTCTCAGCCAGTCTGCCGGGTGGATGGATATGCGCAGACGCCGGGGGGGTGGGGTGGAGGGTGCAGCGGGGCCTTGTTTATCGCCGTTAATTGGCACCACCCGGGCAGCACGGAGGCCCATGCCTGGCCTCAATTAGCAGCAGGGAGACGCATCCCCGGGCGGGGGCGTTGGCTCTGAGGGCCAGGGGCCCCCCTGTGCAAGATGGCCTTAAAGGTTAACAGCAGACAGCCTCCACAGAATGGACCCCCCCCCCTTGCTTCCCAGAAAAGCTGCTCGTACCATTCCCTGCAGCCACAGGGAACCAGCCGGACCAATCTATCCAAAAACCACGCCTGGCCAGTTCGGACATTTTTCTCCCCTCAAAATAAACAAAATCGGTCTTCCGGCGTTTCTTTATCCTATTAACGTAGTACTTACAGTCACACAGCAAATCTTGTGTCTCACACTAACAGAACTTTAGTTTCACATAGTTTATTCAGTCAGACCTTTTAAAAGTCAAGCAAATCTTTGAGACAGGAGCGGCAGAACAAGTTTTAGTTACACTACACCTGATCAATGCCCAGTCCAAGCTGGCAGCTGGGGGGGGGGGGGCTTGAGTCATGCTCTAGTACATTCACTGGCGTTACCAACCTGAGCAGATGGCTCAGGACACTTAAAATACCCGTGGTTTAAATTACCCCAGCGCTGAGCTCTGCTACCCCACCAGCTGAGCCATCCCACCTGGATCTTCACCCAAAGACAGTATCCACCAAAAAGCGCACAATCAACATCCTCCCCCCTGCCCCTCCATGCGAACGCCAATCTTGCGGATGGCTATTCTGCTCTCGTGGCTTCCCACAAAAACACACTACTAATTACCGCTTTTATTGCCGTACTGCCGATAAGTTGCCTCTAAATTAAGTGAACGTTTAAGAAGTTAAGACTACCCACCTTCACACCCCCCCCACATTCTGTGCATTCATTTGTGTAAATAAGGGAGAATCTTCTATTTGACAGAGTGTGTCCAATTAGCATTTGTTAGCCTGACCAATTAGTACCGGACAAGCCCAAGTTGGTCGAGTTTCCCGTTTCTCCAAATGCGACTCCAGCGTCCCCCTGGCAATTAATCTAAGCCGGGGGAGGGGTCCCACTGACGACAAACAGGTGTTAAGCTGCTACATAGCAGAAGGGGAATAAACGGTAGGCACTAATAGAGCACTATAGCAAGCCCAGCACGTGCCTGCAAAACAATGTTTATGCCCTGAACATCTGTCTGGGTTGTAAAACTATATATGGCGTCATCCTCTTCTTCTGGAGAAAGAAAAAGGTACAGACCTAGAGCTAAGAGGGAACCATCTGTATGCGGAGTAGCAAGCACCCTGCAGCGCCACATGCCCCATGTTCTCCAGCGAAAGGCCATCACACGTAAAAAATAATGGATAACAGGTGCTAAATTGACACGCAACTTCTCACAAGATTATGAGACTTTCTTAGAAGCAAGTTTGGTTAAGGGAACAGCTTGCATTCTAACAAGGTATTAAAAGGAATGGATTAAGGGGGCTTTGTTCTTCGGATACCTGTGAGTGCATGCATTTAATACGTAAAGTCATACAAACTGGAAAAGCAGCCTCTTCTACACTCATAGTACAAATAAACAAACCTGAAAGCAGTGCAACGCACTGCAGAACTGCATGGTTATGTGTTGGCATGAGTTAGAGGGTCAAGGCATGTTTGCTGACCCCCGTGCAAAAGTGTGCACAACACAGGGAACTTGAGCCCACAGATGCCACCGTGTTCCCTGCAGCCTGGAGCCGAGAAGCCCAAGACAGCATCTCTCCCAAAGACTCTAAAGTATGACGTGTCGTTACTCGCAAGCGTTATGCAACCTAGAACGGCATGTGATCTATGCAGACTCAAACTGGAAGCCGGGGGGCTCCTTTTCAGGCCTGCTGGGGGAACCATCAGTCGACCATCTCTACTTGCTTTCTGCTCTCATTAGCTGGGAATGCAGGCAAGCAGGAAGGTGCGGTTCCAGGAGTTGCCCGCAAATGCATTCCACTGTGACCTGTGCGTCCTGTACTCCTGTGCATCGTTTCCACAGCTGGAGCGACAGCTTTGGCTGTGCACCTCCAGCTGGTTCTTCATGTGGTTTTTCCCCCCCATTTACTACTGGACCGTGGGAGGAACTTTTCCAGGCTGTAGCCTGTAACACCAAACAGCCTCCGAGGACAAACACTCCATCACCTGACCACGTCTGTTTCCCCCTGATGAGCTTTACTTTGCTGCTCTTGACATCCAGATCACAAATCTCCACCCACACACCATACATAACACCCTATACAGGGGAATCAACTTCATAGCCTGGTCATATTTTCATTACAGCAACTAAGAAGATGTAGAATCAGATGTAGAGTCATGTACAGGGCATTCCTTTATTAAACACCACAAATCCCCTAACTGCAGATGTTAGACCTACTGAGCATTCAAATAAGAAGCTGAACTCTCCAGAAAACATTTTGGTTGGAAGCTGGGTGAAGTCATGCTGTTTTGCATTTCTCTCCCATAACAGTTACAGTTTAGATATTTGTGTAAATAAGCTGTTCCCAGGTCAGCACCTTGGAAGCCACTAGTTGTCATTAACCACTCCAAAGTCACTGCATGGGGGTTAGTGAGGCCCGATATGGCCCGCGATCCATCCAGAGGCACATGCCATTCTGGAACTCCCCCTCCAGGCCCCGCTCAGCTGCATCCATGTCGGCGAGCATTACCTCCAATGTGATCGGTGGGCGGGGTTATAAACGTGCACAATAAATAACATAGCGTTCATTAGACGGCACACACCAGTATGTGACATTCTGAGCGGGGCGGCGGAGTAATGAGCATCAGGGCATGAGTGCACGTGTGGGGAAGGTGGTGCGGGTGATGTCATCTCCTCACTTGTGCCACACACAAGAACAGGCTTTTCCCCTCCTTCTCAGGGGTGTGCCTCTGTGCAAGTCAGGGAATATTTTACCTGGGGCCAAAGAATCCAAGGCTGTGATCAACCTACTGGGGAATCACCAATTACCTTACACGGCACCAAAGTCTCAGTGGTTTATAATTCACCCAACAGTACAACAATAATTTAAAAGAACAACAGTAACTGTCATATCCCTTTGGGAACCGTGACATTGTGTGGAACTTGTCACCTGAAGCATGCAAGATAAAACCTCAATATCTAAACTACGTGGGAGGAGAAAACAGGCCGTTTGTGTTGAGTATGACAAAGACGGTTTACAAGGTGACAAAGAAGGGGCACATTTTTAACCGGTTATTGATAAAATCATAAAGACCCCATGTGGAGCTGATTTAACCCATTACAGTCTGGTTCAGCTCTGGTTTTAGGCCACCTGTCACAAGGAAAGGACAAAAGAGATCCCAATCAACCCCTTGGGACAGCTGGGAGGAGTCCATTGCGAATTTCTTTACATCACTGCATCCAAATGAAGCATTTCCTAATCCCACATTGATGCTGGAAACAGATAGATGAGCTGGGCGCCTTTGGGCCGCACATGTACCGCCAAGCAGGGCCAACAGGGCGGTAGCAGCTGCGTTAAAATAGCTCCCCACTAATTGATGCCTGGCATCGGGTACGACTTCAAAAAGAGAGCAGCTGAGTGAGGAGCAGTTTCGGCTTTAATTATGTAGGCCACTTGCTCATCTTTCGGCTTTGTCTTTACCAGGCGCTTCTTTTCCATTTCAAAAGACGGCAGCACAAAAAAAGGTATGAGGCGACTGCCGGGGAAAGGAGACTCTTTTGTCTGTGCGGATCGCCCGAGATCGTCAGCAATCACGAGCAGGATTGGGACAGAAACCCCATGGATAAAGGTCGCTTTCAGAATCAGGAATGTTTTTTCCTGCTATTGATTTCGTTTGCAACATGTTTCCCCCGCAATCAGCTTCGTAAGTCGAACATCTGCTCTTTGGAGGAGCTTCACTGCACTCGCTGAAAGGCGATGGGGTCTTCAAGATGTTTCAATGCCTTTTTGCGGGTCATCTCAGTGCATATCACATGAACATTTACAAGAGTGCCCTTTCCGTGTAGGCATTCAAAATAAAAATACGCAATTCATCTTACTGCCATTGAATCCGGATACATTTATAAATCGGACGTGATCTCTGTCAATCGTTAGGGTTGGTTCACTTTTATAAATACTCCATCAATGCAAGAAAAGACCCCGGAGGCAATTACTCCAGTGCTGCAATTTAGCGTCTACCTCCCTTACACCAAACACACGTCTGAATCCTTCTGGATTGCAAAATAACACCCCTTATAGAGACACGGCCTCTTTTCGGCTATTTTTTATAAAGAAATCGAGAGAGCCACGTATAGTTTAGTGGTTTTAAAACTAGTGAAGAGCCGTTAATTGGGAAATATCTCAAGTGGCTCTGTCGGAATGCAAAAGGCAGACTGCTAAACCCCTTATGGGTGCGGCATGTTTTAATTAAACATAAGCGTTACTAATTAGTTGCCAAATAATAATCCGTCTTAACGCTACGCTGATATTGAGACGCGGATATGCTGCCCCTTAAGTCGTGTGCGATTTAAGAAATCTTTATTTAAAAACTTTTGCATAAAGTTATGTATGACATTAGCTGCGTGCGTATTGGCAGCCGCCCGTGACTTGTCGACTGCACTAAATGTTCAACCAGAACTTCTTCAAATGCAAAGTTGTAACCATTAGCGTGCACCCCGAGAAACCATACGAACACCAGCAATACAAGGGCAAGTTAACATTAAAAATTAAGATATTTTAAAGCCCTAACAAGCTGACAAACACTAGTAAAATCACGAACGTTATAACTAACATTTTGTACACGTTCTACAACAAAATACTAATCAATTTTGTAAATCCATTTGATTTCCATTAAAGTGACTGAGTTTTATCATAATATTTATGAAATAATGCGATTGACCTTACTTGACTCGCACACTTCGAATCCAGGCGCTCTTTTCACGTTCCGCACACTTCCGGGTTAATTGGTCCCTCCTATTGGTTGAATTTGTATTACACGTGACACGATATGGGCCGCGCGTGCCATAACTTCAGCGTGAAAATGTTCAGCACTGCGTTATTGCTGTACTTATCTGTTCATGCATTTTACTGAATTGAAACAAAGCCGGGATTGTTTATGCAGGGTTTTGTTATATACCGTTCTTGATTATTATTTTTTTTTATGTCTGCTGGTTTGTGACTGTAGCAGGTGGCCGGCCAGGGTGGAGGGTGTTACTCTTCATTTAAATGTAAATATTTCCTTTGAGTGTTTGTACGTGAAGGGGTAACTCGCAATTAGAAAGTAAATTTTAGATTGCAAAAAATGGATTTTATAAATTCGTGGACTAAATGATTCATCAGAATAGTGAAACGAACTTAAAAGAGAAAGCAGATTTTTACAGAATCTTGCATCAGTATGCGTAGGAAGGATGAAAGTAAATGCTACTATTCCATGTTTTTACGAGGGAAAAATAGGAAATTGTTCGTGGCTTCCTCGAATCTGATATTGGCACGTCAGCTGCAGTATATTTTCGTAGACGCAAGATGGGCTTTTTTACGTGTCATTACTAGCGTCAACTCGGTTCACTGTAGCGAGAATACTGACATCTAGTGTCACAATTGTGTTTCTCCGATGAACAACAATCTCAGCCAGCAAAATTACTGCAGCTGTTGCTCTGGGTAAACGAACAGTGGACACACGGAATGTATCAGTAAAATGTTCACACAGCATTAAGTCAGTAGGATGAAATACTGTTTGTATCACCTCATTCAGACGCTGAGCATTATGGGTAGGAATCTGTTAATAGGCACTGTTGAGAAGCAGGCTGTGGCACTTCACGTTTCCATGTAAACATTCAACATTTATAGCAATAACTGTAAACAATATAAAAGCCCAGGTAATCTTGACATGCATCACAAAAAGTGAGTTATTTTATCTTTATTTTTCAGGTTACATGATAGGGCTAGAATAAAGATTATACATTTCTCATTTCAGAATTATTAGCTTTAACGTAAAATTTAATTTTGAAATTATATGAGTTGATTTATAAGTTAGTACATTTAATGCTGTACTTTTTGTAGTCATTGTAGTAATGAAAAATTTTAAAGACTTCTGGTAAACATATGAGCTATTCTAGCACAAACCCGGTTGATTTTCATGTAACAAGGTGATGTGGACTTTTACAGGAAACCGTTTCATCCAGCGTTTTTCTTAACAATATACCGATTGAGGTGATTAGTTCAGACTAGACCTTGACCACCTCAGGGTCATCTAAGTGGGCTCGAAGTTTTTTTAACCTCCAAAGGTACAGCTTTTTCTAAGAGAACTTTTATGTGGACTCAGAAAATATGTCAAAGTGAATATGAAGAGTAAAGAAGCTGTGAGTAGCAAAAGATAAATAGTGGACTTAGATCTAATTACCAGAGTGCTTGGCACAAGCACAAGAAATGCTCCCATTGATGGCTGATCTTCAGCAGTACCTGAGAAACACTCGGTAGCCTTGAAATCAATAAACTGCAAGAGAAAATTGAATTTGTAAATAGTCTGTTGTGATTGGTAGCAAAACCTTTACTACTGTCAGTGACTGGAGGTCATCAGTGGCCAAAGCTGGTTTATGAATACCTGGGGGGGGGGGACTCGTAGACAACATTCAATGTCCACCGTTCCTCTTCTTTTAAAAGAAATATCTTCCTTTAATTTTACTGCAATGTGTCCATTTTACACCAGCTTGCAGGGTGCATCTCCCATCTTCCATCCTAATTACATTAAATCACATTAACAGCTGGGTAAATAAAAATAAAGGTTAATTATGCTGTGGTAATTCTGTCAAACATAAACGCTACTTTCCAATTGTACTTCTGATTTCTAAAAATGAATTTAGCAATTCAAGATTGTGGCTTTTCTAACCTTAGTTTTGCGTGTGTGATCACACATTTCAGTGGGCTTCCTCTATACTCTGGTTTCAGTCCAAAGACATGTGGTTTGGGTTTATTGATGACTCTAAATTGCCCCCCCCCCCCCCGTGTGTACGTGTGTGCTCTGCGATGGACTGGCAGTCCATCCCTTGTGTGCCCTGCGCTTCCTGGGACAGGCTCCAGGCTCACTGTGACCTGGTACCGGATCAAGATTCATGCTAAATGACCGGATTTAGAGATTCATTTTCCAATGTGCGTTCAGCAATCCCGAACACTGAAAAAAGCCGGGTAATACAAATCTTACCTCAAGTCTGCTAACTGCACTTTTCGGCAATCAGCTCCTGAAGCGTGTTGTTGTCGAATTACTCATTTATATGTATGTAAAATTTAGTCCTCGATGGCAAAAAGCTCCAGAACACAGATTTTTGACAAAAAATTCATAGACACCCTTGTGGGCAGGCTGGACAATTGAGCAACATTAAAATCAATTATTTTGCTCTTTAACTTAAACAAGTAAAACCATATAGCTACTGGGGTGTTGCTGCAGGTCTCCCTCTCTGACACACAAATCAAACTTACTTAGAAAAGTGTACATCTATGCAGTAGTATACATGGCATGGTGTAATTAATGAGTATAAACAGTATCTATGGTTACAGTAAAGGGAGAATTTCTACACAGTATATATATATATATATATATGATAGTGTAAATAACTATATGTTCCCGCGTTGGTTTGGCACCCTGTCCTGCATTATTCCCTGCCTCGTACTCGTAGATTCCTGGATAGACTCCGGACCCCTGCAACTCTGAATAGGAAAAGCGGGTATAGAAGATGTTTGGATGGATGGAAGAATGAATGATATATAGTATAAACAACTATGAAGTGGAGGCGGAGCTATGCAGTTTGTAGTTATAGGCAGAATTGGGTGAAGATTAGCAATAGTGTACAGAGTTCAGCAACGAGATAACTGTGGGGAAGAATCTGTTCGTTAGTCTGCCAATGAGGGAGTGGAAGGTTCTCTACCCCCTTCCGGACCAGGGTAGGATAAATACTTGTACCCTCCTGTATTTCACAATGCATATTTATTAAGAAATGTTTTCTTTATAGATCACTGTAATACCTTGTAGTTCCACTCTCTTCACAAGCGTGAGATTAAATAATCTCGGACAAAACTGTCAGTCAGGCAAGTCCCCCGTCAGCCAGATAATAATTCTACGCTGACAGTACTTTGGGTCCCCCAGGGTGAGCAGTGTTTAAAGAATCACGAATGGCACGAACACCATCTAAAAGAGGCGCCTGAAACTGCGAAAGAAAACGGCGATCCTCCCCTTTCTTGTTTTTGATTTTGTGTGTTTTATGTTTTAAGAAAATTTGTTATTGTAATAATTTGCCCCTAAAGAGACTTGTGTAAATTAGGCTTATTTTGCCTAAGGGCTGCCCAGACTTGAACAACAAGGAGTCATTTGAGAAATACCCATACAAAGGGTTCATTTTACCTGAGGAAAAAGATATTGCGCATAAACATCAATAATCCACACAAGTTAAGAAACTCTCCCTAGATCCCCCCCCAACCCCCCCCCCGATGCATTATTCATGGGCCGAGTTGCCAGAGGACACTTAAATATTTTGACCTTCTCACCTCGAAAAAACTTTGCGAGTTGAAAGAGTGTGATGTTTTGAAATTCAACTTTTGAGTCCCTTTACCCCAGTCCAATAGTATTGAGTTGTAGGTTATGAATTATTTAGATGTCAGTGACCTATTAGCTGCAGGTTGTCATTTAAAACTAGGCGCCAGGCCTTGTTAAAAAGCAAAATAATCAAAAAGCTGGGAAGATTTAGGTGATACAAGACGCATCAGAAACTGATTTCGATACAGTTCAGCTTCCTACTTCTTGATTCTTATACAACATAAAGTGTTTGGCAGGATCTCTTCAGTGGACCACAAATGTCGTTCTTTTATATTTGGGTGCTGCAGGATGTCGTCATGAAGTGGTTCTATGGCTGGCTGTAGCTATAGGCAGAATGGCCAGTAGCCTAGGGCCCCCAAAGTAGCTGCTTAGCAAAGGAAGTGAAAAGATCATCAGTTTTCTTGGTAGGAGGGCTTCTGAAGTAAAGCTTTGCCTAGGAGCCCTGAAAAGGTAGAGCCGGCCCTGAGTGGTCCCCTTGAGGTCCATACTTCAGTCTGCTTCTGTATGCTCTGTACCTCTCCCCTTACCTGATACATGTTATTCTGGTATTGAAAGGGCTGGAAATCCAACGTATGATCACAAAACAAAAGTGTCAGGAATGGTGACCGCCCCAGTGGAGGGTACACACACGTTTTTTTGGTCTATAAACACACGTAGCTATTTCCCTCATCATTTAAAAGCCCCTTCCAGGAGGTATGCTCTTAATTAAGTAGCCATAAAGGTGAATCACAAATAAAGTAATGGAACGAAACTGAATTCACAGGCAAGCGAGAACAAACAAGCCGAATGAGCCGGTACCGCAGTGCCAGCGACAAGGCAGAGGAGGGTTTTAAAAGCCATTTGCTATAATTGTCACACACTTATGTAAATTCCCCCCTTTGCACCTTCTGCAGGCCTGATAAAAGCATTCAATCAGCCCCCGTCACCTGGCACTCCACACTTGTCAGCTCTGTGAATGTTTTCAGCGACGAGCTCATTAAAGCAAAATGACCATTTGGTCTGGGGAATGGGGGGGAGTACAGGGAAAAAAGAGGGGGGAAAAAATCGAGGGACACATAAGTAGGAAGGGACCATCAAAACAAGAAGCATGCAAACATTGATGGTTTTTATGGATAATTAAAACTCTCGAGACCGCAATTACTAAAAGCGCCGCCTGACGGGGCTTCGCGTGTGTCAATGAGGTGCACTCCTGTATCGACAGCCTAGATTGGTGGAGGCTCGCCCGCACTACGGCTGTCACTCAGTTGTCCTCCGGCCAATGTGCCGGTATTGACTTTGTGTTACCGTAGACCCATGGCCCGGCCCGTTCAGGCCCCTGCGACTTCTGCCGTCATTCTGATTGTGGCAGCTGTATCTGAATTTACTTAGTGGCGAGGGACAAAAAAAAAATCACAGTCGAGTAATTGGCTGTTCTGTCTAATGTCCCTGCAGAACAAAGTCATAATTGGACCCCTATTGTTGTTGATTTTTCTTGACATGTTCTGCAGTACCAGTGGAGTATATGATCATATGCCATTTTGAAATAGTGATTTAGCGGCTCCAGGAAGCTAATGCTGGCTCAGCCATGTTCATTGCCTTCTGAGGCTTGTTTGTAGGACAAAATCTCTACGTCTCCTTGAGGACCCCAGGCCACTCCTTACATTTATTATATTTCACCTCCAGCACACCTGACTGAACTAATTTTAAGCTCGAAGGTTGATTAGTTTAATAAGATTGACGCTAATGTAGCTTCCGCTCTCTGCTTTTGGCCTTCTGAGGCCTTCTTGTTAGACAAAGGCCAACAGTCGTCATATTGAACCTGGAGGAGCGTGTCTTTTCTGAAGGGCTGTCTCATTGTGACTGTTTTATCCCCCAGGCTCATCTTGTCTTTGTTTAAAAGCAAATGCCTAAGTCAAGAAGCTATTATCAGTGTTTGTATGATTATTTAATTTGAACTCATTATTTGTTTTAACTGTTTCATTCAAGATCTTTCGTACAAGGAGCAGAAAGTCCATATAGAATAGAGTCTCATCCAACCACACGTAAGACTGGCCTGCACAGACCAAATTTATGGAGGAAATGTCACACAAATCAGCATCATTTACATCAGAATGGCTTTGAAAAGAAAGTCAAATTTAGGATAAAGAAAAGGCCTCGTATACAGACTCACAGATCTGTTACATTTAAAATTTAGAAATGTCATTATTCAATGTGGGCACTTTCAGATATTATGCTCAGTGTTGGGCTGATCTTTCAGAATAGGGTTGACTTTTCTATAAAAAAGGCACCTGAATTAGATAAGGATTCCATGGTTACCGACAGCTTCATACCTCATAGAGGCTGACCCTGGCTCGGGAGGAAGTTCATGACTGATCAGGCCTGCTGTTTACCAGCCGCTAGAAGATCCATACACAATCACAAGAAGTTACTTCCTTCTCTCCTCGCTCTCTCTGCTTTGGTCTCCCTACAACCCCCCCCCCCCCACCACCTCCGCAAGGCTGGGCCCATGCATTATTCGTACGATATTATAATTATGGTGCCAATTAAAGGAACGTCTGGAGTGAAAGTGGTCCCGATTCACCTGTCTTAGCATTTCCTGCCTGGCTCTGCTTTGTAGATGGCGATTCCTTCAGCGTCGCCCCAGGACGTAAAGTGGATCCCTCTTCAGATGCTATGAAGCCAAAGGAGGTGATTTCGACGGCGTTTGTGAACTTTCCCTGGCAGCAGTCCGCGTTGTACATTAAGCACCCCTGCATAGAAGTGGAAAGTTTACTAAGATCCCGGCGATTGCATTTTAATGCGAGCTCTGCGCTGTTATTTTGTTAATTGATTCTCATGAATATTCACGAGAGGCATTAGCCTGAACCTTGTCCTGGGCTTTCAATTGGAGAGATTTAATGGTCACCGTGGCCCAGCCGCCCATCCCACACTGCGATGCGTCTCTGAGAAGTGGCTACAATGACAACAATTAGCATTTTGGCGGTAATCCTCCAGTGTGGCTGATTTATTTGTATCGCGGGTGTCAAGCTCAGTTACTTTCCGGCTGTATGTGTGCGGGTTTTGTCGCTGCTCTTCTCCATTAATTGCTTAATATCCAATTTTTTTCTTTTGACATTCCAACCACGATAAACTATATTTGATCATTTTGCTGCAAATTTGGGAAATGCTGACATCAGTGCTATTTTGGGGAAAGAGTAGTTTAGATTACGAGTTAGACTGATTAACCTATGAGACTAAATTCAAATTAAAAACAGCAGATAAACAGCCCAGGAACTCAGTTTGACACTGCTGATCTATACTGTTATCTGGTCAATCCATCATCCACAACTGAACAGGTCATAAACTTGACATGTTGGATAGTATGGAGTAAAAAGAGTTGACAATGTTTACTGGCACATAGGGTAAGTATGAATTGTATCGGACCATAAATAACTAAGTGTCTGTAAACAGCAGATAAAAGGGCCACCCTTAGGAACAGGGCTCTTCAGATCTGGCCCTCGATTCCTAATCCAGGCCATGTTTTCACTTCTCACAGGAAGTTAGTTTAATAATTACTGATTCTGATAGGTGTGAATCCTCTGGCCAATCTTACAGGTAAACAAAGGCTGGAAAATCAGCAGTGCTCGGCCCTTGAGGACCGGGATTTGAATAGCCCTTCTTTAGATCCTAGAATGGGATAGTGGTGCCTCTAGTCTCTCAGCTATCTGAAAAGTATATTCACTTACACTGTGGTTTGATAGTTCAACAATTGTAGGATCAGAACAGGAAGCCGCTCGGTCCCATTCTCCCATTTCCAAATGGAACCCGCATCACTGCTCCAGGAGGCTCTCGATGGTTCAGAGTGGGCTGAAATCTTTTTGCCCCAGATTTGTGATACATATGAACAGGGTTTGGTAAACTGAAAATTTCAAAAAAGAAAAATTTCAGTGAAAATGCTGATTCCAAATGTTTGGATGGGAATATGTATATATTAAAGCTCATCTGTGCAGGTCTGACCGTATTATGAATGTTATCAGAATTCAGAATTTACCCCAAACCTATAAACAACAAGGAAAATGAAGACATTAAGGCATTTGATTGGAATTCATCTCAGATCGGTGTTTAATTCTCCTGAAACCGTGTTGGGAATTCAAGGTCTGGCAGCTGAATCCTCATTGCAGAGACAGGAAGTGGAAGTAGATCATTTATTTCATATATATATATAAAATAAATGTCCATCCAGTTTCTTATCCGATTTAGGGTTATGGGGAGTCCACAGCCTATGGGGGCAAGGCAGGGGTCAACTCAGGATGGGGCACCAACCCATCACACAGCACACTCACACCTATAGGCAATTTGGTAACTTTTTGGACTGGAGGGGAGGGGAGCTAGAGTACCTGGAGGAAACTGCATGATGACACAGGTAAAACATGCAAACTCCATACAAGCATGGAGCCATGGCAGAGACTCGAGCTCCAGTTCCAGATACGTGAAGCAACAGTGCTAACCACTGCTCCACCATATCTTCCTAAATAAATGTTACCATCTGCTTTTAGTTTTGGTTTCTCTCTTATGGATAAGCAGTGATGGATGGATGTTTGATTGATTGATTCAACTAATGTGAACCCTATGGCTGTTAACCAGCACCTTACAGCTTTGTGAATCAATTAAACCTTTCTTAGTTAAAAGACTTTTAATGCCATTAGGACTTTCAAAGCATTTGTTCCCGTACGCCCATAATAACACAGTTAAGCAAGTTAATCGCTGATCTTGACAGATTAATACCAGCTTTTGCGATAAAGGAGGAAAGTAGGAGCATTACTGTGAAGTCAGAGATCTTCTTTACATACTAAGTAGAGGTTGTCAGTTGAAAGCCGTTAATTTACGAGCAGCTGCTCTTTGCTGTCTGAATTTCTTACAGTTGTTTTCAAGATTCAACTATGGTGACAAAAATTTCAACTTAAAAAGGACAAAACTGTCTGAACCAACTTATTTGAGAGCAGTATGTTTCTAAAAGTAAGATTCGTAAGTTAATTGAATCAAAGCCTAAACTGCCTGATTTGTAACTGAAATTAAGTGAGGATCCGCTATAAAAATTCTTCATTATTTTTTTCTGGACCTACAGGGTTCTATGTCCCTTTGACCCTGTACTGGCAGTTGGATGGATGGATGGATGGATATAATTATAAGTGAAATACATCTTGCTCCTTCTTCAGATTCTTATCCGGCAGCAGAAACAGTGAAACAGTGGTCGTCTGTTATGATGTCGTCTCTGAGCACTGGTGTCTCATCACTGACTAATCCCCCAAATGATTTACTGGCAAATTGAAACGGCCGCTTCTTCGCTGCAGAGACAGGTGGCACACAACTGCCTAAAGGGGGTGGCGACTTTGAACGTGTGAGACAAAGAGGGGATTCGTCTGGTGGCAGGGATGGGCGCGGAGTGGGTTTCCAAACCCGGAAGAAAGGCGTCCCGGAAATGAGCACTATGGGGAAGGTGACTGAAACTTTTTCAGAGCTGGAAGAGAAAGACGGGCAAAAAGATGAGAAAGGCCGGGGGCTGGGGGGTGGAGGGGCTCACAGGCTCATTAAAGAGCGGTGGGGAGTTCCTCCTGGAGAAGAGGCAGCCGCTGCGGGACCGGCTCCGCTGGGAATCATTCCCTTGCCCCTGAGAGCTTCCGGCTGGTGCACTCCTGGGATCGAATAGGAAAGGGCTGGTTGCTCCATTTTCTGCTCCCTCCTGGAGGGCAGGGCTTCCTGGTGAGAGACCCCACCCCTCCAAATCGGCAACACCGGACCCTTGTCATCCTGCGGCTCGGCTCTGATTGGCTGGCTCCTGGGTGGGGCGGGGTGTGTGTAATGGGGTCACAGATCGAGGCACGAGCTACTTCAGTAGGCCACTAAAACGATGAGCCTGCTGGCGCCACAGCAAGGGACTAATATATGGCATAGCATCGTCACCCATCCATCCGCTTATTCAGTCGGTGTGGGGGTGATATTAGCTTCCAGCCTATCCTAGGAAGCACAGGCCACTGGGCAGGGGTGCACCCTGAACAAGATGCCATTCCACCCCAGACCTAAGTCGTCATGCTATTGTTCAACATCTCTACAGAAAGACTCTTTGTTGCATTAGCTGTGCCCCTAGGTATAATATGATTATCACATCTACACACTTCCATTTATTAATATACAAATTCAGCCTTAATCTGGAGACTCCCATTTAAAACTTGATGGATGGATGGATGGATGGATGGATGGTGACTTAGGGCCATATATGGTCCATTTGCTTTAACAGTTTCGCCTGATAATGTGGTTGTGATCCTGTTGCAGATGAGTCGTTTTCAGCCTGGCTTCTCCGCACACACCGTTCACCCTCAGCTCACCGCAAGACAAACAGGGCCTCTTATTCCTCCGTTCAATATGCTTCTATCTGGCAGCAGATTTAATTTTCATGTGGCCTTCTCTCCATTAAATTGCAAAAAGGAGAATTTCCTGAATACCGGTTGCCATTTACCGAGGGCCGTATATAAAAATCCCACGGAATGAAATGATTCAATGCCATTAACCTTTAAACAAGTATCACCTTTTCTGTAATTCGCTCGAACGTACTTCTGATACCTGAAATGTGCCACAATGGCCTGATGGAACCAGAAATGTAATTTTTTTTCCTCCTTCTCGGTATTTTCAACCCGCGTAGCTTTTCTTTCCACCGACAAATATCTATTCTATCTCAGGGCTGCCACTTCAGTCTGCCTCTACTTTTCGGATTGTTTTATATCTGTCTGGGTCGCAAAGTGTTCCAACCGATATAGTACAAATTGAAAGCCCTTTGAATGTATAAAATTTGACGTAAGTAATATTCTCAAAGTAATATCCACATCCAACTCAATAATGCGTTACCCTGAACTGCTAAAGTGCATTTTTTCCCTCCTGTTTATTGTCCTCATATTGCATTGCATGGCCATTAAAGTTGGGGGGGGGGGGAGCCGAAAAGTAATGAGAGAAAGAATGAGGACGGAATAAAAGCGGATACTTTAGCTTTTGCATCACTAGCCTTGCTTTGACCATGCTAACAGCACTTCAGTCTTAAATTATATATCTTGTAACCTGGCACCTCCTTACTTCAATAGCGTTCGACTTAAATTAATTGCCTTTCAGATTTCAGCCTCGTAAATGGCACTTAAATGGAGATCTGGAGTGGTTGGATGATGCTTTAATTGTAGCGTGGAGAATGTATTAGCAATGACCTGGAGGCCCTGGTGGCGGCTCCATTCAATATGTATGTATGTGCCGACAACTTGGGGTTTTAAAAGGTTAATTAACCTCTTGTGCTAGACCTTTCCTCAACACTTAACTTTGTCTGAATCCTGATAGTGCCATTAACCTTGCGCTTTAACCCCTCACCCTGACTATCATTAGCCACATTCATCTCATTAAAACTTCGCCTTGATTTTTCTTGACTTGTGCTTCCCGTATTATTATTATTATTATTTAATTTTTTTTCTCCCCAAAACAAAAATGATTGGTTTATCGCATATCGTCGGAGCGAATGGTCTGGGTTTGGCTGTAGAGGCGGCATGCGGGGGATGCATCCAAACCAGTAAAAGGGGTGTTTAGGAGCGACTGTTCAGAGTGATTACTGTGAGCATTAAGCTACTTTAAGTGGCATCTAGTTTCAGCTGGTTACCAGACGGCTCACCCACCGGCCATCAGGCCCTAAGCTTATGTAACTGCTTGCTGCCTTTGGTGGGCCTGTGTGATTGACATATAGCTGGGTGATTCTCACAAAATCTTGGTTTTGAAGATTTCAAACATGAAGTTTTTAAAAAGACTTGCATCAACAAATTTCTTTTTTAGCCATTAATAACCAGTACAAGTGTTTGTAAGGGTAAAGTTAAAATCATTTACAGAAAATTTTACATGTTTTTTAACATTTCCTAAAACAGGTCCTTAAAAATCTCATTACCACAACAGTCTGAAACCATCAAGACCATTAAGAAAGCCAATACATTTTCACATTTTTAAAAATTGCTTATTAACAATCATGCTCATTAACCGTCATGCTCAGTTACTTGAAACTGAAATAATGAATATTTTTAAATTAACATTTCAGTTTGATTTTGACTGATTTCCGTCATTACCACAACACCTTCTGGAATGTACAACCTAATATTTTTTGCATTTCACTGAAACTTGATATATTTTTGAAATAATGTGGCAAACCTGAAGGAAAATAACATATAGATTCTACACATTTAGTTTGCATTTAAAAGCAAATTACTATTTTTGGACACTTGTGGTAATGATACAGAGTCTTCGAAAATGAGGTTGATGGTTTCATGAGAATTACCCAGCTACCGAGACTCCACAGCACCGTGGCACAGCAATGTACGGTGTACCATCCATTTCTGTGTGGCTCAGTGGGTTTGGCTTCTGTGCTTGTGCTCAGATGGTCACTGGTTTGAGCCTCGGCCTTAGCTAAATAGCCACATCTCCATTGGACCCTTAGGCCCTTAATCCCCCAAAATGCCCCAGGTGTGCCAGATAAATGACCTGCCCTTGTGCTCAGTCCCCAAGCTTCACTCTCAACTGTGTAGGTTTCAAAGAAGAGTAAAATGGGACATATAAATCAGAAGCATTCCAATGTACCTGTACTTGTTCAAATGGAAATTTCATTTCAAAAGGAGAAATGCTCTTTAAAGCAATTTGATTTGTTAATGAGCTGTGGAGCTTCAACATAGACCTATTTGCATCCACCATTGACTGAATGACTAGATGCTGGCCAGCACTACGGGGAAGGATCTTATTATCTTTAATAAATGCTTTGTTATAGTATATGATGATCTGATAGATTAGTCGGCCATAAATTAAATATTTCTTGTGCTGTTTCTAATAAGGTCTATTAAATTATCTGGGTCAGGTTGAAAGGCTTTGACTGGGGAAGATGTAACAAGGAGGGTATGACAGGGACAGAATGTATATATTTGTGCCTGTTTTATTTGCTGTTTAAATCAAGGTCTTGGCTCATTTATGTCTAGCTGATATAGTAACAGTTAGTTCAGAATATTAGATGTATTTTTCACTACCTTTTGCAAACCTTACAGGCGTCTATCTCACCTAAATAAAAGCTGTATTTTTTTCAAAAGCAAAACGGCTTATTTGCTGTTTTTTTTTTTGTCAGGCTGGGCAATGATAACAGCATTTATTGCCGTGTTCACATGGAGCCCTGAAGTCCACAGCTAGCTTTGTAGATTCCTCCCAGTCTGCTGGGTGAAATTGGCTCCTGTGAAGGTTCAAACTAAAGACGCACATATGATCCGCCCCCCCCCCCCCCCCCCCCCCCCACCCCC
>JAAGVU020000001.1:31062286-31073732 GCA_011763525.2 Mormyrus iriodes
ATTGGTCCCTGTGAAGGTCAAAAACAAAGGCCCACCAATGATCCCCCCCCCCCCCCCCCCCACCACCACAACCCTGCTGGAGAACATGGGGGACGTTTCCATAAGAAGAGAAGCGGCCCCCTTTACAGCGGTGATCCAGGTGCAGGCCCGTTTCCCAGCATACCTCAGTGACTGATCTACTTCCACTTCCTGTCTCTGCAATGAGGATTCAGCTGCCAGACCTTGAATTCCCAACATGGTTTCAGGAGAATTAAACACTGATCTGAGATGAATTCCATCTATTCCACCATCTTCTAGAAATCTCATAATTTGAAATCATGTCTTCATTTTCCTGGTTGTTTATAGGTTTGGGGAAAATTCTGAATTCTGGTAACATTCATAATACGGTCAGACCAGCACAGATGAGCTTTAAGTACGGATATAACAATGCTACTTGATATTAGAGTGTAGATGTGTAATATTTTCCCAAGCAGCATATATTCTGTAGTTAAAACACATAAAAACACCTAAATTAGTTTACCAGCTCACAGGAAGTACTATAAATGGCCTTCACAGGAATGTCATAAGCTGTAATTGGCCCTGTAACTACCCAGTATTAGCTCAAAACCCATTCAATGCTCTCTAGCCTAAAGCATGTTGACCAGAAAACCGATGGCATTTTATCGCAGTTCCTGGCAATGAATTTTAGTAAAATCCTTAAGCTTCATTGGTTCTGTTGGCCTCACACCTCCTGCCTTGTGGGTTTGGCTTTGTGTTAGGCTTTATCTTCCTGGTACTTAGCTTTCATCTCCGCATCCATAGACAGGTGTTGGATTGGTGTCTTAAAGGTGTCTGTTTTGAGCGTGTTGCCTGTACTGGACTGGCATCCCCTTCTAAGTTTGTCACATTGGATGGTCAAGTAAAAATAGACAGATTTATAGCCTCACTAGTGGGGGATCTAACATATCTTTCAAAGCTTGGTTGTGTTTTGGGCATGAGCCCTCTGGTTTGAAGCTTATGTCAATGTGAAGAGGAGTGCAGGTGTCAAATTATCCCCATTGTAAACAGAAATGATGCTTTCATCTATCCACCCTATCTGGGAAGCATTGGCGTGTGGTAGCGGGGCACCAGAGGGGCAGGATGCCAGCCTGCTGAAGGGCTTGAATCACAAAATGAGTACCTATCAATTCGAGCAGTTTAATCTTAAAGGACGACAGATAGATCCCATCCAAGGTGTCCCCGGCCTTGTGCCTTGTGTTTGCCCGCTAACTCTGTGACTCTGCACTGGATAAGCAGATAGATAATGGATGGAAAATGAAAGATACAGAGTACTGAAAGGTATTGACGATATTGACTGAATGACAGTGGACAACTGCCCTGTTATCACATTTACGTGTCCGTATCTCAGTCATATATCAGCAAATGGGTGAATAGGGCCTGGCAGGACGATTTGAAAGCCTGCATTCAGTTTACCTGTGTTCTCTGTAACCGTTCCTGTTATACTATCTGATGTCTTTGATATCCCATCTTACCATAATGCAGCAGAGCTGGGGGTCAGCATTCGAAGCTTAATACCACATCGCATGAAATAATCGTTATGAAATAAGCCGAAATGAGATAACACAAGTGGGAAAACGCGTACGCTTAACTGGGAAACGACGCCTTTTATTGCTGAATGTCAGAGCTCAGCGAATGCGTATGCAGACTTTCATGGTGGTGGGGGGGGTGTCGACGGCAGAGCTTCTTTGCACCCTACCCTGTCCGCACTCTGTCTGCCTGAAACAATCAAGCGCAATTAACAGGCCGTGTGCCGGGGCTGCTGTTTGTTCCGTAACCACGGCAACGACATAGATTAACACTTCATCCGGTGCCAAATTAATGAAGTAAAAGCTCTCGTAAACAGAAAGTTAGCGCGTCCGTGCATTAGCATTTCTGTGCAGGTGTGATCACACGGGCGTTCGATGGCCCGGGGAGGGTGGGGGTGTGCGGCGGAGGGCGGGGTTGGCACACTGAATATCCCCTGACATTTAAGACACTAATATCTACAAAGCAAACCTTTAATTTGATCGCTTTTTGGGCTACTTCAATGAAATCTCCCAACTCAATCAGCGGCTGATTTTTTTTCCCAGAGCTGTTAAATAGCCATGTCCCCCCTCCCAGAATGGGAGCTTTCTGACTGAGAAGTCAAAATGACCTATGTTCATTGATTCGTATTCGTTGTTTCTTGTATTTTTTATACATCTTTTATATATCAGTCAGCCTTTTGATTTTGGGCTTTCTCAACATTTTATTTGAGGTTGATGATCTATTTCCAGGGTCAGGCGCGATCCAGGTGCCTGTTTCTGGGTAATTATCCCAGTGATGTGTCAGAGAAAGGCTACATCGTCATCAGCAGGCATAACTTAATGATTTCAGCTGGGGGGCGGGGGGCATTTGAGCTGTTGAGTTTGGACCAAGACAGCATGAGTACAAAGCCAGGCTGGTCAAGTAGCCGTTTTGCAAACAGACCACATTTTTAAATGTGACTTTCCCTTTGCAGACGCGACCTGTCTGCAGAGAGCCCCAGCATCGCAACAAAGGCTGTGCGCTTATCATGGAGTCCCACACAGGTAGCATCTACGAGCCGAGCACCGATGGCCGTCAGCTGCGGATCAGAGCCCGGGCTTCTGCCGAAACCTAGACATGGCGGCGCAATGATCACAGGGATTCACGATGGAAAAACAAGAGGAAGCTTAGGCTGCTGCGGGGAGCCGCTCGCTTGGCGTGGTGGTGTAACCGATAAACCTCTTAAATTACCCCACCCCCCACCCCCCACTGAATCCCACCCCCGCCCTTTTTGTCATCTGCTTCTGGGGGCCCTTTGTCCCCAGGGAAGGCTGGCCCTGGGGAAGGCATGGTGTTGCTCTCACTAGTTGCTGGCAGAGGATAAATAAGCGAAGGCTTTCACAGAGAGGCAGGGAGCGCCTCTCTCTCTCTAATATTTGATGACTGTCCCTTGATGTCTGTTTACCCTTTACTATAACTAAGCACTGGTTCAAATAAACCTCCTGAACTTCATCCATCCAAGTAAACTATAGCACAAAAACCTTGTCGTTATTGAAATTACTTGTTAAATAATAAAATTAAAATGATCAGTTTGGCTTGTTATAATGAGGATCATGCTAAACTAAATTATTGGATTTCTTTGAGACTGTAATATGCACAGCATGCAGTGAGCCTGTATTAGGGCTACTGCAGTTTTGCAAAATACTGGAAAATTTGTAAGTCAGGTACATTTAGCAGATACTGAACAGACAGTGAAGCACGTACACAATGACTCAAAAGCTTTTGCTCACACAAAGAGCAAATATGGCTGCTGTTGGTCTTGAAGGGGTCTCACATAATTATTAGTTAAGATCGGGGAATCTCCGGTCCCAGGCAAAGGTAACAGGGATACAGTCCAAGTAAATTAAATCCTAAGGGGCGTAGATGAGGTCAGTCCTGGGGACCCCCATGTTAGAATAAAGACAACATTTATTTAACAGAAAGGTAATGGATTTCAGAATGAGTTCCATCTTTTTGTCCTGGAAAATAGTACTTAAATTCAGTTCAATCAGAACTAAACAGGCTTTACCCAACATTTAATTTTAGGAGTTCCCTATATTATACTTAAATATTTTATGTCCACTATTTTACAAAAAATAAAATGTTAGTTGTGTTTATATGTATACATGTTTATATGTATACATTTTTGGATCTAAAGTTAAAACATTAAAAACAAAAATGGGGCAGCATGGTGGTGCAGTGGTTAGCACTGTTGCCTCACACCTATAGAACTTTGGTTTGAGTCTCTGCCATGGCTCCATGTGTGTGGAGTTTGTATGTTCTCCCTGTGTTGTCATGGAGTTTCATCCAGGTACTCTGGTTTTTCTCACTTCCAGAGACCACAAATATGCTGAGGTTCATTGGAGTTGCCAGATTACCCATAGGTATGCATTTGTGAGTGAATGGTGTGTGAGTGTGCCCTGTGATGGGTTGGTGCCCCATCCTGGGTGTTCCCTGCCTTCCACCTGTAGCCTTCGGGATAGGCTCTGAAGCCCCCGTGACCATGAATAGGACAAGCGGTTACAGAAAGGGGATGGATGGAAAACAAAAAACATATATCAATGGAGACAAGCCCCACAGAAGTCAGTTTGGTTAAACAAAATATGAAAAATAATCCTTATTACTCTATAATATATTTAATTATGCTGTTCAATAGATTATAGACTATTCTACACATAATATTTCCCGAATTTGTGCCAGTGAAGTGCACTAACAACGCTGCCCTCTGCTGGGTGGGTGGGTGCCCTGCACTTTGATACAGCACATATAAATGACATGGACCGGCTGTCAGTGGATTGTCCCCTTGAAAGGAACAGGTACTTTCTTTAGCAGTTCCTTGGTTCTGTTTCGCTGCAGCCTGCCTTACCTCTTCTCTTCAGTTTGTGTGGTGGAGCCTATAGCCATCCCTTGTAAGTGTTAGAGAAAACCCCGAATACCAGTGACGAAAATTAAACTGCTTGTTTAAAATGCACTGTGCATATCCTCTCCTATAATGCAGACACCTGTATTATTGTAAGAATTACCCAGCAAAAAAGGCTACTCTCATACATGGTGGGTTATCATTTCTCGCATTAACTTGATTAAAATTATATTGTACACATATAATTAAAGCAAAGCATTTTAGGAATATATGAAAGCTCGAATGGAATTTCGTGGAGTGTTACATAAATTCTTTTCCAATCTGGGAGTCTGATGTAAATGTTTAGTAGTAAGATTAAAAATGATACCCAGGTTAACATGGCTACCGATGGGGTATTGGTGGTCCCTTTGCAGGTTCCTCTTGACATCCTTCTTGTGAATCTTCCAGAATGAGCGCAGAAGCCAGTCAGCAAGAGGGTTAGCTGAAATCGAGCCGAAAACCGTGGAAGGGAGGCTTCAGCATCACCGATGGGGAGGAGGCCTGCTTTTCAGCAGCTCGTTTAGCCGAGCAGATCCCAGGCACCCCCGACGACGTGACAGGTGGGACGCCCCGCCAGATGACCGCCTCCCAAAAGTTGATTCTCATTAGACGCACTGAGTCCCGCGGCCCGTTTCCGACGGCAGCAGAACGCTAATCGCATCTGTTTACCGCGAAGGGGTGGCTGCCGAGGAGAGGGAGCTGGGCGGGGGAGCGGGGGTGTTCGTATAGGCTGGGGGGGTCTTGGAGGGGGTGTGCGCACCCTTCCTTTTGTCAGCTTACATCCTTGACTCCTGCCCAAAAAAGCAGCAGGACAGCTTCCTCTTCCCCACCAACTCCCAGGCCAAGCCGCCTGCTGGGCTTGCCCTGATACACTTAGAGACATCCTCCATTTTCTCCTCCTAATTAAAAATCCGGGGAAGAGGAAGAAACGGGAATCGGAGGGAAAGGAGGCCTGGAGATGGGTGAACCAATTATTTTGAAGGGTATTAAGCCATCAGATTTACTTTTATCTTGATTGCATTGTGGAAATCGTGCATAATTAATGGAGGGGAGCTTATTAGGAAAAAATGATTAGGCAAATTACACAGGTGTCGAATGCATTTTTTATGATAAATTTGCTAGAACAATCCTGCATTTCCATCTGTTCTGCTCATATCAGAATGTCACCGCGGAGGAAATTAATGCGGCGGCACAATGCGAAGGGCTTCATCAGAACAAAATAACGATTAAAAGGGGAGACTTTACGTGCCAATAAACAGAAACGTGCATTTATATTAAACTGTGGAGTTTACAGCATTTGAAACATAACACACTATGTTTACTGCTTCATGGACACAATGGCTCAACTTTTAAACCTACTTCTAACATGTAATGAATGCTAATTTATGCTTTAAACTACACATAAGTATTATTAATGTGCTATTTTTCTCTGATTTTGGAGTTCAGTATGAATTTACTGTTGAGCTAGTTTTGGTTGGAGTATCAGGTGGGGTCATGCTATTGAGCTAGCTTAGGTTAGGTTAAGATGGAGTCATGGTACTGAACTAGCTTAGGTGGAAGTATCAGGTGGGGTCATGCTATTGAGCTAGCTTAGGATGGAGTATAAGATGGAGTCATGATACATGCCGTTTCAAGCGCTGGCAGAAGACCCTCGCACTTCTCAGTGGGTACAACATGAGGTTTACGATAAGAAGTAAAAACTGGGGTCAATGATTCATGCAGCATGTGGCTTAGGAGCAATCAGGCGTGAAAAATGTGAGCACAAACATGGCTTTTTCACTATTTATAAAGAAAAAGTCACGCAGATTGATGACACAGCGATCGTTTTCTGTTATAATGCAATTCCCACCACATGCCATGTCCAGTTACTCTCCATCTGTAGCAGACAGAGGTCACAGCCATACCTGACACCCCCCTGCATACCATACCTGAAACAAAAGTAATAGCACTACATTTCAAGGGTGAGGAGGGGAAATTAGGAGTTCTAGCTTAACGCTCACATATCTCACAAATAAGATGTGGGTACACTAGCAACCTTGTGAAGGTTGGTTCCTAAAGTCTTTGAAGTGACAGCATCAGATGTTTTCAAAGCCACCAAAGACCTATTTGTCTAGAAAAAAAAAACTGGAGCTGAACTGTAGAATCCTGCATAATTATTGTGGGACAGCGGTTGGTATGTCTTTTGTTTGGCGTCAGCTTTAAAATGGGACTTTAAACACGTAACTAGCCATTTCGTGTCAGGTAGATCAATGAACATTCCAACAGTTGTAGTTGAGCTTCGCACTCTGGGTAATAATGTCACAACACTGGTCGATCTCCTTCCACAAACTTCTCATCCTCTGCGCATCATCCAACTGTTCATTGATAACTTCTCTTTAAAATGTTATGACAAAACATAAAATTTGTAAAAAGTCAGAGATGACATTTGTGCCCGTCTCTGCATACGCCTGTTTCGTCTGCCTAAGTATCTGTATACGTCCCGTTTCTACTTCTCGTCGAACATGCGACTGCTGTGTGGGTGTGTAATTTCTGACCATCTGCTCAGTGCTTGGAAGACCGGCGATGCGAGACACATTGCTGTGTGATTCTCTCTAATACGATCCCTGTCTTTTTCTCGTATTTATTTATTATTTCCTAAGTATCCGTCACCACTAAAGTCACCTTAGATGTAGCTTCAGCGATAATGATAATAAACAGATCCGCCTGATGGGTGGGTAAATAGACAGGGAAGCAATTGCTTCTGGCTCCTGTCTTCTAGCTCAAAAGATTGGCAGCGAGCTTCATAAACACCCTGATGCAATTTCCATTTCATTTTTGCAAAGCATGAAATTAAAGCTATTTATATCTGGGGCGATAATTACATTATACTTATTCGATCCAGATTCATTTTCTTGCTATACAATGTCATGCTTTTAATTAAAATGCCTCTTACTCAGTCCTTATGGTCAGCGAGGCTATTTGTTTATTTGCTCACAATACTGGAATGCATAAATCGTCCCCCTCGCACGGCGAAACCGCGGTCGGTTATGCGGCGCCGTTAATTACGCAGTTCACTAGGGTGATTAGGCACGGACAGGTGTGTGCATATCTGATCACTGGTGATTGTTTGAGTTTTTAAATTATTTTTAAATAAGCAGTTCAAACTTTTTGAACAAAATGCATTAGGAGTTACATGAGAGTTGTCTGTATTATAAGATGATTACTGATGTATCTAATGTAAGCCTTACTGCCATGTGATATAGGAGTTCTGCTGTATACAGAGAGTCCTCGGGTTACGTCGCAGTCTTGTTCCGTCATTCCGACGTACGGCGTTTGCGACGTAAAAACAAAGTTCGCGCGGGAACTAGTTGGCGAGTGAAGCGGACAAATACGTCGTCACGCGGCGCTATACGAGGAAGACGGCGTTGTTCATTGGCCGGCTGTACGCCATTTTGGATTGTGTAAGGGTTCCGACTTATGACGAAAATCACGCTACATGGCGCAGTAGGAACGGATCTCCGATGTAAGTCGAGGACCTACTGTACTGTAAGGAGTCCAGGTACATGAGATTTTCTGTTTTTGGTAGTATAATGATCTCTATACCCTCAACCCCATCCCTATGCAGTCCCAGGTACGACCCCTTTTGTCCCTGAACTACTTCTAGGGTTGATGAGTTGTACATTCAGAAGCCTTCCCGCACACCGCTGCTGGACTGAGCCGTCATTTTAGCACTTGTTCTTCCTATTAGCTTTAACGGGTCTGACCAGTTTCCTCTCACCTCTCTTATTAACAAGGTGTTCTTTGGCAACAGAACTGCCACTAACTGGATGTTTTTTTTGTTCATCACACCATTCTCTGGAAACTCGAGACACTGTAGTGTGTGAAGATGCTAAGAGAGTGGCTGTTTCTGAGATGCTGGAAACTAGCTGTACCTAATAAACTGGCCAGTGAATTGTGTTAGATGTAATATATGCATCCAGTCTATACCATCAACTCCATACCATGGAGCCCGTGAAGATGGATTTCCAAAACTAGAACCAAGTTTCCAAAGTCACCAAAGACCAGTTTTTTGTTAGAAAATACACTATACAGACAAAAGTATTGGGACACACCTCTTAATCATTGAATTCAGGTTTCCATTCAGACCCTTTGCCACAGGTATATAAAATGAAGCACCCAACCATGCAGTCAGATTTACAAACATTTATGAAAGAATGGGTCATTCTGAATAGCTTAGTGAATTCAAGCGTGGTACTGTCATAAGAAGTCAACTTTGCAATAAGTCAGTTCATGAAATTTCTTCCATGCTAGATATTCCACAGTAAGAGGTATTACTACAAAGTGGAAACATTTAGGAACAACAAAAACTCAGCCACAAAGTGGCAGGCCACATACAGTAACAGCTGGGTTGCCGAGTGCTGAGGCACATAGTGCGTAAACGTTGCCATCGCGCAGTAGACTCAATAACTGCAGAGTTCCAAACTTCCTCTGGCATTCCTCTAGCACAAAAACTGTGTACTGGGAGCTTCAATGGAATGGGCTTCCATGGCACAGCAGCTGCATACAAGCCTCACATCACCAAGCACAATGCCAAGGGTCGGATGGAGTGGTGTAAAGCACGCTGCCACTGGACTCTGCAGCAGTGGAAATGTGTTCTGTAGAGTGATGAATCACACTTCTCTGTCTGACAGTCTGATGGACGAGTTTGGGTTTGGCGGATGCCAGGAGAATGTTACCTGCCTGACTGCATTGTGCCAACTGTAAAATTTGGTGGAGGAGGGATAATGGTATGGGGTTGTTTTTCAGGGGTTGGGCTCAGCCCCAGAGTTCCAATCAAGGGAATTCTTAATGCTTCAGCATGCCAACTCCACATTGACATTTTGGACAATTCTATGCTTCCAACTTTACAGGAACAGTTTGAGGAAGGCCCTTTTCAGTTCCAGCATGACTGTGCCCCAGCGCACAAAGCAAGGTCCATAAAGATATGGTTGGGTGAGTTTGGTGTGGAGGAACATTACTGGCCTGCACAGAGCCCTGACCTCAACCCCATCGAATACATTTGGGATGAACTAGAACAGAGATTTTGAACCAGGCCTTCACGTCCAACATCAGTGCCTGACCTCACAAATGCTCTTCTGGATGAATGGGCAACAATTTCCACAGACACACTCCATAAACTAGTGGAAAGCCTTCACAGAAAAGTGGCAGCTGTTATACCTGCAAAGGGGGGACTGACTCCAGATTGATGCCTATGGAGTTAAAATAGGATGTCATAAATGTTCTTGTAGGTGTAATGGCCAGGTGCCCCTTAACTTTTGTCTATGTAGTGTACTTGGAATCTGAGAAGTAATATACTACCTGTGACGTCTCTCCTACCTGCCCTGCTGCTGTACCACTGTTCATCCTGGCGTCAGAAGGTGCACTCTGCATTTAGACTCAAATCTTAAAATTTGGACAGTGTAAATTAGGATTTTGTTATCTTGTTCATTTGACTTCCTCTGCCTCCCCCTGGAGGATGGGCTCCCCCTTTGAATCTGGTTCCTCCCAAGGTTTCTTTCTTCTAGGGAGTTTTTCCTTGCCACTGTCACCTCTGACTTGCTCACTTTGAGACAATGTAATGTTGTGAAAATGCACTATTCAAATAAAATTTTATTGAATTGAATAATATATGTTATAGACAAAACAATGTTATGGACATAGTTGAATGGCATGGCTGTCCATTGGTGTAGATTAGCCCTTGTGTATTTTACTTTTATCGTTCTAAATTCTAGATTCTATAAAATGTATCCTCATTTTGAAAATGGGCTGGGGTAACTTCATCCCCAAAAATAACACAGGGATTAAGGATGGGGTCCTACTGGTTCATGCACAGGGCTGGATGATTTGCAGAGCTGGGAGCTTGGGGACCTCTGGGCACTTGCATGGGGAGCCTGAAGGCACATCCTTGGGTATGGAGGTGGGGAGGCTCACAGTCAGACTTTCATCCACTTTTCTCTGTCTTAGACCTGCTCCAGTTCACTTAGCCTTGGTGTGCCAATCCCTAGCATCCAGGTCTTTCTCACTGCAGGAAGCGGAGAACATCCAGTTACCTGCTCTCTAGAAACATATAGCATTTATGCAGGGTGACTGACGCTAAGTGGGTGGCTCTGTGTCGTCATGGCTCCAGAATGTGACATACCATCCATCTCCAGTTCTGTGTCTGCAGGGTTTTCATGTCCCCCTGTATCTTTGGTGGCATGATGCTCCGATTTCTGTTTACATTCATATGAATGACCGACTTCTAAATCTGTTAGTGTTTCTCGACGGCTCTAAATCTCTTAATTGACATTTGATTGCCTTTGGATGGACTGGTGAGCTATGCAGTTTATACCCTTCCTTACAGCCCAGGATCGAAGCCAAATCACTGCGCTCTCAGAGGTTCCTGAATGTCGATTTTTGCAAGGACGTTGAGCTTTATGTGCTATGTTATATTTCTCTGAGTTATTATCCCATAGTTAATGTATTTTGGATAAAACAGTAACCCAGTGGGCAGCACTGTGGCCTCAAACTCCCAAAGCCGGGGGTTGGGAACCTCCCCACCCCACAGGTGTCTACATATTCTCCCCATCCAGAGTGTTCCCTGCATTATTCCCTGTGCAGCCCTGTACTGGATAAACAGCTATGGTAGGTATATAGATGGATGATGGCATAACCCTGTGTACTGTGCAGTTACGTATGGTAACTACCCATTTCTGAAAATCACCATTCTTCCCCTTATTTGTCTTTTTGAGGTAATAAACTTGCTGGTATGTGCTAGATGGTATGAGCTAGACGGTATGGACTCAGTAGTATGGGCTATATGGTATGGGTCAGCAGGTAATGACTTAATGGTATGGGCTAGATACTATGGGTTAGACTCAATGGTATGGGCTAGAGGGCATAAATTCGATGGTATGGACTCAACTGTGTAGGCTACATGGTGTGGATTCAATGGTATGGGTTAGCTGGTAATGACTCAATGGTATG
>JAAGVU020000001.1:31073832-31107281 GCA_011763525.2 Mormyrus iriodes
TGGTATGGACTCAACTGTGTAGGCTACATGGTGTGGATTCAATGGTATGGGTTAGCTGGTAATGACTCAATGGTATGGGCTAGATGAAATGGACTCAATGGTATGGACAAAATGGTATGTGCTAGATGGTATGGATTCAGTGGTATAGATTTGATGGTATGGGCTACACCGTATGGGCTTGATTCTCTTTGTGACATCACTTGGCAGTCAGGAACAATGTCCAATTCTCCACTTGTTGTGTTCCAAAGACATGTGCCAAAAATCCTCAGTCTTTACTTCTCAGGTGGGCTGCAGATGTGGTATCTGTCACACAAGTGTCAGGTGAGTTATCAGAGTTTGTTGGAGGACAGCACTTTTCTTCATCACTTTTCACGTCACTCCGCATCGACCGCTTGGTAGAGCCATAACCACAGTGATTCCTCTGATAGAAACACCATAACAGCACACAGGGTTTTGCTGTATTGTGCTCTGAAACGTCCTCTGCCCTCAAAGTCCCAGCTCTTCTGTTTTCAGCTGGTTATCTGCCCTTTCCTCCATTAAACCAAAATGTGAATTCTCAAATGTTCAAGTTGAAAATCAGCAGTATTCTGTAAAGACATTTATTTAGGTTAAAGTGAAAATTTCACTACATCAAGCAACAAACAATGTTGCTTACATAAAGTTCTTACATAAAGCCTTTATGTTTTGAATCGTGACAATTTTCTACAAAACTCATATCTTCTGTGTCCCTGTGCTAATATATATGTTCCAGTTTTTTGTGGTATTGTTCTGCAAGGTTATGCACCTATTGCATCCAGAATATCCTCATTGTTATGACTTCAAGTCTATGGTTTTCATTGCAGAAATTATTCCAGACATGTTTTAAAAGCCTTGTCCTCTTTATATTTAATATAATGGATTGAATTTTTTGTTTGTGTTAAGTTTGAGTGGAGTAGGGAGTTCTACTATCTCAAAGCTCAGCTGTATTTGGAAAAGTCCTCAATGCCATTCGATAAAACAGTTTTAGTCATACAGAAATGACCGACTGACCACGCTGACCTTGTGCCAAAACCCAGAAAATAATCCCCAGCTTGACAGACGCTCACAATAATGCCAACCGTAGCATCTTATCAATAATTCACCTCTTAATGTTTATCGAGCGGGACTGTGCTACTGGTATATCGGTTATCCAAATGCCATCAAGCCAGATTGATAAAAACGAGCAAGACTTATAAACTGGTCAGCAGACATATGGGTATATAGATATGATTGCCTTCATACAGAGAGTGCCAGTGTTATGTTGAAAGACTATTGTTGGTGCTTGGAGGAAGCACAATAACACCTTGAAAGGCGCTTGGCTGATAAAATTTCATGAATTTTACCATCAATAATTACGGAATGTGTAAACTGGGAAACATGAATAATAATGAATAATGTTACTTAAGAGAAGAATTAAAAGCTTTTGTCTATGGCTGACTTTTGTCTATGGTTGACATTGTGTTGACCTAGGCTGTGGGTTTTTTAATTATACTGTGATTTCCCCCAGAATCCAGACCAAAAAGCAATTGCCAGTCATTGGAGAGAATCCATTCCTCAATGTCATTTTCCATCCATCTATCTTTCGACTGTTTATCCAGTACAGGGTGGCCTGGAGCCTATCCCAGGCAACACAGGGCACTGATATACTCTCTCTGACACACGCCAGCACACACACACACACACACACACACTTTGAGCAATTTAACAGTGCACTTAACTGCATTTCTTTGAGCTGTGTGAGGAAACTCAGGTAATACAAAGAGAACATGCAAACCCCACAATCACCCCGCCCCCCCCGAACCTGGAGGTGTGAGTTAACAATGCTAATCTTTGAGCCATCATGCTGCCACAGTTTGTTTTTGATGCCCCTAATATACCAAATTAGGGACCTCCTTTACTTAGTACATTTCTGGGAGCCCTCTTGTTTTAAGGTGCCTTTCTGTTGCGGACACTCACGCAATCCATGCTTTCCTGTCTTCTGGCTCCGCCGCCCTTTCATATGCTATAGTCCGACGACCCCGGAGACCTTCACGTCAAAGAATGGCAACAAAGGAATGCATGTGGGTGATCAGCGCTGCGATCACCCCGGGGGACCGGACCGAGGGGTAAACCGTGGCATCCGAAAACACTGGTGGCATTTAACCGCGAGGTGAAGTGCGCAATGCTTTTTAACGCTGGAGCACCGGGGGCTGTGTTCTCCCCTCACTGGCGGGGCCTTTCGCTTCCCTGACAAGCCCTGAAGGGCCTGACGCAGCAGCGGAGCAAAAGCACTGCCCAAGGTCTCACAATAGGTGCACCTGACCTTTTCCCCATTCCAGGGCTCGCCTTCGCAATTCTGAGCCTGCCGGCATCGTCCAGAAAGTGCCGGAGGTCCACTGTGGTCAAGTTAAGAGCGTGTCCATGTTTGTCCGGGTTCTTTCACTGAAAGTCACGGGGATCAGTTAAAAAAAAATCCTGTGGCTGACTTTCAAACGGGTTCAGATTTAATTCCTGAATAAGCCACTAATGGGCTGATAGCCTAGCCTGCATCTTACACTGCTGTCAGGTACATTGCATTGTTTTTAAAAATAGGAATATGTAAATGTTATTTTCTATTTACTTATGAAGGTAAATAACCTTTACATTTTTTTCCAGGAGAAACACTATTTAATATGCCTTATTTTATCTTTGTTGGCAAACGAGTTGATGTTCCACAGTAATGTTGACTGTGGGATCAGCATGTAGGTGTGGATGACCTTTAGCATGGCAGGGCTCAGGGAACTGACCTGGTGCTCTGAATGACATGGAGTCTGCAGCATCTTCTCCAAGACCAGCCTCTGAAGTACCTGGATCGGCCAAGAGCCAATGTTTTGATGACAGGATGCCATTGCTTGCAAATCAGGGCTCACTTGTCACCCGATAGGCCTGAGCACCACCCCCACTAGTTAGCACGGCCTGCTCCAGCTGCTGGCCCCTCCCAGTGCGTCCCCACATATGCCAGCACCCCCCCCTCCCCGATCAGCACAGGTGCCCCCCTCTCCCTGCCTGGAGCTGCTGGGATTTAAGTCCTTCCTTAATGAAGCACCCTCTCTCCCGCCTCCTGATTTCAAACCGAACTGTCCATAAACTGTTTGATCTGTGAGACGTGGGGGCTCCTGGGGGGGTGAGGGGGCTGCAGGATTGGGCCCCGGCCAATTTTTAGCACCAGGGCAACTATGGAGTTTGAGGCAACCCCATGCAATGTCATCCATTATACACATTCAGCTCAATGACGGATCCAACGATTTGTGGGGAAAAACGCGGGCTGGGCTTTGTTAATGATTGAAAGGGAAATATTCATGTAGCACCATGTTTACAAAAGCTTACTGCTGAGGCACAAATAAGGTACTGTACATGCTTTGACATTGATCTGTTTAACAATACAGGTTTCAGGCTTTTTGCAAACCCTGTACTGGATAAGTGATTTCAGAGAATGGATGAATAGAATTTCTTTTTAACGACAATAACAGCAACAGCAGTTCTTAAACATATGGGGCAGGTATCTGTGTGGATGTAGTTTCCAATCATACAGCTCCTTCGTGTTTATTAAGGATAGAACTTTGCTGTGTTTCTTCATTCCGGTCACCTCCACCTGCAGACCGGATTTCACCTCGTTATCAAACCCGGGATGGGTGTGGGGGGATTTGAAGGGAAACTAAACGGAGAATTATTTCATTTGAATTTAGTTTGAATAAATTAAAAAAATATAACATAATTAATACATTGAGTAAACGGCAAAATGTATAATGTTAATTGCAAAACAAAATAGAAAAAACACTATGGATCTTTGGTTATATACTATGGTTATATAAAGATTTACGTTGGTACAGTTAAGGGGTGGCATAAAGTTGACTGCAGACCTCCCACTGACATCAAACCCTATCTTCAGTATCTATGATTCTACCTTCCATGTCTACAACAGCCCACTGTATTTAAACCAGTTTTCTAAACCCAAACGCGGACTAAAGTAATGTCTTTTTGTCCCCATGGTCAGCGAATGCCCGTCCCTAGTGGGCTCCCTCCTCTACTGATATCTGTAATTAATTATTAATGGGCAAGTCAAAGATTTGATTTAATCTTGTCATTAATCTCACAATTAATTAAATGAGGTTACGCTATAGCACTCGCTACATTTTCTTGCCACAAGCCCACGTAAATGTGTTTTATTGTACAGTTGATCTACCTTGCGGCAAACAGATATGCTTTTTGAGTCTGAAGCCTAACACAATTAAATGGGCTGTTGTTTGTACATAAATAGCTTTTATCTGCTTTTTTATATGACATTTCTTGCTTGGCCTTCGGAGCTGTGAATTTTGTTTTAAGGCCAAACTTCTTCTCTGATGTTGACACACATAGTAACTTTCAGTACAACGGCCCCAAACAAAATGTAATGTGCCAAAGTTACTGGCTTGCCCTTTTCTACCCCACTGTGCAGTTGTCCCTTTTGGGGGGGGGGGTCATAGACACCTGGGCAGAAAGGTCAGGTGCTTCCTGCCAGGAATAGCGGCGTGATGCCGAACCAATGCCGGGCGCTGTAGGGTGGCTGAGGCCGCAGGAGACCACGCACCCGACGACCCCATGATATTGACCCTGTGCTGACCTTTGCAAACTTGTCACTGATGATCACCGTGCAGCACATGACCTGTCATACTAAAGGTCAAGTTTGGAGCGCATGTCAAGGCAATAAGCGAAGACCCTGTTGGTGCAAAGGCTGGGGGGGACGACAACACTTCTTCAGTGCCCTTGTAAGAATCTTGGCACATCACAGCCCCACCTAATGGCATCGCTTACAATAAATTATACTGTCCGTTCACACTGCTGAGTATTTGCTGAAGCAGATTAAGTGCAGTAGTCTGTGGTACCATAAGTTATATATCCGGCATATAACCCTTCAGCTAGTTTGTCGCAAATTTGAGTTCTTAATTTTTACAGCACCTGAAATCTGCAGAGCTGTCGATGAGTGATATTGAGACACAACAAAGTCAACGAAACAGAAAAATGAAATCCCTAGAGAAGCACAGGTTTAAGAAGTAAAGCTTATACTTAGCTCCTGCTGGAGAGGGATCCCTGCCAAGTGAACGGCTTTGGTGTCCTAATGCGAGAAAAACAATCAAAATGACATACATTTAACGTAATGGGGATTCGCAGCTCGGCTCGGCTTCCTGCTTCTGTGGATGAATTCATTTGAAACGACTAGACGCTAGTAGTTAGCTGTGATTTCATTAAATTGTCGTTCTGTCTTTCACCACGGTTGGAAAAATAAGAACAAAGTGCTTTGTGGGTAGCACTGTTGCCTCACACCTCCAAGGTTGGCGGTTCGAATCCTGTCCCCAATCTATATTTGTGGAGTTTGCATGTTCTCCTGTATTCATGCTGGTTTCCTCCAGGTAGTCCCACACTTCAAAAACATGCATTTAGGTGGTCTGAATTGAGACTGGTTTTGTGTGGGTGCTTTACGACAAACTGGCACCTCATCTGGAATGTTCCCTTGCCTGGTGCCACAATGCTGCCTGGCATAGGTTCCAGGCCTCCTAAAACTCTGTCCAGGAAAAGTGGTTATGGAAGGTGGATTGATCTAAAACAAATAAGATCTAAAAATAAATATGCAGGTTGTTCCTGCAAGAGGTTCAGTTCTTGGATATAAGTCTTGTGACTTTCTATAATATGACGGCACAGAAACATTTTCTGTAAAGCAGCTTTGTTTTGCCTGATCTACAAGCAAGCCTAAAGTCACTTTTACTTAATATATACAAGGGACAGCATGACCATTTGCGCCCCTCCTGTTTTTAGGACCAGGAGAAAACTATCATTTATTTCTGGAGCACATAGTTAAAAACACAAAAGATAAAAGGCAAGGTTTACATAATTTATAGGAGAGTTTATTCAGGAATTAATAAATAATTATTTATCAGTATATTTTTTGATATGCGTTCTCACCCAGGTTTTAGTATGCCTGGGAATCCATTCACATGTTGGTTAGCAGGAAGACACTAATAATGCCGTTGAATGTTTTACACATTCTTAGAGCTAATGTACATCTATCATTGAAAGATATTAGCTTAACTCTAAGAGGGACACAATGTGTTAAATCTTTGCGTTTCAAGATCCTGACATCAAGCAAAGCGATCCAGATATAAAAATAGATCATCTGCCAGACTAAGACACGCTCTTCTCTTGGAAACTGCATTGGTACCTGGCCAAATGTCAAACGATATTTAAATAGCTTTTAATTTCAATTGTGTTTGTAGGAAAATGTCAGTCCTGGATTTGATTCCGTTCGTGTAATTAAATTTCTCATTTGAGAAAGTGTCAGTATTACGTATTTGCACGGTAAATTCTGTATTGTACCAACATTGTTCTGTAATTTATTCATTAGTGCCAGGAGCTTGTTTTAATTACAGTATGGATTCACTGTTTTTAATCCATATGTATAATCTATGGCACTTAATGCCAAAAGACTGCATCATGATTGATAAGTGCCCTTAAATCTGCATTAATTTTATATTTCTTAAATAATATATATATATTTTTTAATTCATACAAGTTTCAGAAAACATTGCAATTATGGATCGAACGACTAATAAAAAGTATTGATACAAATATATAAATATTATCCCTTTCAATTCTTCAGGCACAAGACACTTGTAATAGATAACTTCTGATAATTATATTTTACTGCTGAATAGCACTCAGTGTTACATCAGTGTGTTATATGTGTGTGTGTATGTGTGTACAGGGGTGTGTATTCGTATTGACAAAGTCTTCTAAGATTTGACCACTAAAACGGAGGCACAGTGCTGATGGCAAGGTTAAAGAACTGGCAGCTGGAAGCGATGAGGGAAGGAGTGACTAAGTATTGAAAATTGGGAAATGCGATCACGGCCGAGGGGGAGGCAGACAGGTTGCCGTCCTGCCTGCTTAGCGCCATACCGCCATCCTCTTGCTGCTGCCCCCTGAAAAAAAAAAAACTGCCTGCCTTGTGGAGACGGTCGTCCTGCGTTACCGGCATTTGGCTGACATTCCCAGGGGCTGCTGATAAGACGGCCAGGCAGGGAAAATGGTCCACCCCAGCTCCATCGCACCCCACGCTGCTGGGGCTGGAGTCAGGCTGTCTGTCCATTTCTAGCTCAGAATAAGACACCCTGAACCCAATCTGAAAAGGAGGGGTGTGGGCGGAGGAGCTGGCTTGGAGATGGCCTTAGTGGTGTATCATATTAACCTTCTGATAATGTGTTCCTGCTTAGCGCGAGACATGGAAAGGTGGCATTGCATTTTAGCCAGTCTGATCAATGGCACTTATGTATTGGGTCGAGCGGTGTGTAGCAGATGTATGGCTCGACTTGTCTGCTTGCAATTAAAGGGGAAATAGATTGCCAAAGCATCGTGCAGTAAGATGAACCTGTGGCCGCCCGCTCCCTGCAGACTCATTTGTCTTGTACAGTTGAGTGTGGAGAGACGGACCCATGTTTCAAAGGTGAAGGGAGCACAGGTGGAGCAACATGCTGACCCGCACTTACCCATCACATGCGGAGCAGCAGCTTTGGAAAGAAAGAGAGTAGTAATGTAACGAAGAGATCTAATTTCGGGTGGGAATATGCCGGACATGTTGATAGCTGTTGTAGAAGGGCCGTTCCTATAATTGGTCATGCCATTTGGACTCTATGGAGCCACCAGTGGCATAATTACAGTAGATCTGATATGGGTTAAATGTCCACGGTGGGTGCAGAAACACTCTCTGCAGCCATCGCTTTTGATGTCCAACACGGCTCTTTCTCCACACTACCTGCCTGAATGTCAAGCAGTCGAGATGGTGTGGGGCTTGACATTATATCTACGGGTTATCATTATATTTTTTTTTTCCCCCCCTGATCGATAGACTCTCCACCACAATGGTGCTTCTGGGGCAACTGTCACTGCTGGTTAGCGATTGACCATTGGGTATCATTAGGAGAGTCTGCAAGCAATAGTGTGTGTGTGTGGGGGGGGGCAGCCAAGGCTTTCTTTTTTAGCCTTCTGGACTTAGTTGACCTTTCACTTAGAAAGCAGCTGGAACACCAAGATATTTAATTGAATGGAGTCTTCAGATGTATTTTGGAGAAGTGAAGAGAGAGTACTGGAGGTACGGGTAGCTGAAGGAAGAGGAAAGAAGGGAGACTGGGGCAGAGGGAGGGAGAGGGGGGGAAAAAAACCTAGCTTGACCTTCAAAGCCTAATTGATAGGCTTTTCATAGACCTTGTTTGAGATGTGCTTGGTCCCTGTTGTTCGGCAGACCCTTAGAACTCCTGTAGAAGCACAAAGTCAGCTGTAGAAAGGGAGTCCCCAGTGACCCGGTGCAATCAATAGCAGCCGACGCAGTTAGCGAGAGCCGTGGTCCCTCTCTAACTTTCACAGGCTCCATTAACTTGTGGGGCCCTACCCTAATTTCACTGCCATGACTTATTAATCTAAGCAAATGCGGCACAACCGCAGGCAGGGGTGATATGGTGGGGGTTGATGGAGGGAGTACCGAGGTGGGGTTCAGCATTAAAAATAAGTTGGCTCTCATAACGAGGAATAAAACTTAACAAACAAGTGAGGGGGATCGAAAACAAGGATACCTTTGCTTGCCCTAGCCCCCAACCCACCCCAAGGTCTACATCTATCTCTAAGCATATGGTAATGTTTGGTTGACACCTTAACCTGGGTCTTCCATTTATGATAAACAGTTTAGCAGTGACATCACAGGGTAAAATGCATTTTGGCCTGAGAGTGTCCCCACGACTCGTCTCAGCCGCCTTAACTGTCTGTCATGGGAGGGTACAGGATGAGAAGACCTGGGCCTTCATCGCGAGCTATTTAAACAGCCCGATTCCCCCCGCGAGTCGGGACGGAGGCAGGCTGTCTCGCTCTTCTGAAGGCTGCGGCCTTGGACACACAGAAAGGATTTTTAAGGGATCATGTAAGGAGATCAACAGATAAGCAGCTAATTTTGTGTACTTAGGGAGCAAATGATTGAGTACCCTCCCCGCGGAATTCCGCCAACTGAAAGGATGAAAGCAGGCAAGGGAGAAAAGATCTTAAAGTATTTCGGCATTAATGCTGATCGCTAAAATTAAAGATTTATACCGCTTGATTGGGCTCGCCAGCAGCTGCTTGAGCGGGGTAAAAAAAAAATTCTCTTAAAGCTCAAGATGTTAGGAAAAAAAAATCATCAGGATTTGCTCTCCTGCTAATTGGAGTCTGAGGATAGGAAACCTCATTTTTGGCCAAAATCAATTTTCTCCAAATGTCATTTAATTCAGGAAATATGACTGATCTGCCCGATTCTTTGATAGGAGATTAAATTAGCTGTTGTCCTTCAGGATATCATATACCTGAAATGTAGGGAGGGCTAATGGTATTTGATAGAGGTGTCCTGCTTCAGTAGCAGAAGTCCATCAGCCCACAGGGAGAGGTTTAAGACTCCATTTTTTTGTCTCAAATCTGCCGCCTCGGACCATTGCCGGTGATAGATTTCTACTCTTTTCATTGTGGAAATAACAGACTGGAAATTGATATCAATCAGTATGTGGTTTATAAAGGAAGGGAAGTCACAGCAAGGTCACGGTGGTCTTCCAGTGACGAGGTCAGTCTAACAACATGGCCTACTTGGAATGCTTATCGCTCGGCTAAATTGCGCCTCTCCCTGGAGGTGCCAGGCGGTGCACGTTTGAGTCCGTAGACAAACATCTGTAATACTAATGGGCACCATCAGAAAGTAGGAGTGGAAAAAGATGAAAATTTAAACTACTCATTACAAATTCTGTTTAATTTTGATTTAGTGGCTTGTTTTACTCTTCGAAGAAATCTGGTGATATATCATCCATCCATCCATCTTTCCATCCATCCATGCATCTGTTTTGTTCATCCATTTAAGGGTCACTGCCAGTGTGATGATGATAATTATTCTAATTATATTTGTCATTTTTGTTATGTACAATGTAAAAAGGTGCCAGAAGATGAGTCTGTTAATACTGTGATACACATTAGCAGAATATGTACCACAGTATTGATAAACCAACAAAACTGGTTTTCAAGTCAGTTTAATTGTTGAGAGTGCTTGTTCCTATATACTGTGCACCGTCGGTCTATATCTTGTCAAAATATAATTGTTATACATCTCTTCATCCTGATTACCCATATTTTCAAATACTGAAGCTATGCTTAATGTCTGCATTAATATTAACTTATGTTTTATGTCTGTACATGATAAAAATATAAAATTCTGCCTACATGTTGTGCTCAAATAAAATGTGCCTTCTTACTGAACAATTCCAGCATTCCACCAGACTTTTCCCAGGTCAGAATGAGAGTGAATGTTTTATTGTTGACATCAATGACTTCCACTCCTTACGGGAAACATTTGGACTGATGTATGTTTAGAAAGCTCAGTATTTGGGCTTTGGGTTTTTGGTTCATATCCTGAGTGGCATGCAACTGCCACTCCCTTGACCAATGGAAATAAAAACCCTTGCTTGCTCTGTGTCATTGTTTGTTGGTTCAGAACATTACTCCTGGGACAGTACAGTGTGAAATGTCCTGATTTTTCTAGAATATGCATCACAGTCCTGATTTGCAGGGAACTTGAGTGCTCTGTGGTGTCGGTACATTGTGAAACTTTGGGACGGATTGTCCCACAATGTGGTCTATCGAGGGAAGACAGAATTGGAATTTATTTTATTTTAATGAATTTATGCATTCTAATTTTTCTCTCCAAATCCCAGATGGAGTTCTCGCATCTGTTTGTTGAAATTTAGCTTCACAGACAAATTGAAATAAAAATGCACACATGAAATTTGAATGATTTCTTTTTACTGACAGATTATTTCATCTTCATTTCATGCCTCTGTCCTGGATTTTTATGGGGAAGAATCCCTTATTTAGTTATTTTAGTAAAACATTCATTTTTGGAGGGTATTTTGACTTTAATCTTAATCAGGCGTCTTTTAGTCAAGTCGAGTCAAATGACCTTTATTGTCATATCATCAATGTATAGGTACACAGTGCCAGGGTCACAGAGTACCCCAAACACCGCGGTGCAACATACAACACCATACTGCAATGCAAAACAACAGTGCAATGTGAGTATATCAAATTCACACAAAAATCATTGGTATAATCAGTCATTTAAGTAGCAGAATTTATCGTAATAGGTGACCCAGGGGTTGCCTCATAAAGAAAGGTTAAAATATCAGCCCTGCATCCACTGTGACCTGATCCAGGATATGCACTGGGAAGATGGATAAAATATATAATATTTACAGAAACAGCTGACACGTGGCATATGACAGTAATTTAACTGCATTGTTTATGTAAAATACTTGTTTATGCGGGCTTTTTTTCTATTGTTTATAGTCATGCATTTTTCAAAGTAAATGTTCTTTGCTGTCTAATAGCTATCGCTTTATTGTGTTTCTGATCATCAGCACCAAAAAAAGCAATTATGATATGATGATAGTAACGGGAAAGCATAGTCTTATAGTAAAGGAAGCTTACCCATTTAGCCCGTGGAAGAACACATTTGTAAATGACATTTTTTTCTGAAGAATATATTGGTAGACACGCACAGCAGAATGGTTTTAATATTCTTCTAACCTTAGACATTTGATACTTCAGTCCTAGGTTATAAAACATCCTGTGACAGATGAATATTGTCTACATTGTTTATTTTGATTCATATCAAGTAACAGCATTAAACACTGCTTGTCACTTATCAGCTCAAAGTAGGATGAGTTTTGATAAATCACTCGGTTACTCCAGACCCTGTAAAGTTTCAGCTGCTTACGCTGCTGTTCACAATTGACGTTTTCACAACTGTTCATTTCACCTTGGGAGCTGAAGCATGGGGTACAGCCTGCATTTCCTTGGTTAAATCTGAATTTGAAGGTCTATAGCCTGAACTGGACATCAGTTATGGGCTGAAGGGAGATGAATGATAAAGGTGGACTTTTAGGTAGGTCTACAGAGATGGAGTCTAATTCACAGCCATGCTTCACAGTCCATCGGTCCTTCAATGTTTAATCAAAGTGCAGATCTGGCATTTAAAAAAAAAAAACTCGTTTTATCTCTCCGGTGAGATCAAAGCTTGGAAATACAGTAATCTTTTGCCAAATGTGAGTCTGATTTCAAAATTAGTTGGCTCACTAAATGCATCTTTGGTTGTTAAATAAATAATCAGATGTGATCTTTAATTGCAGGTGGAAAGTATACATTTTTGTAAAGTTAAAAAACCTCTCCATTTCTATTTGCCATGTTCTTTGTACTGCTTGTTAGCATAACAGATCAGATCACATTGAATCAACAGTATGAACAGATGTTGTGGAAAAATAGTTCTTAAGATTTAGAAGGCCTGGAAAGATGCTAAAGAGAGCTGCAAAGCGAATGTTTATTTGTGCACGGGTCTAACACCTCCACATAGTCGCGGGAGTGAAATATTTACTGCAGATATTTATTTACAGCGAGAAGGACAGCTCAGCCGTGTGACTTAACACAGTGGCCTGTTACAATGGACAGTTATTTTCAGGATAAAATGTTCTTGCATACAATACAATATTGCAACCAGAGCTGTAAAAGCCCAGCATTGTCCTGGTTCTCATCCCGGCTGTCCTTGGCAGAATCTTTTCAGTTTCTTCTAAGTTTCTTCTTCGCTCTCCAGCTCCCTCCTTATCACGCCGTCTCTCACTTAGTCAGAGGACCCATTGTCTTTGTGTTTTCCACTTTCCACATTACTATTTAACCCTCCCCACTCGCACACAACAAGACAGTACTTTGGTTATTTAATGTTCAGCATTGTAAAATGATCCATCCATCTTCCAGACTCTTATCCATTAGAGGGTCTCCGGGAGCCTATACTGGGAAGTACATGGCACAACACAAGGCACACCCTAGACAGGATGCCAGTCCGTTGAAGTGCCATTCAAACATGTATGTATTATACATTGGGTATTTATTAATTATTGATCTTGTGATCGGCTTTAATGGAGCATGGCTTTATGGTAATTGTGTGGGCGAGCACAGTTCATTTTATTAAAATTAATGCGTGATTAAGCAAATTATAACTGATTATTACTTTTACAATTCAGAGGATTCATAATTTATCTATTAATTTGTTGATTGATCGATTGATTAGTTAATCACTTTCTCGTGCCCCATGCTTTCTGGGATGGACCCTGAGCTCACCATGACCTTGTTCTGTGATTCTGGGAAAACAGACAGACGGTAGCACAGTGACACCATCACGTTTTGGTATGTTGAGGGTTTACGCTACAGGATGAGGAACCTTAAGGGGCCAAGGAGATGACAGGGGTTTTAAACGGGATAAACGAAGCTATGCATTATTGCTGCCTAATTGTGGGAGTTATTTTAGAGCCCTGTAATTCATTTCAATTGCTTTTTGACATTTGCTAAATTGTTCCCGTAATCACTCAGCCCGCATGCTATATCGAGTAATTATTCAATTAAAAAACAAATTGACAGTGTGGTCTTTTATTAGTTGATTTATTGGATAATTGCACTGCCACTAAAAGGTACTTCATTCTTTACTTTGTACTGGAGACTAGTTTAGGCTTTAAAGCACTCCAATTGGAAGTTGAAAGAGTTTAATGGAATTGGGACTTTTTTTTTTCCCAGTCATGACCAGAATATTCTGCTGTCAGTAATATGGCAGTAACCGTCTGCTAATGTGATCGCTCACGATGCACGTGTAGGTAAAAGTGACTTATAAGGACAAAAATGTATAGAGTAACAATAAATCATAAGCATGAAGATCGATATTTTGTTTTAGACAATGGTGATGTAACTTACATGCATTGACAGCCCCACTTGATGCTTGAACCCATTGCTGAGGAGCTTATGATAAGACCTCATTGAAGACAAGCACTTTGGTATAAAAAGACATATCTGATGCAACTTCCTCTGTACCTTATTACACATATCATACATAATTTCTTGGGAATATAGCCCATATTCTCTCACAATCTCCTCTCAGTTCCAAGAGTAAAGTCAGGATTAGGGAAAATATTCCATGATGTCGGCAAAACGTGAATATTACCCTGACATTATAAAACTTCATATCAGTGTCTGACTTTAAAGCTCGCTTGATTGACGTGGGCAGCCTTGGTAGTTAATGATGGCAGGGAGAGGCTTTGTGGCAACAAAGTACTCCAGCAAAAAGAATTACAAGACTTTTGTGTGCGCTAATTGACATTTGAAACAGCATTTGCATACAATAATTCAATATAGCCTTGGGATATACTGAAAGGAGGGAAAACAGTGATTAGCCAAATGTATCTCTCAATGTTCCTATAACAATGTTTTTTCTCTCTCTCTCTCAAATGAAGCACGTCGCATTAAATAACTAACATTACCATGAATATTGTGAGTCATTGTGTCAGTTTTTACTATAGCAATTTGGGTAAATTGTTGTTGCTCAAGGGTACAAAAAGAACAAATCAGGTTTGAAATCACCCACCTGATCTTCCAAATCACTGGATGAGTTTGATTGATTACACAGTTATTATCAGTTATTAACTGTTGTTTACTTATTATTAGCGGTTATATCACTGTATTTCTTATTTTTTATTTGTCACATATATTTAATGTTGTGTTAATTTGGATTGCACACTGCTACAGGTAACATACGCTGTATGGTATCCACAATCCTCCACCTAACCCATGCTACATAGTATCCGCAATCCTCCACCTAACCCATGCTACATAGTATCCGCAATCCTACACTTAAACCATGCTACATAGTATCCACAATCCTCCACCTAACCCATGCTACATAGTATCCGCAATCCTCCACCTAACCCATGCTACATAGTATCCGCAATCCTCCACCTAACCCATGCTACATAGTATCCACAATCCTACACTTAAACCATGCTACATAGTATCCACAATCCTACACCTAACCCATGCTATATAGTATCCGCAATCCTCCACCTAACCCATGCTACATAGTATCCACAATCCTATACCTAACCCATGGCACTTGCTATCCACAATGCTACTGATAAGCCATGCCACATAGTATCTACAATGCTAAAGCTAACCCATTCTAGACTGTATCCACAATGCTCAGCTAACCCATGGCACATGGTATCCACAATGCTACAGCTAACCCATGCCACATGGTATCCACAATGCTCAGCTAACCCATGCTACATGGTGTATAGCAGGGGTAGGCAACCCTGATTCTGGAGTGCCGGTATCCAGCAGGTTTTCCATCCAACCTGGTCTCTGATGAACTACACCTGATCTCAGGCAGATAGTAACTCATCAAGTGGGATAGAAAATCTGCTGGATACTGGCACTCCAGGATCAGGGATGCCTACCCCTGAAATACAGGATACTACAGCTAACCCATGCTGATTGGTGTGCACAGTGCTACCGCTGTTATGCTGCAGTGTGGTCAACAATATAGCTAACCCATGCTGATTGGCACACTCCATGCCCGTACCCCACAGTGTGACACAGAGGTTGAGTATAGAAAGGTTGCTGGCTTCATATTTAATTGCATTTGTCAAAGTTACTTATTTGATTATATTTATGCAAATTATGCCCCAGTTGCACTAGCTGAACAAAAACAAGCTCTTTACCATTTTGAACGTGAATCATTTTGAATGAGTACCGCTCAGTCTAATTGCAAAATGTGCTTTTTAACTTTCAAAATTTTTTCCTTTTGTTTATGCAGTACAAACATCAATCAGGGACAGAAAAAGGTGTGCTGTCCTGAAGCCCCTTGGTTCGAGTGTCTTGTGTATTTGTTTACCTCTGTGTTTGATGGAGAGGGTACTTCATCGAGCAAAGATCTATATTACCCATTAAGGTCATGAGACCATAGCATCGCCGCTAAAATGGAGCACCATAGCTACAGGAGAATAAACAAATTTAGAATAATTAACACATAGCTTTTTTTCATTCTTTTATGCACTTATCTGTGAGTTGGTAATGATTGTTTTTGGGATTATTAAAGGCAAAATTACGAGTGCTAATTCAGTGGATGTCTAATGCACACATCTTGCTTTTCTCAAATTTGGTGCTATTTTTTAATTTGAGAAAATAATTGCTTAATTATATTTTTACAGGTGTCTCTAATTATTATGTTGTCGCCCATTACATTCTTTAATAGTTTATCTTTTCTGGATGCAATTGAAAAGCACATAACTGTCTTATGTTTATCATCGCTATGATTGTAATTACCACTAGTCACGGCATCACAGTAATCTCACCGGCACTCTGTAAACTCTTTGAGAGGCTCTTTGTGCAGAGAAGCTGCTTCCATACTCAGGCTATTGTAGAGTAACTTTCAGACAGAGTTGTATATATATTCCATGCATGAATTCCCTCTCAGTGTTTGTCTGACTGGGAGTGAGGCGACGGTGTTTCACTATCAAAAGCCCCCGTGGCTGTGGATGCCGGCCGTCACTTAAGCTGCATCCAAACACAGGTCGATGTCACTTTCAACGGCCCGCTCACCCGGCCTTATGGCCAACGGGCATCTGAGGAGCTCCAGATAACAGCAGTAATACTGGACTGGGGCCAGGTGTCAGTGTCAGGGCGCGCAAGGGGAGCAAAGTCACAGGCTGTGCACACCTGTGGGGTGACCAGCTCCAGGGAGATACTTCGCTGGGCCATGACCTGGTGTCCTTGCTGCCGATTGGTAGAATAACAATGATCATTATTCATTTTGTTTTTTGCAGAGTGTTCTGTCAAAACCTTGTGCCGTGCTGCAAGCTCTAACAGCGTTTTATGATTTTTCGGGTGTGATTGTGCTTTGCATACGAAATCGATGCTCGTAATACGTAAGTGAATTCACGAATGTCACGGAGTGCAATGGAGAATACTGTGAGCATTATGCTATTGGTCATATACATGGTCGGTCATATACGGTGCCCATGTTAACCCCTCCAAAAACGCTCACGCGATCAGTCACGTGTAGAGCAATCACCACACACTCTGAAGGGCGTAGGTTTGGTTTCAGTATTGGTAGGGACCACATCAGCCCCAAAACTTCTCCCCTCTATACATACGGTACTTCCCCAGTACGCCCCCCCCACCTCCATACCTAAATCTTTGCCCTTGTACACTTCACACTCTCTATGTCTCCTACTGCCATCTCTCATCCCGCCAAAGCGTTCTGGGCTTGACTCCTGGTTACAGTTACAGTCAACTCCATCTTCTGTGATGATCACCATGATCCACCATGATCACAGGACCAGGGCAGATTGTACGAGTACCAGCTGGAGTCAAACCAAAGCTATGTTTACCAGTCTGAGTAACTAACCATCTATATCTGACTTTGTGTGAAGAAACAGAACACATTTATCGAACTGAACCTATGTACAATGATGCAAAATGTGCCCTCTAAACACACAAGGTATAAATGTTTGCAGAGTTGAACGAAACCAACAAGCTACTAGAAAAAGGCAATACAACTATTTTACTAATATATGTATTTTAATAATACTAATAAAACCCTCTGTCCCCCACCTGGGGTAATTGTATTTACTTTACGGGGAAATTTACCTTCTGCGCACTCCATGTTTCTTTTTTAATCTTTAATTTTCTGACCCCCCCACGTCCTTCTATCAAGGTGGACCTCTCTGGTCTGACTCCCTAAGAGCGTCTCGATCACGTTAAAAGCGGCAGTCATTTTCACGCGCACACCATTTGCACACCTGCAGTAGCTTTGCTCTGTTTTCATTCCCTTTCAGTCCAATGACGGTCAAAGCGATGAAAAAGGCATTTTGATAAGCAGCCCCTTTAATATTATTTATATCTTAGATAGGATCCTTTCCAGGAGGGTGGCCATTCCGTAAACGGCGCCCTATTTCAACTCTTTAAAGTTAAAGATTCACCTGATTTAAGATAATTCTCAGTATTCTCCTTCGGCCTAGGATTCAAAGTGATATTTCTCCTCCAGAGACAATGATGTGTCTTTTCTGCCAGACAAATCAGAAATATCAATGTGCAAGGTAATGTATAGATGAGGTTTAATCAATGGCTCATCTCCTGGTAATTAAGCTGGTTTTACATTATTGACAAGCACAGTGGCTGTGGAATTAGGAAGGAGAACATCCGTACTCATGCATTGGGGTTTGGGGTCATCTTTGCTTCTGTGGGGATATCTGTGGGAACTGAGTTTGTTTAAAGTGATAAGTGTGAGGCTTTATACATGTGGATCTGTCACGGAAACACTTGCTGTGGTTAACAGGACCGCTGACAGGAGCACTTGACTGGATGTTGAGCTGAATGCAGTACAGTTTCGGGAAATCCGAATATCAAATCCTCACACAAGTCAGTGAACCAGGAAAAGATGCTGAAGAGATTGTTTTCCTCCAAACCACCATTGTGAAGTGTTTAATCTCTCCAGTCTTTTAATCTGCCCCCACCCCCACCTCATCATGCGGGGGTTTAGTGTGCTGTCTTTGGGGGGGGGGTAGTGATCATTTGCACACACCTGCCCAGAGCATCATGCGACACCTGTGACTCAGTGTGCTGCTCCACAGGCTGAGCTCATTAACCCTTGCACCTCCCCACCACTCCCCGGCCCCCAAGGAAGATGACGCTCATCACTGCCCTCTCCTGGGGGGAGGGGGGACTCATGTATCACCTTGCCTGTCACCAAATACTTCACATGAGCAGCCTTATTCATCTGCATGCATTGGCAGCACGGGCATTGCCAGGGTCCTGTGCCACAGAAACGCCATCCCACCCCCACCCCACAACCACACACATGCGGACATGCACCCTCACGCTCATGCACCGGCACACAAAAAAACAGGCCCTTCCTCAAACACACAGAGGCCTGGGAAAAAAAATCTCACTTAAACACATTAGATTTCCCATTTCACCCAGATAGAGAGGCAATTATCCTGCTTCGCTCTAAAAAAAAATCCATCCAGGGGTAATTGGTGTGGAGGGGGAAAAAATTACCCAGAGTTCAATGCCTGCTAGGGCTAAGGGAACCAATCCAGTGAAAGATAAGTCAAGCAGAAAAAAAAATCCTGGTCTTATTTGATTCTAATCTCGCCACTTTGCAAGCATTTAAATTGCCTTCATCATACCTCTGGCTTTGCAGCTTTGGTACTAACCTGTTATCAAAGTTGAAACTAAATTTTTTAAATGTCAGTGTGGGCTTGGGAGTGAAGTATAGTAACAGGTGCTCCGCTCTTCCTGAACCGTAGTAATCTCCACATTATTGGTTTCGTATAAAGCTGTTACACGTTGCATTATTGCATCTCTATGCTGGCTATTCTCCCGGATAAGCAAAGCACCGTTATTTGTATGAAAACAGCTGAGGCACCTAATGGTGTTTTCTTAGCACAAAAAAAATCTGATTGGTTCAGTCTATTGTGTGTATGTGTGTGTTTGTGTGTGTGTGTGCATGCTGGCGCATGTGTGCGCATTTGTGTGTGTGGAACAACCTTGATAAATATGATTGAATTTGGCTCAGGTAAGATTAATAAGTGGTAATTGTGCAAAGAAGAGCTTTGGTTCTATACAAAAGAAAGAAATAGAAGACCGGAAAAAGCACCCCTCCTCCACCCCCCACACCAAAAAAAAGAGAAAAAATGTAATCTCATATGTTTTTGCTTGCGACCAAAAGATGAGTGTATGTCCTGATTATCATATGGTATTCCAAGCCCTTTAATTTTGCTGAGATGGATTTTAAACAAGATCAACATTTTTAAACCCCAACAGACTTAATTAAGGGTGGGACATAGCACGGGTGGAGAGAGAATGGGGAGAGCAGAGCAGGAGGGGGGGATGGAGAGACGGAAGGAGAAACAGAATGAAAGAAAAGGACCGTGGGTGGGTGAGCCAGTGAGGAGGTGATGGGTGTCCCATTTGATCGCAGGTGCACGCCGCCTACCTGGGGTGCCTGGCCCTCACTATCACGTCCTGTTACTGTACTTCCCACCAAAATTAAACAATGTTCCGTTGGTGGGTGAAAGGGGGAGGGGGGCATGTTTTGTGATGTAGTTAAAAACCCCAGTCTCATTTCCATAAAGCTCTACATGGTTCCAAAAGATATGCATAATTACGTGGTTTGTGCAAAATTGCTGAACGCACTGGGAGGATGGTGGTGGGGAAGGGTGGGGGCCCCACACAGTGTCTGCTGCTATCCAGTTGAATAGGTTCCCTTCCGTTTACCGTTTGAACAATTAAAAACCGACGTGCCCTTCTTGGAGAACAGCTCACTCATTATCACTTCTCCTTTGCTGGAGTGTAGCTGCTTAAAAGCTACAGCCACTTGGCAATGAACCCCCCCCCCCACCCACCCTTGCTACCCCCTTCCCCAATTCCGTTCTGTTTCATTACATCTGTTTTCCGGGAATGTGGCCCTGCTGCAGAAGACAGAGGGGGAATGTAAACAAGATGTATTCCGCAAAACACGTTCTGTGGATGCGTGTCGTTAGCAATTAAAGACCTTCTTATAGGACTGTTTTTTGGTGGGGGGGGGGTGACTCTTCGCGCTGTGCGGAATCACAGAGCGCCTTAAGTTCGTCTGTCGCCAAGCCGAAACGATCCAATAATTCTGACAAACAGGATGAGAGCTGGGAAACATGGACTGTGTTCCTGATGGCCTCACGCTTAGGCTCACGCTGCCCTGACCTTCACAAAAATGAGGAATCCTGCATGTCAGAACTCCCAAACAGGAGGCATTCACCTGCTGTAGGCCTCACTTTTATTATTATTTTTGTGTTGCCTGGTTTTCCGCCTCATGACTGAGACTTGGATCTGCAGGCAGGAGAAGGAACCAATCGAAATGATTCTGTTTTATGGCTCAAAACATCAGATTGGCTTAAAACAGGAAGTGTGACAGACAGTACATCACTGTCAGGGAATGTTAGAAAATAACTAGTCATCTGTTCAACCCTTTCATATTTTGTTCTTTGAGAAATGGGATACAGGTTACATAACTACTACTAAGAGCTAAGCTAAATAGCATAAATTGAAACATCTTTTCAAGGGGTTGTAAACCATTAACTTTAACATCTCAACATCACTTTAACTCTGTGTGTTAAAGTGTGTTCTTTGCTCGCATGTTGGCTACAGTCCCTAGTACTTATCATGACATTCAAGGCCAGGATAAAGAGTGTGGTTGGGGTGTCTGTCAGGTTGCCTGTTTTCGCTAAAATATAGGGACTATACGTTATAACCTCGTCAGTGTGCTTTATCAAGTGCTAATTCACCCTGGCATCTACAACAATAGGTAGCACTTGTGTTAAAAAGAAGAGGGCCACAATGGTGTTTTTTTGTCCTGTGTTTGAGTCATTCATCTCATTAACTGGAAAACAGAATTAGCTTGTTTGTCATGCACGTTGATTACCTAAATCTTTGTTTTTCCTTTTGGTTTCCCTCAATATCTTCAAAGAAACAGTCACTCAACGATTTATCAATGTAGACATCTTGAATCCATGTAGTACTGGGCGATAGAGAAGAAAGAAAAACTTATTTATGACACTTTTATTTTTGGAAGGTGGGAAATATGGACACAGTTATTCAGAGTTCACACACTCAAAGGCGGCCACCTGCCTCTGCTGACCAGTACAAATCCGGGCTCCCTAATGTTTATAAAATACAGCTATTATTGGTAGATATTGAATCGAAATGCAAGCACTGCAGGTTGTAACAGATAAGGACCTGATGAAATCTGTCTTTGCATTATCTGTGCCAAACCCAGCTCTATATTGGTTCAAGGCGAGAGTCACACGGATGATACAAAACGGGCAGCGCCAAACTCGGGAAATTCACCTTGCAATCTACATACATTCTTCTCAGGCCGGTCCGAACGAGATTGCATTTTACTTAGAGAGAGGCCTTTTTATTTTTTTGAAGCCGCAGATTGCAGTCAGAGTCTAATAAAGTCAAGAGATTTACACTCGGGCCGATTGTTGGCCATACACACGAAGCTCTACAAAGGGCCGTTAGGGTCCTTCAGAAATGAAAATGTGATTAAAATTGACCGTCTGGTCACGCAGGAAGGGGAGAAGTGGGAGTTTGGCTGTGATGAAACTGCTGATGGTGGAGCCGTTATCCGTGGAAAAATTGTGTTCGTCAATGGTGGGGCTTCTGGGATGGGGGGTGGGGGGTGCTGGTGAAAGGACTCGCAGCTGAGGAACAGGTGGCTTCAACAATGAACCAGGTCAAATCCAGGCGTCATACGAAAAGTGAAAGAAAATCATAGCGCTAGGACAAGCTACGGAGAATTACAGTTAGGCCTTCATCTCTAGACACTATACTCCATATACTACTATTAAACTCCTACACTATATTACACTATATTACTACTACACTATATTATACTACTACACTATACTGTCAGTGATGTAGAAGAGAGTTTCATATTGCATCGGGCACAAGTTAATATTTTAATGTAAAGTCCTATTTTTTTTGTAGGGACTAATGAAACCAAATAAAATATTGTGAGGTACGCAACCCCCTCCCCTTTTGCCCTGATTCATACATCCCTGTATACTCTGTGGCATATTTACCGTTCGATATTACAAAAATATGTAGTTTAGTATCTCAAAAGATGCCATGGGTGAGCAGAGAATACAGAGATTATATAGCTATATATGTAATACGTGTATTTGTTTGAAAATGTTGTATTTACATTTCAGGAAAACTGCTTTGTTCCGGTAAATTCAGCTAGCACTATTTACTCCTTCAATCAGCAATGACTCCTCACATCATGGAGAAGCAGGTGGCTATTTTGTGTGTAGCATCTCCGACGTCTGTCAGTAATCATGTGCGCTGTCCTTGCAAGGTAAACAGGAAAAGTGTGAGTCAAGTGTAGTGAGGTAAAAAAAAAAAAACAAAAAAAAAAACAACAGACCAAGAGGCAATAGTGTGGCTCTCGCAGCGAGAGCTTACTGGTTTTAAATATGTCTGTAGTGCAGCTAATCAGGCTTCGTGAAGCAGAGGTTAGTGAAATTATTATAAGTAACGTGGATGAATACCAAACAGAGGCTTTTTCATGTCTGTAGAGCAGTAGTGGTTTAGGAGATTGTATATCTTAACATTTAGTATCTGAACCCGAGGAAACAACTATATTATCATTATCGTGGCGAGAGAGTTGTTTTACAGCTCGTTACAGATGGTAGCATCCTCCAGCTTTAATGACTGCTGGAACTATCACCTAGACTGGAAAAGGCTTCAATAAATGCCTTTTTTTCTGGTGAGGCTTCAGTTACACACCATTAAAGCTCTCAGATTAAATTGATGATCATACAAGCTGGTCAGTTCCCGATTCCCCCTTGGTTAGAGCAGACAATGCCAGATTTCAATTTCTGTTTACTTTTAATGATCGGCAGCAATTAATTCAAGGTAGGAGATATCGGCAAGATATCCAAGAAATATGCCCTGGAAAGTGAATGTAATTTGTTTTTCCGAGCGGCAGTGGGGCTAATGGTGACCTCCGACCCCACAGTCTCCCTGTGATCCCACGAGAGGCCATTCTTCATTAATTTTTAAAGGGAGAGTCTGGAGGTCCTGCGAAATGAAAAATAATAAGCCCTCTGATTACCGTGCTGAACACACGTGCACCCGCATGCACACACACCCGGCGTGCACAGATGGCGGGCAGGTAGCTGGTGACTCTGGTGCGATCTGCATGCCGAGGGGGGCGAGTGGAATAACGCGGGCCACGTCTGACGAGCCCGGCAAAGGTGCCCATCAGCCCTCCCATTCATTGTTCGGGGAGCCACCGCCCCCACCCCCTCCCATCATCTCTCGGGACGCCTTGGGAGCTCATCAGCCGCAGGCTCGGCTGACGCTCCCTCACCGCACCAGCAGTGCCAGCTCTTCGCAAAACGAGCTGCACAGGGACTCTGAGCGAGGACGCCGGGCTGGGACATGTGCGGTGGGCTGCTAAACCGCGTCCTCGGCTGCCCCACCCCGTGACTGACAGAAATGCAGCATTTTAATAACCCACCCCCCACCCGCTTCACATTCCTGACGCACAAACACGCTGCCCCCTCCTGGTGTATTAACCTGCATGCCCCACTTCTTAGTCACATGCCTCCTGGTATGTTTGCGTGTCCGCCTTCCTGCTGCAAGCCCTTTATCACGCTACACATGCTGTCTCTCACGTCACACGGCCGACACGGCGTGTCCCTTATTCTTCTTCTGAAGTATCGCACCACGCTTTTCTCTGCTGCTGTAGCGATGGATAATCATGACCTCTGGCCCCACTGACCTCACAGTGACTTGCTCAAATAGAGGCGTGGCTCAACAAGTATCACTTGGTCCCAGGGGAGAAAAGATCCTACGTCATGTACTACAGGCTGAGTATTGTAATGCGGTAACCACCGTCAATGTTGCCGTATCATGTAATATATGTGGAGGCCTATGTCCGGGTTACAGTTCCAGACACATTGCTATCTCAAATCCAGGTCGAAATTTGGAGATCTCAGGGATGGTTTGTTAGGATCTTATCTTTCCCTGCCGTTTTCCATCCAGCTTTGGCTGCCATTCCAAAGACGGGTTTCCTGGAAGAGTGAGTGCCAAACAAATGATCATGACTATCATAGGCATCATCTCCTGATCTCCATGGTCATTCCCACCTCTTATATGTAACCTTTGGCATATTTGCATCCTTTCATTGAGCTGCTATCTCACTAGTAACGTTCCTCTACACACTCAATGCTGCCTCCAGAGGTGGGGTAGGGAAGTGGCACCCTGCTGCAGGCTGCTGTCCCACACAGGCCCATACCAATTTGGATCTCCCGCTCCACCCCACAGCAATCGCTACAATAGAGCCTCACCCACTGAGTCCGCGGAATGATAGTTATATGCTCATTTGACCCAGGATACAGCGGCAGACAGATCCACCGTGATGTCATCTGTGATGTCATCTGTTAAGCGCTGAGCAGACGTGCGGTTCGTCTTCCTCGCTGTCAAGGCCATATTTGATTTACAGGTAGGTGGTTCAGGAACTTTGTAGGGGTAAGAGGAGACATACTGTGAGGATGGGGCCGGGAACCCCAGCCATCATTGTGTGGTGCTTTTCAGGGGTCAGAGCTAGCTTGGGCACTCCACCCGTCAGTGTCTGGCAGTTTTCAGGGGGTGGGGCTAACTCGGGCACCAATCATGTCAGTGTCTGGTGCTTGCCAAAGGGCAAGGCTAGGTTGGGTACCACTCCCATCAGTGTCTGGTGCTATCTGGGGGGTGGGGCTGGCTCAGGCACCATTCCTGTCAGTGTCTGGTGCTATCTGGGGGGCGAGGCCAGCTTGGGCACCACTCCTGTTAGTGTCGGGCAGTTTTCAGGGGGTGGGGCTAGCTTGTAAACCACCCCTGTTAGTGTTTGGTGCTTTCTGGGGGGGCAGGGCTGGCTCAGGCACCAATCTTGTCAGTGTCTGTCAGTTTCTGGGGGGCGGGGCTAGCTCAGGCACCACTCCTGTTAGTGTTTGGTGCTTTCTGGGGGGCAAGGCTAGATCGGTCACCACTCTCATCAGTGTCTGGTGCTTTCCAGGGGGTGGGGCTTGCTCAGGTACCACTCCTGTCAGTGTCTGACAGTTTCCAAAGGGTGGGGCTGGCTCGGGCACCCCTCCCATCAGTGTCTGGCAGTTTCCAGGGGGTGAGGTTGGCTCGGGCACTACTCTTGTCAGTGTCCAGCGCTTTCCAGGGGGAGGGGCTAGCTTGGGCCCTACTCTTGTCAATGTTCGGCACTTTCCGGGGGGTGGGGCTGGCTTAGGCACCACTCCCATCAGTGTCCGGTGCTTTTCGGGGGCAGGGGCTGGCTCATCAGTGCCCTTGTTTGGCTTCCGTAGGGAAAAAAGAAAAAAAACCTGGAGAGGAGGCTCCTTCTAGCCCCACCAAGGACAGATTAATGTCTGCTACATCCGGGCTGCTTACGGAAGGGGCCGAAGCCATTTATTTTTCTGTTAACCTTCTGACACAAGAGCCGATAACATCAGCGGGAATATTCTGTAACAGCCATTTGTATGGTTTTCCTCTTCATCTCCCTGGCCCCTTTCTCATTTTATATACCTATTTAACTCTGTGCTGTCAATTAAGGACGGAAAGGGTAAAGGAGAGGGAAAAGAGGAGGGAAAAAAGGGAGAGAGAGCGAGAGAGAGAGAGAGAGAAAGTAGGAGACAGCAAGAAGCACAGAACTAATTAGGCAACTGTGTAATTTTAATTAGCTGTTTTGATAATTAAACTAATTAGTTCCCCTGTGTTTCCACAATATGCAGCGGACTGGTTTTTGATATCGCGGCTACAGAGCCGCACTCCGTTAGTTAATTAGTCACTTTTGCATTAGAAAGCTTTATTAATTGCCTTAATTTGCAGTTGAAATGAGAAATCTGCTGTCAATAATTTGGATAATTGCCTACTGTTTGATTTTAAAGAACAAAAGTAGGGGCTTCACTCAAACTTGGTGTGAATCCCATGAGCGCCTTTGCCGCTGCCTTGATCTACATATCAGCACCCCCATCCCCCCGCCCCGCCACAACCCACGCGGTCCTGACACTTCTAACTAGAAGGGAATTCAGCTTAATAAGAAAATAGTTGACCCACCCCACACGCCCCCTCCAAAATCCTAGCCACCCCCTCACCCCCCCCAGTGTGCACACCAGTGCCTGCAGTTGCAGAAAAAAAGAAAAAAGATATGGCTTGCTTTGTAGCTAATTAGTGTCCTTGGAATTAAATGAGCAGTTCGGTGAACACCCCCAGCTCTCGGCGTCCATGTTTGTGAATTGAATAATTGATTCTCCCCCACTAATCAGATAGCGACATAATGAGCCAGTTTAATTAAATGGGGATCTAACCTGGCGAACACTGGGAAAATATTTGCTCGTTTACTACTAATCAGGACAGAGAGAGAGAGTGAGAAAACGAGGGAGGGAGGAGAGAGAGAAGGGGCAAAATGGAAGGAGAGGGAGAAGGAGTAACTTCCTGAGGACTGGAAGGTTCTGGCCCAGAGAAGAGCAAGAGAGACACGATGGAAGTAAACAAACAAGGTGAGCCCCCCCCAGGTACACTTTCTTCCCCAGCGACTTGGGGCCGGCGCCCCCCAGCCCACTTCAGCACTTTAACCTTTCCTTATCGGCACGGCTGCTGAGGCAGGCTGCTCACGCTGGGCGCCCCCGGTTGCCCCCGTGGGGGAGCAGATAGCATGGCAGCTCGGGAGCGTGCAGAGGAGCAGCGGCCCGGCGCCCCCTTCAGGGAGTCGGCTCCCTCCCAACCTCGGCGTCAGACCTCCGGCACGGTGGTTTGTTAAAGAGCTTTTCTCATCTGCCGGCTCCTGGCCGCGCTCGATAACAGCACAGCGGCTCCTTGCTAATTGTGGCCGCAGACTGCCAAGAGTGGCTCGCCCTGCCTCTGGCCAGAGCGCCATCTTGTGCAAATGGGATGCTAAAATGAACACGACCCCTAGTGGACGTTTACAGACTGTACGCGATGGGAGGCACTATGAGCTTCATTACAGCCCCGTCTCCTTGTGTAGAGCCTGTATTTTAACACAGGTGAAACGGTGTCTCTAAATTGGCCCTAGTGTGTGACTGTATGTGAGTGTGATAGGCTGGCATCCTGTCCGGGGTGTCCCTGGTCTCATATCCTGTGCACCCTGGGATAGACTCCAGGCTTGCCAGGACCCTTTACTGGGTAAGCTGGATAGCAGATGGATTGATGGATGTACAGATGGATGGATAGATATATGCTTCCACCGGACCATCATCTTCCTCTGTGTTGTCCATCTCTGCAGGTGCAACAGCACCATCTTCTAATCCTATCTCCGTCATCCACTTTCAGAATGATGGTCTCCCAACCACACATGTAATCAATCTTTCATCATGTTTACTTAGTTCTGACCCTTGTTAAATACCCTTTTCTCTGGTTCATAAACCCATAAACAGCCATAAAGCTTTCCACTGTTGATTTTTTATGGCCTTGAATCTGCCACACAAGAAGCTTCATGCCTTTTTGTGATGTTGACCATTGATGGATGGAAGGTCCCAACACATGCAGTTTTGATATTAGTGCCAGCACAACCAACTGTTACCGCAAACTCAGAACAGACCCGTCAAGTTTATAGGGCAGGATGTAAGAAGGTAGACAGGTTTGTATCAGGGGAGGTGAATGGTAATCAACAAGAAAAACAGCAAAGGGTCGCCCCTCCATCTCATACACTAACGATCGGGTGCTGCCTCGTAACTTCTGTGGATGTGAGCTCACGCTGTATTTTTCTTAACCTTACAGTAGAAATCCCCCATTGCTACCTGGCCGTCTTCAATTAGAAAAGTGAATGACAGAGAATCATTGCAGGTGCAACTTTTTTATATATATATACGAATCATGGAATTGAAATTCCACACCAGAGTGTACAGTGGGGCTGGCTGGCTGGGTGGTGGTGGTGGGGGGGGCAGGGGAGGAGGTTGGTGGGGGAAAAAAGGAGCTTTGAACCAGTGGCCTGTCAGTCGTTTGTGCCGCATTGTGAGGAGATGTGTGAAACTTCCACGTTCCAGCCTCCATCCCGCTCTGCATTCTGTGGGTCCGCTCTACTTCGCTCCCAGGAGTACCAGCCAACTGCCGGCTCAGGTTTGAAAAGTTGGCTCATGGATTTGAAAAAGAAAACAAAAAAAAAAGACTGAGGGGGGAGAAAACACATGATTGGTTTTGAACTTTCAAAGCAGGAAACACACCCTCACCCTCTTCTCGACAGCATCCAGGAAGAAAGAGATAGGCTGAAGGTAAGCTTGAAAGAAACAATGTGGCCAGTGAAGACAACAAAGAGCTTCTCTCATTCCTTTTGTAGACCTGAAGAAAAAATGTCACAGAAATTATTTTCATTGAAGTCTTTTCATTATTACACACCAACATACTCAATTTCCCCTAGTTTCTAACTTTAATTGTTATGCATTTGCCTGATGGACACCATTCATTCATCGTGGCTTATTTCTTTCATTAATATTTTATGCTGTTTTGGAGTTGAATGTTTGCTGACACCCCTCAGGGTGAAAAACCAGTTGCCCCCATGGGATTTGAACTGGCTACTTCATGACCATGGGTATGCAGCAGCGCCACCTGGATGTTGGAGGTCTTCAAAACCCTGGCGTGAGGTTTTTGGTATGTGTGCAGAAACAGAACCATTTCGCTGTAAATGAGAAGAAACCTAAACCCCGCTAACGTCAGGCTTATTTTAAAGGGGGAATTACAAAAATGCAGCAATAGGTAAGTCAATTATGGTACGATGTATTTCTGGGACAAAATGTGTTCTGTTCTGTCAGCCACACATATTCGCCCATCTGTAACAGTCCAGCTTAGATGCCAAATCTTCATGTGAGAACAAATACTGAAGCATGATTGTGCCAAACAGAATGAAATTTAAAGCAGTGTAGACTAGTACTTTCAAGATAATCTCATCTGTAGGTTCCACATGCCTACCAGCAGGAAATAATTTTAAAAAATCAAAAATAACAAATATGACAATGCATAAATTCCAGAGAGATTTAGCTTTACTGAAAGAAGCCTAAGTAGTCAGTTCTATAATTATATAGAAAATCTAGCTATAGAGCTGTAATGGAGGAATAATTCAATAGTTGTAGACAGCGAACATGAAACAATTTAAATTTTGGATTAGTAACTCTAGGATTTTTCCCTGTGGAAAGATCTCAACCAATCATATTTTTGGAACGTTTGCAATGATTCTATTATTGTGTTTAAAGAGCATTTATTAATAAATACTTTAACAAAGTGTACTTTGAAAAGCAGTCTGTGGGCTCTCTTTAGTTTTATACCATTTCACCAATCCTGGTTTGCAGCAAGGCTGAGACAGTTGTATGTTGTCACAGTTTATCAAGGTCTGTGATATGAAAGATCCGTAATGGATGCCCAGTGGTGCCCAGTTATGGATATTTATGAAAATTGAAATGGATTTGGAATTAAGTTAAACACTGAGATTGTTTTAAGATGCTGTTCTGTTGTCATTGCAGATTCCCTGGGTGAGAAGACGGTACAGGGACAGGCAGCACAAGGAAAGAAAGTAAATGAGTATCTCTCCTCCCTAACAAATGCCAAGTGCTGGAAGGGTAGCGGCAGTTAAAATGGCTCAGTAAAAGCATAACAAGCCTTTTAAGCTGCTCGGAGCGGAGTCTGACCAAACTGAAGACTTTCCTCACATTTCCGAGTGTGGGGGACGGGGGATGGGGGGGGGAGATGCTTTTCAAAGGCCCTGGCTTCAGAAATGCCCCTCTGGGAGGATTCCCCAATAACATGCTGGCGTCGGGGTGTCCGCTCGCGATTACTGCCCCTATGGAAGAAAGTGCTGAGTTTGATCTCCTGGTGTTTACAAACGGGGCCAACGCAAGTCATTAAAGCCGAAGGGCATTTTAGGGACATCACCTCAGCTGATGTCAGCTAGCTGGAAGGTAGGTGAAAACAGGAAGTGTGAGACAGGAAGGAAGTAGGGAGGACTGTTTGTAAACAACGAGGACGTGTTGAGCACAGTTCATAAGAAAAGCCCGTTACTCTCACTTCCATTCATCCATCTTTCATAAGTGATTATCCAGCATAAGGAGACAGCGAGCCTGCAGCCTTTCCCAGGAAGCACAAGACACAATGCAGGGGACACCCTGGACGGGATGCTGGTCCATCACAGTACACAAAGCAGGGAAGACCCTGGATGGGATGCCAGTCCATCACAGTACACAAAGCAGGGAAGACCATGGGCGGGATGCCGGTCCATCACAGGACACAAAGCAGGGGACACCCTGAATGGGATGCCAGGCCATTACAGGACCCAAAGCAGGGAACACCCTGAACAGGATGCCAGTCCATCATAGGACACAAAGCAGGGGACACCCTGGATGGGATGCTGGTCCATCACAGTACACAAAGCAGGGAAGACCCTGGGCGGGATGCCGGTCCATCACAGGACACAAAGCAGGGGACACCCTGAATTTTATTAAATTCCATTTTATTAAATTGCTGTACTTATACAGCATTTCATAATGATTTGTTCTGAATGATCGTTGCAGGTAGCTGCATTTGTCAGTGAAATGTTAGCAGATCACATTGCCTGGTTACCTATCGAAGGCTCTGCAGTTTTCAGCTGACAATTATTTGCTTCCCTTTCATCAGCATTGCTTGTTTATTTTATTTATTAGGTATTAATTAGAGATAACGCTGAATCTCACTAGCGCTAATAGGCCGCGAATCGTTACATTGGGCTCTTACATAGCTCTTCTCACAGTGGGTTGCCACGGCACTGAAGCTCCTCCCCCGTTAATGATGAACTCACAGTGACATTCGAGGCCATTGCTTGAGCCGGGGGGGATGAAAAAGTGGGGAAGAAAATTTAAGGAAAAGCCACGTTTCCTGATGACAGTTTTCATTTGGCGGGGGAAACTCTGACAGTAATCACTCTGTTGTCACAGGGAGCGTTGTAATTATTCAAACTCCGGTGCGAAAGGCGTGCTGCGAATTGCTTAGCCCCAAAAAGGAAGCGCTCAGGTTCCTTAGCATATGCCCGTCGCCTTCTTTTGAAGACCAGCCATTACTAATCGCTAAGAAATTTCCCCAGCCATCTACCTGCGGGCATGTCAGCTTGTAAATGAAATGGAATTAAGCACAAATCCATACATTTCACTCTCCCACCCTCCCTCTCTCCCTCTCCCCACTGCCGTCTGTAGCCGGAGTACTGTATATCATTAGAGGAGCAAATTAAACATTAGCATTTCAGCTGCTGGTAGTTTGGGCTAATTGCTAATCAGCAATAAAGTTGCCTGGCACTGAATATTGCTTACCATAATCTAAAGGTAATTTGCTTCTTCAAATGAACTGGACCACTCATCTGCTGTTGTCCGGAGTCCATACCTAATTACCGCCAAGGGGGATGACAATTACTCAAGGAAAATTAACGCGGAAAGGAATTGGAAATGCACCATATTGCTGTAATGCTTCTGCCCCCCCACCCCCGCCTCCCCTTACCGCTCCCATTGTTTGTTTATTATTGGAATTAGGGTATTTTTAGTTAATTCACTGATAAAGGGGTAACAGCATGCCATGGAATGTCAGGCCAAGGGATATAAGCCCTGCTTCAATCTGTGCTTCCCTAGCTTCATTTGTACACTGCTGGGGGGGGGGGAGCAAAACATGGGGTGAGGTGGAGTGAGGGGGTGGAAGAGGGGTGGGGCACGCAGCCTTTTCTGCTGATGACTCATATTCTTTGTGGTATTTTTCATACATAGCTGGGGACAGTGTCCTGCACTGTGAAATATTATCACTCAGGAGAATGTAAATGGGTCTGAATTGTTTGGATAATGTTTGTTTGATTATCCTTGACTCCCCTCGTGAACAAAACCTGAAAAGATGATTATTATATGGCCCAGCAGCCCACCTTGAACCCGAGACCATCACAGCATAGTTTCACTGTTTTTCATGGCTGTCTTTCTGCCTGTTACTCACTTGGATAGCCGGTCAGGCTCTCCCTTCGGGGGCCCAGAGTTAGGTCAGGGACCCAGGTGCACAGCCGTCCTGGAGAGAGTCCTGGGATTGGGTGTTCCAGTTATTCCCAAGTGTCTGTGTCACCATTCTGGTCAGCCCGGTGTCTGACTGCACCCTTTCTATGTTTTTGGTCTAGGTAATGAAACAAGAACCTTTGTCTAACCTCAGAAAGTGTGAGGTCCCACGTTAGTAGCCAGGGCCCGGCCGTGCCCCCGGTCCTGTGTGATCGATATGCTGTTATAGATCTTAATCGCAGGCCGCATGGAGGCCCTATCAATTATAAAATGACGGCTGGACCCACAAATCCCGGCCTGCAGCTACCTTCCTCCTCGGATTATGATCGGGTTGGATCATGGGGAATGGGAGGATGATGGGGACTTGAGGGAGATGGGAGCCAGAGAAGAGGGGAAATTGGACAGACAGGCATGATGGAGAAAAAAATACAAAAAAACATAAATATACATAAAATATACATGTAATTTCCCAATATCTGGAAGGGTTAGGAACCTAATGTAGCATGCAGGCAATGTAATGGGAGCCATACTGAGGTCTCTGAGAGGAAAAACATTATGAACATGGAACCCTTAGCAAGTTAGAAAACATGCAGTATGGTAAAAGTAGTCAAAAAGAGAGTGGATGAGGCATGGATATGTCAACCTGTGGTAGGGTGCAACGCAATCATTAGTGGGGGCTATAAGATCTGAAGTGTGTGTGATGGACATGCAGAATAAGCAAACAGGTCATTATTTCATATTCCGGCAATTCCATTATTAGGAAGAATTTAACACTAATGTCATGAATCTGAAGTAAAAGGGTAACATCGCAGAATCTTAAGGACACACCATACATGGTGACCAGGATACTAAAGGCCACACCCTGCATGGTGACAGGATACTAAAGGCCACACCCTGCATGGTGACAGGATACTAAAG
>JAAGVU020000001.1:31107785-31144308 GCA_011763525.2 Mormyrus iriodes
CCTGCATGGTGACAGGATACTAAAGGCCACACCCTGCATGGTGACAGGATACTAAAGGCCACACCCTGCATGGTGACTGGATACTAAAGGCCACACGCTGCATGGTGACAGGATACTAAAGGCCACACGCTGCATGGTGACAGGATACTAAAGGCCACACCCTGCATGGTGAAAAGTATACTAAATACCACAGCCTGCACAGCAACAGGACACTAAAGACCATACAGTGCATGGTGACAGGACACTAAAGACCACACCCTGTATTCTAGCCAGGAGCCCTGGAGTAGCAGTTCTGCTCTCTAGCTTTAGGCTGGGGCCCTGAACCCTCATTGAACTCCAGGGTGAAATGAGGATCCCTGTAAATTGAACCAAGCCTTGAGATCTGAAAATGATGCTGAGTAGTGCAGCAGCTTTTCATCAGGCCCACATTGATTGGTCCCTGGTAAAATGTTTCATGGGCTGCTGTCGTGACCCAGTGGGTTGCTCTGCCACTCCACAGCCCTGGGGCTGCGGATTCAAGGCTGGGCCCCTCCCTGTGTCTTGGTGGCTCCCTCTAGAACGCCCATGCTGTCCAGAGACATGCTCTCGAGGTGAACTGTTGGAGCTTCACTGTTCCTTCTGGACTAATGTATTGAGTAGGCAGGGCTTCTTAGCTCTCCATCACCATGGTTGAAGAAACTGAAGTCACTTAACAACTCTAAATTAACATAAAGAAATATGACTTTTTGTCAAAGTCAAACTTATTTATAAAGCACAATTAAAAAAAACATTTGTTGACAAAAGTTCTGTAAAAGGTCACCGAAAAAATAAAGAAAAACTGAAAATGGAGTATAAGAGAAGATAAAATTATTATATAAACACAGATAACAAAGAAACATAAGATGTTAGGAGTGAATTCACTGTTATTTTTAGTAATATTAATAAAATTTGAATTAGTGGTACGTATTCTCCAATCAGTGTTGATCCAAGCTACTGTATAGGCATAGTTAATAAAATTCCTCCAAAGCAGGTTTGAACCCCAGCCTGCTGTGTGACATGTGCATGTTCTCCCCATGTCATGTGGGTTTGCTTCCCCCATGCACTTAGGCTAATTGGCATTACTATACGGCCCATTAAGAGTGTGTGTGTCTGTGTGTGTCTGTGTGTGTGTGTCTGTGTGTGTCTGTGTGTGTGTGTCTGTGTGTGTCTGTGTCTGTGTGTGTCTGTGTGTGTGTGTGTCTGTGTGTGTGTCTGTGTGTCTGTGTGTGTCTGTCTGCCCCTGCCCCGGTGTGGTGCACCCTAAGGTGCTGGGATAGGTTCTACGCCCCCCTGTGGTCAGAAGGTGGATGGATACCTCCAGAATGTCCTCTCTTCAAGCTTCAAGCATGTTAATTCTTGTGATTAGTTCATCCATCTCATTGCTGATCTTCCTTGAATGTCGGTCTTTTTCTATGCCTTCCAAGGCCGTCCCATAACATTCCTGAAATGAGATTCAGTCTACAAGGGATACAATATTAAGAGTATTTAATATTTACATACTTGTGTTCATAGCTTCTGGGATACGCTCTGGATCTCTGCGACCCTGCTTAGGACAAACGGGTATAGAAAATGGATGGATGGATGGATGGATAATATTAGCATACATGCACACATTCCCCACAGCTTTTTATCTATTACAGGGTTGCGGTGCCTCAAATATTGTATTTTTAAAGGTACTTATTAAAACATAAACATAAAAAATGTAACATTCATGAATCCTGATGCTGTTGAAAATGTTGCCCGTTGAAAGAAACGGCATTTTTTTAAAAAATACAAAGAGTCAAAAGTTTAAAGTTATCTTTGATGGAAAATGTGTTTCTGTTTTGCTTAGGACACATGAGAAGGGGCGGAACCAGAAACGAGGAACCAACCCAAACAAGGCAGAACCCAGACCGCACGTCCCTTCTGCTTGCTTGAAGTCCACTCGCGTCCATCTGCCGTGGCGCTGCATCGTCACGGGTGATGCAGTTACAGCCAGCAGGGCGAGGGGCACCTGCCAGAGCCGCAAAACCAGGATCTGAGACCGGTGTCGCCTTTTAAGGTCCCTGGACACAAAAGCGCCCCCCTTTTTAAACCTGCCGTCACAGGCGCAGCTCATTCACATGCTGCTTATTAAATGCGAGACGCCACTGCAGAAATAATCACACTATTTATAAATGTGTTTTTGTGATTCATTGCAATTTATCTTCGCCCCTTTCTAGTATCCTACCCCTCCCCAAAAAAAAACATATTTCCTCAACACCTTCCAACTCACTATTTAAATTCCAAAGTCCTAAGAGGATTTTCTCAATTTAGTCATACTTTTAATCTACAGCGAAATGAGTGATGACTTCTTATAATAAAAACCTTGACAGGCTTACAGCTCGCACCGGAGGATTAGTGTCCCTTGGAGATGAGGTTCTCCTTTGTGCCGCCGTGTGTCTGTTTGATGGAGGTTTAACAGGAAACGTTTTGGCAGAAATTGGATGCAGCGGGGATCATCAGTAGATGGCTGCTGTTCGATATTAACTGCTCGCAGTAACTTTCTCTCTGTCGTGTAACCCCCCTTCTCCCTCGGCTCTCCTGCATCCTGTCCCAAACCCTGGACACAGAGGCTGACGTGCCCAATTCCCCAGGCACACACCGCTGTGCCGACCCCTTAGTATCTATACACACCTGAGCCTGACTCCCGTCACGGGGTTATTTAAGCAGTGCACTCTGGGAAATATGGTTCAGTAGGACTTGGGGGGGCAGGGGGCGTGTCCCCCCTTACATGTCTGTAAATCATGACTTGATGACAAGCTTGGGTACACAGGCAATTACCTCACCGCTAATAATCAATCCCATAAGGCCCGGATAAGAGACATTAAGCTGCTGGAGACCTACAGATAAGGGTGTCCGCTGTACTGCCTGTAAAAAAAAAAGAAAATGCAGCGCTTTAGAATGTATATCAAACTCAATTCCACAAGGCCACATGTGTTCCTTCTTTGTTGTTGATGTGTCTGGTGGATGCTTTGGCCCGGTTTCCGAAGGCCACGTTTCGCGATTCACCCCAGCACTAAGCAGTCGGGGTCTTCAGACGCGGCCGCCTACATTTTTTTTCTCCCTCCTTTTGACGTGTAGTTTATATCTCCTCGCATGATCCCACCACCTTATTGAGGATATTCCCTTACCATGCTCCTCTGGTTATAACTCACGTCGTGAAGAAAACTGAAAGAAGGAAAAAAAAAAAGCAGAAAGATAATACCAGAGGCTAAAACGTTCATATATTTCTCTGCAAAAAAAGATTAAGTCCAGGGGTGACTTAGTTTGAACTTTCCGTTTGTTACATCCAATTTATTAAGGTCTTTCCATGTATAAAGCGTGTCACATAGCCTGAGACATCCACAGAACCTTCTCCCCGCTATATAAAAATTTTGTCCGAGTAACCTGTTTTCATCAGGCAAATTGCTGTCGAGGTGGATGCCCATTGAACTGAACTGGCAGCCTCGAACTGGAGCGATGACATGCTGTTGGAGTGAATGCCTGCTCAGAATTTCTGATAGACTTATTATAAGACTTTTTTCGGATTGCAGCTCCCTCTGCTTGACCTACTTTTCTTTAATGGGGATGCTGTATTAAAAAAGGAGCTATTTATCCCTTGATGAATAGCGTAATGACATAACTTATTTATTGGCAGGCGCCAAGCCGGGCTTGACCCACTGAGGTGAAACAGCTGGTAATCCCGGTGACTCGGCCGCGATAATAACGCGGATTGTTTTTAATGCGGAAAAAGAAACGCCATCGCAAGTTTCTCAGGCTGCAGGATGAGCACGTCAGCCGAGCGCTTGTTGCGGTCGCATTTGCTCCATGATGTAAAAAATGCTACGCCAAAACGCTGAAGATTTTAAGAATGTATTTTTTTTTCCAGATTTTCTGTTGCCTTCTCGCAGTAAAGGAACTGAACAGGTATACATGCAGAACTATTAAAACTTTATAAAAAATGTGCGCGTGTGTCTCTGATGTTTCCCATATGGTGCGCCGTGTCTCTGTATGAAACACCCGCCATTGTAAAAGCTGGTATCTTGCATTAAGTACTGCGACTACCTTCGGCGAGCCTTCTCAAATCTTTCATCTTGCCTTCCACCGCAATCCCCTGCACCTCCCCTTCAGATCAGAATTTTTTTTTTCCACTTGAACGCCGTCACCTGACGCATTGAGGCTGAGGATCTGAAACACCGGCTAATAAGAGGAAAATGTGGCCTTCCCTCAATCCGCAGTGTTTTCAAAGGATGTGGAGCAGGAGACAGAAGCGATTACCTGTTTACCATTATATTTAAATATATTTCGTGTAGCTGAATTTTCAGAGATTTGATTCATATCCCATATGCTTCAGTTTTAGGAGTAGAACAGGCCGTCATGAGGTCAGCTGCCTGACTTTATAGCCATAAAACCATGGCACTCTATGACACGTAGGTCCTAAGTTGTAATCAGAGGGGCGGGGTCATTCAGTGGGCGGGACTTTTACCCCACACCTTCCGAGGCAGGGGCTGCCATCCTGCTCCCCTCTCTCTTTGTTTTCATATTCTCCTTGTGCAGTTTCCTCCCACAGTCTAAAGACAGAGAGTTAGATGAACTGCTGTCCATAAACTGCCTTGTGATTGGAGTGCTATGTGGCTCAATGGGTTAGGACATTGTGTTTGTGATCTTAAGCTTACTAGTTCAAATCCCATTGTTAGGATTTGAACAATCATGGCTGTGGTCTGAAATGACCTATCCTAAACATAATTACTCTGTCAATCTCAAACTGATTTGGATCGTTTTAGCTACAGGAACGTCAGTCGATTTCTTTCCTATCGAAATGGGTTTTAGTGTTTCTATATGTTTTTGTTTCTAATTGTGCAGATCTTGCCCAAACAGACTGCAGCACATGGTATAATGAAAGAAAAATGTCTATTTTCCAGATGAAATTTCTGTTCTTCATAGTAAAATTCATTTGGTAAGTATGAACTACTTACCAAAACAACACATGAAGTTTATGCAGTTTTTTTAAGTGTGTATGCTGTTATGCTCTATACTTTAACAGTAAATAGCAGGTTACTTATTGTGGGAATTCAGGTTTTGTGGTCAGAGTAAATATATAACAGCAGGTCACTGTTTAGAACACAGATGCACAACCTTTAGGTCCCAAAAACGACTCTTTCAGGTTACACTTTGAAAATGGTCTTCCTGGATTTAAGGGAGCATTAAAGTGAGGTGATTTGGATTGCATGTTTCTTTGAGAAGGATAATTGCAGTGTGTAGGTAAACACACACAGGTTTAAGTGCTTTTGTTTTGCATCATAAAATAAGAAAGGTACCTGATGAGGCCATAGGGGTGTGCAGGTGCCCAAAACACATTATACTGATCACATGTTTGTATAAGCGTCTTCCTCACTGTATTCCAGATTCCTCCTGCAGTCTAAAAATATGTAGCTAGCTAACTAATGTCTCTAAATTATCGTTAATGTGAGACTGTGTATGTGAGTCTGTGCCCGTCCAGGGTGTCCTGTGCCTCCTGGGACAGGCTGCAGGCTCACTGTGACCCTCCACTGGATAACCAGTTGTGGGAAACAGATGGATAAATGAATTATTTCAAATAAACAAAAAATGTCCTTAAAATATTACTTTAAGATTCTCTAAATGGTAGAATACCCACAATTTATTGTTTGCGCTTAATTACTGTTACGTTGGGCCTTAAAGGGCTTTTTACAGTACATTACAGGGAGGGCTTTAAAAATTAAAATACTTGTCTTGGAGAGTGTGTAGCTTTACCAACAGTTTTAAGGAAGAACCAATTATTTTTTACCTTGCTGGAAAAGGTGGACATGCAGGACAGTTTGAGACTTTGGCTTATTTTGGGTCAGACTCACGGAACACAGATGATATAGGCCAGTGCATTTCAATGTAGGAGGAATGGACTGTGTGCTGTGAGACAGCAATTAAAACGCAGACCAACTTAGAGGCGGACAGGCGTTCAAAGGGAATGATTCATGGCCCTTCTTTATTTGATTACGATCATAACTTTGACCAGCGTGACCCTCGACTCTGTAGTATCTGACCGCAGGGCACCTGACCAATTAGCTCAATCACCTGCGTGTCACTGACGTGTTGTCAGAGTCTCAGGGCAAGGTCTCATGTTTCCAGCCGACGGCTGCGTGCGCATTTGCAAATTATTTACTGTGAGGTGTTAATATTTCATATCTGTGCCGTATAGTGGATTATCGGTCATTTAAACCTCAAGGTGTAAAAGTAGGGATTTAAAAAAAAAAAAATACAAAGGTTTGATAGAAATATTTCAAGTCTGAGCACCTCTTGCTCACTCTTTTTTACTGGTTTGAGGCAGTATTAGTATTTTGGAGCTACAGGAAAAAAAAGTTCCCTCATTGGAATGCACCGGAAAACCTTGCAGAAAAGGCAAACTCAACTAACGGGCTAAAATTTTCGAGCCGAATGCCATTCGGAGATTAAAGCCAATAGAAGTCTCCTCTGGGTTTTTTGCTTTGAAAAGAAACCCCATGGCGTGTTTCAGACGTATAAAAAATAGCACTTGTTTTAAGATATTAATATTTTATACCCTCATTACAGAAAGCAATAATAGTTGATCGGAATTTGTCAAGCGGTCTGCGTAAGAATTCGACCCAAAGTAACACCTTAACGGAAATGAGGATTCCCAGCAGATCTGGTTTTGTTATATTTAAACATATATATTATTTAAAACCTGACTTTCCTTCTGAAAGTAGCAGTATATGTTTATGTGTGTATATATGTAACTGAATTTGTTCATGTGTGGAAACAATTTGGGGAAAAGAGCCACTTTCCATTTCCTGTGTTCGTCTATAAATTAATCATTGTCTTTGGGAAATCAAAGTGTTTTATTTCCCTTTTTTTCCACGAAGTGCAAATAAAGTTTCGCGTTGAAGAAAGTGCAGAGCTCGTAGTCTGCCTCTAAGCCCGCGGAGAGGAGAGCGAGAGAGCGAGCGAGGCACGTGAGCCCCTTCGCTGAGAGGGCGGAATACACGACGGGCACGCTTCTGGAAGCTTCCACTTAAGCTGCAGACCCAGCGCTCTTTAGAGTAACGTCAGCCGCGTAACATACCAATGCGCATCATGTGTTGCACACCTCTCCAGAGCCCAGGGGAGGTTTAACTTCTTCAGAGTCTCCTACTGAGCTGTGTTTGTACCTCTTCTTCTGTGGGTACCCAACAGTCCTGCACAACGCCTTCTGATTCTCCCCCAAAACATCTTTCCTTAGCTCCCCCCCCTCCACCCCCCTCTGCTCCCCCCCCGCCCAGGCCCCAATCGACAGCAGTCATTGCGGATTCCCTCTCATGTTCCAGGTTAGCAGCGTGCTTACAGTCCGCTGCGGTCCTTTGGCAGCGTCATATCCTGTCAAATGGAAATGCGCGGCCTCGTCAGTGGGGAACCGCATCAGACGGGGCTACAGTAAAAATCACACGGCCGCGCCTTTGTACACCAACAGTAGCGGGATTGCTGATGCTGGGCTATTATCTGCTCTTTTTTACGAGTTGTGAGCCATCAGGTACTGGGGCTTCTTTTCACTATGATCACTGCTTCCATTACTATTGTGTCTAATGAGCCTCTACCATAGCATATTAGCCAGAGTTGCCATTATAACATCCAGTGAAGCTAATAACATCCTATTAGACGTCATTATCATTATCATCAAATACAAAAGGGTAACCCATCAGCTGGCACGTTGAGGGATGGAGAGTCGAGTTGAACGATTTAGCGAAAATGGAATTTACCGTCGAATGGACTCATTTGTGAGTATAAACACAGATGAACCATCTAAGCACTGATCTGCTTGGAGTTGTGTAACTTATTAAGATACTCAACAACAAAGGCACATATGAATCCGCTAAGCAAGATTTCACTTATATTTTTTGCTTTAAATTAACTAAGATTTGAGCTTCGATGTATTTCATGTATTTCATGTTTGATGGACAGGTCAATAGATATGGTGTTTTGTATATTTTCTAGCAGTATAATGCATTGTAAATTTTGATTAACTTAAACAGCAATGGTGTCTGACAACAAAAGGTGAACATTGATTGTAACCATGGAGAGCTGGGATGCTCTTTTGCCATGTAATCCCAATAAAGAGCTGGGATCATTAATGGTACAAGCTCCCAGCACCTATGATGTCTCCCATCGAGGGCGAGTAACAGGGGTCCTAAAAATTTGTAACATATTTGAATTGATCCGGATTGGAGCCCCTAAATGATATGCTTTCACCGGGCCCAAAATCTCTAGCGGCACCCCAGACTGTCAGAACCTATCATGACCTTTCGGAACTTTCTGTGGTGGTATGTCCCTGTTGCCGGTGTTAAAATAAGTAGTTCAAGGGTTAGCAAAAAGTTTTTCATTTTTGTTTTCTTTGGCAAAGTGTACAACAAAGCGGAATTATATCTTCTGGCTGCTTTTTCTGCTAGGAGCGCATTTTGGAGGATTTAAGCAGGCCTACGTTAAAGAAAGGAAAAAAAATCAATGCTAAGCCAAACAAAGGAGGCAAGGCATGTAAGAATTAGAGATGAGAACTCTGCCTGTGATTTAAACTGTCACGTATAATGGGGTAGAAATAATTAAAAACATCACTGCAGGCCTAATTAGGAGAGGACATCTGGTCTCCCTTTACGGAACGAATTGCGGCGGAATGCAAATAGTACCTGCGCGTCAAATCAGGAGAAGTCGTACATCTCGCCGATCGTCAATCAGCAAGGGAGATATAAAGCCCTCTCATCATTAGTGAGCTAATGCTTTGTTTTCATTTGGAAGACATTTCGGTGGTATTCGAATAGACATCGATACATCCTCTTGTCAAGCGCCGACTGTTATTTTGTGCCGCTATCGAATCTTTAGCATGCAGCTAAACACCTCCGGTCGCATCAGTCAGGACGTTGTAAGTTACCAGTGCTGCGACCTCTCCCGAAGTTCTCAGCTAGCAGGATCGAGGAGAGTGGGAACAAAAGTAATGTGAGTTCGGGGACGGCCAATCGGTTATTTTTACTCTGCGGTTAGTGCAGCTTGGACACCTTGTGAGATCCTGAACAGCCCAGAGCCTTACGGCTCTCCTGTGGTTTTTGCAGCAGTACTTTCACACAGACGACCATACCGGAGGTGACAAACCTATAATTCCAGCCTAGCTTCCAATATGTCATTTTAAGCTGCGTTGACACTGTCATCATCATTATAGTGTGGCGACTCAGTAGGTAGCATATCTGGGGGTTCAAATCTCATTCCTGCCCCTTTGTGAGCGTGCAGTTTACACCCAGGATTCCTTTTAAAGTCCAAAGACCAGCAGTCAAAGTGTTGTCTTTAAACCGCCCCTGCTTGTGTGCAATGGACTGCCATCATATCAATAGTGTCCCCTGCTTAGGGTCCTATGCTGACTGGGAGAGGCTCCAGGTCTGTGGGTATATGATGTACGTTTATTCTGCATCATAATGTATGTTCTTCATAAACCTACCTGTTGTATACAGATATATCACATACATCAGCATACTGTATAATTCCTTTTTAATTAACTCAAAGACAGTTTCACTCTACTGATGCTCCCCGGGTTACGATGGTCCATGTTACGATATTTCGACTGTACGATGGGTAAATGTTTTTCCACTTTCAGAACGTCATTGAATAAATTAAATGAGGCAGTCAGCATTTTATTATAAATTAGGCTTTGTGTTAATGATTTTGCCCAGCTGTAGGCTAATGTAAGTGTTCTAAGCATGTTTAAGGTAGGCTAGGTTAGGCCATGATGTTTGTTGGGTTAGGCGTACTGTATTAAGATGCATTTTCGCCTTACGATATTTTTGTCTTACAACAGGTTTATCATACCCCCATCATAACCCGAGGAGCATCTGTACTTTACCTTTTGTTGTTAAATATGCTCTGAAATTTCATTCCAGTTGATGCAGCAATCAAAAGATATGTTCCCTTCATTGTTTCCCATGTAGGAAACATTTAATCAGTTAAACCCATATTAAAGAAAAACAATTTCCACATTTTCTTCCACAATTTCTTATATGTTCACCATCTTCCAAATGCTCTGAGCTTATCACTGTCTCGTTAGATACTGTTGATTCATCCTGCATGGATTCTTCTGTCCATTTGTACCTCTAATTAAGTGGCAGTCACCCTTCGAGGACATTCAGGATGGAGGTTCACCATGTTGAAGCCGTCGCTTAAGCTTCCGCGCTCATTGAAATGCCACTCTGCAAGACTCCACTCTGCAGTAAACCCCGCACAGCTTTCAGATTTCAACTGGGGGGGGGGACTGGTCGCTGGTCCAGGTCATTATTCCTGTCCGCCAGACAGGTTACTAAAAAAGGAATTACACTCAGCGCTAATGTTGGGAGCAGCAGGAACATGAAATAAACCAGCGTCAAATATGATTTAATTAAAAAGCTTCAGGAGGACGCTGGTATCCGAAGGATGTCTTTTGATCATGCGGTTTTATGGATACATTAGGGGCAGCGGCATGCTGAGGGCTCCCTATAGGTGGAAATGCAGTGTGCACTAACAAGATGGAAGGATGGGGCAGCCATGATGTGGACTTGAAAGCAATTAAAGGGACGCTGGGCAGAAAAGAGGAGTATGTTGTTAGCAGAGACCGATCGTGTCAGACGCTTCGGTGAGGAGAAACATTTGGAGAATGTGGTGCGTGGGTCTGGTGAAGAAACCACATGTTTATGAATGGTTGGTAGACCATATAAAACTAATGCGAGATGATAACGATTTTGGGGAACCAACATTATCCATCACTGATGGTCATTTGGGTGCTTAGTCATCAGCATGGGCAAAAAAAAGCTTGCAAACAATCTGGCTTCAAAATATTAATATTCAATTGTGATTATTATTGCCAAAAACCACCCCTATAAAGCAAAGAGTAAACAAACCCTTTGCAAAAGGCATTTTGTGGAAAGTCCATCAGCACGGTTGTGTCCTCCACGTTTAGCACGGATAGACCTGGTGGACACATTCCCATAGACACTGGCCATGTGCAATAATCCCTCACAGCATGAATGAAAAGGGCCGAGGGATGGTAAAAACATCTTTGTTCAAGTCAGAAACATGCAGGCTCATTAATATTTCATTTTAGACACCCCCAACAGCATACCCCAAGAACACAAAGATCAGCCTTAAACAATGATGATCTGTGTTGTCAGGGTGCACCTGTGTAACTACATAATAAAAAAAATAACAATAATATAAACTTTGGACATAACATGGTTTTGTGAGCTTCCTGCATGTATGGAGGGCATACATGGCTCATCAGTCCGGAGCTCATCGCTCCCAAACCCCCCATGATGAGCGCAAGAGAGCACAGTCCACTCCCCCCACCCCAAATCTGATGCGCTTCAGGAAAACACTACGAGCGGAAGGTGAGAAACAAAGCAAAACACGGGACTTAAGCAATTATTTTTAGATGGCAAATAAAATCAATTAGAGGCACGGCGAGCGCGCGCATGGAACTAATTGGAGCCCAAGGGGTGGTATTTGTTCTCTTAAAATAAAAAAAATATATGCTAATGCACTCCTTGTGCAAACACGTTCACGCACAAAGGGAACAGAGAAGTCATCATTAAATTTCCATTAATAATGATTTGCTCAGATCCGTGGAAGCAATTGTGTTTTATATCACTCGTTATCCCCGCATTAAAACTCCCGTTCGTACTTGCGCGTCGTTCAGCTAAATTACCATGACGCGCCGCTTTTTTACTCGATAATTTTATTTTATTTTATATTTTATCACACATTTCAAAAACCGCATTACATTTATCAGCGAGAAATGCTTCGGACAACGAATGCCGTTTTTTTATATTTCTACATACATTATTACATGTACACACGTAATAGACGCAGTAAAGGTGTATTACAAGATGCTGAAATGTGGCGGCGTCTTGGATATGATCGTGTCGTTGTCTGCGGTGTTAAACAATAGAGAAAACAAGAAAATCACCTGAATAAGTTAACTGCCTGACTCTTTCTCTCGGGGATTAAGTGGAAAAACAAGAGTGGTACTGCACCCCAAGGTTGTGGCTAACTAGAGCTCTGAACTCGCTCATCCCTTTTGAGTCCCGATGAATGCAACTTATTTATGTAACATATTTGTAATTAACAAACATAAATATGAATTAAGCAAACGCATAACGCCCGGCTCAGTGGCTCACCTTGATGCCGACAAAGAGTACAGAAGTTGCCCTTACTCGTTGACATCGTAGCATAAGATGTGTATCATGAAGCCATATATAAAACGGGGAAGGAAAAACATATTGTCTAAAATAAGGCAATTTATATGTAAATCGGCAATAAAGCAGAACTAGGCCAGATGCAGTACCAAGTCCATCAGTGGCATACACTTTTCCGAAATAGTTAAAATGCTTGATAAAAGTCATCATATCTCTGCAAATATTTGCCTACCTGCCTTTTATTCTCCGGTTCCGGACCATATTAAGCCATCTACAGGCGAGATTAATATCTCCCATCTAGCTACCTTAGCATTTGATTATTTAGTTGGGTAATTCCTTTACAGGAATATTGCAATAGCCAGTCTTGCCATACAGCGTGATATTAACTGCGAGTGGAGTATCATACATGTTAAAATTTAAGATTGAGCCCCAATGCATTATTGATTGCGTGGTAATTTAGTTTGCTGAAAATAAGTGCCATTGGGTTATTCTTTAATATGAATGATAATGCAATATCTCCCAGCCCTGGAAATGAGGTCCTTCAGTCCTGATGATGCACGCTGTTGCTTTGTCAAACATTTTCCAATTGCCTCTTTTTTTTTCCACAGCGGTGGAGGAGATAGGGTCTTTTCATTAGTTTACAATTTCCAGCTTTGTCAGAAGAGGACTCCGCCAGGAGTATTGCTCTATTAGCGTGCAGCTTCGCTGTAGGGCGGCCCCGGAACAAAAGAATGTGCTGAGTTTTCACACGGCCGCCATCGCCGGCGTCTTCATGTGTTTGGCAAGGTTCAACCAAAATTTAAGAGCCCTGCTTTTGATTGGAGGTAAACAAAGCTGAACTCGTATGAACGTGCTCTGTGCTCCTCTGCAGACTGAGCAGGTACCTCCTCTTCAGGCTGCCCATTCTCATCTGCGTTACGGCCTCAAACTGTCTCACGCGTCTGCATGTTTCATTCTGGATGCCCTGAAAATCATTGAATGACAGCCTGACAGTGTAAAGCAAATACATTCACAGTATACTCTAAGAATATACTTATAAACGTGGATCCAACACCTGTGATGACTAGTTTAGGACTGAGGACGTTCTAATCTGTGATTGTTAGTAGTATATTGAATGGTTAACTCTGATATTGCAATTTGTACTTTATCAACAAGATACTTTAGGCATGTGGGTCAAGCTTGTGTGAAATTCATGCTGATATGAGTATATCAAGCAAGTAGTGCCAGAAAGCGGTACACATCATCAACTTACATTTACCTTAAACATACAGATGGGGGTGCACTTCTGGTGGTTGTCAAAGATAGGCAAGTTTACACTTCCTCTCACTGGTGGGACTTCACCATATTTTCCCCTTTATCTCAAAGTTATGATAGCCTGATCCTTTGAGGCCTACGCGTTGGGATAAACACTTCTACCAGCAGGGGCACCTGTGAGCTCCTTTGCTTCCTTGATCGAAGGCTGACTAACATGAAAGGGAGTTGCATAGAGTATGCTCAGTGAGGTGCAATAATTATTCAGTCCACAGTAACATAAGCCATGTGATAATGACACAAAAAACAGCCAATATTGAGTGGCTAAAATATCCTAATTTAGGCATAATCAGTTTTTTTCCTGAGAGAACTAAGTTGGCCTCTGGCTCTTGGGTAGAATATTCAGCCTGTGGATGCTGTTGTAATTAACAAGCTCAAAACCTGGACTAATGCCATCTGCAGCAGGATCTGAGCTGAAGGAATTAGCAGATATCGAAAGACAAATGCAAAATACATTTAAAAATAAACTTAAACAGCAGTGGTTGCATTTTCTTCATCGGCAGATCATTTCCAAAGCGTTAATCAGAGAGCGAGGGCCCTTGGGAAGGTGTTGCTATGTGAGGTCCAGAGGAGACATTTCTGTTTCAGATTTTTCATGGAAATGTATGGATGTATGGTCTGTTAATATTGTTGTTGTCACTGCCAACACTGACTGTGTATTTATGATCCTCATAATATTTCATTTCCTAAATATCAGTGGTTCCTAAAATTTTCCTGGTAGGCCCCCCTTTTTCAGATAAGAAGACCCCCCACCCCACCACTTGTGGAAGGAAACTTCTGCAAAGCAGTTATTATAGCATGAAATTAAGTTTGAACATGTGGTCTTGAAAGACACAGATTTACCTGTCAATGAAGATGTTAATATGAAACAGTTGATCACTAATTCTAAAATGGCTTTATATGAACTTTATCATTAGATAGAAATATAAGTAAAATTTAAATTTACTCTCAATCATCTTCATTCATATTATAAGAAAAAACACCAGTGCATAGAACTTGACCTAAGAAAACTTTCGAGTGCCCTCGTAGAAACCCAAACTACTACCAGACTAGTAAAAACCAACTGGGTTATGCTTATTTTCCCACCTAGTTCAGTTCATGACAGTGAACGTTTCAAACATTATACAAAAATGTAACTATTTGTTTCTATTCATTTCAGAAAAGCACTTTGCTGGTTGCTGGTTTTACCCATTCCTGCAGCTCCACATGGTTTGTACTGAGTTTTGTTTTCTTTCTTATTAAATGTGAAATGTATCCATATGTCGGTACATTTTTCCTCGCCTAAATCTAACTGTGGCATAGACATAATGGCAAAATGGATACCAAAAAAATATACCAAGGGCGACCCCGGACAGTTTTTGTTGCCACTTTACCCCTGGACAGACTTCACAGAAAAAAACTTCCTGGTTTCTCCTTGTCAGATGGATGCATGGTTTATGCACTGGAAGCTGGTTAGCAGCACTGGGGGCCGGTGGGACCTGGCCTCACCCGATACCGCGTGGAGCAGTACACGACATCATCAATAATTCAGTGTAACAAGTAATATATATATATATATTTTTTCGTTGTACCTAACATTGTTGCGCATTGTCTGTGTGTAGTTTCATTAACGCGTCCGCTGCTGCCCATGCAGAGTTTACTGTACCTCACCAGGCTTTTTGTGCTAGAGATGCCGCTGTCGGTTAGATCGACATTATCCAATGACGTGCAGCTACAATCAGCACTAACTAAAGATACTACTTCTCATTGGATCAGTTACAAATTCAGAGGTCAGTTCCTGGCATTTTCACCTCATTTTTATTCATTGACGAAAGTGCCAGTGCATCTCGTCATGGTTTTAGGCATCATGAATTATTATTTTAGTTTCACCTAGTTTTTGTCAATGAAAAATCTTCATTGACGAATAATTTTCGTCATACTTTACGTAAATGAAATTATCCCTGCTTGTGCCATCAGGATGTACCCCCCCGTGGTAAATTTGTGTCCCCCCTAGTTGGTCGACCCCACCCCCCCAGTTTGGGAACCTCTGTCTAGATAATTCCTATACTAGGAGAGACCGGGGCACAATTGTTAAACAAGGTCAGTTGTTGAATTAAAATAAAAGCACGCAGATTAATGGATAAATAGATGCCAGGTTCAATTCGACAATTGTCCCCAGTCTCCCCTACTTGTCCATCTTGACAGAACACTTAACCAGTTCAGGGTCATGGCCAGTATTTCTACACTCTGATTCCCACATTGCATTATGGGTTCCAGTCTGTCCTTTTCTGGTTAGAAAAGGTAAATGTAAACCAGATGGAGGCAAAAAGGAGTAGTTTAAACTGTGTGAACCTGCCAGCTACCAGCTGCAGAGCACACATTTGGAAACAAAGCATGAAAACAGCCATTTTATTACATGCAGAAATAGTATATATAGCTATACTCTGTGTGCATTTATACCACAACATGCTAGAAAACAAAGTTAAATGATTAATTTTCATTCTCTTTTGCATCCAGAAAGTCACAATTCTTACAATACACTTCTTACAGCAGCCCTTGATTCAATATTAGGCGTGAATTAAATGGTAATTGGTAATCTTGGCGATCAGAGACAGTCTATGGAAAAAGGCTCTGGTTAGTAGTATATTCTGCCATAACAAGCTGTGTGCATATGACCTACCAGGCTGGCATCTGTTGCAGTCTACTGATGGTTTCTTTCCGTGGGAACCTGTCATCCTAAGCCTTCTAATAGACCTCAATGTTCACCAGGGCCCAGATCCTGGACCCATGGGATAACCTCCCCAGAAGACCAGTTCCGGGAATACACCATCAAAGTAGGATGTGCACTGTCCCACTGCAGTAATGTTACCGTAGGATGACCCTGTGTGGCGCAGCAGTAGTTGACGTGGTTATTGGAGTCTTTCATAAATCACCCTGGGTTATTATAAAGTCACCACATGTTGTGGTGGAATTACTGCACGCCACTGTAAAATAATCATAAACTGTTATATAGTTACCACAGGCTGTTGTAAAATGATCACAGATTGCCTTAGAATCACCATAAGATTTCCCTCATTGTCATAAAATTGTAAAAGTGCCTGTAAAAAGACCTCCACAGTAAATTTGTGAAGTGATTGTCATTGCCATCACACCTAGGCCCACCTGGTGACTGCCAAATAAAACATTCCTTTACAAGTGACCCGTTAGTGGGTCATGCGTCAGGCCTAATAGGAGCAGTGGCAGTGAATCGACTGTTTCAACAAGCTGCTGTCATTGTGTGGTACCCTCTATGCTCATATTGTAATCAGACATTACTAATCAATTAATGCCACAACCTTTAGCCAGTATCAAAAATCCATCTATCTTCCAGCTGCTTCTCGTGGTCAGGGTCAGGGGGGGCCAACTGGAGCCAATCCTGAGCAGCAGAGAGCACAAGACAGGGGCATACTCTGGGCGGGATGCAGTATCAAGAATATAAGCTTGTTTTCTCCTGAAAACAGAGAGTGGTGTGTGGCTGTGAATGTTCAGGCAGATCGTTTAAAAACACAACATGCATTTAAAACCATTTAAAATACTTTAGTTAATGCAAAACACATTGGTTTTAGTTTTGTAGTGCCATGCTTTTTGGTTCTTTTTGACCAAATGGAATATTCTGGAAAGCGTTACCCAACGGTCAATGTTATCATTTAGCTTTTTGTTTTTGGACAGCCTAGTTTTACAGAAAACACTGTCAATCAAATAAATGCATGGGAACAGCTACAGCAGACACAGGTCATGGATCTTAACTCCACTACACATCACGAAGATGCAAGATATCAAACACAGTGGTTACACCAATTAATTCTCCATTTATAGAAATACATAGGATTTTGTTTGTTTTCTCATGCCCTATCTTGCTCTCCTATAAGAGACACACACAGGGGAAGGTGAATATCGGGGTCACAGCATAAGGTCAGCCATTTATTGGGCACCCCTGGAGCAGTTTTTTGGGTTAGGGCCTTTGCTGAAGGGCCAAAAAAGTGTAGTTAATTATTTTGCCTGCTATGGGATTCAAATTCGTAACCTTCCTGGTAACAGGCATAGACTCCTACCCTGTGGAGCTACGCACGACCCAGAAACATAAGTAGGCAGTATTATGTTTTTACGATAATGTTTTCACTTTCATGTCCATCATGCATGTGCATGTCAGTGTTTTGCTGTAGATGTTGAGGAAAAATCCGGTCCACTGCTTTAAGAACGTGGCATGCTCTCCTCACATGTTTTATTGCAGCCAAGCTCAAAATGCATCAGATTAGGACAGATTTCCTGTGGCCTGTGAGCTCTGGAGACGAACCATACTGAGCTAAATTATATGGCTAATGGGGGAAAAAGAGAAGAAAACCTTGTCCCTTTCCTGCATCTCCTCCACACTCAGTGTCTTTTTGCCTCCAAAACCTCCCCTTTAAATGGCCACTGCCAAGGCTCCTTCCCTTTAACAGCCCAGTCAATCTGGAAACGGCAAATCCTTGTTCATGTAACTAACCTTACTGTGTTTACCAGTGAGCCAGTAGCATTAAGGTGTATTTGTAAAAATTACCTTGCCATGGAAACCGTCAGCAGCAAATTGGAAAGACGTCAAGGCTGACATTGACATTTGCATCTCTGTATTTAGTCTCCATAAGAACAAGATCAGTATATTTAAAGGAGATTAAATGTGATTGTTTTAAGTGGCTCAGATCCAGGTGGAGAATATAACTCTCATTAGTTGTACCAGGGGATGCTGCCTTATTCATGAAAAACAAGCCTATTTGCAAGTCTTCAAATGGGAAGCATGCGGTCCATTCCCACAGTGGAGTATAATGCAGTGTACTGTGGATGGTCCATTCCCACAGTGGAATATAATACAGTGTACTGTGGAGGGTCCAATCCCACAGTGGAGTATAATGCAGTGTGCCGTGGAGGGTCCAATCCCACAATGGAGTATAATGTAGTGTATTGTGGAGGGTCCATTCCAGCACTGGAGTGTAATGCAGTGTATTGTGCGGGGTCCATTCCCATAGTGGAGTATAATGCAGTGTATTGTGGAGGGGCCATTCCAGCATTGGAGTGTAATGCAGTGTATTGGGGGGGTCCATTCCCACAGTGAAGTATAATGCAGTGTATTGTGGAGGGTCAATTCCAGCACTGGAGTATAATGCAGTGTATTGTGCGGGGTCCATTCCCACAGTGGAGTGTAATGCAGTGCATTGTGGGGGCTCCATTCCCACAGTGGAGTGTAATGCAGTGTATTGTGGGAGCTCCATTCCAGCACTGGAGTATAACACAGTGTATTGTGGGGGGTCTATTACCACAGTGGAGTATAACACAGTGTATTGTGGAAGGTCCATTTCCACAGCGGAATATAATTCAGTCTATTGTGGAGGATCCATTCCTGTAATGGAAGGTCCATGCGGAGGGTTCATTCCCGTTGACCAGGGTGTCTGAGATGTTCAAAGTGACCTTTAAAAGCTCATAAGACATGTGCTGGGCCAAAGGAAGACACCTGCAGCCAGCCAGGGATGCCCAGACCAGCTGCAGGAGTATTAAGTGCTGACATCTGTAGAGAGAAGAGGAGATTTCTGAGCAATAAAAAGGGCTTCAATTTTAATGCTGCTCCTTTAATAACTACATTTTAACTAGGAGCCAGCCTGATATCGCCAACATGCTTATTTTAGATGTCCCCCCGCCCATGACAAAGCACCTAAATGAATAATATTTCTTAATGGTTAAGTTTTAGGGATCCATACTGAATGCATGGTGGGCCTTTTAGGAGGGTGGGTGAGTGGGGCACGACTGATCACAAGCAGGGGCATTGAGGGATTTTTTTTGTAAATTAAATGTAAATACTAAATGTACCATATACTAATATACTAAATAATGATAATGAACTGTCGGGTTATTTTCTAGAGAGTATTGCAAGTAACTCTCATGCATGTAACATTAATTTTAAAAATGATCACACTGCAGGACATTCCTAACGAAACTGTACACAGTCAGTCCAAACACACAATAAATACATCCGTATATTTACTGCTGATGGTCAGCGGAGGGTAATGCTGAGTTCAGTGGACAGTGCTGTGCATCCTGGGTTGGTGTGTATGTGTGTGTGTGTCTGTGTCTGTGTTATTTTGACCTTGTGGGGACATTTTTTTGGGTCTCCCCAAGGAGAAACTCATTTACATTTACATTTACAGCATTTAGCAGACGCTCTTATCCAGAGCGACGTACAACAGTGCTCGGTAGTCCTCGACTATTCTTCAATCTTGTAACGCTAGACTTGGATAACAACTGTCAGCTGACTAAGTTGCTGCCAGCTTGGTTACGCACCTAAAAACCCTGTTGAAGAAAGAATTTTAGTGCAGAGATAAGAGAATGTGTTAGTAGTTTTTTTTTTTGTTAATTTATGTAATATAAACATAACGTTTATATATAAGCTGGTTAGCCTCCAAGGTGTTCCTTGAAGAGGCGGGTCTTCAGACAGCATTTGAAGACAGGAAGGGACTCTGCCATTCTGATGGCAAGAGGAAGTTCATTCCACCACTTACATTTAAATGTAAATGTAAACGGAAATATGAATTCAATTTTATAAAAATCTGAAAATGCAATCAAAAAACTAAAAATGCCACGAGTTTTGTGTTTTGTTTGGTTACTTACGGTTTTGCATGTTTTTGTTAACCCCTAACCAAACTCAGTTACTACTGAAATACAAACCATGAACAAATATCATCGCTACTTCAGATAAGATGCGTCACAATTCATGAATGATGAACAAACATGAGATCAGTATTTCGCTTATGTATTCGTGACTTGTTCCTTCAGTAGTTCACAAAAGGTTTACAGAATTAATAGCTATAGTAACAAATATAGTAATTGCTTGAGATGAAAGATACGTCAAGATTTATTAATGATGAATGAACATGAGATCAGTATGTAACTAAGACTTAGCTTGTGGTTAATCACTATATAAGTAATAGCATTATATTATATTATTTATGCCCCATCAAGTAAAGTGTTACCGATAACTTTAACCCTTACCCAGTCCTAACCTTAAGGTTGTCATTGTTGGGATTAGGGATTTTCTCATAAGGATGAATGGACAGTCCTCAAAAAGATATGAATACAAACACGCACGTGTGTGTGTGTGTGTGTGTGTGTGTGTGTGTGTGTGGAGCTTGCATGTTTTCCTTATGTTGGCATGGCTTTTCCACTGCGGGTCAGTTAGGTGAATGGGCATCTCTGAATTATCCATGGGGTGCGATTATATGCCCTGTGTTGGACTGACATCCCATCTCAGGGGTTGTCAGGCTCAACCATGACCCTGCCCTGCAAAACTGCTCATGGGAGATGGATGGATGGATGGATGGATGGATGGATGGATGCTCAGTTGATTAATAAATAAACAGACAACAGGAATGCCTGACTGCCACACTGTGTGGACTGATTGCAGAGGCCCAGCTATAACAGGATGGTTTTCTGTAGTAAAATAAGGAACCTGCACCAACCCATTCAGTGTCAGGCCTCCATCAAGCTCAATTAACTGCAGTGAAGCCAATTCACTAGATCCTATGGGTGCTGACCCTCCATTCATACCCAGGTCCCTAAAAGTGGGTCAACCAGGAAGTCTGGTAGGGGGAGGGGAAATGACATCACTCTGAGGGTCTGAGGGGAAGGGAGGCAATGTGCATGAGCACACGTGAACTGCTATGCGACCTCTGTCTAATTGACTCGGACTGGGACGCAATAATTGTTTCTCCTTTATTCTTATTCCCAGTGATTGACACCCCTTCTGACCCCCATTTGCATCTCAAGGCCGCCTGAGTACGGCACCGTGATAAATGGGACGGCCAAAGTCTTGTAAAGCATGATTTTCCTCTCTTTGATTAGCGTGCTGCATCTGCCCTTGCAAAAAATGTACAGCTGCCCTATTCAGATACCTTTAAGAGGTTCTTAAAAATTGCTTTTTCTTTTGCTGTCCTAAATTTTCCATGCCCCTGTTTCCTTTATCCTAAATCCTGGATGGAGCTGCCCTTGCCGAACGTCTGTGAGCGGCCAGCACACAGAGTAATGTTACCCGCCTGGAGGCGCTAACGCTCAGAGAGAATTGTAGGGAATTATAACACCGCAATACACCACATCAACCACCTCTGCTAGGCCTCACATCCAGAGGCCTGGGGTCTGAGATAGTCTGACAGGGGGGTCCAGGATGGTATTTTCTCAGGGCATCCAGAATCTCTCGGTATGCCCCTGTTCCCATCAGCTACAGGCCTGCACCAATATAGGATAGGTTCCAGTTCCTATGAGGAGGTCTCCTGCCTCATACTTGTATCCTTATGATAGATTCCCAATGACCAAAGAAGAACAATCCTTAATCACCAAGAGTTTGTTTCATTCAGTGTAGCTATTTGCAAAGAACAGAGGTATAATTATAATTCTTTCTTCTGGACAAATCAATGAGTTTCTTTTTTTAAGATACATGAATGTAATTATAGATCAGGGAAAACAAACATGCTTAAATAAAGTTGCCACGGAAACGTTAAACCTGACGATGCATGCTGTTCGATAACCGTGCTCATGTTTACAGGGTTTTTTTTGGCTGAATAAACCAGGGAACGGCACTTCATCTTAGCCTGTGACACAGAGCCGAAATCGAGGAGAGAGATGTCGTTTAAACGCTCGGCAGGGTGGGGCCACGACCCCAGGGGTCGGGGCCTCTCGAATCCTGCCTCATTTGGATGGGCACGGATGGAGGAGAAACGGCCCAATCATCTGTCTCTTGAGAGGAGGGTCAGACAAGGAGGCTCCAAGTGAGGATGTACAAATGAGATTCCTGTCCGGGGCCCGTTCTGATCAGTAGCAGATTGCGGTATTGATCTAACGTCAGAGGCAGGGAGATGCCATGATTGAGTAGAAGTGTGTACATGATCGAAACTGAGCCTGGGTGCCCCATTCGCTGCCTTTCTAATAACAACGTGGGAAGCTCCCCGTACCTACCTGCCCAGGCTGTCCCTCTCTACTGCCTTCTTGGACCTAGACACTCTCAGGAATCCTGTTTGCACCTACACACACACACACACACACACACACGCACGCTAGCCCGTCTCACTGGTACACAAGCGCAACTTGCCAGTCCGGCCGACGGGATGCAATATTTGTGCCTCAGATTAATCGCTTATCAGTTCGGAGGGTGTGAGATGTGAAGAAGATGACAGAGGATCCTACAGTAACGTCCTGAAGCAATTTGTGCCTGGGATATTTAGATGGGAGCCGGACATCACAGATTGGTTATTATGGCCCCCACGGGGCACCCCTGGGGAGTGGCCTCTGAACATAATTCAGTCACCTGGGGGGGGGGGGGGAGGGACCCGCAGGAAGAGGGTAATGAATGCAATTTTGACTGGAAGAGAAATCGCGGACGGATTTTACCCACTCAGTGCTGGCAGATCTTGCTGTGAGTTATGTCACGCTTGCTAGCCAGGTACGCTAACTCCAGGAGGATTGATTTTAATTTAAGAAATTAAATAAAAAGTTTGACGAATTGGAATTTTTTTTCTCTCCCAAACCAGCCGTGGCCTTTTTAAGTCAGAAGTAACATTAAACCTCATAAAAGGGGCCAACGAACCACCTCCAAATATATGGAGAAACTACTGCTGCAATGCTAACTGCGAGCTCGCGCTCGTTAACATGCCACGATAAACAGCTGGCCTCACATTCACCCAGCTGCAGTGTTCGATGTGTGAGTGACCCGTGTCAAGGGCATCCGTGTCACACAAAAGACAGACTCGGATTGGTTTTATCAAGAAGCTGAAGCTATAAAGAGCTGGGATATGTTTCTTTGTCTCATTTACAGCAGGACTGCAAGGTCCCATCTGCTTTGAGGCAAGATTCTCGGAGCAATCTTTGATTTAGCTGAAAAACTATTACTTGGAGAAGAACTCCACTAATGGATCTTCAAGAGCTCATTTGTCTGAGGCAATTATTCCAAAGAAACACCAACGGAAGCCTAGGATTTCTTAAACGTGGGAGAATATTAAATGTTTGAGATGAATACTTATGGCTGAAAGGGCACAAAATAGGAGGTTATTTTCTTTGTTATTCCTTCTGGATTTTTTTCTTCATTCTTGAATTGCAAACGGCATTAATGCATCACCTGGGCAAGCTAAGGACCCAGCAGACGCAGGGCGGGGGAGGTGTCACATCGATACAGATGTGGAAAGGAAGATGATGACTGTCCATCCCCTCGGTGGCCAGGAGCCCAGGGTCACACCCCACCCCTGACTCAACTGAAAAAGTTCGTTCCCAGTTCTGCCACAACAGTGAAATATAGTGTCCCATCATGTAGAATCCGCTGTTCCGCTTTTATCCATTGAAAGGTTTTTGGAGCACCATAAATCCTTCCAGAGGAGCAGAGAGGAGCCACGCCATGCCCCTGCTCCTCATGTGCACAGTCACCATCGTTTCCCTCCTGTGTGCTCATCAGGAAACAGTGAGGCAGCTGGCCTTTGGGAGCACGACACCAGTTTCAGGGCAAAAACTGTGCAGTGTGACATCTGCAGTGAAAATCCCAGGGTATGGAGCCTGGGACTCTGTAAATTACGTATGGGGGTGGTGTGCCTTTGATCGGAAGGTCGCTGGCTCAACTTGCAGAGTTGGCTGACTGATATCACTGTTGGGCCCTAGAATGAGGCCCTTAACCCCCTGAATGCTCCAGGGACTGGCTGACCCCTGCTTTCTCAATTACACGTCACTTTGGATACAAGAGTTTGCTAAATAAATAAAATGTACAATAAGTACAGCTATCAGGGTTGCCAAGAGCGGGTATGGATACCCCAGCATAATCCAAGAGGCCATTTCATAGACTGCAGAAAGCTATGATGCAATGACAGTATGGCTATACTCCAAGGCCACAAGATGAGATTTGCCTTAAAAATATGCTGAATTTGCTATCTTAACTGCATGTCGGGTTTTTGTAATGCTGATATATTGTTCTGTTATGTGTCGCAGTATAAATCCTAACAACAACTCCAGAAGTAAAATTCCGAGTCAAAACAGAAATTCGCAGGAAGCGTAAATGTGGTTACTTACAGAGTCACAGGAGAAAGGAGCGCTTTTTGTGTTCTTGTTTCAATTACCATGCTAACCCGCCCCTGACACCCCGCTAAAAAACAGCCATGGCAATTAAAACATCAACACACCAGCCCTTCCCCCCCAAATTGAGGCTGATGGTGGCCCAACCAAGAAATGTCCTCCAGGTGAGCCCAAGGGCAAGGGGGGGCCCTGAAGGGGAGATACGGCGACGTGGGGTGGGGAGCTGGGTGGTTCACATCTTCTCACCTATACCTCAAAGCCGCAACCCATCCCTGCGGGTACGATTTAGCGGCTGCTCCCCGGTAGGAGGTGAGATGGTATTTTCCGTAGGGTTCTTATTATGGCTCTTAATGAAGTCATAGCAGCGAAATAACGGCACGAAATTTAATTTGTGGCGTCACTAAGTTGCCAAGGTCAATGGGGCAAATAACCCTTATTACTCACCCGGGAGGAAGTGGCACCATTTTTTACCCGAGTGAGTCGTGTAATGCAGACCTGCTCGTGACCAAAAGCCACGTCGACAACCTCCCATGGCACGGTGACGGTATTTTAGCATGGGGGCGCTCTCAGATTGCACTGCCTGAGCCTCTCAGATGAAGGAGACACTGTCAGTGCGTAGTTTGTGATTAAGGGCAGCTCTGAAATTATTCTTCGTTTAGCAACAAATCCCAAGAAGCCCTTTATTAGGGAACTTCTGTTGTACATTTGTTTATATATGACTGTTCTGCTGGCAAATCGGTAGTGCCGATGGAAAGGGAAAAGAAAAAAAGTCAGGTACACACAGCCAAAGTGAAACTTTTAGCTCTGTTACTTGAGAATATTCTTCAGAATCAATTAACTCAGTATAAACTAGCATGTTTATCCCCTCTGGAGAGATTTCTTAGTTAAATTTGGACTAATTAAAGAGTGCTTGAATCATTCTTCTGTTTAGATGCCACCAAAATCCTGGAGAACTTGGAAAAACAGCTCCTAGTTAGGATTCAGATGGGAAATTATTCCCAGAAATGTGTTTTTATGAATATTCATCAGCCTTGGGTTCCCAGTGTTTTCACTGAACCACAGATACACAAATCACCATGAAAATGTTGGAATTTTCCAACCCCAGATTCACCTTTATGAGCTCCTATAATTGTCAGCCTCCTAAAGATTTTGTGTTCTTCCATGGACAGCTGCCATGAAGAGGCAGTGGTTTTTTTCCCAAATAACTCCTTTCTGTAATCACCGAGAGACACTTACTCTGACGTAACCAGGAAACATGTTTTTCCGGATTTGTCCTGGAAGAGTTTCCATCCTGGGCAAATTCATCCAGTGCAAATTGTCAGCGTTTTCTTGACCGCAGTTAAGGCTGCACAGGATTCTGATTTTCTTCTCTTAATTGAAATGCACCTTTTGAAAATGACATTCCCACATTTCACAATCCATGGCTCCCTTATCTTCAGTTTCCCATGGATCCTTGGTGCTGCGGGAAGGTAATCTAAATGATGGCGAAATGCTCCCTGGGAATTGTATGAAATTTCCGACTGCCAGCTTCATCCACTGGCCAAGGAAATGAAATACGAAAGTACTTATAAAACGAGAGTAAGTGCTGTTTGGGGTGTTCCTAAATTTAGCAAGGTGAGCGGTGGTAAGTGATCACGTTCTGCTGGAATCCTTCCTTTGGAGGGAGGGGTGCCCTGCTGATTCAGCGCATGGGGGTTTTGCCTCTGGGTCCAGCGAATTAGGCACGAGCCCCATGTGTTTGCAAGCCACTCGGATGAATCGTCGACCTTAGATGTTCTGTTTGAGAGGAGATGTTAGGGGGTGGGGGGGTGGAGCGTGATAGAACAATATCTCTGTCCTGTGCCCTCTGACTTTTAGGATAGGCTCGGAAATACAGCAACTTTAATTAGACAGATGGGTAGTGTCAGGAAATGCAAGAGCATGTATGGCTAACAGTCTACCAGCAGCCACAGACGTTTGCCGATGCTGCTTGGCGAGGCGAGGGGCATGGGCGTGGCCGGGGCAGCTATCTCTCTCCCTGGCCCGCCGAGCACTCGCCCGTGGTGCTCTCCAAGCTGTCATAGGGCATTAGATAACAAGCGAGTGCCATTAGCGTCGCTAAACCGCTCATTAGAGTCGAGAGCCCAGGAAGCCTGGAGCCTCCCATCTTTTTCCACCACACTCCTGTTGGCGTGGAAACACCAGGCAGATGTCCAACCAGCACCGGTCTATCTATATATATATATTACAATTACAGACGGTGAAGTGAGCCATTATGAAGTGAGCGTGACCTCAAGCCATGCGATGATGTCACCGGCGTGAAATACCAGGTGCCCAGGCGTGAACTGCAGTCACTCCGAGACTGTGAAATGTAATAATTAGCACACTTAATTAGCTGTCTTCCTGGGCCCCAGACTCGTCAGTGTGATGGAATGCCATGCCTGTTTAATGGTGAGATCACCCACCCCCCCGAAATACAACCTTCCATCACCCCCCGAGGAATTGGAATCAGATCGTAGGGAGTAGGGGGGTCCATCTCTATGACCCTTATAAGTGGGGTGGGAGGGGAGGGGGCATTAGCGTGGGGCAGTATCCCACCCCTTTCAGAGTTGCAGCCCTTTGCCTTGACTTGTGTGCCCAGTGTCGGTTATATAGCAATTAAAAGCAGCCCTGTGATTGGCTTAAGCAGAGAGCTCCACCTACACCGCAGCCCTGTGATTGGCTTAAGCAGAGAGCTCCACCTACACTGCAGCCCTGTGATTGGCTTAAGCAGAGAGCTTCACCTACACTGCAGGCCTGTGAATCTGAACCTCTGAAGGGTTGCTGACAGGGCACCCTAGGGCCGAACCCCAACTCATGATGTCGGGGTGGGGGTGGAGGGGGCACTTGTCTAGTTCCTCAGGCACTTGATCTGAGTTATTACATAAAATTAGTATCATGTATAATTATAACACACACAAGTCAATCTATGCAAAAAAGTGCCCCTTAGATTAAATTAAATTCCAGATTGTATTCCTATTCCAGATTCTTAGGATCTTAGAAAAATGTGACCCAGGATAACAGAAATCAGCAGCAGGCTCCTTGAGAAGCAGCCCGGCTGGAGTGATGGCCTCATGGGCATCTTCAGGGTCATAGTGTCCTGGGAGTGGATATGAATGGACCCATGCTATCAAAGTGTGAAGCTGGGGGAGGGGGCAACTCCAACAATGACAGGTTCAAGAATAGTGAGATACTTCCTGATACTAGGCTGGCTTCTGAGTCTGACATATGGATACCACAGACTCGGCCTTCTGTGGAACTTATGCATGGTGCCTATTCCAGGATGCAGAGGGCAGAAGGCTGGGTTACATCCTGAATGGGATGCCAGTTCATCACAGGGAACATCACTCACAGTCCCACTGAACTGATTCTGCTATGGTACACTTTCCTAGACACTTTGTTATCCACTTCTGTGTTTCCAAGGTTGTCAATAGTGTTCTAATAATAAGAAATTATAAATAAACACATTCAGCAGCCTGTTAGAGAGAGCCGCGGGAGAGTAGTATATCAAACCCACCAATGTGCAGTCAATATGTATCTCTGTAACCCCAAAGTATTCTGGGTATAACCATGAATTTGTTTCCAGTCACACAAGTTTGTGCTTATTAGATGGGTCCAGTGATGTAAATCGTTCATTTTCGGCATCATTAAGAACGGGTGTCAGACGTGAAATGTACCGCCCCCGACTTGCGAATTGCCGTCTTCCGGGTGCATCTGTCTGGCAGCAGAGACCATCAAGGACGATGAGCCGTTCCAGCAGACACTGTTTTGTGACATGTCGAGCACGTGCTCTAAGAAGCGATGCGTGGAGGTCAGGGGTGATGTGCCACTGGAAGTAAGGAAATCTCCACAATGGCAGAATCCCGCATTTTCACTGTCAACCTTGGAAGGGAGTACAGACTCTGTTTTAGAAATGCCCACCACTACTCAGCCTCTCTTTTTTAACCGAGGGTGTGCAGTGAACCTCTTAATGGCGTATACGAAAGTGAAGAGTTCGCTGTATTTCCTTTGAGAACATTACAGTCTTAAACAAAGTATGTATGGTGTTTGTCCACTTTGATAAAGCGTCGTCTATAACCAAGGTTGCCCAGTTCCATTTCGTAATCGTTTGGAACAACCACATTGTTTGCAGAGGCCAGTTTTTGAATCCGTCATAGATGGGGCTCTAGATCTGTCAAGGCTTTCATTTTTGTTTCCCAGGCGTTTGTCGGAGAGGCGTATTGAGAAGATGCAATCTGTTTGGATGGAGATGGCATTGTTGCCAACGCGAATAAAGCCTATTGAGTAACACATTACTCTCTGCAGCATCTGGATTGTGTCCTTTACTGCATATTTCCCAGATTAAAACACAAGTGTATTTGTCATTGGAGAAAACCTTAAGTAAATGCATGCATGATGGACCAATTCAATCCACATTGCGTGTCAGATGTGTACCATGTGCTATACAGTCCAGTAAAATAAAGATCGTTGAATGGCGCCTTAAATGGCACTTAACAATGGGAACAAAGGGAAGTTTTTAGTAGTAACAGCATTGGCAGCACTGTGTATCTTGGCACCCGTGGCACAATCGCACACCGTCTCAAACTAGTTCCCATTAATTTGATTGCAAGGCATTACCAGCCAGTCACAGCTGAATCAGACTCTGGGATAGGCGTCTTTGTCTGAGGTCTGAGGGGTCAAAGAGGAGCTTTAAAGAAACATGTCCTTCAAAAGTAACAAGACACACCACCATTCTTCCAGTTCTTTGCAGTTTCTTTGGCCTTATGAAGGTCATTCTTCAGCCTTCTGTTTTCTTATTAAAAGCTCCTTTATTAGTGTCTAAATAAGAACACAAAGCAATACTAAAGGCAGCCTGCAGAACAAGGCTGGTGCAGATAGAGGGAGAGCAGTTATTCCGCCATAAGAATGAGTCGTAACAATCAAAAGGGAAAGGCCTCTTATGGTGTACAAAATAGGGCTTTTTCTTCTAAGTCGCTCTGTTTGATTCTCAACCGATGTAAGACATGGCAGTGCCGGATTGACAGCAAGGATTAAAAGATATTTTCCTATTCAGTTGAAGTAAATTGGTTTCGGATTAAAGCTGATTGATTGCCATTCAGGTATACGCGAGTCAGTGAGAGACGTTCAGCCAGAACACAGGAATTTGAGTGCAACTACTGTTGGATACCAACTCAGATAAAATCAGTCGACATTCAAAGGCGGGTAATAATTACCCGTGATTCCATAGCCTCTATATATAAGTGGAGCATATAATGTTTCCCTTAAAGGTAATTTAAAGTCACAAGGCAGTATCATGGAAGTATAGGGTTGCACTTGGTTATAATTTATAGGTTGTTTCTAATTTTCTGATACTTCCTAAGGTCTCAGTTCAAGTGTTTAAAATCTGCCAAAATAACCACATTTATCAGTACTTGTTGTACTTTTTACATCATTCCTTACACTGACATCGACTCCTGTACTTTTCATATATTTATCACATATGCACATTGTATATATATCAACTGTATGGAATGTGACCACTGTCTTGTCTTAACTGTATGTCCTGCATACATGAGTCACAGACAACTGCAGACAAATTACCTGTTTGTGTGAACATACTCTGATTTAACATACTTTGCTTAGGATGACTTTTGTATCACTTTTTTTTTTCAAGCTGACCGGCAGTGCACCATTATAGCAATGTTAATTAGCTCATGGGAGTATTACTTACACAAAGAAATTCTGAGAGCGGAATGAGAAATGATCTGTGATGTGAAGAGTAGTGGGTCCAAGCAAGTTGAAGAGTCAGGACCAAGACATTTCATTGTTTGGTCCCGCCTTTTCTAGTAACGTGGACCCACCTCTGCTACAATCTGATTGGTTATCTCTTTGAACCAATCATTTTATGTTCTGCCCTCAGAACATTTTTGTGTAAATATAACTCCCATGAGTTGTTAATTAATCCATCCATCCATCCATCTATCAATCTGCCCATCCTCCATAACTGCTTATTCAATACAGGGACTGAGAGAGCCAGCAGCCCATCCCGGGCAGCACAGAACAAAAAGCATGAACATTAATTAAGACAGAATTAAGTAATGCATCACACTTATAATATACAGAAACTCTTAAAATATCCAATCTCAGGTTGCTGGTGAATAAGCTGTGGATTTAAAAGATAAACACTACTGCCATAATAGCAGTCTGCAGCTTACGGGGTCGACTTGAACTTCTACGCTTTCATTATCCAGGACTAACACCAGCGGGTTCGTGGGTTGGTACCCTGGGTCTCTGCAGTAAGGAGATGGGTGAGGGATCAGTCGCTCATATTTAGCTGCTATTTAATTTTCAGTGGGGGGAAAGAAAACAAGAATGGGGGTGTCGTGGGCAGGCTGTCAGATCTGCGGATGTCACAGGATGCCGGGATATGAAAGGCTGGGTTCCACGCGTGCGGGTAACTGTCAGCAGATCCGAGGAATTGAGTCGTTCATTTGCAACGCCGTTCCACCTTTGTGTTCCGCCAGAATCTCCCCCACCCCCCCGACACACTAACAAATCAATATGCCTGTGTTTTCGAGCCTAAAAGACGACGTGTGTTCCAGAAGTGCTATTTGTACATCAGAGACGGTGCTTGGAGGCGCGTAAAAAGACACAACTAGCATTCTCTAGATCCACGTCACGCAAATTTGAGGCAGTTACATTCTCTCTCATGGGCCTGGACACCTGCGTGTCATTGTGTAACAGCGCAGCAGAGGCAGGCTTGCGATTAATCTACATTTCACTGCTGACATCGAGAACGTACCTGACGGGGAATCCTAGTGTTTCATTCTGTTTCCTCACCGGAATCTTCTGGAACGATGTCGGTCTAAAATCACTGCCATTTTCGATGCCAGTGTTTCTGAAACTGGTCCTTGGGCACCCCAGACAGTCCATGCTTTTGCAAAAATGTGAACTGTCTATCAGGAAGCTCTCTGGCAAAGATTGTCTGGCAAAAAAGTGGACTATATGGAGCTCCCCAAAGAATAGGTTGGGAAGCACTGCTTCGTGCAATAGATCAGCCCTCTGATTTTTCACCCCTGGATGTGCTGGTAGAGAATGGACCTAATGACCATCTGGTGATAGCTGATTATTTTGTAGAAGTACAGGTACATTAGAATGCTTCTTTTCACAAACCCCATCTTTCTTTCCTTTGAGACAAACACACACATATATACAGTTGAGAATGAAGCTTGGGGGCCAGATGCTGCACTCAGATGAATCTCTGGCTCCCCTGAGGCATTTCAGGGGGTTAAGGGCTTTGCTCAAGGGCCTGAAGAAAATGTGACTATTCTATGAAGGATGGGATTCGAACTGGTGACCTACTGAGCCACAACCCAACCCCCCCACCCGCAAAGTTTTTGTGTCACATGTAAATTGGCTTTCCGAACGACAGGTACACTGAGTAGATTGGCAGATTGTGACAGCAGGGTCACCCATGTGACAGTACTCAGTCAAGCGAGTCTCTCTTTCAGCTCAGAACCAAGCCTTCACAGGACACTTGCATCACAGACCCAAACTCACTCACAAAGTCACATTCAGATCTTTAATAGCATTTCTCTTTCATTTAAAATTCTGACCTACAGATGTATCCAGTCAAATGTCCATTACCATCCAAAAATATCATTCTGTGATATTATATGTGTTCATATTTTGACCTCTTACACCAAATTAATGATGTGCACTTAATAAGTTACATCATCTCCTGCCTCACTTTCACCTTGCCTGTAAGTGTCACACAGTAGTCAGTGCAGACAGCAGAAACGGCTGCTTTTCTTGCTGTCCGTCCCCCGGCTCTGTGGCTGAGGCATCCGGGCCTCGACTCCTCTAGCCACATGTCGGACCTTCGGCTGCTTCATTCATATCCGCAAACTGTTCTGGGTCGACTGCCCCCCCCCGCCCCACAAAGAGGTCTGCTTCCTAAACTACTTACATTTCTAATATTATTTTTCTTTTCCGGTTGACCTTGCGTTTCTATAACCTGCTGAGAACATGCAGTGAAATCGTTAACAAACATCCCTCCCTGTTCTCTGTACCCTTGGCAGCCACCAGAGTCAGCCTTCAGAAGCTGTGAATGGGCCGTCCTTGGATATTATTATCACAGGTCCAGGTGGAGAGGTAGACCTGTCTATTATACCAAAATCCTCCTGTATTTAAGAGCAATAAAACATAATCCATCCGTCGGTGCCCTAGACTGACTTTCCAGTACAGGGTCATGGGGAATCCGGAATCTGTCCCAGGGTGCATGCGGTAATTTAGCCTGGGTGCCAGTCCTTTGCAGGCTGCACACATATATTAACAATTTAGAGATTCCAGATCACCAAACTGCATGTGTTTGAACTGATGGAAGAAATCAGAGCAGCCAGAGATGAGGCACCACACACAGAGCTTTGAATCCTCATCCCTACAGGTGAGACCCAACAGTATTACCCATTTCACCACTCATTTCAATGCTATGACTATCAAAAAATTGCCAGTAATATTAGGAAGGTTGATCATCATTCAACTGCCTTCCTGTCCATGGTGTACCCCAGGTGGTGATGGGCCCCAGGCCCCGCAGCAATCCTGACCAGGAGAAGCAGTTGAACCGGACACTTACAATCCTATTACTTGGCCATTGCTTTCATCATAAGCACCTAACAATGGACCCTATTTAGATCTTTCACTTTGGCAGCATGGTAGCACAGTGGTTAGCACTGTTGCCTCACACCTCTGGGACTAGGGTTTGGGTTTCTGCCATGGCCCCGTGGCATAAACTGTAAAGCATGCCACTCCCCCACACAGTGGCAGAGCAGCTGGGAATAGGGGACCTACAGGGATTGGGCACAGGGGCTGAAAGCTGTGCATGTCTGCCGCAGCTATCCATGACTTCCTACCTGTAAACACCTGAATATGGAGGGTTATATGTCACCATACCAGAAGCAGCAGGGCTTAGGTGTAGGATCATACTGCTCTACTGCCAAACGTGAAAGCAGAGCTAAATGGATGTCGAGAGAATTCCTTTTTTCCACTCAGCGAACGTCTCACGGCGTTTTCAGAAGCCGTGCTCCTGTAAACAATCGGCACGATCTGCTAACTTTGTTCTCTGCCTTTGTCGAGCTGGGACCGCGGGAGGCTCCCTCAGCCGATGTCTCACGTGCCTCTCGAACCGTGTTGTGCTCCCACGCGGATCGCGAGCGCCGCTTTCCGCAGCCGAGCGCAGGTCTCTTCCGTGTCAGTCTCTCTAACGATGCAGCCTCAGATGTAGCCCTCACCGGCTCTCTCCACCCCTCGTTTACGAAAAAAAGATGTTCTAATATTCAATCCCCGACATCAAAACAACTGAAAAAAAATGCAACGTTGGCGCTAATAACTTCATATTTATGTAACTCTTTTTATCCGGTGTCTTTGAGCACACCGCAGTCAGCATCTAACTCCATATGTCATATTACCCATAATCCCTTGTCCTCATACTTGCTCTACAGTGCTGGTGACAGCCATAGGCCCACTGAGCAGAATGTGTCCCCCTGTCTGGGATGAAACCTCCTTCCTAAGCTTCACCCCCCTCCCCCCATGTTGGATGTATATATAGAGCATGTCATGCTTTTCCAGCACGTTTTACGATACATGGTTAACAGGTGTAATGGCAGCTGGATGGTGGAACCCCTTCATCACAGCCCAGTGCACTGCACGTAAGAAGCATCACCTCTCCTTTCCACATGCAGCTGGGCTAAACCAAAGCTCTGTGCTCAGGGCCGGATTAACTTCTCTGGGGTCCCTAGGCTGACATAGCTAAGTGGCCCCTAAGCGGGCCACTTGAATGACTTTTTGTAGGTGAAGGAGAAACAAGAGAGAATGATATGGATAAGATTTGTCAGTCGGGTGGGGGAGGTGCTGACAGTAAAATTTTTCGAGGCAGGATGGGGCCCCTGTTTTGCTCAGTGGGGCCCCTGATTTGTCCTGGGGCCTAGGCTGTACTGTAGCATATGCATTAAGACCTAAGCGACACCAGGACACTCTACACAGAGAACCTCCTCAATATCAGAACCACCACTGGGGGGGGGGGGGCACATGAGCGTCAGTTAAAACCACCACCCTTTGAGATGGCGAATCCGCTATCTTCCCTCAGAGGCACACCTGTGCAAGAGCATGCAGGCTGGGCGTGCAGGTGAGAGGGGCATTAACAGGAGCCCACCTCCCCATCGCGTTAACAGACACAGTCATTGTACGACAGTGTTCCCACTAAACCATCATGGATTAAAAATGAAAAAAAATGCAGGAACCACAATTTGCAGCACACTCTTCATATGTTTAAAATATGCAAACAAGCGCAGAGTTATACATGGGGCAAACATTGCCCATTAGCAAAAGGACTTGACAGCGCCAATCTCCTGTCCCCCCTGCCTATGCCTGTGAATTCTGTTTTATATGTATACACGTTTTTTTTGTGGGAGCAGCTTCATTGAGTGAAAATGACTCAGAGGGGCTGGGGGAGATTTTGCTAATGGCAGCTTCTTTGGCCTCCTCTCTGGCCCAGGACAACGCAAGGTCGAGGTCAGCCTTTGTGTCGCTAAAGGAACGAAACACATAACTTGTTGACCGTCATTCTGTACCTGGCATTCCCTCGCCAAATTGACAAACAGACACAGCAGTAAATTATAATATTATGATGAATACGCTTGTCCCCAGATCCCATTAAATTATTTTATGTTGTGGCTGTCCGTATTATGCCCATTTACAGATCGCCTATTTTTCACTCATTCATGTGGATCTGCGCAAATGTGATGTGTCTAAGGGGAGGCCCACAGACCTGATCAGCATTAAGACCTAAGCAACACCAGGACACTCTACACAGAGAACCTCCTTGATATCAGAACCACCACTAGGGGGGCGACATGAGCGTCAGTTAAAACTGCCACCCTTTGAGATGGCGAATCCGCTATCTTCCCTCAGAGGCACACCCGTGCAAGAGCGTGCAGGCTGGGCGTGCAGGTGAGAGGGGCATTAACAGGGGCCCACCTCCCCATCGCGTTAACAGACACAGTCACTGTACAACAGTGTTCCCACTAAACCATCATGGGTTATAAATGAAAAAAAATGCAGGAACCACAATTTGCAGCACACTCTTCATATGTTTAAAATACACAAACAAGCGCAGAGTTATACATGGGGCAAACATTGCCCATTAGCAAAAGGACTTGACAGCGCCAATCTCCTGTCCCCCCCACCCCCCTTTTGGTGCCACACAAAAAAAAAATGTCTCCTCTTTTAAGTGCAAAACCATAACATTACCATTTCCCAGAGTGCTTTCTGTTTTAGCCAGCTTTCTAATTAGAGTGGTGATAACAGTACCATTGATTGGCATTATAAAAGAATGTCTTTGGCTCCATCTGTCCCAGGTGAGCTACGTCACTTTCCCTCCTCCCTGCGTGTTCCTCTTCACCGTTTCAGAGCATTACCTCCCTCCCCCCCCTTTACTGTTCCTCAAAGTTTCCATCAGAGGAATTAATAAAGATAAAAAGCCATTATGAAAAAAACAGGTCTCCTCTGACACATCTTATCATTACAACCTTTTATCAAAAGTACAAACTATACAAGTAAGTTTTTTTTCCTCCCCCCTGCCTCCGTCTTACTCTCTCTCTCCCTCGCTTTTCTCCCACACTGTTTCAAAACAGGAGAGAAAAAGGGGGAGCGAGAGGGAAAAAGAGAGATTGAGCTCTGCCAATGGAGCGAATGCGCTATTAAATCTGGCTTCACTACAAAGGTTAGCAGATCCAACTGTCAATACTGTCAGAGACGAGGAGTCATGGGTGGGGGGGCCCCGGGGAGAGTTCTCTTTTCTTTGTGAAGGGCAGGGCGCCCTGGAATGGGTTCGCCCCGAGATAGGGGCC
>JAAGVU020000001.1:31144408-31154956 GCA_011763525.2 Mormyrus iriodes
GTACCAGGCTGGTGGGGGGGGGCGCACGAAGGGGGGGTTGCTTTGTGAGAAAGAGATACTTTGATATTTTGGAATGTTAGAAGGGTGAATGTGAAAAATTGGAGGTTGGGGATCTAATTACCCGACCATAATTGGGGGCTAGGGAATAGGCTGCCGTCCTCTCAACTCACTGCAGATCAATTATGTTAAGAGAACATCTGTAAGTAGAACTTAATGAGGTCCATTAGAGCAACATGTACTGCCTTCTCTAACAGTACTTGTCAGCTTCTTGGATGAGTTGGAGGAGGCTGCTGTATAGGGACCTAGAGGAGAGCTTAAATATGGGGAGGAGGTGAGGCGGCCCGCTCAGGTCTGTCTCACGCAGCAGCGGGGTGCAGAGAGAGAGGGAGAGAGAGAGAGAAATAGGAGGAGAGAGATACAGAGGAGACAGGGGCAGGTGGCGGCTTGCTGTCCCAAAGACTGCTCCCGAAAGAAAGCCTGGCACCGGCCATTACGCCGTGACCATCGCCGTGACCTGAGGTGACACTGCTACCCCCCCTTCCCCTTCGAATCCGCCACCCCACATTCGGAAATCCCTGCTGGACCGAACTTGCCCTGGTATCTGTATCGACTTTATCTCTATCGAGTTGCACCTTCTCTCCTTTAACGCTTTAAAACGACAACAGTGAAGGACAGAGTCGGCAAGAGAGGACGAGAAGGAGAGAAAAACAGAGGGATGGCTGTTTAGGTCAGATTCCTTTGCTTTTCTTAAACGAAGCCAGGAAGCAGGAAAATCTATAAGGCTTGCTCGTTTTTTCCCCCCAAAAACTTCAGCTCCCGAGAAAGTCCAGGCAAACATTTAACAACTTCGCATCTCTTCTTCCTGCCGAAGGCCCCCCTTTCAGAAAAGGTAGGTTATTTATTTCCCTTTGTGTGCCGCCGGATTGGTCCGCGTTACCGGGGCTTTCCATATTTGGAGAAGGAGGATTTTAAAAAGGAGGATTAAGCAGGTGCTTCTATGAAAATGAAAAGTCCTGACGGGGAGCTAAAAGGCGGCCCGGGATAGGCTAATCGGAGCAGGAAATAGCTCTTTACTGCGGCCCTTTTGGGAAAAAAATTCCCCTTGAGACGGAGTAATTAAACTCTTAATTTACTCACGGGAGAAAAAGAAACAGCTTGCCTTGTGCGAGACAACCTTTGGCTGTGGTGGCAGCATTAAGCCGGAGCTTTTTTCACTCTATTTTTGCCCCCCCATGTCTATTGGGAAGGAGAGAGAGAGAGAAAGAGAGAGAGGCTGCAGCCCAGTGTGTTCTGGGGGGGGGGGGCAACGAAATAACAAGCAGACCGTTAATGATGTCCTTTTGCGAAGGTGTCAGCGGAAAACGATTATATTCCCGGCTCCCGTAGGCTGGATCGCGGCCGGCGTACCGTCGCCGGCACCCGGCTGAGATCACCTCCTCCAAATCCACCCGGATACTTTACCTTCACGCTCTCCCCTCTTCTTTCAATATGTTTTCCTCTGTGAATAATTCATGTGATTATAAGAGCGAAGGAGGGCAGAAATGGAAGAGGGGGTTAGATCCCCCTTCATCTTCTCTCTTCCAACCCCCGTCTTTTTTTCCTCTGTTGCATGGTTTAAAACATTTGAAAATTGCACGATCGGGAAGATAGCCCACTCTAGAATAATTTAATTCATGACAAAACCTAATTACTGGCAGGTAATACCCTGTCAACTTTAATGCATTTCATCACTAATAATGAAAAGAGTATTTCATGACCCGTCTAATTGCCGTTACATTTTAGGCTGGAAATGAACGGCGTGGAGCCGTAAGTTAACCACCGGTTCTGATTTTCTCCCTTAAAATGTGCCATGGCATCTAATTTAGCCGTTTATTTTTCTTCCTTTTATGTCTGAAAAAACGCGGAGGTTTACACACCCAGCACATGGAGCGCTCCTGCTCTCACGGAAAACTGGGAGGGGGGGTATACTTCACATAAGCTTTGGGATAATAGCAAATGGACACTTAGGTGCGGCGGGATGACGGGGCGTCCCATTAAAGGGGGCTCATCCAGCGGAGGGAGCTACTAGCACCTTGGAGGGCCAGACTGAGCTCCATTTACCAACGGGCTGATGTTAGGGTTGTGGCCAAACGCGGTGGTTTTAATGGGGTAATGGGGTAAACGAAGGTTTTCAAAGACACGCTGATCGGTGGCGGCAAATCGCAGAACTTCCACTAAAGGGAAAAGATTTATACTGTAAAACTAGGGAGAGAGGAGATCAAATAGCATCTTTCCATTATGGTAATTAATTTAATAGCGCTCATTAGCCTCATAGTTTGCTGCAACTTCTCTTTCTTCCTCCCGTTCTGCATGCAGATACGTGAAGGTCCTCTCTTCCCTTAAAGAACTTGCTCATTTGGCTGGGAAAAGGAGAACAACGTTCGGGCTTGAGAAGGCGGCTAGTGGATCCGCGTTTTGGGAAAGGTGCGTTTCTTTTGGCATCGCGGCTAAGGCTTGTGTTGCAGCTAGAAACGGTAGCCTGTAGTTCGCTCAGTGCAGCACAGTTACCCACCTCACGCTAAAGTTGGGCTTAACAGTGAGTTGTTCAAATATGCTTCTTCTGATCTTATGGAGATAATTTACTATCTGCTCTGGAAGAACATTGACATTCATATATATGTGAAAATATGCTTTAAGTTAACAATGATAATTTCTCTGCTGATGGTGTATAGCGTACTTAATTCATAAATACAATACTTTAAAAATCCGTGCGGTGTTTCTGATGTTTCACAGAGTAAATATCGAGTGTTTTCAAATATTGAGCATAAAATCAGATCTTGATACATACAGAAATGATGTTTATTATAACTCTAAAAATACGAAAACACAAGTGGTTTTATCTCATTAATGTGTTTCTGCATAGTAAACTTAACAACTGACTAGAAAGAAAATGCAAGGGAAAGTCTGTGATGAACTTGGCCTTAAATCCACCTGCTCTGTGTCATCGTTTGCTTATTTTTGGAAGATTCGGAAAGGGATTAATTTACCTCCCGAGACGCGGTATAATGTAATTATGTATAATGAAATGATGAATGGCCGATGATAGCTGTAACATATGGTTTAAATGGGGCAGTTACTTCTGTATGTGAAACTTGTGACGTGTGGGGGTTTAAAAGAGTGTCGTTTTAAAAACACACCACTATGGAATTTAAATATGTGAGGTGTTTATTTTACAGCATAGCACATCATAAACTGTACTTTTTCTATTATGCTTATGAAAAACATTTAAATATGAAAACCATTCGCAACCTTTAATGATATCACTCTAATCCTAAAACCAAAAGTTAACAGCATCATTTAAATACTGACACCTAAACTCCTCGCTGAGAAAATAAATTAGGTCACGTGAATATTTGCCAAAATAAAATTGAGGGCAAAAATGTTATATTAATTATCCATGAACCAACAACATTAAGACAAATTTACACACCTCAAAATACATTGCTACATTTTCAGCATACATTTCTACAGCAATCTGTTTCGGAAATCCGCATCAAATTCATTTTGGTAGCCAACGTCTGTCAATGGCGTAAAGGCACAATGTGAAAGAAACGGTGAAATAAACAGTCAGTTGAGACTGACGGTCAAGCAGTGTGCGAGGGAACATTATGTTTAAAAAAATACAGTATGTAGGACACCCATACAGTACTAAACGTTTACTGTGCGAGTGTTCGTGACCTCAGGCATGTTAAAAGGGGTCAAAGTGCCCCTTAAATGGACTAGGGGTTAAGATAGGAGTCCCCCGCACAAAGCGCACCTGACACTGTATCGTGCACGAGGAATACACAGCAGATTGAGGAAAGGCGTTTATCCATAGTGTGTCAGTGCGTCGCAGGGGGTGCTCTTTTCAAATGTGCTGTCTAAAGTTAAAAGGGAAAAAAACGTCCTGGACTTCACTTGTAATTAAAGGACTGTTTTCCTCATTAAAACTTTTAAATGGATGGATCCTGTACATTAAAGTGCTCTTTATTTACAGGTATATATATTCAGGCTATTGGATTGAAAAGCGGAAATTTCCCTAATCATGTAAAGATCGATGTGAATTAAACTGTATTAATATCAGTGCGGTTTAAGCAATTTTTTTTCTAACTTATCCAGCCGTATTTACTGGCAATCCGTCGCTTCGATTTTTATTATCGATTTTTCCCTTTTCTCCAAAGAAGTGAGACAGACGGGGGTTTTATTTCATTGTGTGTTTGTTTATTTAATGAAGCAGTTCAATAAAACAGTTGAAACCTCTCGTGAATAAAATGCATACCGTGACACGAAAGTGCCGCATCACAGAAACACCAAGAGTTTATTTAGTGTTTGTACAACAACCGCAGCTTTCATTTTAATGCTGTGTGGAAAATTAATATCGTCCTTTAACTGCTCTCCACACCGTGCGTTACGTTTATCGCCGGTTCATAACTGGTTTCGCCACATGTATTAGACACGTTTTACTTGCAAAGAAATTCAATTTATTTTCCTAAGTATATACTCTGTGTTTAATACACAAAGATTGTGTGATGAAGTTATTTTAAGTATGGCATTTTGCGATAAAATGCAACGATCTCATAAGCTGAAGCTGTTAAGGTTTCACTTACAGATCCCGATCCGACAGCCGTGAACTGCGCGTCCGGCCCCGCATAAGTGGCCGTCCACATGAGTCCAAGTCGGGATAATACCCACCGTTCTCCCCTGCTTATACCATCAATTGATCTTGTAATACCGCGAGATTTTTTATATAAACCAGTACTATGAGACCATTAGGTTGCCCTAAAACATTCCATGCTGTCGTTTTTATCTGTAAAAGGTAAATATCTGATCGACCCCAGAAATTGCTATCTCACTGCAGTAGTTACACGGGACAGCTATACATCATTCGTTTAGCGCATTTGGTGCCGTGGGTGTGAGTATGACGGTATGGATGAGTGAGGGTGTGTGTTAGAGAGGGAGGGAGAGAGGGAGGGAGGGAGAGAGAGAGAGGGATGTGTGTGAGAGTGCACTCGCCCGTTCGCATTACTCGAGTTCGCAGTAATAACTGAATGACCTTTTCTATGCCGTGTTATGTCTCACCGGTGAGGGATCGGGCTTGTAGATAATAAAGGCCCGCTTCTCTGTTGAACATCTCTCAGTCACCGATGGGTAAGTTGCTCTGAGCCCATCAAAACTAGCACGGCGACGGATGGAAACTGGACACCTGTAGCTCGGCTGCAGAGCCCCCGATCGCGGACCCATGCGGACCCCTTTTCTAACTTAAACAGCGCTTAACCCCCGAGTTGGGCAATGCCGATTTTGTGAACTTTTAGCTCGGTGGGGATATAGTTGAAAGCTGCACTACGGTGCCTGTTTTGAACTGAGTCCTTTGCATAACTCGGCTGATAAGGTGAGTAAAGTGCAGTCGATGGCTTTTATTCTCTCGTTGTACGTCTGACATTAAGTAACATGGTTTTAAAATACTACGTCATTTTTTGCAAATAAATTAAATGCATTTTAGGCTGTATTTTCGAGAGATCAATCTAATAACAAAATCGAACAAATTTAAGTAGGAATATATTAATATTACTCTTCAGCATATGCGAATATATAAATAGTCGTGTATCTAGTTAAGGCTTATTGTTGTCAGTATACTGTTTGCTATGATTTCCCGCAGACGTCTAAATGAATGGCTGTAGTCACGTCTTTAGCTGTCATGTACAGTATCAACTGTGTTAATAATGTGGCGATGGCACTTACAAGCTTGCGAGTGTGGGGATGTGTGAATCGCATAAAATGCTTTTAATGTTTAACGCCGTTTTCCTGTACCAAGCTCTGGTACCCATCAAGGCTATGCAACACAAGTTGTCGGAAACGTGTAGGCTACATAAAGTCATGCTGTCGTAGTTAGCAGAATAACAGACTATAATGTTCATTTTGTGCCGTACCGTGCAGGACACAATAATCTCCCGATGTCCAGCAGATTTTTTTTCCTGTAGTTTGCGATCACTTGAGATCGAATCATCTTACCAGTGACGCTCAAAAAAGTCTTTGTTGCGGGATTGTCGCGTTTTTTCCCATTCTGCTCCGTGCCTGGGTTTTTGGTAAAATCTTAAATTCGGTTATGCAGCTTTTATTTTTCTCCCGATCAGACTCCTCCGTCATGCCCTCTGTAAGTCAGTCGTTTCTGTGAGCGAGGGGCATGGGGGATTATGAGATCGTGGCGCCGTGGAGGGGTATACATGTGCCTTTGTCCTCCACTGTCATTCGCTCAGCTCCTCTCGCTTAGGCAGACACCGCTGCTGGGGCTCCTGATCGCCGGGCGAGCTTTACGTGAGACCTGCTGTCCTCCTTTCCTCGTATCGTTGGTCATATTTTTTTTTCTTCCTTTCATCTTTTTGTTTTTTCCCATTCTTCTTCCTCCGGTGGTGAGGTGGATCGTTACTCGGAACAATAGCGAGCCACCCCCGGCGTGAGCGCATACAGCTGCTCATTTTGTCCCGGAGAGACGCGGATCTTGGGTTCTGGTCGCGCGGTGTTTTTTTTTTTTTTTTGTCTTTCTGGTTCGGTGGAGTCGGACTGCTGGAGCAAGTCAACAAATGCAGAAAAGGGAGAAAAGTTTTGGTAAGATGTTCACGTACGGTTTTCCCTTCAGAGTATTGCTTCTTAAAAAAGCATCTTTACGATGTGTCGACCCTTGAAATGCGAAATGCCGCTTTCCGAAAAAATAAACTTAGGATCATAACATTTATTTTTTGTCGAAGGTTAGTTATATAGTAGTAATGCAGCTTTGGATAAATAATGGGCAACATAAGTTTATATCGGTTATGCATTCATGCGTGAGAGTGTGTATGTCTTTTTTTTGCTTGTATCTTCGCGTTTTGGAAGCGAAATGTTTGGACTGTTTTGCGATGGCATTGCAAAGTTATCGGACAAGGGATACTTTATCAGCCTAAATGGGGGGACACCGTAGAGTTCTGTCGGTGACTGTTAAAAATAAAACGTTTAGCACTTGAGACGGGAAACGACAACTCGAAAAGTGATTCCCCTCTTTTTCTAACCCCCCCTCCCCATCCATCTCCACTCGCTTTTTATTATGCGGGGGAGCTCGGCCGGGCAGTCGGTTTGCTGTAGCAAATCTCAGCATTGTCGCATTGGCCTTTGCCGAGCGCTGGCACTTTGCTGCCATGGTAACTGTAATTAAACTGATAAGAGTGGGGGAAATGTCAGCATCCCCGAGTCCCGCGGCTCTGATGAGCAGACGGGGGAATTAAATTGCTTCTCCGCTCCGTCACCCGGTACGCGAGTGCGTCTCCGCACCTTGCAACAGCTCAAAGTGCATGTTCGTCTAAACCACGATCGTGCTCAATTTATTGTAAAATAAACCCCGCGTTTGCTCCTAACTCCAAGTGATCATCTAAGATGTTGATTTAGATAGAGATTTCCTCTACTCGCTCTTAAAAAATATTTTATTTCGCAGTCTCTAATTATATTTATTTGGTATTATAGGCCTTGTTGTAATACTGACAGTGCTGTTTGGTTAATGTGCGGCGTTGCTGTAAAGATGCGCAATGGATATTTGCATTTGCAGATGTGATACTTTAAACTAAAACCCTGCGTTTACAGCTGAGGGGACTTGAAACTCTTTCCTTTGTTAATGAGTTGCGAGTACTTCATTGTGTTAAACAGCGGAGCTGAGACAGTGCGGATGAACGATACGGAGCAAGGATGGACAAAAGAGGCAATGAACCATGGTTTCTACTTACAGACCTATCCAGCCAATTAAAAGCTCCCCTTTTATTAACAAAATGAAATAAAGTAGTGTGTTCTTACCAATGCGAGAGCGTTTAAATTGTGCGTTCTTACTACCATTCTGGCTTGTTATAGGAAGTATATTTACTGTTGAAACTTAAATAAATATCGTACTTTGAATAAGATACACCAACCATACGATATTTTTCAAAGTTAGTCATTTAAATCTTAAATAAATGTACCGCCCATTGTTTTCGTATTTTATAGCCTAAACTTTGCAAATTTGTAAAGGCAGTCATTTGCAAAATTAGTTTGATTAATACAAAGCAGCTACTTAGCAGTGTGAAATGAAGGAGCCCGCTAAGTTAGAATCAACGTGTTTGGTTAAAAACACCTTAAGACGATAAGCACGAGGGTTTTTTTTAATACAGTTTATAGGCCTAGATTAGATGGGCATCTGTGTGTTAATCAGTTAGTGTTTATATATAATGGAAAACATTAGACCTGTCCAGAATTTATTATACAAATTTAACTGGTTTTTCGAGTGTTATGAAACTGCACCAAATTTAAGGTTCTAGTACCAAAGGACTCTCACATGAGAGAATGATCGTGCTGGTACAGGAACCTGCACAATGCATACAGGTGCTCGAATCCTGAAACCTACATTTGGGAACGTGACATAACATTTAAAGGCTCTCCGTTTTTCGCTGTTCACCACTGTTATGCTTTCTCAGTGTTGTTTGCCGAACTGTAATAAGTGATGATGCATTTTATCACAAATCCCACCTCCGTGAAGCCCACTGAAATTCCCAGATTTTGAAACCAGTTATATAGGTTTGGTACTTATGGTTCAACCGCACGTCTGTTACAGTACAGCATTAACATTGTACTTTAAAGAGTTGAGCATTTTGATTAGCGTAAACGAATTAGAGAATTTATGCAACATTAGGTTCAGAAGCGTGGGGAATGGCCTGTGTACATACACACTTTTAATAGAAATAATTTGGCAGGTAAAACAGAAATGATTGTGTTTTTTACAGTGAAGACAAATGTTACATTTCTCCTGCAACGCCGTGGAAATGCCTGTAATTTTGTAATTATTGGTAGAAAATCGTACAGCCATTTCTAAATATAATTCACATTAGTGACTCCAAACATGATTTATTTTAACGCAAAATTTGGGGAGAAAGAAAGTATTAGACAATTATTGTAATCTGGCTTTATTCATATTGCCCCTCTAGTGTATTTTTTTTCTTGTTAATATTATTCATTGTGCAGTAAGCTTTGAGTTGTATTAGAAGGTAGCACTACCTTCATTTGAATTCCAGAATATGTTTAGTGGTCTGTTTTGTTCCGATAAGGATATCAGCGTCAGCTCCTCAGTTTTCTTGTCGGCACAATGTTCCAGTTGTACTTGTTTGATCGTTATTTTCTGAGTTCAGTTTTTAAAGATGGTGAAACGTAGGCCTATTTATCTCCTAGCCTTGGAAAGAAGCTTGGAAAAGTCGTACTTGTATTCTCCAAAGCGACGTTAATGTCAATATAAGGAGCAATCAGCAACTAAGTGCAGCCTTTGACCCAGTGACCAATTACTAACAAACACTCATTTTGGTTTCGTTGCAACTGTAAGTATCCTAATCGCTCATTTCTGTAATGGCTATTGTAATTTTTCTTTCTTTTTTACTGTAGAAAAGTGTAATGTAAGCTGAAAAAAATAATGTAGGTTATTAATGTATTATTGCTAATCGGTGCACATGGTAAATTGATGGGCCTTAATTGCATTCTTGGGATGCGGAACAGGGCGCAGGGTGACAAGCGCCTGTGAATAAGATGAGCCCGGGTGGGTGGCTTGTAGGCGTGTCTGACATCTCGACTTGTCCTGCGGTACACGTGGGTGTGGTCTCGCGTAAACCGGTGACAAAATTCATATCTCGGATGTGACAAATCACAGGGTGGCCTCATTCGTTTACGGCTGTAATGCAATTCAGCAACGAGGTCGCAGGAATCGCCGTTTTATGTGCATCTCGATAGAACTGAATTAACTTGCACGTCTTGGGACTGCCGATCGGTTGCGTGTTCCTCATTTGAGTGATTCTGATCTTTCCCGTGCAGGTGGTAGATGGGAGCAAAAAGTTAGTCCTACAAGCCTGGTACTGCCTTGTTTTCGACAATCGCGTATTTTTCTGTTCATTATAAAGTAAAATAAACGGATGTATTTGGAAGGATTGCAAACTTTTGTGCATTTCGCCATCGGGAGAGGTCCTTGTTCTGTCACCGCTAAACACCAAACTAACATATAAACAAATCATTATTCGCAGGCGAAGCGTCTCCACCCTTCACCCCAAGTTGGCTTCCCCTCTAAACATCTCCTTATTCATTATTGGGCAAGATGCACACGTCAACGTGATATAGTACCGCTGCGAAACACCATCCCACTTAAAAGGGGAACTTTTTTTAAGGGTTGATCACGCACAAAAGAAGAGAGGACGCTCGCCCGGCCGGTATGACGGGAGAATACTAATTACGACCTGTGCGTGAGCCCACATTGTTACTACTGCATTTCAATAAAAAAGTCTTTCACACCCCGAGCAGGGGCAGACAATGGCAGTTCCTGCAGAAAGGCTTTGGGACGGGTCCCCGGAGGAAAGGGGGGGGGGGGGGGGGTTAGTAGGGGGGTTGGGGTGGGGGGGGGGGGGTGTGTGTATGTGGGCGTGTGTGGAGGGGGGGGGGGGAGGTTCAAGAGATAACAGATCCATTGCAGGGTCTATCCACAGCTGCGGAGAGCGGGGGAGATAAGGC
>JAAGVU020000001.1:31156445-31168086 GCA_011763525.2 Mormyrus iriodes
GGGGGGGGGTTAGTGTGTCGAGTAGAGAGGGGGGGGGGGGGGGGGTGTGTTGGGGGGTGGGGGGTGGGGGGTGTGGGGGGGGGGGGGGGGGGGGGGGGGGGTTCAGGCTGGTTGTGTGTATCTTTAGCGGTCCATTAACGTGTTCTACTTGCACTGTCACCCGCATACTGATTTGGTGATGATTTACGCTGCGTCGACTAGCACGCCTGTTTATGTCCATTTCGACATTTTTTTATTATAAACATGGACATATGTCGCGTCGGCCCGGAACGTGGACCTCAGGGTGTGTCTGTGCCTCGGTCGCCACAGTAGATAAGCCCATAAATCCATGACTCATCCGGCTCCTGTAGTTCGGCTGTGTCAGCACGGATCCGGGAGCGAAGGTTCCCTGGTGCTAGCGTTTTCATTCAGGTCCTCTCCTTGTTGGATCTCCGGCCTGCCTTGTTCTCAGAAATTGTATCTCCTCCTATCAGATGGAGTTCATATCAGAGGTGCAATTCCAAACTGCGATTCCTCTCTTATCTCCTGTTCAAAAGTAAAATCTATCCCTGCCTTCTAGCCCTTTCCGTGGACGCTGCTTTTGCGTCTCTCACATTTCTTCGTAATCCTCGCATGCTGGAACTCGTGTTTCACGGATGTTTGCTGGCTTTTTCTCAGCCAGGGGTGAGTGGAAAGCAGAAGAGTGTCCCTTGGTTGACTGAAAAAGAGGATCCTGTGCAGGGCATGTGATTTGGTCTTATGATTAAGAAATGTAAGTGGTAATCTTTAATGCGGTAGCAGCAGCAGTGGATTTCTGTAGCTGGCCCTGGCAGTGTGGCCTCAGTTTTGGGGGTAGGGGGGCATCATATCCATCGAAGCCATGAGGAGCCCACTGCTGACACGTGTCTCTCACAAGTTATAGATGGTCGGGTCCCAGCGGGATCAGCATCTTGCAGCATCGCCAGAGGGTTGTGGGTTCACGCCTCAGACAGTCTCTTCTCAGAGCCACAAAGCTCTGTGTAATTACCTCCAAACTCCTTTCTTCTGTCTCCATAATCCTTGTAATGGGGTTTAACTGAGCAGTCAATCCTATGTGCCCCTCCACCCCCCATTCGTACCTGGCCCCTGCTTTTGGACTCTCCTAATACGGACCTTCTGAGTGGCGGTCTGGAGGCAGTTAAGCTTGGCTTGGGTTAGCAAAATAAATGCAGAGGAATGAACCGTATTCCGATGGCTTGGTGGGGGGATAATCCAGAAAGTGGGCCGACAGTATATCAGAACTAATTTAAGTCTCACACTTAATCTGTGCTGTGATCGAATCACGTTTGACACCAGTACTGGTGCACCTTCTGCGGGTCCACGTCTCTGTGCAGTGGGTGTGTGATTTAATTGGTGGCAGTGCTGATGATCAGGCAGCTAAACGATCTTAGTGGGGATAACCCCCCCCCCCCCGTCATGAGCTCCAGCAGTGGTTCAGCAAAGGGATTAGAGCAGATTACACTCTGATATGGCTGCCGATAACGCGCTCTAATGAACGCACCTGCAGGAAAAATGTGTTTTTAATTTCAGCCGCCGCCTTTTCACAGAGAAGCGACGCCGATTCGGTAGCTTAGCGCCGCTCCGACGGTCATCTTTGGTAGGCCTTTGTCAGGCCATTATCAGATGGCCAGGTGCTCCTACACGGTTCAGGGCCGCTGAATCCCCCCTAAAGAAGCAGTGGGCGTCTCTCCTTCCCTGCATTCCTTGGGGCATTAATAATCTGGCCACTTGGAAAAGGCTTTCTGGGAACTTTTGTCTGCTTGGTGGTTGTGCGGCGGTGATGACTGAATGCTGTGCATCCTTCCAGTACATCTTGCCTCTCTGCTCCCTAAAACTCACCTCTCTGTCAATTCGACAGTGAAATGAAAGGAAACTTTATATGCCTTCGTATAGGTACATTGGAATGCTTTAGTGTTCACATATCTCATGATAGTCTCCTTTTTTAAGACACACACATGTAGAGGTCAGAGCAAAGCTTGGGGTCTGAGCCCACAGGCAGCCATCCATCCAGCACCTCTGGTGCCTTTTTTGAGGGGTTGCTCTAGGGCCCAATGGAGATATGTCGTCTTCCAAGCATAGGATTTGAACCAGCAACCTTCGGATTACAGATCCAAGCCGCTAAGCCACACCCCTCCCCCCCCACCGGTTTGGTATCTCCTGTACCCACCACACATTTCCGCACGGATTTGCCCACTGAGTTGGCCGACATCATTGATTCATAGCCACTACTGTGGTAATTATGACGGGCGTGAAGATGTGTGGTGGTTTAAACGCGGGTGATGGTCGCATGCGGTGGTGTGCAGTAACCCATGGCCTCTCATGTCCTTCTGATTTATGATCACCCTGAGATGATGGATGCCCACATGCCCTCACCCCCCTGACCGTGAGTGTGGCTCTGGTGAGGTGTAACCGGCCCGCTGAGCTTAAGTCTCTGTTATGGCTTCATTACGACCACTGTGGCCATAGATCATGGCCCTGACAGGCAGGGAAATGGCGCGGAAGCCATTTGATAATGACGCCTTGTTTACAGAGGTCACCCATGACGCCATTAACACGTCTGGGGCCCTGGACAACAGAAATGGGCCGGTCTTTGTGCCGGGGCCCCTGTCCCCAGGTGTTCCAGACACTCCCAGATATTTCATCAGCATCTGGCATAACATGGGGGCTCTGAGAGTTAAGCCCTCACAGGCTCATCCGGCCCTTTTCTCCCTGTGATGACCCCTCCTCTATAGCCCATGTATTGTCTCGCCAGTGTTACATGCCTGTCGCAAGTCTCTCACTGCAATTACTGTGGACAGGCCCCCATCTTCACCCCCTCTGTGTCTAACCTCTTGACTCGCCTATTGATCATCATGGGATGCTGGTAAAGTAATTGAAATGGAGCACTGGCCTGCCTGCTGTGTGTGGGGGTCACAACCTTTGACCCCACCTGGGGTATTAACGCAATAACACCAGTAATGATTTGGCGCTGAGAGTCGAGGATACTGGGGGAAATAATTTGGGGGTTTATAATTTAGCCCCCCCCGCCACCCGCGCTGTGGGTATTATTGTCTTAGGTGCCCATCCCCCCTGGCCAGCCTGATGCATCTCCCATTGATGTAGGACGTGCCATCAGTGGAGCCGTAAATAATCCACAGCCTGCCAGGTCGCCAGTTCAGCAGTGTCCGTTCTAGCTTTACTGGCTCCATGGGAAACCAGGGTGGGCCGGGCCAGGAATATCTGCGGAGAGACTGCGCACTGGAGGCTTGTGGTGACAGGGAGACCGCCTCCGCGCTCGGCGGGGGGCGCCATGCAGGACCGTGTCTTCCCTGGATGCGGCTGCTGATACAGTCAACTGTAAAATCTCACGCAGAGGATTATGGGACAAAAAAGCTCACAAAGACACGCTTTCCACGGTGCCCGTCCAGTTCTATTAATATAAATAAATCTCCTGGCTTCTGGAACATTCTGTTTTTAAGGCACCGTCATTGTGGGATCATTTTTCGAGCGGAGAGCTGGGGTTGGTGTAATGGCACCGTTTAGTACACCAGACCTGCCGTCCCCCACCTCCCTGTCCCTGCCGAGAACCTCTTAAAACTGTTAACCCCCCTGGCTGCCCCAGAGTTTGTTCAGCCTCATTTAAGGGGGGGGGCAGGTTTTAGGACTAACCGTGCTGGCTTCTTAAAGGCGCGCTCTTCTCTCAGCCCATCTCTCAAAGGCATAGTGTCCGTGTGCTCTGGGTTCTTATGCTGCATTCCGGTCAAGTCAGAGATCGGAATTTCCAAATTGAGTTCCAAGGTAGAGCCACTCCACGAGCCATGACTGATGTAAACAGTGAACATGGCTGACCGCTGTAATATAATTTAATAATATAATAAATTATTATTGTGTAAAACATAATTTTTAAAGTTTATGAATCGTAAACTGAGAATAGTATACAATTGCATAAGCCTGATAACCCTGAAAGGCTTATTAAATGAACATCATGTATCGATGAACATAGTTTCATTTCTGTTAGCCATAGACTAAACTACAGGTCAGGTCAGATTAGGGAGCACACACTGGTACGACCTGCTGCCGCACCCACCACACAACAAAACACCACGGGATCCCGGTTGGTGACCCCCCCAGGCCGACACACAGTCCAGTCCCTCCGTCCAGAAATGGCCGTCTATCTGCCGCAGCCAGGTGTTACGCGGGCGTCCCCTTGGCCTGTTCCAGCCGCTCGGGTCCTCAGCAATGAGGATCCTGTGAGCTGGATCACCCTCAGGGAATCGCGCCACATGGCCGTAGTGCCGTAACTGACGCTCCCTCACAAAGCAGGTAATGTGCCTCATTCGGGACTCCCCTAGCAACCGCTCATTCGACACAAAGTCAAACCAGCGGTTCGGATTCTCCGAAGAGAGACAATACCGAAGGAGTCCAGTCTTTGTCTCTGGTCACTGTATAGTGTTAATATCTCACAGCCATACAGCAAAACAGGACAAATACAAGACTTCTTAGGAAGAGTCACCAGAGACATGATGTTGCTGCTGAGGTGATTGAACTTCAACACAAACAGACAGACAGACAGACGTACTGCTGATGACTGTGGCCAAGAGGTCATTAAAGGTCTGGAATAGAGCCTCTATTGACTTTGAGAAGGTCACAGCATCTTTGGCTAAGTCAAGACCAGTAAATCTTTCTTCACCAACAGATGTCTCGTAACTACTGTCACGACCCTGCCCAACACTCAGTCTATGCAAGCATTGAACAGAGTAGGAGCAAGAACACACCCCTAATGAACCCCAATATGAACTGGGAAGAAGACAGAGGTTCTGCCTTTACTCTGCACAGCACTCACAGTACCAGTGTACAGACTGGCCAGGATGTCCGGCAGCTTTGGGGGGAAACTGCAAAGTCTCAGGATTTCCTACAGGGCAGCTTGATCAACTGAGTCAAACACTTTAAAAACATCGATAAAGGCTGCAAAGAAACTCTGCTGACATTTGCGTTTGCACTCGGTGAGAACCCTCAGTGCCTTGATGTGATTGATGGAAGACTTCTTAGGCATAAACCCAGACTGCTCCGGTCGCTGGTACGTGAACAAGTGATCACCGATCCTATTGAGGATGACCCTACCAAGGACCTTACCTGACACTAAGAGCAGTGTTATCCCCCTGTAGTTGCCGCAATCCAGGCAATCACCCTTCCCTTTCCAGATAGGGAGAACAAGTCCCGTGTTCCAGTCAGTTTGGATGACGCCTGTCTCCCAAAAGGAAGCAAAGATTACCTGCAATGCCAGAAGGACAGCCTTTCCACCCTCCTGGAGAAGTTCACCCTAGATACCACAGATCCCTGTGGCCTTCCCTACCACCTGTGTACTCTCTTTAAGATTGGGTGGTTCACAGCTAATCAGAGGATCCTCCAACGCAGGAAACCCAGAGATGTCCAATGTCATAGCCAGAGGATGGGCTACTGCCGTATAGCTAAATAGTCAGCAGTATTACTGATTCATCTACTTATATAATCTGTTTTATATATGGCCTTCAATTGATTACTTTCATTCATGGTAATTGCTCCTGTGGAGGCTGTCTGACATCACAGCATCTGCTTCCTGGTGAAGTCGAGGTACCTGAATTTCAGATTCTGACTTTGACAGCTGTTCCAAAGAACTTTTTCGAATAGAATGTAGGACATTTTTGAGTTCCGAGTTTTGGAGTGCAGCATTAAAGGGACACTTTTCTCTCTGATTGTTCCTGAAAGGCAGAGTGTCCATATTACTGCTCTTTGTCTCAAACTGATCTCTAAACAGTGATATTCTGTCTCTGTCTTATTTTTTTCCAACGGCCTGGAGGTAAATCTTGAAAAATTATAAAGAGCATTAAAGGTCGATTTCTGCCCTGTTTAGTTCTTAGGGTGAAAGGGGAATAGTTTTATATCTAGTGGGGGTGTGGGGGGTGCATGTATTTAGTGAGTTTAAGAGCAGTGGGCGCTCTCATTTGCTTGTTGTACCTGACGGGGGTGCTGACTGGGACTCTCCTGACTGGGATGGTGGTGTGGCCCCTCGCACTCTCTGCAGCATTAGTTATAGCACGTGTACACATTAGCAAAGCAGGCCACACGCTTGAGCAGCTTCTGATCGATAGGCCTGGATTTAAAGGCCTTAACATCAAAGTCCACCCCTGCCTTAATGAAGAGGCTGCCGTCAGCCTCCTGGCCTTTGCCTCCCTTCCCATCAGACCCTTCTGCCCGTTTAGTTTGCTTTTTTAAGCTTCTCTTAGCTAACCCCTGCTCCGTTTTAATTTTAACCTCTCTGACTCACATTTCAGTGCGTTCTCTGGTTAAAACACGTTCTATACAGTCTGGGTGCACTGTTTGGCGTGAGGCAAAGACGCCTCTCTTCGTTAGGTTCAGTGTTTTGCACTGTTTATTGACACAAATGAAGTTCCTGTCACCAGTGAGCGACCTGGGGGTTTGTCACACCTGGTGTGCCGTCCCAGCCGTCCCTGCACGGCCTGCTCTCAGGCTCAGTCTGCCCCACGGTCACATTTGCCTGTTCCTCGCTGTTTTCTTGTGTTTTTTTAAAGCCCAGACTCACAAGACTTTCAGTGGTTTCTTGCTCGAGTGAGGAGTTGCATCAGAAGCCGGGAGTCAGCGTGCCGTGGTCTGCCCAGCCTAGGATGGGGGGGGCAGGGAGTGTAAGGTGGTTTATGCGGCGTGTGGGTCTGCCAGGTAATCTCACCGATCGTTCTGCAAGTCCTGCTGGCAAGCTGACAGACAGCCAGTAGGGGGCGACATGGTGGAACAGGCAGTACGCATCACTCAGTCAACAGAAGGGGATTTAATGCCCAGGGTGCGTGTGACGCAGAGGTATGGGCTGCAAGAGCCAGGCAGAGTGTGTTCGTGTGTGACCCTCCTCCTTTGGGGAGTGTGTATGTTCCTCCTCTTGTATCTGCAGGTCCCAGGATTCCCTGCTCCCAAATCCCTGCAGTTGTGTGTCCATATGGAGGTGGGGGGGGAGACTGGCTCCAGCTCACACAGATCACAGCTGATCCCAGCTATATCTCAAGATAAAAATGGCACCTAGCAGAAATGGCCAAGTGTGTGTGATGTATATAACCTGTGAAACAAAAACTATCCATGTGTCTTGGTGAAAAATCCCAGTGGTCAGAGCGAGCATCTTCCTGTTTGGCATTTTCCTTCTGGCTTATCTTCTGATATGAAGTTAAAAGCACACATCAGGCCCCTTGAGACATGTAACCTGCTGACCTTATTTGCTAAATAGGCCACACGGCATTCAGGCTGTTCTGCGTTGAGCCCCCCCTTTCCCCGCTGGCATGCCCTCTGACCCCTGCTGCCTTGCGATGATGACCGAATTGTGTCATTACTACTGTGCCACTCCTTTGTGGCCGAGACCTCCTGTTTTTGTGAACACACTTCGACCCTCGCTGGGTGGGTCATGCTCCCACACACTGGGCGCCTAGGCCTACCTTTGCTTTTATGGCCTGCATCTGCTGCAGGTCCAAGTTGAGGACAGTTCACTACGATGGTGACCTTTGGCCTCATGTCAGAGGTCATTGGGGAGAATAATGGAAGGGAAGGTATGTGAGGTGTATAAGGCAGTCTGGCTGTGTTGGGTGCCCGTCTGCTTATTCACCCCTCCTCTCTGTCATAAATGTCACCCTCCATCTGTTTTGATCCGTTCCTCTCGATATGCTTCACCATAAATAAAAATTGGCAGCTGTCCTCATCGCCCGTGCCTGCTTCGGCCGTTTCCTACTCCCACGTCCCAACACATCATTGATCCCGGACTCTGGAGGGGTTTTCCACGGTGACCCTCCATCTCTGAACAAATTGCTTCTGGGCTGGTAAAGTCAGCAGCCGGACAGTCTTATTGTGCCCCGGGGGGTGGGGCTGTAAACAGTGACCTTTAGTCCGGGCTCCTGTCCAGCCGGCGAGAATTAAGCAAGGGCCATTCGAGGGCCATTGTATCACCAGAAAGACCGATCTGTTAAATGTAAAGATGCTGGTGCTATTTTAAGCCAGACCCCCCACCTCCCTTAATTGCTCCAGCCCCTGACATCTTTTTAAGAGGATGTAACTGCTTTGTACTCCCCCGACTCTCAGGGACAGCCCCTGCTCTGGTGGGCTGGTAACCCCACATGGCCTTTCCAAATGTACAAACAGTAACTCAGCATGCAGCAATTTCTCCTAATTGCTCTCCTACTTTGTGTCACCCCCCCTCATTGTCAGGAGGGTGCGCTTTCATCCTGATTGCGACGAGCGCAGTAAAAATCTGGACAGGGAGGTGAACGGCTGCCCACGCCCTGATGCCTGAGGCCGGGGTCACGTGTCCCGGCCCAAATGGTTGCGGCATCTGATGGGGCATGACAGGTCTGGAACCATCAGTGACTCCAACAGTGGCCTGGTTTACCCAGTATGCCTCTGGTGCCCCATGATCCCCCCTGGCATTCAGAGGTGCGGCTCCCGGAGTGTTCTCGGGGAAATCTATCATGCGTGAGCGAGTGGAAGGCAGATGCAGGCTGCAGCGGCTTGGAGATTATCAGATAGTGGAAGCCTTTCATCTGGTGTGACATACTCGCTGGAAACTGATGATAAATGTGGAATAAACACAGAATGAAATGCTCCCCCACCCTGACAGGTTCCCTGTCCCCCTGGCTCCTCCTGTCACATTCAGCCACTCTACTATATTCTCGTGAACAATTTTTGGGGATCAAAGAGCCCACCCCCCTCATGGGATGAGGCTGCTATCTCATTTGTGGTCCTGCTTGCCGAGGCCCATCTCTGTCCCAGATCCATGACCCCTGTATCTCATCTCCATGGCAACGCCTGCCCCATCGTTTAGCGACTTGTCATCAATGCCCTGGCAATGGGGCAGCGAGTCAGAGGGTCTGTCAGCGCATCTGGCTGGGGTTCAGCTTAGGTTCAGATGTGGCGTCCGCAGTTCTCAGCCATTCTCAGCTTTTTAGGTGTTTTAAGAGTCTTACTTATCGACCTGAATGTCTTTTATCCAGTGATCAGTTTCCCCCAGATTCCTTCCCTGTTCGTGGTTTTTAAAGTTGTTAGTTTCTAACGCTGTAATTCTCACCGCGTCAGACCTGAAACTTAATCCTTGCTCTCTTTATCGCACTCTTCAGGGGCTGATGGGTAAATAAATTACCCGTGCAGGTGCGGGCCGCATGCTTTTCATTTGCTCTCCCATTTCAGTGCTTTTGTGTTGCTGTATTGAAGGTGTCACCCTCAGGCCGTCAGCCTTGGGGTCCCGCAGCTTCCTGGTGTCTGATTTCCATGCACAGAGAGGATTTATTCCTTTGTTTGTTTCGGTGTCGTAAAGGTCTGAAGGTTCAGGCTGGACAGCCAGTGAGGATATCTGCTCTAGGATGGTGTCACCATTTTTCATGTCACCCTTCCCCTGGTAGTTTGAACCCCGGTCGTCACTCCGGCCTTGCAGTTGTGCTGTGACCCTCAACTTCACAATGTCTTTTGAGCCTTTCAACTTCCTGCTCTGTTATGTATAATTTACCACCACTCCAGACCCATCTGGGAACAAGACAGCATCTGCTAACTCTGAAAAAATATCAACGTCAACTGACTTCTCAATAATGTAAATATTTAAAATTTGCCTGCGGGTGGTCTGCACAATGGGGGGTCTGCATGAAGGAGGTCTGCACCGTGGCGTTCTGCACGATTGAGGTCTGCACCAGGCATATGGCAGGCAGTGGATCCATCTCTAGGTCAGTGATACTTAGGCGCTGTGACACATTAGGTTACACACCAGCGTCTTGGGGCTCAAGTGGCCAATCACATGTCAGATGAGCTCCCTGACTCCCTGGTGCGTGGTTAAGGTGTCAGGCTCACATCAGGGTGGGATTCACTCACTGCTATCGGTGGCAGCCTCAGCATGTGGGGCCAGGCCCTTGCGAGGGGTGACAGCAGCTTTCCCTGGAAGCCCCACCTCCCTTTCTTGGACAATCAGAGGTGGCAAGCCATTGCTGGGAGTGTGACATTTGCAGAACAGTACCGAGATAGATCAGGCAATTTCGGATATGAAATGTTGTTCAAAATCAAATCAGTGAAGATTTAGTTTGGAGCAGAGTGGGGCAAGGGTGACAGGACCCCCGAACATGCTCCTGTTTCTCCAGCCTGGTGATAAGTCTTTGGTACTTCAGGAGGTGGGAATACGAATGGCATCGATTACGGACTGCACTGGCTGGTGGCGGGAATCTCGGACCTGGTGGCTTCCTGGCCTGTGGGGGGCGCTTCAGTAAAGTCAGTTAAACCTGCACATGCAAACCAATGTGGGACGTTGCTGGGTTACTGGGTGGTGGTAGGAGGGATGTTGTGTGTTAGTGTAGCGGGACGCACATGCCCTCCCCCCGTAAAGGATGATTGCCTGCAGCAGAGCCGTCATTATCATCAGAACAGCGTTGCAATCTGTAATTATTGCCATAATTATGAGCCGGGTCCGGCAGGCTATGCTGAGCGGTCCAATTCGGCGGCAACGCACCTGTAGAGAGCCCGTTGGAGATGACTACACGCCCCCTCCCCCCCTCAGGGACGGTCTGTCTTGAATGCCCCCCCCCTTGGTGTTCCCTTTCAGAGAGCGGCCCATTATCAGAGATGCGTCTTATCATAATTACATGTTTGTCAGAGCTGCGCCGCCATACAGAGGCCGCTGATTAGCGGGGGAAGCGTATTGATTTCTATTGACAGGCCTCTCAAAGTGCGTTAATGAAATGTGCGTAAATGAGATTCCAGCGGCTGAGCAGCTGGGGGGGGAGCCAGCCGGGTCACCGTGGGGACCGCAAGCGGCTGAGCCAGCGGCATTTGATCTGTTTATTGGTGCCGTTCGCCAGTCTAGTCCGATTACATGCGTCTTCAAAAAGGTGAGGCTTTCCAGAAGGTAATCTCCATAGCTCAGCCTGCTTTGTTTATCCTTCCGGGTTTTCTCCCATTCCTGTGACCTATCCCCAGGGTGACCATACATTTGCCATTGGTTCTGGGTCACTGGGGGCCCCTTTGCCAGGGATCTTCTCTGCAACTGAGAGGAGCTGACGGTGTGCCCCGTCCCTGAGCTGACACCGAATTAGCCGATGCTGATAACCTTTTGCATACTGTACTACGTGTAATTTTTACCCGGTGTTACATGGTTCAAATGGTCACGTTATGGTTTAATTGTGGCTAACCAGCTTCTCTGCCCCTCAGCCGGCTGGCCCTCAGTAACCATGACCGGATACAGAGGCTTCGGCATGAGTTCCAGCAAGCCCAGCAAGACGAGGACCCAGACCTGCGGCGCCGAACCTACAGCTTCGAACAGCCCTGGGTGAGTGTCTAGACTGGGCCTGGCCCGGTTCTGGCCTAGTGGAACGCTCCCTAACTGCTCCCTCGGCCTTCCTGCTAACAGTCACTGCACCTGACCTACGCACCCTAACCCCCTAACCAGCACCTTCCCCCGCATTGCCTTCAAACTGGACTCAGCTTGCGCCCCCCTACCACGTTCTGCTTGTTCTCAGCGCCTGTCTGCTGCTGGACCCGATACTCCCCCCCCCCGCCCCCCCCCCCCCCCCCCCCCCCCCCTTGCCCCAACGCGGTGCGCTCCTGCCTCCCGTTTCGTTTTCTCTTCTTTTCTTTTTTTTTTGTT
>JAAGVU020000001.1:31184009-31209440 GCA_011763525.2 Mormyrus iriodes
GTTTACCTCCGGAGGCCCTGAACCCCAAGGGCCGCCATGGCAAAGGGCCCGACCGACATCGCAGCCCCCCCCCCCCCCCCGACCCACCTCCAAATGAAATCGCTTACCCCCAGGGCAGTGTCTTCAGTCCCAGGGGCCCTGGGGAGGGGTGCTAGGGGGGGTCAGACAATAATATCTGTGCCACAGGCAGATCTATTGCATGCAAGATGTCACAAAGAGCTCAATTGTACAGGTGAGCTCTGGGAATGTGAAGCTGGATGTTGTGGACACATACGCAGCCGTTATCATTTCTAATTATACATATATACTTACTTACTTTTTCCCTCTCATGAAAAGCAAAGCAAAATCTGTTAGTAATGATAATTTTTTAATCACATATTTTATACCTGTGACGCTCTCCCACAATGCATGTAAGCTACATATACGATACAACCAAATGTATGTGAACACCAGCCTGTCTAACATCTCATTCTGAAACCAAGGCTTTTTAATATGAAGCTGGTCCACCTTTTTACTCCTCCTAATACTTGCTCTTCAGAGAAGGCTTTCCATTAAATGCTGGAACATTGCTGGTGGGATTTGCTGCCATTCAGATACTGATGTTGGGTGACCAGGTCCCTTTCTGTAAGCTTGTGTGACCGATCACTTTACAGCTGAACTTGCTCCCAGTCGTTATGACCTTCACAGTCACCTCACCTGTGTTTGACCAGGGAAGCTCTGTTAGGACAGAAATGTGGAGAACAGACTTGCTGCAAAGATGACATCCTATGTTGGTGCCAAGTGGAAAGTCAGTCACCTCTCCTGTACAACCAGCCACTCTGCTGCTAATGTTGCAGTACATTGTGTGACTCTATGCTTACTTAGGCAGTTCCTGTAATTAATCAGGGTGTCTACATACTTTTGGCCATAGAATGTACTTAATGTTACCATGACGCTTTTCCACAAACAGACGTCACGCATGCACATCCGATTCCCGGCTAATAGAGATGTCAATCTCAAAGCACATGTGAGCAAGCAGCTTCTGTGCAACACACAGCTAAGCTACGGCGGCTCCATTCAGCGAGCATTTGTCAGGAGAAAATTGCACGCTCCCTCCATTTTGTTGAAAATAACAAATTAGCGAGAGAAGGGCCAGCAATTATGGGAAGTCTCCAAAGTGTAAATGGTTTTGAAAAACCATGTAAAAGAAAATGGATTAAAAAAAAAAACTATTCAGCCAGAAGACCTGAACTGAGAAACAGTCCTTAATAGTTTTTTGACCATATTGCTATAATTACCAATGTTCTTTAGCCTAATTCTGCAATAAGATGTTTATTGTTGTTCATATATTTTAAATAGCTGTAAGACTCTGAAGTGGCTTTTTGCTGAACCAGATTTCTTAAACTAAAGTCCTGTTGCTGTGAAACACAATGAATGGAGAAAAAATAGCCTTGGGGGGGGGCACTTATGGCTTGCTGTCAATCAGTGGCTGGTCTGATGGGAGGTGGGTTGTGTGTTAGACGTGGGGGGCTGGGGGGGTACTATAAGCATAGAGGTGAAGTATTATTGGATGACTGTGTCAGATTGAGCCTTGCCTCTTATTTCCTCCAAGATGAAGGTGTGGATGGTACGACCGGCACTCCGGTTTCCTGCTGTCCTTTTATTGATCATAATACTGCAAAGATCTTCCCAACCTGGGAAGGTGATATCCCCTCGCTTTTTTGTGCTAAAATATGAGCAATGACTGGGGGTGGGAGGGTGTAATGGATACAGGACTGGTTGGTGCGTAACGAAGCTCTGACGCTGTGACGCACTTTCAGAACACTGTGTTGTTTTTTGGCTGCTAGATTGAAATGCGGTAAAACCAGCATGGAATTTACCGGAATGTTCATTGCCAACCATCTTTTCGGTCGTAACATCAGCCATAACTTTATTTCATATTATTTGATTTATTTTTAAACTTCTTTTACGGCTGTGCAGATAAGGGCTTTGTCGGTTTCCCCAAAAATAAACCCCAACGTGATGACATTCTTGTTTATTTTCGTGGGTAGCTGTCATCCCCCCCCTCCAGGCGGGTCATCCCCCTGTCTCTGTGTGTGTGGAGTTTCCATGTCCCCTCAATCCAAAGGCATGCAGTAAGGAGAGTTATCTCCAAATTACCCACAGTGTGCAGTTGTGTGTCTGTCTCTGTGTCCTGCTACAGACTGGCACCCCCTCCAGGGTGACCCCCCTGCCTTGTAGCCTGTGCTTCCGTGCTAACCTGCGCTGCATAAACAATTACAAGATGGGTGGATAAACAACAGAGAGACTACAAAAGAGAGAGAATGTTTTGGCCTGATGACTAAGTCAGCTTAGCCCCGGATGACAAACATTGATGTTCCAGCCCCTGGGGGATGCCTGGGTGCCTTTCTGCTGATGCTTTCTGCTGTCTGGCTTTCACTCTGATGGATGTATGTCTGTCTGTCCCTTTAAGAAATGTAAAAATCACATTTCAATAAAGGGCTATTTATGAGTTATAGATTCGGTTATTATGTCAGTGACGACAGTGACAGTCACATAAATATGACGGTTAGATGCAAGGGCAGCCGGGTTGTGTCACACTTTGCCCTGGGGGTGTATCTATGACTGAAGTTACACAGCACAGTGTGGGGGTGTGTGTTTTTCTCAATTACTCTCCTCCATCAGTATCTCTGGGCCTGGGGGGGGATTAGTTCAACCTGAGCAGGCAATTCTCGTACCTCCCAGCCCCCTCCCCCCACCTCCCACAAGTGTAGGATTTTCTGGGATGGGTGGTCGAGCACCGATACCTGCCAATGATCCACATTCTGACTTGCCCCTAAGATTAATGCTAACGCACTAAGGCGTTAACTTTGACAGCTGGGTATCTATCTAAGGGCAAAAGCTGTAAGTCACATCAGCCAACAGTGTCTGCTAATGTCAGGGGGTGTGAAACTGCCTAATTGCTTGCAGCCATCTGTCTCATAAAGCCTCACACCCGTCTTCCCGGCTGGCAGCCCAAACGGGCCGGGATCCTACAGAAAGCCTGGACCCGCTTACGAGTGCTGTGCTGGGGTCCCTTAACAGTTACCGGCTTTATGAAGGTGTGAAGCCCCCCCCCCCACCCCCGCCTGCAGTCATGAGTTATGAAAGTACGTATTATGTCCCTGGTGACAAGGACGATTAAACCTTCCGTCCAAGGGAGGGAGAAGACTCTCCCACTCGCCACTTCTGCAATGTTCTAGAAAGGCCTATTACCAGTGGCTTTCAGTATCATCTAAGGGTTTCAAGGTTTTTTGGTTCCTGACAGGATGCTCTGGGTTGAATGCCTGTGGGTTTGGTGTGATTTGTGAGTGCTGTGTGAGCTCGAGCTTGCAAAACTACACTTTCAGATGCAGAGTTTGGGGATGAATTAGATCTGTTGGTAACACGGGAAGAACCTGTAAAATCCGTGGAAGAAGTATCTTTACTCTGAGAGGGTTGAGCCAGTTAAGATCTCTACGATGATCCAAAAATATGCTCCTTTTTTTGATCCAGTAGAAGGATGATGGATGTAAGTTTTTTTTCTCCATGTGATGCTGGTTGGCTTCTCTTGACTTGCGTTGAGATATTGAATCTTGGACTGTTGTGTGAAACTCCCCATGCTCTTGGGTCCAGTAACCCCTCTCCCCTTGCCGCTTCCGTGTCATTACTACACAGATGGTTTTGTTCAAAAGTTCATCAGGTTGTTGAGGATGACTGGAGATTGCACTTAGCTTGCTTGAGCTAACACTCTCATTCTGAATGGCGTGATGCAGTTAATATAGGAAAAACGTGAAATAACATGCTTGGATTGCAAGAGGGCTGGGCCAAGCTTCGGCAGATCTGCACGGTACAGATGGGAACGACGCCTTCGCAAACAGTGCTCCTCCGGTGTGAACGTGGTTGCGGTGACACAATAGCCCACAGCAACCATGCACGGCACTCAGGAAACGCAAAGAATGCTGGGAATCCTGCCCGGAGATATATCACCACTCTTCAGAAATACTACCAACTCATTGTCATGCTCCAAATTTTACAGCGTCGGGGTTTCTGGAGCCATGGACGGCTGACGGTTCCCGCCGCGGTAACAAAGACGGCGCTAACAAACAGAGAAGCAGCAGAATTGTTCATCTTCTGAGAGAACAGTAATCAATTTGCACACCAGCCGGCGTCTGCTTGCCTCGGTGCTGCCTTTGTTCTTCTCTCTGAATCTCCAGCTGTTTTTCTCGGCTGTCTGATGAGTTTATTACTCATAAATGCACACGTATGCCTCTATCACTGAGGCCCACTCCTAACAGCTCTCTGTCGTTCTGTCCCATTTCCAGCGGTAATATTTTAATCTCTCACCCAAGTCTTGCTTCACCTGTATCTGTCAGTGCTGATGATGTCTGGCTGTCGCTTAATGGCCTTGTTAATTAGCAAAGACCTGCTATGTATATGTAAGTCCCATATAGAGCAGATCCTGTTGAGAATAACAGAGTCAGAATGGCACCCCGTTGGTGTAGTGACTGTTTGTGGCCAACAGGGGGTCCCCAAGCTCTCGTGGACCCCATGCTAGTGCATTGATTGGATGACAGTAAACTGCCACTGACTGGATTGGGGGGATTTTAGTAATATTTGCTGAAAATGCCTCCAGATGTGAAGGTAACATGTACGAACCTGCCATTGTCTTTGTTAACTGCAGGGAAAGTCGTTAACTCCATTCAACTGCATTGAATCACCTTGATCTTATATGGAAGCTTTATTGCTGCACGGGTGTATCCCACCGCCCCCCACTGCCAAGAGCCCCCCTCCCCCAGAGTCACAGAAAGGGGTTGTGTCCCTCCTGGTGCTGATTCCGCTTTCATTTCCGCATTGTGCCGTTATGTAAGCCGTGTCTGTTCCGCCTGGTCCTTTGTTTGGGGCCCCCGCACATTCCCGCCAGAGCCTCTTTCCCGGCCTGGGGGTGTTAATCCGATCCCGGGAACGCTACGAGCACCTTAATTTGCTGAGACAGGTGCTTCCCGCAGCCGATCTGCACAAGCTGTGGGTGTGGGAGATGCTTTCATTAAGGATCCCAGTGCCTGCTTTTATTTCAGTCTATGCAGGATATCTCGGGGTGAGGTTCAGCTCTCCCCTCCCCTTGGGGGTGGGGGAGGAGGGGGCGTGGGTGCTTAAAGCTTCTAGAGTCTTCTGTAGCTTGACGTTTGAGGGACCAGGAAGATGGAGGAAGAAGTTTGAAATTCAGCCATTTCTGTGGAGAATGCGGGTGCTGGTATTTGCCACCAAACTGCAGAAGAACATTGAATAAATAGATATTTAAAAAAGCAGTGTTTAGCTCAGCTTTCCAAAGGATTTGTCTTTGGAATTCCCAATCAGTCCTGGCTAGTTAACCAGCCAACTCAGTATTAGAACCTCTTTACTCGTTCAGAGTGTTTCTGATCGATTAACCTTGGACTTTAGCGACAGACGTCTCTAAATCCCACAACCAAGGTTTTTCTATTAACTATTAACTTTAAATTAATTTGTCCGGTATTATTCTTTCCTGATGGGGCGTGACCTGAACAGTGACTGGTACAGGCAGATCACGGGACGCCCCCCCAGCACTGTCCGTGTTTCAGGGCTCTGCAGCCTGCAGCATAACGAGGTCATTAAACGACTCTAAACACTTCAAAGTGTGAATGAGGGGGGAGTGTCCTGTCCCCCCAGAACCACCTGCCCCTGCCCACAGAAGAAACCTCAACTCCAGGTTTTTTACATCCCCCCCTCCCGAATATGCTGTTTATTAATTTTCATGCCATTCCCTCCTTTTTCTACAGCGTTAATTTCTCATCATCTCGCAGTTTCGCTTTCAGTTTTGCTTAACTGGCTTGAGAAATGAGTCCTGAGCTCCTCCCCCATTCGCTGCCACCGACGTCCTACAACACTCTCAAATTACAATCCTTCCCATGATTCTCTGGGCCCATGCCTCTTGCGACAAAAGGACACATTGTGTGCTGTTAAAATGTATTATCCGCAGAGAGAAAATAAATCTGTCTGCAGCACTTGGAGTTGTTCCCTGTAGGTTTACTCCCCAAACTCCTCTTCAAAAAATGAGGATCCAGCAGATCTTTCCACCTGTATGCTAAACTGTCGCTTAGCATCGGCCATCTTTATATACCGGCTCCCTGCCCCACCATGACACTAACAACACAGCATTTTCAAGCAGAAACGGACCCCCCCCCGCCCATTGCCCTCTTCCTCTGGTTTTCGTACGTCCTGCGACGCTGACTCTTATTCCCAAACAAACGAGTGCGTTCTTTCCTAGCGGGGGTGTAATTTCCTCGGCCGTGGCTTTTTCCTCTTAAAACTAAACCGCCGGTAAGGATTTACGGAGAGGTCCAAACAGAGTCGATCTTTGACTGGAGACGTGAGTACCTACAGCATGCTCATTGTGGCCCCAACAGACACTGGCCAGTTCTGTTCTGAGGACACTCTGCGAAGGGGCATGAGGCTTCATAGCTGACGCAGCACCAGGGGCGATGATACACAGGACCTTACTCCCACATGTGACCTTGGACCTTGTGCCAAGGTCATGTGTGAAATGGATGTGTCATTCCGCGGAAGAAGACCAGCCTGGCAATGTGTGTTTCTGGCATGTGAAAGGGCTCTGACATACCGGAGAAGCTTTCTGCTCCCCCTGAGAAACACAGCGATACAGAAGCCGGCATTAATGATCCAGGGAGGTGGCTCTGAGGCCTAGCTCTCTGCAGTCTCCGAAACAAGCCCCATCATTGGTGTGGCACCCTGGTGCCGACACCCCCCCCCCCCCACCCCGCCAGCAGGTACTGAACCTCCTACCTCCATCTTTCCCGAAGGAGGCACTTTTAAATTCCACATTCATTTTCTCATGTGGGGGGGTGGCTCTTTATCAGATGATTTTCTTTCTTTCTTCTTCCCCCTTTCTCTCCCACCCCCACCCCCACCCCTGCCACGCATCTGCCAGGCACGATAAGCCCAAAGCAGCGCCACCTTTACGCTGTTATTAGAATCATTTTCCCCGGCGGTTTGAAATGATTATCACCGGCGGCCGGCGCTCCCCAGTGAGCAGATAGCCCGCTGCCGTGGCTCCGCCGTGCTGAGGCCGGCCTTTGAAGCCCCAAGCCTGCTGGCCGGTTTGAGATTACGCCACACAGCCTAAATGGTGGAGAAATAGAAAAAGAAAGAGGGGTGGGGGGGGTTAGTGGAGGAGAAACTGAAAGGAGCAGGAGCCCTGACACCCACAATGAGGCTGCCGCTGATAATCGTGCTAGCCCCCCCCCCCATGCTGCGTGGGGCTCATCGCCGATATCCCCCCCCATGTGGTGTAGCCTGCACCGCTCTGTCAGCAAACAGGCAGGACGCGGCTGGTGACTTTGGACCTGTTCAGTACCACTTTGTCTCAGCTCAGTTCTGACCCAGCTGTCTACTTACCTCCTGCTGTGCCGGTCCGGCCTTTTTGTCCAGAAGATTCCGCTTCTGGCCTGATCCGGAAGGCTTGGCGTGTGATGGGTAGCTCCAGAACCGACCGCTAAGCAGGCACTTGTGTTGGGAGGCCAGTGGTGTCACCCGCAGGGTACCATAGCTCCGGCAACGCTGCCGGAGGCCCCTGCTGTGCTGGGAGCTGAAAGCTGCCCGCGGGGCCTGATCCTCGCACATTTAAATGCCTTTTTAATCTTAACACTGCGGCTGCCAATTTCAAACCAGAACTTCACGGTGGATTCAGTCTTATGTTATTATTTTTTCGTTTTTTAATTATTTTTCCAGTGTTAGAAGCTGTCTCCCCCCCATAACTGTGAAACAATATCTGCAGGCCATATCCATTACTGCTGCATTAGACAGGTTATTTTTTTAATATAACAAGCAGTGCATTCATTTATTATGATAGTGGCCCCTTGACCTTTGACCCCGACTCAGTCCCGGCGACTGCATGCCAGTGGACTCCCGCTTAACCTGCGCTTGTTATCGTGCACTATGGTCATTTAAATTTAAATTTATACAGTCCGGTACGACGGGCCGTCACAAGAATGAAAACGAGGTTTATTACCTGGAGTACTGGCAGCCTCTAGTATCTGCTGCAAATGGGAGTGTCTCTAGCGCCTCCTGCTGAACAGTGAAGGCCGTCCTTTGTGACTGTAGTCGACTCTTATTTACGGCTCCGTGCCAGCCTCTTCAGGAATTTTGTGTTTCGTTGTCACATGGAAGGTCGTCTTCTACTTGTTTGAATCAAATATAATCCTTTTTTATATCTTTGTTTTCAGTGGGCTGGCAGAGGGACACCAAACCATTCATCAGAGTGTGGAGGAGATCAACAGAAAAACACACAGGCCTAATTACACTGGGGGAGGTTTTTTATCGTGCTGCTGTGTCTGTGTGTGTGTGTGTGTGTGTGTGTGTGTGTGTGTGTGTGTGGGGGGGGGGGTTTATGTATATATCATATTACGGTTAAGGTTAAGACTGGGTAAGGGATAGGGTTGTCATAGTTAGGATTGGGGTTATACCCATAGAAATGAATGGAGAGTCCCCACAAAGATCAGAATGCAAACACTGTGTGTATGTGTGTGTGTACGCTCTGCTTGTTACACGGGTGTGATTTCCACTCCTGATATGACAACACCATAATTAACTGTGGGTCAGTGCATCTCCCTCACGCTGGGAGCCCGGCGCCAGCAACACGCCGTCGCATGCGCCGATGCAGCTGCCCAACTGACACCCGATTTCCTGTTATGTAGACCACCTTTACCTCGGGGAGGGGGACACACCCAAACAAGCTGGACTCAGGCCTTGTTTGTTTTGATTCTTTTTGTGTAGTGTGTGAATAAACCCGCTTTCTGATCTGGCAAAACATAGTGTGGTCCAAGCCCAAACACTGATGATGTAAATCCGACATCCCCCTTGGTGTTACGTCTGCATGGTAAAGATACCAAAGTAAGCACAGCCACCAGGCCCACCCCCACCACCATGAGATACCCAAATTGCTGCTATTTAGCCATCTGCGGTTTCCATGCAGTTGCTGGGCCCGTCTCACGCCATAGGCGATGGCCCATCTCCAGCTCAGGTGGACCACATTCCTCAGAGTTCCTCAGAAATGCCGCTGTTTGTCTGTCAGACATAGCTCCCCTACACCTGTTTGTGTGGGTTTTTTCCATGCTAAAGGAAATGTGTATGACTTTAAAATTGCTTGATGCTACACATGCTATAATGCAAAATAAGCTATTAATGCTAAAAAATGCTAAATACTCAAGGAGCACGTCAGCAGCACCTGGAAACGCAGAATATTCTTCCAAAGAATAACTTGGGGTGCGGGAGATAGTTTCGAATCCCATATTTGCGTTAATATTGACTGACAGCAGACGTGTTCATGTGGAATTGAACTAAAACTATAAAAATGGCGCTTTCTGAGATGATTTGCCTGTATTTCACCTCCCGCTCGTTGTGCATAATTACGGTAGCAATCGGTAGCTGATAGTATGGAGGCGTTTTCTGTTAGGTCAGAGACCTTTTCATTTGAATAAGGAATTAAACATGCGATCAAGGGGCGCTTACAGACGTTTAATTGCCTATTATGCGGAGATATAAACCAAGAATCGCCTTTAATGTATACTTACCTAGGAAATGAATCATGGCTGATGGAGGGGGGAGGGGGGGCTTCAGTAAATGAGTGATGAACTCCTGGGGGAGACATTTCGCTTCAAGTGATGAGCTCACATGTGATCCTATCCTTCACGGTGGTGGAAATTGCTCATGTTCAACGCCTTCCTGCAATATTGGCATTTTGGCTGTTTTAATTGTCTTTAGAGGTGTATGGAAAGCCTTGGGGGGCGTTGGTAGGGTTGACCAGCTAGAAGACAGGACTTCAATGGCGCGGCCTGGCCCGGTCATGGTGGCTGTGTAGGGGGTGCGTTCCGAGTCCTTGCTTTGCTTTAGAGTGCAGAAGAAAACCATTGACACCAGATGTAGGCCCATGTTGCTCACGTCCTCACTGAAAAGCCACTCTTGTGTTCTATTTGAGATGTTTTAGACCCACCCTATGGGGGGCTTTAGGGCAGAAGTCCAACATCAGAAGTATAGCCTTCCCAGAAATCGTTTTAGCTGGTCTCAGCAGGAGGATTGTCTGTTCAGGTTAATTTATTCGATCAGTGTCGTCCCATTGTCCTGCAAACTTAGTATGACTTAGTCATTTGCGTGATTAAGGAGACGGGCCTTTTACATACCTTTCAGGAAGAAAATGGGCTCGTGATGTCATTAAGGAACACTTAACTTGTGTGTTGTAAGATGTGACTATTAATTTGTAGTGAGACATCTAGTGATTCAGAGTGTGTGACCATGAAACAGGAGGTCTGGCTTTACCTAATAGGCTTGTTTTGCCATCTACGCATGGATGGATGGATGCATGGGTGGGCGGGTCACATGTGATTGGTCCAGGGCTGGCTGCTTAATGTGGATCCTGGCCTCTGTGCTGTCCCAGCTCGCCCCACAGTCAGCCCTGGGAAGACACTCCTCGCCCCATGAGCTTTCGTCTGATTGGTTCAGGGCTCCGTTCGAGTGCTTTCCCCAGCCAGTTTACAAAGGCGTTAAATGACCTGTGGATGACCCCACTCAGAGCTCCTTTCATCCCATTGTGGCTCGGAGGCTGTGAATAACCGTCCTGGTCAAACGCTTTAGTCATAGCATCTTCCCAAATCCCCACATTCCACGTGTTTCACATAAGCTGGACTCCAATTAGTGGCCCAGGCCAGGCAGAATAACCCGGACTTGGAATGTGAAGAATCAGATGTTTAATTAGAGTCGCCCTAGCCAAACCCACACCCTGCTTCTGCCTTCCTGTCCCCTGATGCTGAGAAGCCCACCCTGCCCCCAGCCCCCCACCCCCCACCCCTGCACCTGACGCCCCCCTGCACGCCAAACTGCGTGAAGGGCCACACAGCTGAATGCAGAGCTTCCCATTGGGGTGGGTGAGAATTAAAGTGCAGCACGTGCTTGGGATTAATTGAAAGACCCCCGTCGACGTCTCAGAGCAGCTGCTCTGCGGCTCTGAGGCCCCAGGGGTGTTGTTTTGTATTCGAGTGTTATGAGGAAACTCAAAGCAGCCTCTCTGAGGGCCCGGCCCTCATTGTGTGCCGAGCCTGAACAAGTCTGTCCGCTCCCGGGCGCACACTGCTTCTCTTCCAAGGCGGCTTTTCAATCATGAACTTATTATTAACCATCTTACACATAGATTGCCCCCCACCCCATCTTTTAACAGAATATGGTTTTTTCCAGGAAGAAGACCCGTCCCTCCTCCCAGCAAGCTATTATTGTTGCAGGAAAAGCCTTAAATGCTGTGAGCGGGATCAACAATTAAATCCAAGCACTGAAAAAAAAAAAAAACAAAACGTTTTCTCGAGTTAGTGTTAATGTTTCCCTTAATTCAATAATTAAATTTTACAGGAACAGGTAAAATTGGATTCTGAAGTGGCTTTTAATGAAAATGGGGGAAATCGATGCATGTTTAAATGCTTTCCTTAAATCATTTAACACGTTTAGGGGGCGGGCTTTGGACATGGCGCATGTGGAAATGGCTGCTCTTCACGGAACCATGGCAGAGTTCTGCTGTTGCCGCCTGGCCCCAATCAGATTTTTAGCTAAAACTGTAGCATTTTTTTAATAGAGAGTCATAAAACCACACAATGAATAACGCACTTCTAACTGCGTTAACCGCAACTCTTTGTAATAAAGGGGCACAAACTTTTTCGCAGGTGCTAATTGTTTGCTATCCAGCACAATTAAATGGTGGACTGAGCTGTAAACGAACAAACACAGACCGGACCAGATTCAGATAATCAGAATCAGGTGTATTGGCCAAGTCTGTTCACTCACACAGAGAATTAGTCTCCAGCTGCGAATCAGAATTAGAAGTAAGCCCCACACTTGTTAAAATTTCACAGGAACGTTGCATTTTAAGTGTTAAAATGCAGATCAAACAACATCTCTCGCTTTTTTTGTTGGATCCAATACTTGGCATTTTCTGCCTCCCGCCAAGATGCACAGTCAGGATCAGAAAGTGACCATATCAGGAGCGAACGGCGGCACCGGACAGGGGGGTGTCATGGAGGGGCTTTAGTCCCCTAGGGGACCCTTCCACTAGACACAGCTCATCCCACCTGGCCGCAGGATCTCCAGAAACTCTGAGCAGTGACGAAGGACCTGTGGGAGTTCCGCACTCACCCTTCCTGTAGGGGGCAGCGTGTTCAGAGGCCTCCTGTCTTATTGTATCCGTGTCCTCTATCCACAGCTTGAGAGGCCACAGATGGGTACCGTGTGCCGGTCATATAACAGCATCGGCCCAGTTGAGTGCTGCCATGCTGTTATTAGGAGTGTTTGGGTCTGTGTAACCCTGTAGTGTTTGAGGTTTCATCCCACTGAGTGAGCATTAATCACAGTGCATTTCAACACAGCAAAACACTATTCATCATTACTCATATCTGACTTTACAGTCTACATTGAATGATTCACTGATATGGCATATATACTATATTACGAACATATTACCTGTGAAAATGGTGAAATGGAGTAAATGAAAATCCATTTAAATACATACCACAGTCAGTATAGTGAAAAAATCTGCTATATTTCTCACATGCTACAGCTGATACCTTATTCTGTCACTTTATGGATGCAGGCAAGATAATTTCCCAATATTTTTGGCATATGGTGTTTGAAAAAATACGTCGTTTTGCATTAAATGTGTGTGATGCAGTAGAAACAGCTTGAGTGCTCATTTCTGGGGGGGTGGTTATGATCCATGCCACTGGCCAGATGCTCTCTCGTTAGACGGAGCCGCTCTCGGTTTCCGGGCACAGCTGGGGGAGTCCCGTCTGGGACTCGTCCTGCATGCCGTCTCCTGCCAGGCTGGGACGTTCCTTCGCTTTTAGAGTCACTCCTGTTGTCATTCCTAAGCTACTCAACGGCGCACTTTCAAACAGGGGCCATTGTTTGCTGATAAAAGGTGGTTTAGGGCAAATTCCGTCCCTTCATCCATCTGTTCTCCGCACCTGCTCATCCAGACAGGTATCAGGAGTATATCCCAGGAAGAATAAGCTGGGTTAATGCAGAAGAAATGTCTCTGCAGGGAACATACTCAAAGGTGTGAAGGTTCATCAGACCAGCATAGATATGGGAATATGGCCTGACAGGGTGTGAGGGTCTGTGAAACCACGATAGACACGTATGACCTGTCCATCATAATATTTTCATTAAATCAGACTATACACAGGCATCCCCGATTGTGTGTTTGGCTCAATTATAAGAATAATTTGGAAAGAATCACAGTCCCTTCAATCCAATCAATGAGGTAAATCAGTAAAATCAGTGGAATACAGCGGAATGCTAGACTGCAGAATCATCTTTCTACATTTTCCATCCCACTATTTATGAATATAAATGATGGCATTCTAATCAGTTTTCCAATTTTTCTATTTTTTAATCACAGCTCTTTTCAATTTTTTGTCAGTTTGTGATGGAATAAAATGCTTTGATATCTACAGTGGGTGGGGTTAATGCATGCTGTCAATCAGCAGCCGTGACTGGCTTCCCATTGGTCGCTTTCTTGCATCCTGTTGGATTAAGCCCGACAGTGATTGACGGTTCACGGTTAATCCCGTCCACCACGGGCCTCATGGCCTAATTTCTGCTGCTTCAATTTGTCATGGCAGCAGCAGGCAGCGATATAATCGAGTTGAGACCTATGGCTCTACTATTTGGTCAGCAGTGGAGATCCAGAAGTCCAGAACATTCTACCACCTCTTTACGGCCGATGACACCCAAAAAGAAATGATCAAACTCCAGAGCAGAGATGGTCCAGGAAAGCAGGTGTTGATAGCAAACCCAACATAGATCATTGATCAAAATCACGTCTCTGCTCTACTGGATATCTTAGGGAAAAGGATTTAAAGATCAAAAGCATATTTTGACACTGGAATAGATCTCCGTGCTTGGAGACGCTTGGGAGTATTTGGGGCTGATTTACGTCTGAAGTGGCCGTTCTACTTACTTTAATCTGAGCTAATTTGTCTGATGCTAATGTTCCGAGGTCTGTCATTGGGTGCTGCGTAATTATAGATTTGAAAATCCAAATCGTGTGTGTTTGTACAAGCGGTGTTTAAAGTCAGAATTTGCTCTGTGGCTTAGACTTCATAAATCATTTACAGAGTACTGCCAACCTGCATGAAACAAATGACTAGACTGATCCAAGCCCAGCACAGTAACCTTTTAGTTTGGTATTTACTCTGAACTGGAGATCTAAAGATATAAGGTAATCCCAGGAGGATGGGATTGCTGGGTGCAATCAGACACTGATTGGTGGGTCCCGTCAGGCCTCAGTGGCAGTGACCAATGGGAACTGGGTTAAACTAGCTGCTGACTAACAAGGGGCTGGGTACGTTTGTCATCAACATTAGCTATATTAGAGGAGCCCATTAACCGCAGAAGTGGCATTGGCAGAAAGCGAATTCCCCCAGAAATGGTAACTGCGGCGACGAGCTGGAACCTTCATCCAGAGAACATACACAGGCTCGGTGATCTTGAGAAGAGCTCACCATTTCCACGTGCAGATGGTGGCACTGGGTGTGGGTCGACGGCATCCCCCCTGCCCCCCCACCCTCACTAGGGGTGTGACAAAGGGGCCGGCACCTTAGCACCTGCAAAGTCTGACACCTTCCCCTGCCAATTGCGGGGGAGGGGATGGGGGGGGAGCTCAGGGTCTTGTTTGCATAATGTCCTTCGTGTGAGATAAGCCCATCTGTCCTCTAAAGATTTGCCGGGGGGGCTGCGTGACACTAACACCTGCCCCTCCATCCCCCCTGCCCTGCAAAGTTCACACAGGTGCCATTTCCAGTTGATGTGTCAAAAATATGAATTATTTTTATATGCACCTAAGTCACACCGAGTGTTAGTGTTACTGTTACTAACTTTCTTTAGTCTTGTAAAGTACGAATAAACTTAATGGTGGTAAGTGAAATTGGCACTGTCATCCTGAGTGTTTTGTAGACCTGTTGCTATGATACCTAGGGTGGGTTATTTAATAATAGGTATAAGTAGCGCTTCAGTTTCAATCAGCGATATAACTACACCTGGGATGTATGCTTTCTTCGCTCCCATAAAGAAAAATGTACGCTACCAAGCAGACCAATCAGAGTTCTCGCGGTCTGCGTCGCCGCCATGTACAGTTACGTTTCTGGTCAGGTGCACGTCAGGCTATGGTGTAGGCTGTGGCATAGGGTCGTACTTACAGTGTCGATTCAAGTATACATCAGCCTTAAACACTGCCCTTGTGCAAATACACAGCGGGAGGGTGAGAACACCTTGGCTCTCTTGCTGTGTTACCGCTGTTGCTGTGCAACCAGTTTTGCTGTGTTACAGGTGTTGGTGTGTTCCCGGTGTTGCTGTGTTAGCTGCATTAGCTGCAGTAATGCTGAAAAAAGTCCCTTCCTTGGTGCTCACGGCCTCTCAGGCACCGGCATAGCCTGCTGACGGGGGGGGCTCATTGGGTACTTAATCAGGCCCCCAATGACCCCAAGACAAGAGGGGACTTTTGATACACAATGGTTACCTTTGCTAACTCTGCGTTAGCCAGGCATTTGCATCGCCTGCCTCTAAAGCTGGCCTCACTGCCCTCTGCTAGCTCCCCCTGACCCATGTCAGGCCCCGGGGGCAACACTTACCAGTGGGCAGTAAACTCAAACCCCTGGACTGGAGGTAAATTAGGAATTAAAGAAACGTGTTTCCGCGGGACTGCTAAACACGCGATGTCACCCACGAGGGGCAGAGCCAGCTGCATCTGATGTGCGGCCCCGAGGGACTGTGATGTGGCCCCCACCCCGAACCCCACATATGCCACGGGCCTGGCCTCTCCGGCAGATGGCCGCTTTTAAGCTTTCCACTGTAAGATTCTGGTGTTTTTTAGATGGGATTCTGAGGTGGTTTCCCTCTGCTCCAGTGATTACTTTGGGGGAGGCAGTGACGACCAGTCCACTTTAATGTGAGGTTTGAGGGTGTCTTTCTACTGATTGAGAAGGGGCTTCTTCGCTTTAGAAGGTGACCCTTAAGTACCTGACACGGAATGTTACCTCCATTCTCAGCAATCATGTTGGTTTTTTTCCCCCTACTGTAAAAGCCTCTTTGAGGTTTCCGACTTCCAGGCAGCTTGAGGTAATGAGGGAAAACCTGGAGCATGTTCAGACGCCACACATGTCCAGGGACGTGATGACGACCGCTCCACATACTTCAAAGCACGGCACACACCTTACCAGCATTCATTTTATTTATTTGGCAGACACTTTTATCCAAAGTGGCATACATTATTTTTGTGAAAGCAGGGTCAGCCAGTCCTAGGAGCAATTGCAGGTTACCTTGCTCAGGGTCCCTGTGGCGTAATCGTTCTGCCGACCCTGGGATTTGAACCAGCAACCTTTCGGTCGCACGCTGAGCGACACACTGCTCCAAGAAATCATCATTAAAAATAGATCGAAAAGTAAACAGCTTTGGGTACATAACTAGACACATGTATAATGCTTGTGGTCTTCCATAAACCTTGAGCTTCTGAAGGACATTTCAAGGTCTCTCCTGAAGGGTGTTGTTCCTCCTGATATGAAGCTCTGCTTTAGTGCCACACACTCACTGGGCATCTTGTTCTGTTTATCCGCTCCTGTAACAGGGCACGTGAAACATCACCTCTGCGCTCGGCGTTATAATGCGTTATAATGTAATGCGCAGTGGGGTATTAGCGACCCCCAACTCTAAACATGTTAGTCTCCCATTTCCCGCGGACGCAGGATCATCCAGGGAGACAGTTGTTCCAACAAGCCTTTGGTGAAGTTCTCAGCAGTGATTTAACATAATAAAATCAAACACACCGACTTTATCCGAAGCCCCTCCGCGCCTTGAGGGGTTGGCTTGTGTTTCCTCCAATGGAGAGGGGGGCTGTTCTCAGAAGCGCAGGTAATGCGGCGGCTTTAATGGAAGGCGGTTATTGCTGTTGACGGAGCGGCTCATTTCCTCGATGTCGCTAAACACTGTGCTGCTCCCCGATGGATCAAATGTTGACTCGATTTATATAAGTAAGAAAAAAACAGCATCTTCCCTTTGCACAGCTCTTGACGCCTATTTTATTCCATTCATCGCACGTGTGTCATGATCCAGCTGTTGTTGTTGGAGCAATTTATCATGGCTTGCAGATAAATATTAGTCACGGCAAGTTGGATTACAATGCAGAGGTATTGAAATTAGATCAATGTACACAGATGTTGACATACCCCCTGCCCGAATCAGCCCTGCTATTTCTGTAAAGGGGCCGTCTGCCTTGTTCTGGTCCAAAACAATGTCCCAGCCGCATTTTTACTGTGGCGTGAACTCCCCGGTCGGCCACGTTCCCGAAGGTGACAATTAGAGATAAGTCTGTTATGAGGAAATTAAAATCGCGCTTAAAAGGGGGTGCTGGCTTGGCTGTGAGTAGCGTCTTGGTGATCTCCTTTCTGTGGGGGGCAATTCAATTATCTTTTATTTGCCTTGCAGGGAAAGGAGGGTCGGGGGGGGCACAGCACATCAGTGTACAGCTCACTGCAATCATTTGTTCCCCAGAAAAGTTATTTGCAGTGAAAGTAATAATGTAGGGAGTAATGTGTTTCCCACAATTCCTTCTCTGGTGTTCTCTCTACTCTTTCCCTCGTCAGTCTTTCATTTCTGTGTTTCGTTAGCTAGTTAATTGCTTAATTAACTCGCTTAGAGGGCGCCTTCATCCGAGGAGTCCAACAGCTGCTGCTTTTACAATTTGTCATCTAAAAAATTTGGGTGCGTTTATACAGAAGGTTCAGACCTGCGGGAGTTCGGAGGCAGGGCCTCGTGGGATCTGAACCACCGCCCTTCTGGACGCCCGTGTCGCCTTTGCTGTAGGAATTGTGCCACTGACGGCTATTCTGAGCTGCTCAACATACCACAAGTTATCGAAATATCATAATCTGAAAATTCAAGCCTCCAACGCAAATAAATACAAAGATTCTGGGAAATAAACACTAATGGCATTTATTTAAACGCAGATTCAGCCTTTCCAAGCTGCAAATGCAGCGATTTTCCTGTTTTATGGTCCAGCTTCTATTTTAGTGCACCATGCGCCTCTGTAGTCCTGCGTAATTATATAAATAGTGGTGGTAGAGGGGTTTACAGCTCGTTTAGTCTCTCTGTAATTATGGTACTGTAGTTTCTGTATAAGACGTACTCGTTTTTTTTCTCCCCGAGTTCAGAATAACCCACAGAAGGTGTCCGAGGAGGTCCATATGCTCCGTTCCATACAAGTCTTTTACACGTCATTTACGAGGTTATATGTTTTTGTATCTGTGCTATGTTTCTAGGGCCAGAGGAATGACTATGCCTTTTGGGATAATACTCGTTTGCCTCAGTTGCTCCTGGGAACGAGGTTCTTCCCTGAGGGGCTGTAAGGTGGCCCCTGCCCAGATATACTCACTGAATGCCATACCTATAGAAACAAAAAAGTGTTTGGTGTGAAAGGTGCACTTTTCTCTCGCAAAGCCGCTCTAACCCAAAGCAAAGTAACAGCAGTGTGTTAACACGTCACTAAATGATGTTTTTTATTATCAGTTTTACATTATTGTGAAAGCAGGGTCAGACAGTCCCTTAGGAAATTGGGGATTATGGGCCTTGCTCAGGGGCCCAAGGGGGAAATCACTCTGCTGATCATGAGATTTGATCTAGCAACCTTCCAGTCATAAGCACAGTACCCTAACCCACACTGCACCCCCCACATGAATAATATGGCTCCCAACCCAGACAGGACTTGAACCTAAAACCCTCAGTTCTAGCAGCTGGTGCCCTATCCATTTGGCCACTGGGCCGCTTTAAATACTTCTGGTCATGCAGTGACCCCTTTGTTTTGAGACCCCCCCCCCATCACCCTTACTCCCCCTCAAGACCACCCCAGAAACTCTGAAAGGGGGTCTTAGAACACACGCTTCACTGGCACCAAAGCAAGAGATTTCAGAATGTATGTATTAGTTTATTGTGCAGACATGCAGTGGTTTTGTGTTTTTTTTTTTTGGGGGGGGGAGAGTCAGATTCTCACGGTGGAGCTTCCTGCACTGACTTGTGGGATATGCCAGTGTTAAGCAGCAGTGTCACCACAGTAATTCCCGCTGTTCCGCTCGACGGACCCCGAGAAGCGTGAATGTCACTGCGAAAAGCCCCTTTTGATATTTTCCATCTCATTCACCGAATGCAGCCATTTTCTGCAGAATGCGGGAGGCTCTCGTTCAGGCCTTACCAGGTGTGGATTTCTTTATTCTTTATTTTTATCTCTGTCTGCAGTTGCTAATATAAAAAAGTGCAATTTTGTAATTTGGGCCGTTGGTGCATTTTAAGTGAGGGGGAGCGACAGACTTGATTGCGTCCCCACATTAGGCGCTACAGTGAAGTCAGGAGTGTCATCCAATGGGATTCTTACCAGTACAGATGCAGAGTCCAATCCTGTTCAAAGTTCTTGAATCCTGCCACCAGGAAAAGTTCAAATGCAACAAGACCTTTAGGAGGATTTCCCTGTAGGTCGTGCCGCTGTACTGCCAGAGAATGTAACTGTTTTTAAGGGTCTCATACTGTTAAACGAAACGGCCGCATTTCTTGCGTGCATTTCCTGTGATACCCCAGCCACTGCAGCAGACACTTTCATCGGCGACAGCCCCATGCCTGCATTCATATATCAGGTCTGTCAGGCTGCCCCCCACGTGCCAGGGCTGCTCAGCCATCCCACACTGTGCCGCCATTATTGCGTTGAGCCCATGTAGTACAGTGCGCATTAGTGTAATTGCGTCCCTGAGCACTTGCCGGAACTCAGCCCCGCGCCCCCCTTCAGCCACAGTGCCCGAGCAGAGTTAGAACAGAGAGCCTTGGATGTTCATTAAAAGCTCAGAGCCAGGGGGCAGGCAGGGGGTTGGGTCATTGGCTGCGAGAAAGCATGCAGTTTATTGGACGGGACAGTTTGGGCCTCACCAGTGTGAATGAGATCTGATCCTTGGACACCAGGAGACATACGTTTCCCACCTGTGAGGTTGTCTAGGCTTTCTGAGGATCACACTGGCTACCAGCATGAAAAAAATCACGTTCACCTGGTAGAACAAGTGAAATCAAGCGCTACACATGGCTGACACCTCTTCTTGCAACGGCACTCAAACAGCATGCTCTACTTCATCAGGTGTCACCCCACAGGACATTATCAAGGGAACAGGAAGCTCCCACCCCCCTTTCTGAGCTTCCTGCTTCATGAAATAGGCCTCAAGCTTTTGTCAGGATGGCTTCTGTAATACTGAAGTTTGAAAGGCTGCTTTTCTGCAACCTCTACGGACATTTTAACTTTTTTTTTTTTTTTGTTAAAAAAAAGATGTCTTGCTGATTTGTACTTTGGCCAATTGCAAATGCGGCAGCGAGTAGCTACTTTCTAATTGGCTATGGAGCTGAACCAGGCATGGCCATAGGGCAGGGCTGTCCACGACATGGATTTGGCTTCGGTTCTGCTTGCCTGCAAATCATTAATTTCCCACACACTCCTTCCCTCACGATTTTTAATGCCCTTATTCTCATAAATGCACCGTGAAGCCATCCATCATTAACCAAATGCTCCCCCGATTCAGGCCCTAATGATGTAGCCTTTAATGAGATGTGCTTGCCACAATGGAAATCTCCAATAAACGAGCGGGATTCTCTCCGTTTTGCCAACGTTAACACCATTAGCAGGAGTTCCGAGGGGGTTCTCAAGACTCATTTGTTCTGGACAAATTAGCATATCGCTAATATGAGCTTTAGCATGGATGCTACGGCCCCCATGAGGACTACCTCATCTACTCCCCGAGCCAGGACAGCTGTAGCCCACACAGCTGGAAGCGTAAGACTGGTAAGAGCCCACTCCCCTAGCCAAGCCCCTCACTCTGACAGAGAGGACCCCCTAATGAATCATTTTCCTCGCATCTAGCAAGGCATGCACCTGCAAGAGTATGCGAGGTCTTTGAGGAGGACCAGAAAAAACATTTCAGATGATGATGCATTTTGCTGAAATGAGTGCCCTCGCATGGATCGATAGTCAAATGACCTCAGTTCTATCAGCAATGATCCCAACTTGGAATAATAGACCGGAACCTTAATCTATCTCTCACAGGGACTGTACATTAAAGCCAACTTTTGCAGCTAAATATGGCGCTTACACAGTGAAATGATGACTGATGACCCAGTGGTTGGTTCTGCTCGGCTTGGTGGTCCTGATGAGTGGCATCACGAAGGCTGACCTCTGGACTGATACGGGAACGATCGCACGGCGGCGTTTTCAAAAACCGCTATGTTCGCCGTGTCGAATCCCAGCTGCTTTTCGGCTAAGGAACGAGCGAGATTGAAGTGACCCCGCTCCTGCCGCTGGCGCAGCCCTGTCACCATGGAGCTATGATAGCAGCTGAATTTAAATTCAGATCCCCGCACATAGCATGCCAGGCCGAGATGGGAGGGAGGGGGGATCTGGGCTGGCATCCATTTAAGGAAGGGCCGGTGGGGGGAGGCAGCCGGTTAATTATTTCACTGGGTAGGTGGTTACTTGCTGGGTTAGCTGGACTTTCAATTCCCACACATCAGGGCTTTTATTGAAATAAGCATATGGGGGGTCCAGGCTCACAGACAAACCATCATTCCCTGGCTGTGACTCCAGGGACGGAGCTTAAGGGCCAGTAGGGCCCGATAACACACTGTGTGGTCTGTGGTTCAGCAAGTGAGGATGCCGTGCCTATGACCAGAAGGTTGCTGGCTCAAATCCCAGGGTTAGCACTGTTGTGCCCCTGAGCAAGGCTGTTAACCCCAAATTGGCCCAAGAACTAGCTGACCCTGCTTATTCACGTCACTTTGGATAAAAGTGTCTGTAAACAAATAAATGTATAGAGGAGGGTCTGCTTTTCGAGGCGCCAGTACTCTGTCAGGGCCCAACCCAAGCTATTCCACATGAGATCTTCTCTGACAGCTGGACCTTTTGTTAATCTGCTGGTTCTGTTTCCTGGGGACTCCCCAGCGAGTGGCAGCATTTGGCTGTTTTGAAGCCCTGCCCAGTCGCCTTCTCCTCCACTTTTTGAAGAGTGAGAGCAGTGTGCTCTGGCTGTTTTATTTAGGCTGCATTGTTTGACCCGTTTCTGGGGAAATGCGCAGAGCTGACCTTGTGATATTTGTTTCTCAATTTTTCCGGAATATTCTAGTCTCCAGATCTGTTTCCCCCGTTCATGCTTAATGGTCTCGCTTCCTATTATTGTCTCATGTGGCCCAACATGGTGAGATCACCAGGACCTCCACATGGCCTCAGCAGTGCCTCAGGGCGGCTGAATCAGCATGTAATGCCACAATTACAACACACCGTTATGGTCTCCAGGTTAATTAAGCTCTTTAATTAAATTCTGCGTTACCCTATATTAATAACAATGTGCCTGTTTTATTATTTCTTTCTGAAAAGCAAAATGATCAGCTGTTATTTTTTTCCCTCAGAAAAGTCTCGAAAGGCAGTCGATCAATGAGCTTGGCTGGGGGTGGGGCTTGCGGATGTTGTAAGTCATGCATCTTTGAAACACCACCATTAAAGGGAATATTCAGCCTAAGTCTGGGGCGGCGCTGGCTTGTTGGGTTATTCCAGTGCTGCTGAGGCTCGCGAGGGGTGCATGGGGGGGTTTCAGCAAACCAGGATGACTGGGAGAAAGAAAAATAAAATGATTTAACATGACTGATGGATTGTTACACTGCAGGCCCCAGACTTGGTGAAAATTCCCACGGAATTATTAGGTTTTATGACCTTGGAAAAGGTATAATTCTCATTTAGTTGAAAATTAATTTAAATTAGCTATGCGTATTTTTGTTAAATGTGGGTGGGTGGATGGATGGATGGATGGACAGATAGGTCGATAAATGGATAGATGATACTTAATTGTCAGTGTAATTAAACTAAGTTAAAGTACTTAAAAGCTAACATACAGAACATAGTGTAACAGTGAATATTAGTTCCGCTTATAATAGTCTGTTTCTTTTATCAGTCTTGGGTAGTTGGAGGGTTACAGAGGTAACAGTTCTTGGGTAGAAGCTGTTCCTGAGTCTGTTTATTTTGGTTTTGATTGTCCTGTATCTTTTTTACAGAGGGATGGGGGGCAAACAGACAGTGTCCAGGGTGTGCTGAGTCCTTAATAAAGCCCCCAGCAGTGTAAATGCCTTTTGCTGTTGGGCGTGTGGTCCCAGTGACTCGCTGAGCTGTCTTCACCACACAGTGGTCTCTGTCACAGTGCAGCTGGAATACCACACTGTGCAGCAGCAGCACAGGATGGCCTCAGTGGTGGCACCTATGCAGCAGGCGAGTTCCTATGTGTGGAAAACACAGATTTTTTTGTGCTTACAAGCATCCTTTTTGATGAGGGGGAGGAGCTTATTTGAGTCCATGGACCAGTATCTGCATCATGGAATATTGTCGTTAAAAAATCCAGAAAATGTGTCAATACAAAAAACTTTACAAAAGCGAGTTATGGGTGAGAAAGTGAAAACCAGTGACCTGTTTCACGAGACAAGCTTGTGCTCCACGTGTTACTCACATCCTCCAGCCGGCTTCCCCACTGTCGACGCTGGTGACACCGCCATGTCAGGCGTTCCAGCAATGGGCTTGATGACGCGTGTGACGCAGGCCACCGAAGGCACAGGTCTGATCCGCGTACAGTCTGTCTCCCCCAGCTGTCAGCATGTCACCTGGGTGGGGGGGGGCAGGCTCTCTTACATAGTACCCCCTGTATCACCACTTATCAGTCATTGTGATAAACGCTGAATTTAAAGTTTTTTGCTATACGTTCATTTTTTCCCAAAAAGGGAAACGGAAACGACAGCCGTCCCTCCGTCCGTGCTCTTTGGAAGTGCTTTGTTACCTCCTCCCTGGAAACTAAGAAATTAGCAAAAATACTGACGTTAACCAGAGACAGAAAGCAATAATGTTTTTATAAATTACCACAATATTCACAAGAAAGGCAGAGCGTAACCATGATATGCATAAATAAGAAGTCACTGGCTAGTGAAATACAAATGATTCGATTTAGCTCAGGATACACAATTTATTTTTCACTTAATTGATCAAATTAGAGAGAGCAGGCCATGCTGAATGAGGAGAAATCTATCCTTTTGTGGAAATGTTTATTTCTGCTTTATTCTTTGTGTTCCCCTCGCGATCTGTAGTATAATTTCCTTTTGTAAGTAAATGGATTATTCCGGAAAGCATGGTATGCCATCGGCACTGCACCAGGGCTCCCTGGCTTCCGCCATGTCGGTGTGTTGAGATGTTTGCTTTCCCCGACTCCGGAGAGCGGGTGTTTCTCTGATCAAAACAGAAAAGAAACATGGGCTAAATTAAAACAATACTCTGACAAATCTGGGATCACTTGCTGACATTTTTCCCAGCGTAAATGCTGCCAGAAACAGTTACGCAATAATCCCTGATTATTCCCAGCCCGTTCCCTCTATGGAGGGAATTAAGTTCACAGAGAGCGGGGGGCACGTACGCCCCTGCCACCGGCACGGTGTGAGTGAGTAAGCGTTAAACAAACACCCAAAATCCCTAAACCAACAACGAACCCAATTCCTCATTTTAAGAAATAAAGATCAGAGTCGCAGAGGCCCTCTGATGGAGAATGAGTTTGGGACCCTGGGAGAAGGAGAGTCTCAGGCAAGGATGAAAAGAGTGCTAAAGATATAAATATGAACAAAAAAACCAATACATGTGGTGCTTTTCATTCCACTTTGCATTTACATTCATTTTGCTGAGCAGATGCCTTTGTCCATAGCGATGTACAAGTGAGACAAATAGCAGATTGCAAAAATACATACTTTCAAGGAGGCGACTAGACATGCAGTCGGTGCTGCTACAACACGTGATATCACACCGTGAATCTGTTATAACGCGACTGATACATTAGTACCCAAGTCTAATACAACATGGAAACGCATTTGTATTTGCATGATTTCCAGTCAGAGAGCAGAGCACTATGCGAACTACAACGCCATAAGGTCTTAGCCAGAAACACTATTTGCACGCAAACAGCTATCCAAGTGTACTATTGTAATGACTGATCAAACCGGTTTTTATAACAAAATTATTTTTAAAAAATTACATCCATTGTACAGGTCAAAGTCTTATATTTTAAATATCTGAAAATATTTGAATATTTGAAAATTATCACATAAGAACACACATCAACCTTTTTAATTGACTTGCATTTGCTTTTCGTAGACTGTCTGTAGCCATGTTACCTTCAACGCCCCTCCGCATACCGTAATCCGTTGTACAGTACTGTGCAAAAGTCTTAGGCAGCCAAAGAAGATGATGTTTAAATGATCTTTATGTTGGTGTAAAACTAT
>JAAGVU020000001.1:31209449-31225769 GCA_011763525.2 Mormyrus iriodes
GGAGGAGGCCCCGGGGCAGACCCAGGACACGCTGGAGGGACTATATCTCTCAGCTGTCCTGGGAACGCCTTGGTATTCCCCTGGTGGAGCTGGAGGAGGTGGCCAATGAGAGGAAGGTTTGGGTATCCCTGCTTAGATTGCTGCCCCCGCAACCCGACCTCGGATAAGCGGTAGAGAATGGATGGCAAATATACATTTACTACCCAGATAAATGGCTTTAAACATTTCTTTTCGACTGCGTGCTGGCCACGGCTCACTGCTCCCGACTCCCAGCAATCGACGGGTTCGGTTGAAGCGGATACTATTCTCATGAGACTCGTATGACCGATATGTGATGTAATATTATGATATGATTTATTATTATTATTTCTTATTTAAAATGCATATAGTTACATTATTGACCTATCACTGTTTTTATTATGTAATTCATTTTGTCTGGTATAAGTTACTAAGTTTTGGAGCTGTGTTCCCCAGACCCTGTTTCTCCCATTGGATATGTATATTTTAGTACACAGTATTTGTGGATGCGAGACTTCACAGGAACGCATTAGTGATGTTGTAGCAGGACTGACGGTAAGTGCAGCTAGGCTGAGCTACCAAAGGATGCCCATTTACAAGTGTAAGCAGTACTGGAGCAAGAGCTACACAACATCTACGAAAGAGAACAAGAACATAATAAGACATAAGACAACTATTCCTTCAGCAGAAAGTACAACATCAGGCACATTCAGGGAACATGCAGTGGTGTAGGCTATTAAACATGTTCCTGGAATGGATGGGTCTTGAGATGTTACATGGTTTCTTGTGGTGTATGTTAACTAGCCCTCATGAGGCGTCTAAGTACACGATGATTAAGGAAGACCCAACGTAACACAGCGCCACTGCCAATCTGCTCGTGCCACGTGTCTGTTTTTGATTATTTTTTTTAGACATTTTTAGCATCTCCGCACTCGCGCTCGGTGGACTGCAATACCACTGATGACACTAGCGTTTCCACGACTGTTCCTGGAATTCTGTTTCCTGCGCTCAGAGAGAGGTGTACCATGACGGTGGTCATGGTCTGTGTACTCGTAAGACACATTTTTCTGTGCCATTTCATTTTACTGCAAAATAATCAAAGCCAAAGAAAGTAAACAGTAGATGCTGAGCTCATTCTAATCTCTCTGCCTTTCCCGGGATCCCAGTTTGCGTAGCTTGCTGCCTTTTCCCTTGATTCAGAGAGACGGATGTCTCCTAATCGCTCCGCAGTTTTCCTTGATCCCAGTATACTGCACGTGATCATCTCTCCATCATGTCCACCCTGGCAGTAATGTTTTCATTGTTTTTTCCAAAGCAGCAATTAGCCCTAAACTTGAATAATTAACACATCAGAAATAAATTACAGTAAACACGATCTCTGGGGGCCCGGACAGGAAGTCATGCTTTAATAAGATCAGTGGTCCTAAGTGAGCTATTTCTGCAGCGAGTCAACAGCGACTATGGGAATTTCGTTCTGCTTAGTCTGATGAAAATACTGTACATATAATTATGGGGGGGACTCTTACGACAATTAAAATATCACATCTTATTAGATTTCGCAACTGTCACTAATTATACAAAAAACGTCTCAGCGTTTTGAAATTATTGATGAACAACAGATACTGAGACTGATTACCCTCCCGAGCCTTATAGCTCTCCAGAGAGGTCTCTGTATCGTCCACCATCATGTTTTGTCATTGTAATTTTATAATGTTAGCCCTGTTTTTCTATGACAAGCATGGCTAGGCTGTGCTGGATTGACACGGGCAGGTATCACACTGAGCGTAAGCACCTCTTAACACGTTCCAGCTCCCAGTGCTGTGATGTTATGCTCCTTCTTTATCCGGGAAAAGATCATGGGAGGTCATCTGTACAGCCGGATTTGGTCTCTATGAAGAAATAACACCCAGCCCAGACACAGTCAGGTCGCATCACCAGCTTGATGAAAAGGTTTCGCAGGTACTCCGGAGATCTGATCAAAATTGAATTCCCATATAGTTATTTATACTCACCCCTCCCGGATCCTTCTTGACAACACGGGAACGGTCCGTCTGCCCAGGATTACAGAAGGGGGCTGACAAAACCAGGGATGGCTGAAATTGGTTCTGCTGGATGGCACTGATCTGGGATCGCCTGGTCCCAAGTGGGACCAAAGAAAAACTCTAACGAATGGCTTCATCTAGCAGCTAAACAAAAACAACGAGATACTCAGAGTCTGCCATTGCATGCCGAGATACTGTAATGAAATATGAAATACTGCCAGACGGCGATGAAAATGAGGCTGGCTGTACCCCCCCCACCACACACACACACACACAGGGAGTATATCAGCTATAGAAGAGCTGGACGCCCCCTGACTGATGAATACTCTTATGCGAGCGGACACTGCTACCTTACGGAGGAGAGCCGCAGGGAATCCAGCACTTCATCAAGGGGCCGACTTCGGGGGAATTGCTTGGAGAGAGGGATGGGGACAACACACTTATCTAACTAGTGTGATGTATAGCTAGCCACCATGGGGGGCCCGGCGTGGCTCGCATTCCGACGAGTGTCTGGGCACTATGGAGGGCAGGAGGCCTTTCGAGGATGCTGTGCTTTACAAGCCCCCCCCTTTTCACAGCTGCTTTTCATCTTGTTTTCCTAAATGAGTGACATTCGAGGGTTGAGAGCAGCTACCGGTCGCTAACGCTAACTCATAGTGATTAGCAACTAGCTAAGGCTTTGCGATCCATACACCCAAACAGTAGAACGCTAACTCGTAGCGGTCAGCAGCTAGCTGTAGCACCCAGACGTTAGCCAGTGATTTTGCTTGCTAGTGTGTTACATAAAACTCTTTCATTTTAACATTGTTCATAAATTAACACAGTAGCTATGTTCAGGATAAAAGGTGTAATGTTATCGTCATTAACTCAAAACCAGTCATTTAGGTGCAGATTTGGGAAACCAAGTTAGTTAAAGCTATTTCTAAGCAATAACGTGTTGTTCTTGGTCCTCTGAGTTGCTGCAGTGGATTTTAGGGAACTGCTTCTGTGTTATACATGGGAAGATTGAGGGTTCTGGCTAGAAAAGGCATGTTTAGTGGTTTACGCCTGTAATCTCTGGTGTTTGGCCTCTCAGTGAAACCCTGTGGGTGAGAGTAATTAATTCCCAGGTCACATATCACTCACTGTTCAACTTGTCTTGATGAACCTTTGTTATTGAACTCCAGATAAGTCACTTTTGAGGTTGGGGGGCATCTTGTCATTATTGGTTGAGTTTCTCATTTAAAGTCTCTCTTTGGCACTAATCCTTGTTGTTTTTTAATTTATCCTGAGATTACCCATTGTACTGAGGGGGAAAGTAAAAGTAGCTTTAGACTTGTGAAAACCTGCATTGGTATTTTAATAGCAGGTGATACCACAGCAGTGACAGACCACAGAAAAACTGGGAGTGTCCCCCCGGTCCCATACCGCTGTGAGAACGACTGATTACTCGTGGCAAAGTGGACCCAGTGCACGGCACTGCCGCTGTCAGCCACACATAGCACCGTTTGTTATGACTTCACCGTCTGTGTATTAGTGTGTCATCTAAATAGTGCACTTAACCCCCCACGCCTTCATATCTGTAACACCCCCCCCCCGTCTGACCGCAGGCACGGCAGAGAAAATATTATCTTACCTCCGCTTCACGAGGGAGTCTGACTCCTATTGTAACCCAAATATAACCCCACGAAAGCGACCACAGGCACTGAGCCTATCAATCACCGGCTCTATTGTACCGCCGGGAGCTGCCTGCAGCCCCAATAACTGCTATGTAAAAGGTAAACAAGCTGAGCTATAACTCAAAAGCGTCTCTGAAAATAAACGCTAAGGGTGGGGTCGTGTGCTCCACCTGCGGGACAGAGGCTCACTAATTAAAATTTAGGTCTCCTACCTTTGCTGGAAATTCACCCGCCCACGGCGTTGACCGTTACCAAAATGGCCCCGTGGTTAAGCCCCCCCACACACCCTGCCAGCCTCAGGTGCCTCTTTGACGGTCTGTGAGAGTAAATCGCACATCATAGGCGACGGGCAGCATGAGACTGTCAGGGAGATGCAGCGCCGGCTGAGGAACCCGCCACGTAAATACAATTAGGCCGTATTTTTGTTGACGGGTGTCAGAACAGAGGCACTTAAAGCCCTCAGTGTGGCAGATTCAGTCATGGGGGATAATTATTGAGCTGGGGGGGCTCCTCTTTATTCCAGATCGTTCCTTAAATCTGAGGTGCATGCTTTGAGGGTTTGCTGACATCGGAAAAGTCAGCTGATGCCAGTTAATCTTGGTTGGCGGTTTCATCTTACTGCGCTAATAACCATTATTTGGGCTAGTTATTGTTATGTGGGCGGGGTCTCTGTCTGTCCCTGCTGAAGAGAGACCCACCGATAAGAGAGTGACACAAAGAGGCCAACATCAGAAGGTGTAAGCGTACTAAACCTCATCACAGTACCATCAGACTATGAATCACGCAGTCTCCGCTCATCATTGTTGTCCTTAAATTAAACCCCCCCCACAGAAAGCTAACCTCCTTTTTTCTGCTCCGGTCCTAGGACTGTGCGTGACACGGCGTGCCGGATCATTATCTGCCAGCTAATGAATGCGATCTTTTTAATCGCTTTTTAGACAAGATTTAATTGGAAAGGCGTGATGGATGCCGCTGCTGGTTTGTTGGTGAGAAGTAGGTTAATTATGCCACCGTGCCGCATGCCTCACCTTGCAGTGCGGTGCCAATGGGGGTCACGCCTCAGCGGGGCCCGGGCCAAGTGCCGGCAGCCACCAATCTGTGCCGGTCCTCCTCAGAGCGTGCCGTCCACCGCCGGCTCCGACAAACGAGCGGCCCGCCAAACTGACTCAACTGGGGAGTGAAAACTCGGCCTTGGACACAGTCGCATTTAAGCAACGCTGATTCGTCTCGGAGCAGCGAAGGCTAATAGCGGTCGGCATGCTGCCTATCTGGCTTACCCCCACACTGTGTATCGATCCGGCGCCAATCTCTTCATATTTCTCCCGGTTGTTTCTGCTTAAACACCTATTGAGGTAGACGTGAGTTGCAGCTGTGCATGTGCAGGTAATGCGATGAGTCGCCTAGGAAATGTGACTGTTGTGTCATGAGTCAGCAAATAAAAACAAACGGTTGGGAAAATATATGTGTCATTTTCTGAAGCAACAATGGGACCTGAGACGAGACCCAGGGGGAATATGAGAGTGATTCAAAGTGCGTGATTTAAAAGCAGCGATAAAAGGAATGACCAGTAGTAGGTGCAATGCTGCCCATACAGTCCAACACCACGTGACATTTGAATGTATGGCAGAAATGTCATAGATACTACGCGGCACTGGAAATTATGGGATGCTGTGCACAGATGTGTTAGCACTGGTCCTTAAAGAGTTTTTGTGGCTGAGTTACGCTGTGTGACATGTTGAGTTCAGTCTCCACCCCCACCGCACCTGGGTGTCACGTTTAATCCGCATCAACAGGGGTGTCAGCCAGGGTGTCGACACTCCTGTCTCACCACTGGGCCACATATGGCTGTGGTCTGGTATGACTGTGAGGCTCGACCTTTGACTCCTGCACAGGTGGGGAGCATGTGACAGTGGACACCCACCCCAGATGATCAGACCTTGGAGCCGCCTGCTGACTCTCTTCCATGGCTGTGCAGGGACCATCCAGGCTCGACACCCACCTGTACACTGACACTCCCTCGCACGTCATTCTGCAGCCGACGGCGCAATCATCTCCTGTTTGGAGCTCAGATGATGAAGGGCTGTTTTTTTTTTTTGAAGAGCTGTGAAATTAGAGAAAAGCGCCCCAATGGCAGGATGGGTGGAGGCTGTGGGCATGAATATTCACGGTGCCATCTCAGTAATGAGCGGGACGAGAGCGGATCTTTCATCCCGCGCGGCGCATTACATTAATGAAGTGCTTTTGTGCTGCATACTAATACCCCACTGTATTGGAAACAATGCTTAAATGAGGCTGTAATCACCGACCCCCCCCCCTCCCCATCCTCGGCAGGCGTCTGGCTCTTTGTTCCGGCGAGCTGTGTGACTGACAGCGGGCGCGGCCGCAACTGGTGGCCTAATAATTGCGGGGAGAGAGTCGGAGTGAGATCCTGGCTATTTCCTGGCAGCAGCTTGCCATGGGGTGAGGGCAGTGGGCAGGGGGGTGTGCTTTCAGCTCAAGGATCAGTAGGAGCCTCGGCACTGACATGCTGGGGGGGTGGGTTTGCTGAGCCCTCCCACATATGGCCCCTCTCCTCTGTCTCACCCCCTTCCTAGGCAGACACATGTGCAGGCTGCGCCATGTTGGGGCGGGTCCTCGTGAGCAGGAGAGACCATGAACCAGAGCATCGATTAACGAAAGAGACAGATGCCTGTGTAGGACCCTGGGCCAGAAAATTCCATGAGGACCCGGGGTGAAATCACATCCTGAACTGCTTTCTTTTGGGCTGTAGGACCTTACTTTCACCTAAATTTTTTCCACGCCAGAAAGCAAGCTTCTTGCCCAGCATAAACAAAAGGCAATTTCGGGAATATGGAATCATAAATGATCGAGTCTGGAATTTGTATCATCAGCACTCGCAGTCAGATACCGCGCTTTTAAGAACGGCTTGCTTCTCATGTATGAGATGCTGTCAGGGAGATGGCTCCGCTCATTTCGGGGCATCCGTGGCGCTGCCCGATCCAAATGGGCCCGCTGCGTTTATTCTGGTGATTTCACCTCCAAGCCGTCGGGCAGGAACGCAATTTAAGATGTGTGGTCGAGTGGAAAATTCAAAAGTTAGATGGACCTACAGCAATATCGCGCTAAAATGCGCATTCCTCTGACAACAAGATCTGGGTGCTCTGACAATTAGGTGAAAGGCGGGCCGGTGGCATTTTTATGGCTTCTCCTTTCTTTGGAGGCTCCTAAAGCACAGATTAAAAGCATGTTTAATCTGAGAGGTGCCCGTCGACTCGTGAAAATCTTACAGCATTTGATGGTGACTGCTTCATTGAAGCCCCAGTGTACACAGAGCTCTGTAAACGTGTTTTACGACAGTGCAGGGAATGTAATCGTGCGTGACATGACGTAAAATTTAATCTTTGACTAAATAGTGAAGACAGGCTTTTGGGACAATAGTAAATCTACCACACATTCCTCTGTCTGGTTCTGATAACATAGTACCTCCTTAAATCATATCGCCTTCAGAAACCGATTTTGGAATGGGTGACTCTTTCGGTCACCTGTTATTTATTTTATTATCCCATGTTTGTCACAGGCTGTAAGTGTGCAGAGATGCAGATATGTCCAGTTCTCAAGCTGACCCCCCCCAACCCCCCCAGGCTCCCGTCCCACTGCGTCCAATTTCTCCTTGGTTTCTCCTCCTTATTGGTTTTTCACACTTTGTGGATTTTCATTGTGTTTTCATACGCTTTCCCACTGAAACCAAACCAGAAGCCATCAGAGAAGGCGAGACTCCCACACGCAGATTATTGAATTTAAATACATAAACAGCAGAATGAAGTCCTGAGATAGAGGCAGACCTCTGGCTGTTTAAATACAGACGTCTCAGCACTGCTTTCAAATGAGCAAAATAAATTGCAGTGTTTCTTGACCCAGTGCAAAGAAAGGTCTGCTAAACAGATGAACATTGGAATTTATTATTGTAAATCTAATGCTCTTTTAAAATCCTTTGAAAAGGTACTAAAATACCCCCCCCAAAAAAAAATATTGCTGAATGTTTGTTCTGAGTTTAGAGTGTCTACTTATTTTTACACTCAGAATGGATACTGCTGCCCCAGATCGCCTGAGGAGCAGGACCGTTATTCTCAGCCTGCTGAAGATGAGACTTTGATATTACAATGACGTTTGACATATATCAAATCTGTGACAGTTATACAAAGGTTAAAAACATTTCTGCAGTCTGGATGTAACTGGTAACTGTCTGTCATACACACACGGATTGGACCAGTCCAGATCTGCAAGTGCCCTTTAGCAGGGAAACCTCAGGAAAAAAGAAATTATTCAGATTAGCAACAGTTAACAACTAGATTGTGTTCCCCTGTCACAATGGAGCCAATGCAATGTGAATTGAAGTGAAATGTCAAGTAAGCATATTAGGATTCAAACAGGATATTAAAGGCCCTCATTGCTTATTTTTCTTATTTTCTGTGGTGGAGATTAAGAGAGATGCTGCATTTTTCCCCTAACACACCCACAAAATGATGCAAACGTGTTTTTGGTACCCTATGCTGCCCCCATTAGAGACCGGCAAGCAGGAGCTTCACACACAATCTCACAAATCTCCCTTTTACTGTCACAGCATTAAACACATCTGTTGATTGGATCTGGGTGAAAAACATCTGACCCTTATAACGAATCATATTTCTGCACTTGTTTATTTTTTCTTTTTGTGAAACCTTCCTATGGGTTCTGTTGAGAGCGAGTCCAGAAGAGTGCATGACACTGTGATGAGTTTTCAGAATCTGCCCTTATACCCTTCTAATTGTCTTCTCTGTAACCAAATATGCACGGATTGATAAGTTTAAACTGTGATGTGGTCTGATAAATAAGTGGAGATAAACCAATCAGAAGCCAGCGATGGCTGACTAGTTGTCTGGGATGAAGTATGTGATTGGTTAGCACCAGCAGACTTTATTCCTAGTCTTAAAGAGGCTTTAAATCTGATGGATTGGGGGGGTCAAGTGTATCTCAGTTTTGCAAGCTCAGCAAAGTCACCCTAATTTTAAGTTTTAAAAGCCTTAAATGAAAGATCCAAATAATTGATATGTCATTGGTAATTATTTAAATGGCGCTATTTCCGTAAAATGTCCACACTTCCTGTCATTTTCCTTTGTTTGGAAGTGTTTCCTTGTCTTGTTTTCTTGTTGACAGGGCGTCCGCCTTGTCTAGAAGCTGGCTGTTCAGAATTGAGGGACACTTCCCCTGTTGAATGAGGAGGAATCTGGCACGTCACTATTCCGGAATTCCGAAAAAAGGAACAATGTGTTTGCGGCTATCTGAGAAAGGCGTCTGGCTCCTTCCGTGCCAGTTGCCCCTGTGGAGGCGCTTGCCTCAAGTCCCTGTAGGTTGCTGTTGGCGACTGGATGCATCTAAGCGGCCAGAACATGCAAGCAGACGCACAGTAATTGGGTCTTCTGTGTTCTGCATCCAAGCAGAAGTCGGGAATCAATCTGTCATGTTTCTTCCTTTCCTTTGGAAGTATTTTGCTCCATTCGGCTTCTCTCCCTCCTTCCTGTTCATGTGACGTTTTCATCACTTGATTCAGGGGGAGATTCAGCTCCCGTTCTCCTTCGAGCGGCAGTCGCACGTCCGGACAGCTGTCACCTAATTACTCTGAGTAATCAATGGCCGCCGCAGGCCCTGCGTGCAGAGCATTGCGACAGGTAACAGCACCTGTTGTCTAACGGGCATTTCCTCCCCTACGACTGCGGGGAGAGAATGTGTGTGTGTGTTTGGGGAAGGGCCTGCAGTATGCAAGTTTAACAGGAGAAGCACTTGCACCACATTGCATTTTAACATTCACATTTTTTCCTTGCTAATTTCTTTTATTTTTTTCATTACATTTAGATGAAATTTCACCGTGTTTCCTCAGAGTATTGACATTTATTTTTCGTCTCGTCCATGTGGAAATGGCAGTGGCAGGCAGGCTAGAGTACATTGGTTTGGGGGGTGGGGGGGTGTGTAATGGCTGTTATTTTGCCGCACGCTGCGTAATTACCAGAGCGCATTCTGTTCCCCCTCCCCAGGCATGCCCCCAACAGAAAGAAAAAGAAATACCCGCAGCTGTTCTCATGCTCCTACCATCTCACTTTTCATTTTATTTATTTACACTGTTTTCTTTTGCTCTGAAGTATGACATTTTGCATAATCCTTCCGGAGCTTTCTGCGCGCCTCCCTGGCACCTTGTGGGTTTTCCCTCAGAATCTGTATTGTTTTATTTCTGCTGCTCTTTCATCCCGCTGTTATCTGCCCTACACCTCACTGATTACCGCTGACTTACGCAATCCTGTTCAGCCTCCTGCCTCATTTTTTGTTTTGCAATAATGGTTTGTTTTATCCAAAACGTCACAGCGATGCCGCTGGGCCTCTCCGCCATATAGCTAACTTTCTGGGATTTAAAGTAAATAAGGCTTAGGAGACCTTAACAAAGACGTCGCTTTTATAAACGATAAGACCAGTCATATAATTTAAGAGTAGTATCTGTGAAATGCAGTCCAAATACTGCACAACATCCTAATACTGTTCAAAGCTCTCCACTGATTCCTGTTCCTTCATTTGGAATGCTGGGATGCCTATTTTTAGTATATTGTGTTCTTTCCCTGAAAATGGAAAAGTGCCCCATTTTGTATGTTTATGCTTGAGTATTTCAGTAATATGAACAAAATGCATCTGTGTGAAACTCAGAAAGACAGAGCAGACGGAAGTGTGCCCATGGAATTCCGGGTCCTGAATAACTGTGTTCCATAAGGAATCTCATTAGTGACGCCAGGGAACAGGATTAAAGAGGAGAGCTGGTTGCCCCCAAGCTTGTGCTGCGTCTCCTCTCTGGAATTTAATTTATTTTTTACTTTCATTTCTCCAGGAAATATTTGTAAAATTGCTGTGAACAGAGCGAAAGGGGTTTTCTCATTTTGATGTTTTCATTAAAGCAGTGCGCCTGACATTAGATTATTTTCCGGAGCATCTCCTGCCATCCTGGTCACACCGTCTGGCCACGTCGGGCAACTTTGAAAAGTTTTCACATCAAATCTAGGGGGTCTGGTCCTGTTAGATATGATATATGGAGGAAAATAAAGTGGTGCCTTTTAGCACGGGGCCAGATGCAGGTTAAAGTTTCCGCACATGTGAAACTCCGCCAGGCACGTGTTTCTGCACCTTCACTCTAGCCGAAACAGCTGCTTTTTGGCATGATTTTCAGCCTTAGACTGTTCCAATTATAATTCCGTAAACTGCCACTGGGTAAAGTACTCAAAACATAATACAACATCTGCTGGCTCTTAGTGAACACCTGTAGCACAGAAACTGGCTTATTTCATTACACACATAAACGCGCCATCCGTCATTACCTTCGGGTCGACAAAGGCCCAATCGGTACCAGCTCCGCGCTTTCTGCCACACCAGATCGGGATTCTATATGCCTCTATGTGGAGTTCTGAGCCTATTGCTTTCTTATATTAGTTCAAAGCCAGTGCTAATTTTAATGTCCTATTTTATTAGTTTTGTCATATTTTTGTTTAAATATCATAACAGTATGAAATGTAAATAATGCAATGACCATAAGTTAATCATACAACAAATGACAATATTACACGGTTTAATGTGACTCTCTAATGTGTTCTTACACTGAAAATGGTCCATTTTCAGCTGAAAACAGTCTGCCAGACTTGGAGTGTCAATTAAAACCTGTCTTGAGTTCAATTAAGACTGAAAGCGTGCTGTAAGGTGCAGGGCCACTTCTCTCCACCGTTCCGGGGACTCCCCGTCCTGCTGAAGGGGATTCATTAACGGCTGTGTCGCTTTCGGTTCCGACCACCTGCCGAGCCGCAGCTTTCACGACTAATTACACATTACGGTGTCAGCCTGTGCGATCCGATGGGGGGGGGGGAGTGAAACTTTGCTTTGAAATGCATTAAAAGTAGCAAAAGTGTTGTTTTAAATGCTGACACGTATAAACACAGATATTCTGGGGTAATCGCACCTATTTCTGGGTTCCGCTCCGGCATAACTTGACTGGAATGCAGACGATCGCATTATATGCATTAAATGAAGGGAAAAAATATCACACGAGTCGCCGTGATGCGTGTCGCAGTAACAGAAGGAGGAACAACTGGCAAACGGTTTACAACCGAAAGAAAAGCGAGCCGGAGAGGGAGGACGGCAAGCCTGGGCGGAACCGGCGCCAGGAGAACGGATCGGATGGAAGTGCCGGTCCGTTCCTAGGATGGCTTAGGAGCCCCTGTAATTTATTCCTCCGCCACAGCTGCCCTGGTTTCTTAACCAGATCACCGTGTTTTTCCTTCTGCCTTTAATGAAATTTCGAGGAGTGCCGGAGAGAAATGTCAGGAGTTAATCTCCGTGCCATATGGACAGACTGATAGATGCTAAGTGGCTCTCTCAGACCTTCCAGTGAAAATAATTGTAATTTATGGGGCCAGATCTGCGGATCCATCGCCGCTGCCCCCTTCGTTGAACGCCACATTATGTGGTATCACGTTACTCACCCCCTCCCTGGCAATCAAGTCGTAGGTCGATATATTTTGGGGCTTTTCCTAGTGCCTGTTTTCTTATTCTGTGACAAAGTAATACCATTATGATTTTAATGACACCCTAACCCCCCAACAGTGACGGTTTATGAGTTCAAAGCCGGTGGTCTGATTGCAAACACGCCCTGCTCTCGCTTTGGCGTCAGGAAAGAGATGAAAAAGTATAATTGCTCATTTTTACGGCCAATATGTACCTTATTAATATATGTAGGAACAAGGTTTGTTTAGTAAAAAACTGGGTAGACTGATGCAACCTCTTTTTTACCGTTAAGCCGAAATTAGAATATATATTACTTTAAAAATAAACGGCGAAAGTGCTGTTTATATAATGGTTTTTCGCAATTTTTTAAAGTGCTCTGTACTCTTTCTTGTGGCTGGACTTAGTTTTAAAATATTCTTACCCTGTTTCACACATTGTTCAGGGTTCTATTTTTTTGCTCCGGAAAACTGAGAGTACGATTTCTCTGCTTCTTCTATGTGCTTTTCAAACCGGAGCTGCACATTTTTTACCAGTAACTGGGTCATGGTTTAAGCTGCTGCTCAGCCCATTAACGCTGGTGGAGTGCGCCATGCTGCCCCCGCCGGCATCTGCTAACCCCGAACCCTCCGCCTCGCCGCGCAGGTTCCAGCCGCGCCGTCCGCAGCCAGCCGCCTCCGTAACGCCGGCGTGACATCTGTCCAGATTCATGTCACCTTCTGCTGTCACCGGAGCCTAATTCGCCATGCTGGCCGTTACACGCAGGATTCTGGCCGTTTGGGTTTCCTCTTCAGTGGGTCAGCGTCCAGTGTTAAAATCTGCTTCTTCTATGCTCATAAAGCGCATTGCCTCATTTCAAAGAAGGGGGTGTGGAAGAAGTAAAAGCAATGAGAGTTTCAGCTTGTAAAACATGAGAAAGCAAATGTTTTTCTGTTTGAATCTGTCTGTATTAGATGTAACAATTCAGTGCTGCAATCAGACCTGATTTCTTAGTAGAATCTTAATGGCGTAGAAGATTCATGATCCCCGTATCAAATGTGACTTCTTTAGACAGTGTACACCGGGGGGGGGGGGGGGGGTCACATGTCACGGGGGCTGAATCCAAAGGTCTAGGATGGGTTGGTGTTTTAGTGTTGAGCATTATTTTATATGCAAAGATGAGCCGGTAAGTGAAGGTGAGAATCACACCTTCGCACCTAAAAATACATGTACTATTGCTACCTAAATGCCTGAAGTACTGAGCACAGTTATTTTTGTGGTGTTACTCCCCAGGCCCGATCTTTATTATCTTCTCACTATTTAGAGTTATAACTCCCCACCCCCCAGCGATTACCATGACACACAGATAGCCCAACATAGAGCATTTTACTCCAGCCTGAGAAGGATGGTGACAGTGAACATATCTCTCTCTCTCTCTCTCCTTCCCTCCACATCTTGCTAGATCGCTCCACACAGTGATCATAACCTGAGGTATATGACAGGGGAGGGATATGTTAAAATGCAGGACAAGTCCGGGTCGCTGGGATCAGGAGCTGGACCTTTTAAAAAACCGGAGGCCAGGGACACTGTGGGGAGCTGGGAGTCCCTGGGAAAATAAGCACCAACCCCCAAGTAAGGAGACAGAAAGCAATGATCTGCTTGCTGTGATGACTGCCTGTCTCTGTCCTCAGAGAGCAAGACATGCCCGCAGCCAACTGGGACCGGCACTTCCCGTTACACTTTAGCAAGCTGAGGTGACGAAGATTCTGTTCCCCTTGAAAGGTGTGCATGTTGGAGGGGTGAGTCCCAAGCGTGCCGTCTCTGAAACAAAACAGCTGACCTGGGTTTTGGGGGTACCCATAATGAGGCACTTTCTGTGGCTGCAGGGACACCGGTGCCCCAGCTGGGGGCGCGGAGCTGGTACGCCTCCCAGGGGCCCACTGCTGCCAGGTCTTCACTGCTCCCTGGGCTGCTTTGTAAAGTTCAACTCAAGTTTTGTCTTATCATTTCACGAGCGATACTTGGCCCATATAAAGTTTTTCTAACGTATTGCAGTACACCCAATGGCAGCGCACTTTATTTAAACGTAATTTAAATGTAATATTTTAACGTAATTGTGTCATGCACCGCATCTTCCTTTACACTTTACAGGCTCTGAGAGTCGAACCCGAGACACACAGCCTGTTCACCTACTAGTTTGCTAACCAGCTCTTTCTCCAGCTTCCCACCTCAATCAAACTGGAAACACAATTCAGCCAAATAATGGAGTGGGGGTGGGGATTCAGCAGGTTAGAACATAATACCTGTGATCAGAAGGTTGCTGGTTCACATCCCAGGCTCAGCAGAGTGAAATTAGGCTCTTGAGCAAGGGCCTTAACCCCTAATTGCTTCAGGGACTGTCTGACCCTGCTTTCTCACAAAATATTCATGGCTTTGGATAGAGATGTATGTAAAGGAAAATTATTAAATGCAATTCTTTCTTTTTTTTGAAAATGAGTGCATAGATTTGTATTTGTAGAGCAGCTAATATGAAGATCTATCTAAGGAATTACCTCCTACAAACAAATTCTCAGTGTTTCTCCTCAGTGAATCTTTCTCCCTCCCCTGGGTTCATTCTCGGCCTATCTTTATCAAGCAAAGCCTTTCTGTGACTCTGTGCGACTCAGGCTACACGGCCAGAACCGAGTAAAACCCAAATGCTCCGTGGCTTGTTTGAAAACAGGCTGCTTCTGCAATGCACAGATATCCCATAAGCACTTGGGGCTTCTCCCAGTATGATGTTTCGCTCAGAGTGGCTGGTATGACAGTGCAGGCTTGTTTTGGGTCCCCCTCCTTTGACTGGGGCCACCCTGTCTTCCATCCCATGAATCACAGGGCTCTTCCTAACGCTGTGACAGTTCCTGTCGGATTTATAATACGATTAGCCACTATTTTCAGTACCACACTCCTTCAAGCCTGTCTGGGCCCCAGGAATGTCGTAAAACACATGACCACGTCACGCTGGCACATTTATATATCACTCCATCTATCTTCCGTAACCGCTTATCCCGTACAGGGCCACGGCGGTATTTATGGTTGTCATATTGCCGTGTTTGGCTGTGCTGTTAGCCGGAATCCAAGGCCATGTGCTGAGTACAGAGTTAAAACAGTAATGGCTGCCGTATTAGTCTTTGGCACAAAGTCAGAACCTTCCCTGGGAAAGTGAGCGCAAACAGAGCCAACGCCACAAGCCCTCCAGTCCCAGCCGCAGCAACACGGATGGCCAGCACACCGAACGGGTGCACAGTCACTCCAAAACACGTCCCCAAAGTTTACTGTAATAACACGTGGCATAATTTATATGCTGGATGTGTAAATGAGCTGTGTTATTGGCAGGTTCTGACTGGGCTTAAGTGCCTGGGGTCCCGTACTGAGCCCCCCCTGTGATGCGGTGGGAGGGCCCCACGCTCGTTATGTTTTGCTGGTGCTCCTGCTTGGAGATGGGACGCTTTTCCCAGAGTGGGGCATGGAGATCTGGCAAGCGCTTACCAGACCGCCCATTTGTTTGAGGTTATGATACGTGTATCTGAGGTTCAAGCTAGCCTCCCCCCATCTTCCCACACCCATCTGAGGAGTCCATTCCTCTCATTCTGGGGCCCCACCCTCCTCGTAGTGGTATAATGTTTTTCATGGAAATTCATGAGGCCCCTGCCATTTCATTAAGTGCCTCGCGGCGGGTGAGAATCGCACAGTCCACAGTTTGCTAACCCAAGCGACTGAGAGTGAACTAGTCCATGCATAGATGAATTTACGTGAGATGTACCGATTTCATGCAATCTCCAAGCAGATTTCCCCTCCATCCATCCATCCATCCATCTTCTATCTGATTATATCTGAGGCTATCTGAGGCTCAGCGGGGAGATATTGACATATGACATGCCCGCCATCCTTCTAAAACTGTATGTGGGGGGGGGGGGGGGGGGGGTTTTTTGGGGGGCGGTTTATTGGGGGGAGGGGGGGGGGGGGGGGGGTGGTGTTGGGAGATTTCAATACGGTTTTGCAGAGGGAGGATGTGGCGGACG
>JAAGVU020000001.1:31225869-31249712 GCA_011763525.2 Mormyrus iriodes
CAGATCCAGAGTCAGGCTATGTGCTGATGCTGGGATTTGTACCAGCAATCTCGTTTCCGGGTGGGAGGGAGGGGGGGGGGGGTGCTTTGCGGAAATCATTGTGTCCGGGGGGGTGGTTTATTTGGTGCAGATTAAACCTGTAATTCCATGGTTGCCACAGAGTTTGATTCCCAAGTAAAGGCATGTAGAGAGATTCTAATCAACGGCACCGGAAAATAATTTGATGGGAGACGTAAAAGTGAAGCAGAACTGCCGGCTTTCAGCCCTTAAGTGAGGGGGGGCTCCCGTGCCCTCGGAACCCAAGACACATCTGTGGTGGAGGGGCTGGCCACAAATAAACCAGCTAGCCTAATCACTGCAGGCGCATTGGCTCTTTCCAAGGTCACTTGACGAGACCAGTGCACTCAATTGCCACTGGAATTACCCCAGAATCGAATTATCCCAGGGTGCCTTAAAGATGTCGGCTTTAGGAAATCTTTTAACGGAGCATAAGTACAACATCTTTCACGGCACAGGGATCAGCAATGTGCCACGGAAACAGAACTGGGAGAATATTAGTGGAATTAGTGGGAATAGCTGACCTAATTTGAGCCCCAACGTGGGGATTTTGGGGAGTACAAGAGCCTCATAGGAGACCTCCTATTAGCGAGTGGTGAGGACAAGCCCTTTTTTGGGTGAAATCTCATGATATACGCTGTTTAATCAATTTTCCCCGAATCACGGATGTGACCGACTTGCTATGGCTAAGGGTTCTGACACGACCTTTTACACTGCTGCTGATACAGCGGTCAGAAAACTGCAGTTTGCCTCTACATTAGCCGTAGAACACGTTGACACGTTCAAGCTCGTTAGTCTCCTGAAAATGCTCTGCTTCGTATTACGCTCCGTCCCAATTAGCCACGTCTTCAGGTCTGTAAACTGTTATCAGAGGGGGTGGTGATAATGTTTTCCGGCTGCGTGGCTTTGCCGGCTGGGACACGGCGATAAACCGAGTCAGAGGCTGCAGTACTGCGTGAAACTGTAGCGGCATTTTGGGAACACGGAAACGCTCCCTCAGTGACACAAGCCTGTAGCCAGAAATACATCTGAGGGGCAGGGCCCAGCAACCCAACCAGTAGGTCCCTCTTGGTTGATTTTGCTGACCAAACGCCAGGAGCAAATTTCATGGGGGTTCAAATCCATAATGTTACTATGTAGCTACATGCAGTGTACATCTCTGGTGGAGGGAATGGCAGTGTCTGGGTGCACCGAAGGGCGGGGGGACCTGCCAGAGTGTCAGCATTGATTGTGGGGTCGGGAGGGAGTATTGATTGAGACGCCTGCCCCCTGTCCACGTTGCATTTCGCAGCCACCCAAGACCGAATCAGTTGAGCGATTGGCCTGCGTAATGCAAGCAGGCCAGGGGTGCCGGGTAATGATCCTTAAACCCCTACGTGCTGCCGGAACCGGTGGGTGGAGGATTATCTCCAGCCGTGCAATCTATGGTACCTGTCTCTGGAGCCAGGAGATGGAGGATTTATTTCCCATTCGGATTCGCGGCCGTGTAGCAGCGCCTCTGCTTCTTGGCCCGGCTTTATCTCATTTGGCCCACTTCCTGTTCCGTGTCCCGTGTAGGTGCAATCGGCTGGGATCACTGGCATACCCCCGCTGGCTGCTTTGCGCGGCAAGGAAGCAACGAGGAGCCCGTTTGAGGAGCGCCGCCCGTTCCAAGCCCGGATTGGATTCGGGCCCCTCGATCGGGACGCTTAGTTACATTTTGCGAACAAAAAAACGCGCCATTAATAAGCCGTTCTGGTGCATTCCCGTGGCTTTCCCGTCTGGATGGGAACGTGCCTGAACATCCGTGTCTGAAGCTCACAAATTCCTCCCACTCCCAAAGAAACTTAAAATGCTTCAAAGGGGAAAATATAGGTAAATAGGGGATTACTAAAAGATAAACAAGCTGCATATGTTAGCCACACCGAATGCTCAAGACACATTAGTAATTAAAGCATTTATTTGGTTAATTTATGTAGTGTTGGTATGGCGCGATTAAACTCACCAGGCGTGATATTTTCTTTGCTACATCTATAAAAGGATTACTGGTACACCCCCCCAACCCAAGTTCACTTAGAGGTGAATGAACATACAGGCTGTTTAAAATAATTTTTGGCTCCGTTTGGCTGAGCCGGACCACGTTTCCCACAGGCCTAATGGGCAAGACAAAGGTCAGTGCAAATAGCTGTTAAACGAACCCTGATAAAGGCACTGTGAGAGGTTGGCCCAGTCTGAGTCCCATTTGCTGCTCCGATCTGGGCCGGGATCTGCAATACCGGACTGGTCACTGGCCTACTAGGAGGAAGGTCAGTCACCGAGACTTGACCGTGTCTTGGTTTGACCGCGGTCACTGCCCCCACGTGCCCGCTGATCACCGTGGCTGGATCTGTAGCCAGGATCCCCTGCCAGGGGATGCGGTCCAGCAAGCCCACAGAGACAGACCATCAGCACTTGGGTTTTAATCAGCGCCTTAGCCACACACCCCCGGCGTTTTTAATTGATTTTCTCCAACTCCAGCCAGATCAGGTTTATTGCTTCTTTTTTTATTGTGTTTTCAAGTCGGCTGTTTCCCACTGGTCTCACTGGTCGTACTGGTCCATGGTATGGTCACCAGGCCCAGAGCAAATGTGTCTCATGCCTAAAGCACCTTGAGGAAATCCGAGTTAGTATTTACCTTCTTTGCTTTCTGGAAAGCTCTCCTCCCGGCAGGGCACCCTCATAACCAAGCCACCTCTTGGTAGATTATCAGTGTAAACTTCCCACCCATCAATATTATTTTTATAATGAAAAAGGATAATGCTTCCATGGAGCTCCTCAGCCTGACTGCTGTATAGATTACAGCCTCCTGCGCTGCTCGGGTTCGAAAATCTTCCTGCTGTTTGAAGAATAAACATAGGCTGTGAAACTGTAACGCTCTGATAAATAATGGCCGCCGGATGGCTGTGGGGACCAGCCCCACATGGTCACCACGTTTCTGTTCTCCTCAGGTGGTTCTAAGGCGGTCAGTTCATCCATACTTTTTTTTCCTCCTAATGTCAAGGTGACGTGTGCTCCCCCCTCGTCACTCTCTGTGTGGGACCTTATTTTCTGCCTTCCTCACCGATAACAAGACGTGATCTTCAGGCAGCCATGTTCCAGGATCCCTGACACACCGATGCTGGAATTGGCACCGGAATGAAACATCTCGAGCATCGCGTGAAACCTGCGGGATGTCGGTGTGAATAACACCCTGCTTATCTACTCCAAGTTCCTCCCGGCGTGTCGTTTCACATCCGTGCTCAAGTGCTTCCAGATTCAGGAACGGTGCCACAGACGAGGTGGGACCCGAATTCTTCCATGCCTCCTCCCGCTTTGCCACGGGTCCCGCTAATTCAATCCGACATGTGCGGTGGGTCCGGCCGTTGCTCGCCGCCCCCATCAAGGTGACTATTCGGGGGTGGGAGAGAGAACCCGGGGCCAAGGGGGCCAAGGGCCCAGCATCCACTTGGATCACTGAAGTTTCTGGGCTGAGCCGTGACTGACAGGCCGTGGAGAGTGATGGCACTCTCTGGAGGTGAAACCGAGCCCCACCCTGAGAGACCCCGCTGCCCCCTGTCGGTCATAGCGTCTCTTACTGCTCCCTTGCTACACTCCTCTCCCGACACCCCCACACGCGACTCCCCCCATCAGGAATCGGTGACCTGCAACTGTCCCCCCGTCTCCTGGAATTATAATCCCGGCCTTTGATCATATTGGCTTGATTTGCCCAGGAAGCCCTCCCCCTCTTCATTTACATTCCCATTTTACGGAATTGTCAAAACTCATTAACCGGGCGGCACTGGGCTTATCCGCGCCAGAGGACTTGCCCCGTCCCACCCTGCCCCGCCTTGCCGATGTGGGCCGGTTCGGGCTGGTTCTGTCTCCCAGGCCGCTTTCCTTCACATCTGCATGCTTGCTTTATTAATAAAAGCCGACAAGCATGGCAGACCTGGGCGGGAATCAAAGAACCGGCTCCTTCTGGTTTTTGGGGGGGTCGTGGTGTTGTCATGTGACACAGCTCATGATAGCCCAGTATAACCATAGATGGATGGATGGATGGAGGGATGGATGGATGGACAGATGGACGGTCAGGAAGGCAAGCAGGCAGATAGGTAGACAGACACAGCTTATTATGCAGGTCTGCAGTAGCACCACACACACCACACATTTACACACTAAGGATTCCAGTGTGTATGTCTGTGACTCTGTATAGGGGGAAGAGAGTTTCCTACCCTGTAAATACATCCCATTCGACGCAGAAGCAGCATTATTTTGTAAGAGTTACTCCACCAGCACCTGTATCTGTTTCTCCCAGATACATATCTGGCCTGAAGCAGAGAACATACCAAGGTGCTATATCCTCAAAACAATCATAAAATCATAAAATGACTGCCTTTTGCAGTCTTACTGGCTCGACTCTCCTGTGGCTCAGGAGCTGAATCTTTAGCGTCCGCATCATCTAAATGCATATTCTTTGCTTTCTGAGAAAGGTCAGAGCCGGCATTATCGTGGTGTCAGCGACGGGGCCATCGGCAGAGCCCTTTTCCCCACCTCACCGCTCTCTCACGGCTGACATTTCCTCCAGCCGTGGACGGTTAGCACACTGCGGGCAGCACTGCTGCGGGGCGCCTGCTTGGTTTGGCTCCGCCCCCTCTTTTTTCTCCGCTGGGTCGTCCATCAGTACGGCCTCGTGATGATAACACCGGTTCCAAAGGCCTAAATCGGGCAGGGACACTCAAAGAAACATCATGTCATAAACATCTCCTCATACCACCCCCCCATTCCCAAGGGTGTTTAACTCACTGAATGTATCATCATGGTCCAGAGGTGGGTGTCTGTGGCACATTCCTCACACCACTGGGTGTCAATAGGCAGGTCTTTCGAGGTGTCACTTCATGGTACTGGTCCTGAATGGTGTCACAGGGGATTTCGCTAAGCTCACACATATGAAAACTTAAATATATATTTCCTCCTTGCAAAGGTAGACGACCCAGACTTAGATGGAAATATGATATTTGCACCAAAGATTTTCTTCACCCTGTTTCTGCCTGATGTTTGTCGGTGTTGGGGATTGATCTGTACCCTGCACGTTGTTCTCCTCTCGTCTGAAATTGACTTTTTTGTTGAAAGAAATGGTGTGAAACCCCATGGAAAACGGGTCGCTTTGCCCCCCCTGAGGGAACCAGGAAGCAGACTCCGGATTAAGGGACTGATAGATGTGATAGTATTTAGCGAAAATCCACTAAAATGCTACTTCCTGTGAGCTTAGGCGCTCCTGCTCGGAATGAGTCCGACACGTGCTGTTTGCGGTCAAACGTGGCCTTAGCTGTACGTTTCCAGATAAAGGGCTATGAGTTTGGGCTCCTGCTGATCTGTGCCATGGAGCAGCAGAAGGAGTTGGTGGCAAAGCTGATTAGCGACTCCCGTGCTGCTCGGAGAACCGGCGACAGCTGGAGGCGCCCCCTTCGTGAAAAAAGTGATGCTGCGCTTCATAGAAGCTACGACTTTCACTTCAGATATGTGGAGCAGATACCTTAACAGCTGAGTGATTTTGGCATCATTGTTTTAATATTTCATCGTTTGAAATGCTATGGTCATTCAGGACTTGTCATAGCAACAATCAATAAGCATAAACGGAGCCTGGAGCAAAGCACAGTGCAGTTTAAAAATAACATCCAGTATTAAAGGCCGACTTTCTGAGGGTCATAAACGCAGAACAGATTGTTTGGTCAGTTCTCTGTGTGTGAGAGCACCACGGGGCATTTCTTTCAGAGACCTCGCCGCCTGTTCGAGGCTGAACGCCGAATTGTTTGGGGCACAAAACAAATGGCTGGAAACAACAAAATGAAAGCTGTCAGGTTTGCCTACGCAGACACAGCATCGCCAGGGACTCATACTGTGGGATCTGCGTAGTGGCGAAGGACTCTAGCTGCCGTCGGCATCTTCTGGCAACTAACATATGAAGTAGCTCACTAAAAACTTCTTGCATTTCATATCGCGTAGAAAAATCATTCCAGTTGGCTGTCAGATTGACCCACGCAGTTTAAATCCAGCTAAAATTTCACTCTGCGCAGACAAGGCCAAATACAGAAATGCTCATCCAAGTTTATAAGCTGCTTACACACGCTAATGATTCATGGAGGCTGGAATGTGTGTGTGTGGCCCTGTGAATACACCACTGATCTCCGGGCCTTGTGGCAGCTCCGAGATGCAGATGTACTGAGTGCAGTTGGACCTTAATTTGTCTTGGTTCACATGCTTGTCCTTTAAGTTCAGGAAATTCTGGCGTCGCTCAGGTTGTAGCTAAGGGAGGTTCTGAAGGTCCATTTGAACCAGCCACCCATTAATATCTACATGATGCATGTTAATCAAGGTGTTTTACCTCCTGTGGATGGACTCTGGCCAGGCAGACACCAGGCTACACATCAATCATCTTGCCTTTGATTTGCGACGCCAGAGTGAGGCCGTGAATGCATTGCTGCAGCAACTTGCTCTGTTTTCCATGCACGTTTGCTGAGGTTTGCAAGTTAATAAGAAGTCGTTGAAGTGAGAACCTTAAACTCACAGAGATCCTAATATTTAAAAAAAAAAAAAAAAAAAACATTTTCTCACTAAAGGCCAGGCAGAATTGAGTCAGGCAGGGGAACTGTGAAATTAATGAAGTTAGTCTTCTTAGAAGTAATACAGCAGTGATTAATCGGGTTACTGGGGGGCTGGTTTACGTGTTCCTCAGTTGAATTTTCCACAAATGCTGTTTCTCATTGCTGGAATAGAAATGAACTGAGCAACGTATGAAAACATTCATGTTAATGATCCATGTTTGTACATGTAGGGTGGGTTTTAGGAGCAGCCCACGTGCTGTTGTTGATTCAGGATTTCAGCATTCCTGCATTCAGTTTGTATTCCTTTACAAGGGGGGGTTAGGTGTGCTCTCACAGCGCCGACATGAGGGCCTCGTCACCACGGCAACCCCCGCTACATTGTACCGCTACGCCCCGACAACGGCCGTCTGTCGAAAAGCGTGTCACGCTCACATCCACCGGGATGTCCTCGACGCTGATAACCATGGTGGCGGTGCAGCGGCGGTGAGCCTGTTCTGACGAGATGAGCGCCAGCTAAATAGAGCGTGCAGCGTGCGCCATTATCATTTAAATTCCCCCTCTCCCCGGCGAATCGGCTTCTCCATCACCGGCTGTTGGGATGAGATCCCACCATTATGGCAAGCTTAGATATCCGGGCTGCACATTAACTATGTAAATATCTCCGCCATTCACAATTAAGCCCGTCTCTCTCCCGTGGCCTGCCTCCGCGGCTCCTGGGCAATTCGGCAACCCTGCGAGGCGTCTGGAGACCCTCCGTGTCATTAAGCCTGAGCCGGGGAACAACGGAGGCCGATAATGAGAGTCTCTCATTAATATTCCCCTGATTATTTATTTATTTCCCCCCCACCCGCGTGGGCCGATGTTATTTCTGGAGCGCAATCTGATTTGTGCTCTGTAGGTGGTCGAGGTGAACAGTTCAAGATGCGGGCAGAGGTGACATCCAGTCCTCCTTGAACGGGCTGTAGATGGCATGAATGCGCCCTCCTCCTTGTGGTGTTTTTACTGTTATTTGGCTTCTTACCATTTCCAGAATATCTTTGCTGCAGAGATCCAGTTGTTATTATTTTTTAAAACATGTATTTTCTTGCTTGTGGGCTTAACCTGTCCGAAAGGGCAAATTAAAATGCCTCCACGTACCTACAGAACGCAGTTCATAAATTGAGGAATACTGTGGATAAATAAGCCCTTAAGTAAGGTGAGGATATTACAATGAGCTATCTAGAGCGGACAGTTTTCCTAGATAAGGGTAATTTCCTGTCTTAAAATAGCCTGAAAGTTTCAACAAGAAGAATGTAGATGGAGTAGAATGGGACGTCCTTTTTTTCCCCATCTTCATCCTGTCTTTCTTTGCGGGGGGGGGACCTCAAGCTGACTTAGCAGTATCACAGGCCGGCCCACCTCTGAATGTCCCCCTCCCATGACCCATTCCCCACTGTTTGGGTGGGGGGTGTTGCTTTTTCTCAGGGCTGGCTATTGATTGACAGGTGTCAGTGACTGCAGGCATCCTTGGAATCTGACCTGATGGAAAACACCCTTCCTGCAGGAACAGGGGGTCTCTTCCTGAGACAGGAAATACGGGCTGAAGTGGACTGAGGGGTGGACCACCCACGGACAGCTCCCACTGTGATCGACTCGGCGTAGGCCCCCATCGAGGTAGGATAGATGCAGGGGGGAAAGATGAGTGTCCAATTCCCCGATCAAAAGCCAGCTTTTGTCTCCGGAGCTTAATGAGTGCGAGATCCATTCCTCTCGCACAGATACGCAGAAGAGCTACTGATTAAAGTCCTCACAGAACTTCACAGAGACCTTTCAGGCTTATCTGCAGACAGCTAAAGCACTCTGGAGGTCGCCAAGATTGGCAGTGCTCCTGACGCCTATCTGCTGGTCCCATCCCATATCTCACCTCCTGACAGAGCTTCTGCTGCCCGGCCCGCAATGGTCAGCTTCCAAACCGGACCAGGTCCATCAGAGCAGAGCTGCTGGGTCCCCATTTTGGGGGGAGAGGGTCACGGTGGGTGGAGGCAAGGGGCCTTCCTCATCCCCGTGCTCAGGAGGGTGGTTTCCCAGAAAGTTCCTGAATGGGTGCTTACTGCCCACAGGCTGTGGCCAATGTGATGTTTTCTTTCCAAGTAATGAAGGCTTGCTAGGTCCTGGGGGGGGGCACTCCAGATGGAGAACCCCCCCACTCCCCCCCCCACACGTTATACATTTTTAAATAAAAGAATACATTCATCATAATGCATTATTTACGCTTGGTACAATGTTTATGAGACATTAAAGCTCAGGCTTGGCGAATACGGTCTGTCTGATTTAAGATAGAAATACTTTGATGTTTGAATGTATCACCATTCATAATTCAGCCCCAGATCAGTGGTAATTGGCCCCTTAAAGCCGCAGTCGGGGCTCTCTCGCATCTCTCTGCTGCTTTCAGCATCTCCCTCTTTTACCGACGGCGGCTGGTTCACATTCACGACCATGCCGCGTGAATACGGGATTAAGTTAATCCAGGGGCCCGCCAGGGTTTGCCGGGGATGGCGTGGTCTCTGACCGGAACGACTCTGGGACACCGGAAAGGAAAGCTGGGAATGACGCCGCGGCTAATCCAGGCGTTTATCTGGCAAGGTGTTAGCAGAAGCGCATACACGCTAACACACCCCGGCAGGCACCCCGTCACACGGCGGTCGGCCGCGGCTGAAGGGCGTGGCCCCGCTCAGTCCCCTGAAGTGCATCGCATTAATTATGCAGCATGCCGCTGCTCCAAAGGTCAGCATCAAAGCGCGTCCCGGCAAACCCCGGCCACCGCCACCGCATCCTTCCTCGCTTAACGCTTCATGCTGCGGCAATGCCGAGCCAGAGTCCTTCGGAATCCAATTACGGCTTTTCTGAAGGGTAACGGCGGGTGTGTGGGGGGGGTGCGGTATGCGTGTGGACCCTGGCGGCCCGCCGCTAACGAAATGTCACATCCTCCCTGGCATCGCCGTCCCCATCCGCGCGGCTCCCCCTGTGCCTGTGGGTGGCGCTGTGAGAGTAATTGCTTTTCAGGCAACACCGGCGTTTGAGAGTCTGCACCGTGCCACCAGGTACCAACCCTCGAAACTAGGGCATGACAGATTTACCCCGACCCCGACGGATCTCCCCCAGAGACACACGGCGCCCCCCGTGCTTCATGGGGAGAAGCGAAAACCTCGAGCATCTGCACACCAGGGGTGACCTTTCCTGCGTGGATCTCTCTCAGTACGTGATGTCAGAGAGCATTTACCCAGGCTAGAAACGCTCAGGGGTCTTTGGCAGACTCAAGCGTGCAGAGTCTTCACGGAGATGGGGAATCCCGGGGTGGCAGGGCATGCAAGCGGCAGGTGAAAGTCGACAGGGTGTGCGTGTATCTGAGAGTGCAGGTGGACAGCCAAATGTGGCAGTGTCTTAGAGAAAATGTCATGTGGACTGGGTTTGTGGAAAAAGAGTTGGAGATCTGTCTTATGGTGCACAAAGCTAGTCAAAATTGGAATAAGGCTAGTGTAGCGGTAATAAAACACTTGCGCTGACGATTACAAACTCGGCGGCAAGTGCAAAACTTAAAACATCACCTGTCCTTTGACTTGCTGGTACGGCATGCATCCTCCTTACATGACCTGGTATCCTTGCCTAGGGTTAGGTTATGTTTATTATCCGCTATCACGCAGATGACCCAGTGATTAATCCGCCCCCGTGTAGTAGAGCGCCACCCCAGTGGACCACAGTGGTCATTAATCGCAGAATGTCATTCACATAAAGTTAGCTAGCCGTTTGGGGTGCCATATGGTGGGCAATGGTAAAGGGAGCGGGCCTCAAGCTGTGAGTCAGGGCAAGGACGACGGTCAGGATGATGTAAACTGAAGACCGCGCTTTGGCCCAGGCTGGTTGGGTTGTGGAGTATGTGGTAAAGCACAACATCTAGACACACTGTGATGGAACCTTCCTCTCATTGGTCACAGGGGAACCAGCAGGACTGGATCCAGGCATAGGCGAACTAGACAGCTGCCTAGGATCCAACTGGCACAAGGGAGCCCAGACAAAGTCATGGGGAAAAAAAATCATATGTCAAATTTATAAATGAGAATTGTTACACAAATGGTCTACAGTGTAAGAAGAGAAGCTTGATGCATTTACAGTGCTTGCAACTGAAAACTAATGAATTGCATCAGTGAATTTTGATGACATCAATAAGGATTTTACCAAATCCAAAATCAAGAGAATGGCCATATAAGTAGTGATATCTATGATTATTCATAAGGGGAAAATGTGATAATGAAGAAAAATGTATTTCATATTGAGCAGTATTTTGATGGCAGTACTAGGCTAGTAATAAGTTACTGTCCAGTTGTCTCCTACATGATATACTTATATCATGCTTATATTGGAGCCCAAAAAAATGGTCTGCCCAGTGTTCTGTGACGACTTAATCCAGCCCTGGGAACCAGGTTCCAGACTCCGTTTGGTGGTGGGGGCCCAAAACCATCAGATCCGTCACGGCTGGTAATGTGCCTGTCTGAAAAGTAATTTCAGCATTTCAAGATTGAATATTTTGTTAAGAGAGGGAAAAAAATAATCGGAATGGCAAAGGTATGCATGTGTGTAATTCACTCTTGGTTGTGTGTAGGATGGGGGGGTCACCTTGCCATGTGAGTCTTTGAGCTCCTGGCATGGCGTGGTGGGAACACATGTCACACGGTGGCGGGGCCTGAAAGCGGAGGATGAAGTTTCCAGGTTTATCTGAGCTGGGAGCCGCAGGATGGAAACTAACAGGGGTGAGCAGATAGCCGTCAGTTGCTGGGAGATAAGGAGCGGCGAAGGGGCGAGATAAGGACAGGAAGCTGGGAATCTGGGATCGGAGCCGGAATCTCATCATGTGATGAAATTTGAAATTTGTTAACTGTTGATTTTAGGATGCCGGGGGTGCACATCGAGTCGCCGTTTGGCTCACCAGACAGTCCTGGAAGTCTCCGGAAAGATCTCACTCTCTCCCTGATGCCATGGAGCACATCTCAGGCCAAAATGCCCCAGGTAAAGGAAGGAGAGAGATTGCCCCAGATATTCACCTGGCAGAGAAAGGCAGTTTGTGGCTGATGGGTGTATTATCTCACCATATGCTGGTGTTGTTCAGAAGCCCCCTGATTGGTCGATTTTATCCCAATTTCTCTTGGCTGTGGCATACTGAGCGAGGGGTGTCTGAAAGTCAAAAAAACATCTCATCTGTTTTATGGTCCATCTCTGGCCATGTCTTAGTCCACACCCTTCAACCTTTCTCAGTGTGTCGGCCATTTTGGCCCAACCCTCAACTATGCTAAGGTGTCTATTCTTCTGCCTGCTGACAAAATGACTTTCCAGATCCTGTGTGTACAATTCGTCACTTTATGCATTTTATATGATACATAATTTCTCATTTCACCACTTTACATGATAATCTTTTGTCCAAATATAAATATTTGTGAGGATTTAGCTACTTTAATCACTGATATGGCCAGAATACTAAGCACATTCATTAATGAAAATGAAGCATAAAGCCACACAGTTGGGCCCATGTACATGCAGAAAGTTGAAAATTGGACTTGTTGATGAAAATGGGGAAGAAATTAATTATTCAGACAAAAAAAAACAGCATCCAGGTGTTTGATCCAAGGTGGAGAAAATCTACTCGGATCTTCAAGCCACATGAGGTTGATGTCCATGTTTAAATCTGCAGGATTTTTCATTTTATTTCCTTGGTGGAATTTTCTCACTGCAAATCAAAGGATTTTTTTTTTTAGAATCCAAATCCAAGAATAACCCTGTCGAACCCATTTCCTACTGGGAATGTAATTATTAGCAGTAATCTTTACCAAGCAGTGCAGAAGGTGAAATTCAGACCGAGTCGAAATGCCAGACTCAGTGACAAATAAGAGAGAGGTCCCGGAAGATGACAGCACATTCCCGGGGCGTAAGCGAGGTTTCCGTTTCATCCTAATTTATTCTCCAAATGCAAAATAGTCTGGGGGGGAAACTGTTCCAGAAAACAGTGTTCCCCAAATAATTATGGAAAACTTAAATGCCAGAGAGGTGTTTAGGAGAGCCACGATGCCTGTCAGTGTGGGGCATAATGTATGCCAGCTCAGGAGTCGAAGCATGGGGTCCTACTTGGGGCTGTGTTGGGGGGCTGACCTGGGGAGCAGGCGGGGGCTGTGATCTTTAGGCTCTCATGTGCGTGTAGAAGAATCCGGGAAATATCACCACGACAACAAAAGGGATTACCGTCAGCTTGGTGAGCGTTTGGCCAGCCTTGGTGGCTAATGGGATACAGGCCAGGCAAAGGTAAGCCTTGACGGGGGGGCGTCGGAATGGGGAAAGTGCTCCCATGTGCTTGCGTCAAGGGGGTCCCTTTGATGGCCTGCTGCTCCGTGATCTTTTGACTCCTGAAATCTGAACTCATCCCGCCAGGTTAATGGAAACCAAAGTGGACGGGAAGTCGATATAGAGCAGTGGCTCATGGTGCGAATGGACAAGAGCTGCAGCTAACAGTGCAAGTACTAGCCAGGTGTTTATTTAATTCCAAGCAAATAGAGGAGGTGGGACAAGACATCTGATTGGTTCGGCACACCTCCTGTAGTTGCTTGGACCCACCTCCTCTACAATCTGATTGGTTATTTCTCTGAACCAATCATTTTTCCTTCTGGCCTCAGAACATTTTTATTTAAATAAAACTACCATGAGCCTTACTCAAGGGCTATTTAGTCTTGCTCATGGCCCGGCTCAGGCCAGCTAGGCACGGCTGGCAGCATTGTGGGAGAGTGCGACTGAGCTTAGCCATTAGCAGTTACCTAATAGGCTTGCATAAGGCCTTCATAAGTCAGGGCTCATCTTTTTATTCATGTTTACTGTGGTATTTGTGACCCTGAGCCTCAGCACAGACCATTAATAAAGTTGATATGTCACTTTCCCTTTGGAATGTGTTACCTGGAAACCATCAACTGCCGACAGAAGCCTTTGTGGATGTTGACGTGGGCTTTACTGCAATACAAGCATCGCCCGCGGGGGCCATTGTCTGTGTGTCATGCAGGAATCTTCTAGCAACGCTTCAACCTGCCGTGTGTTCATGGTTTACCAAACGCCTACGAGGATGTGGAGTTTTTCTTCTCAAGACTGTAGATGCCGTCTCCTTCTTGGGCGGCGTGGGCTGGTGATCTACAGCTGTCCACGTGAGGCCTCACAAAGGTCATTTAGAAGGTGCTCTGAAGGTCTCCAGAGGGCCTCGTGTTGGGGAGAGAGAGCGGAACGGGGAGACAGGGCCAGCTGAGGGGCGTCACCTCTCCCTGGAAACGCTCCTTCGACTTCGAGGCAGGAAATGTGTTTCAGATCAATGACATATTTTTGCGGCCTTTGGATGGGAGATTCCAGCCACCAGCTTATCATTCTTTAATAGAGTGGTGAGATGATGATGAGGCAGGACGCCTCTGGGGATTGCAGAGGCATCTGTCATCAGAGCCCTACATGACATTCGAAGACCCCGGGAAGCAGATCCAGGGTTTGTTGTTTAATATGACACTCATGAGTAATCAATTTTCATAATTCAAAACGGGGAAGTCAGCCAGGAGTTCAGAAACACATCCTGCATCTGAAATCCACTGTTTACAAACTAATATAAGGCCATTCCACACATCGATGTGCACCAGGCCCATTACTGCAGCCCGCTTGGTTACGGACTCTGCCATTAATAATATGGACGCACACCCTTGCCTAGGGGAACTTGGAGCCTGAGGATTTACTCACCGCAAATCTAATGAAGGTGAAAATTTGCAGTTAGCGAGGAATTCAAAGTGTTATCATTTGGGAGATATCCTGAGTAAACATAACTGTGCTGTAGTTTGGTTTACGTGATGCGCTGGGCAGGCTTGCCTTTTATCAGCAGTACTCAGTTGGCAAAGGTTAAGTCAAGTTTTAAGACCCAATCTTTTCCTTGGGTTTCAAACCTACAGCATTCTGGTATGGAAAAATAAATTTAACCCATACAACTTCATCGTTTCTCTCTTGAAAGTTTCCCTCATGACTCTTTTTTTCCTGTTCCTGAAGATGTTTAATATCAGTTTCATACATTTCTCATTGTTGGTTATAGAGTTGTGTGGGGTTTGCATGATATCATCATTTTTCTTCATCTTCATCTGTTTTTCTCCAGCAGTCATACCTCTCTGATGGTTTGATTGTGTGTTGTCCACAGTGGAACTGACTTCCGTCCCTATGTCACATGTTCTTCTTTGGATCACCTTGACCATGCAGAGAGGAGTCTTTATGGATGGATAGATGGATCTTCTGCTGGGACCAAACGAAGGTCCTGCAGGCATTTGGCAGCATGCACTGGCCCATCCAGCCTCAGGCTTCCCATCCACAGAGTACGTAAGTGACGTCCACCCCATGTTGCTGGACAGACCATGAGCTTCAGCAGGAATAGCTCTTATTGACACCCTGATGGCGTATCGAGGCCCACGGCTAGGTTCTGTACCAGCTACCCAGCGCTGAAGGCACGTGCGTCTGCATGCATGTGCCTGTGCATTCAGTGTGTGCATGCATTCAGTCATGGTCCATGTACTTCTGCACGTATGTTGTAAAAACTCAAACGAATGTCCATATTTGTTCGTACACTTTTGTTTGAGCATGTTTATTCATACGCATTTGTTTGTGCATGTTTTTCATGTACATTTGTTTGTTATTGTTCATTCATACACATTTGTTTGCATATGTTTGTATGTTTTGTACGATTCCCAGCACATTTTTTGTGCTCTGTGGCCTGGTCACTCTGATAAACCAGCAGCCATCACATTTTTAAATCGAGATAAAGCAAGATAAAGGAGGGAGATGACCACCCCCCCCCCCCCCACCCTGTGTTGAGGACCGCTTAAAAGATACTGCTGGGGGCGCGATTGGGAATTTGTTTTGTTACTGTGGCAAAATGAAAAGTTTCTTTCCTCACATGGGTTGCCATGGCAGGGTTTGTAGACTGTGGTTTAAAGATTTAAGTACCAACATCTATTACAAATACAAACGAACCCTTCTTTGCACAAAACAGAGACTGCAAGGGTTTGCCATTTTCAAATTGTCAAGAATAACATCCATGTGTTAAACCAAGTACAGAACATTTTGTCAGGGTATGCTAATTTTTGAATTCATAATAATGGTCCCTTCTGAAGTCTTCATCGTCGTTGCCTGTACTTTCCTTTGTGAAATTAATTACTCGTCTTGAACTATAGCCATAAGATAGGATGGTCATTAATTATGACTCCCAAAGAAAAGGGAGGGGGGGAACAGAATTTCAGAGCTGAGCAAAGGTTCGGCAGTAATGAAAACAGACTCCTCTGATGACAGGGAGGGAGTGATTATGGCGTTACTGCCAGGCTTGGGCTCACCAGCAATGCCTCCCATCCCGACCCTGAGCAGACAGCTCACCTCCATCGTCCTGTGTAAATGTGCACCGGGTTCTCCCGCAAACATCTGCGTCTGACTGTTGTAATCGCTTCCAGACAGTGGGTTGGTGGGGGGGCAGGGTCTAGGAGAGCGTGTTTTTGATTTTCCGAAGGGCCACTGTTTTTATTTTATTTTAAAATGTGATGACTGCACTTGGAGGCATGATGTCAATGATGCCTGGGCACATGATTAGCTAACATTTTTTGGGCATGATATTAAAATTATCCCTGACATTATGGGAAAGCTGGCCCAGAGTCAGGGCCAGCATTTACCACCACTCAAACTGTGTATTTGCATGATGGCCCCCTGTTGGCCACAAACCATCACTACATGGGGAGTTTCTGGATCACAGCTCCTTACAGGCACGTAAGAGCCCAGAAAGTCCGTACAGGGTCAGCGCCTGACATCCCCAGTCACGCTGGTTATGTCCAGCCTCTTAACAAAGCAAGACGCATCTGATGGACTAATTAACCTCACCCACCTCTGATGGGGGCACTTATCTGAGTCTAGGGCAAGTCTTACCTGAAGGGGAATTGTGTCTCTGACCACAGCCCAACAGAGATGGGGGTGAAGACAGTGATAACAGCCTGCAATCGGATTACGCTGGCATGGGGGTGTGTGGACAATGACACCGTCTGCTACGGCCGTCTGCATATCAGCCTGAGGGCGGAGCCACTCGCCCGCTTACCTCACAATGTTTCACAAAAACAGAAGCCAGGGCCCATGCTGTTGTGAAGGGGGGGTCAGGTAGTCTCTCCGGACTGGCTCAAAATGCAGGAGTGCGCCGAAAACCAGCAGAATGTGTCATGGCTTTATGCACAGGTGCAGCCTTTGATATGATGGTGTGGAGCGTGCTGCTCGCTAGGATGGTGTTCCTGGGGTCAACCATTGCAGCGGATTCCATGGTGGCCCCTCTCACTGCAGCCTTTATTAATGTGCATGTAGCAGCCGAGAGCAGCGGACAGGAGGGTGTGGCCAGGCTGTCTAGCCTGTGCGGGATTCTGATGACGAAGGGAGCCAGCAAATGGACATGGGGAGGGTTTTCTGTTTGAATGGGCAGGTTAAAATGCATGGGAACAAGAGCATTGAAAGGCACCTGGACCACCTGGGTTGCCCCCCCCAACACTCGTACAGCTAATAACATTATCCTGTCAGAATGCTGCTGTTCTCCACTCATTCCGATTCACAACACAATAAAATATTTATGAATTGTGTTTGTAAGAATTGGTGGGGATTAATATTTCATCCCTGGACGTTGAAGGCTCGATCTCTGCCCCGCGTCCTCGTCCCAAGTTACCCGCCATTTCCATTTTATTCCCGCCCTAGCGTGAAGAGGCTCCCGTTTGCAGGATCCACATTCCGGTTACATTTCTCTCTGTCCAGATCAGAACCTGGCGTGACCCGAGGCGGCCCATCTCCCTGCATGGTAGGCATGCTGTAGGTGGGGCCAGAACCTTCCAGACCTGAGTGGTGAATCTGTCGTCATGTGATGGGTTTTTAATCAGTTACAAGCTCTGTATACATGTGCGGCGCTGATTAAAGTGGACCGGCACGTGTGTAATCAGGGCCCGTGTGCTGTTTAATGACAGGAGGAGGTGGCTAGTTTTGATCCGTAGTACCGTTGACGGGTCGTGACAGAACCCGACTGGTGATGCCCATTCCCGGGACCTCCATGGTTCTGAGCCTGGTTCTGAGAATCAAGCAGCAGTTTCCAGATGAGCACCATGCATAAGCAACCTGCAAAAGGGCCCCAGAACCACTCTCTCCCCCCCACTCCAGAGCACCAGGGAAGCAGACATTTTCTGGGGTCCGGGGGGTGGGGCATCATGCCGAACTCCTCTCACGCTGATCCAAAGTATGGTTCTGTTGAGGGCTTGTGCCAAGGGCTTATCCTAGGGGAGTGATGGGTAGAGTTGGTGGGGGGGGAGCTTAAGAGCTGGTCAAAAATCACCCTGCCGTCACCTCTTGACAGACCCTATGTCACCTGTGTCATTTGACACACGTCACTATCTCCTGTCACTAAGCTAAAGTATTTCATCCAGATCTTCAGAGCTGAATCACTTTGAAGATCTTCTTTAGAGTAGCGAATCCAGTACTGGGACTTGAACCAGCAGCCAGCAACCCCACCCCTGGTTCCCAATCCATGACCATTATTAACTTACCGCTGTTTCCCGTGAAGAGGAGTGGCTGAGTCATGCAGCGACACCGCGGGATGGGTGCCGCACATCTGGCTGCGATTAAAACTGGGCCGAAACGTGGCCTGTTTCCACGGCGATCCGTAGTACAGGCCAATGCTCACAGCACTTGCTGAGGCGAGGGGAGGCAGATTGACACCCGGACGGTGAGTGACGGCCATGAAAACATCAGCGACGGTCTGTTATCCTCCCCAGCGTTCATCATTAAGACCCCGTCAGCCATCAGCTGCTCTGTTTAAAGACCAAGAAACATGCAGAAAATGCAATATTTATGCCCGCCTCCCACACCCCCCGCATTCTTCACAAGCTGCGTTGTCGACAAACCACTCTCACTGACTGATTGTATGCTGCATAGGCTGTGTCCAGCCAGCCTCCTCACTGTGACTGATTATTGATCATTGAGCTTGTGATACTGCAGCTGGTGGAGGGGGCACGTCCTGGGAGACTTTAATAACATTGTCTTTTTACTCTACCCATTCTGCCTGTCCGTAAACTGATTAAAACAACATTTTGCAGGCTTTTGTAGTACATCTGACCTCCTGCTAGGCTCACCTGACTAAAATTCCTACCTTCCTTCTGCTCTGGGGGCTCAGGGAGATCGTACAAACGCTGTTGACATCAATAGCTCCCCCCCAGTCTGTAAGTTTACCTTCCACGTGGTTCTAGTCTTACATCTCTGCCTGCTGTTGTGATTTTCTTCGGGGGGTTGGGGGGGGTAGGGTGCAGATCTTTAAACAGCCAATTCTAGCAAATGTGGAGTAATTGTGGGCTTTGGTTTAGACTTCCCCAAGCTTGTACGGCATTTTGCGGGAGTGACATGATGTGATGTGCTTGGAAGACATATGGAACCTTTGTCCTGTTGCCCCTGGCCTCATGTTTTAAGGGCAGATGCACTGCACTGGTTGCACGTCAGAGATGTGTATGAATTTGCACTGTGCCCGGAATACTGAGTCATACACCCGTGGTGATAATCCTCCTGGTTAATGATGCAGTTAAACTTTACTGTCCCATTAAATTATACAAGGTGTTTACTGTCCGCTTATGGGGCCCCCAGTGTGTTCTGGGACTGACCCTCCTTCCCTGGCAGCTTGGGCATTTCTGGCTGCCATTTACAGAGCGTGTTATTGATTATTTAACGGTTTATGTATCGACCGGTGTGATTCCCATCGTCTCTCGTTACGTGAAAAGACAGATTTTGTTTTACGGGGGTCTGTCTGGATAGGGGAGCATCCGCATTTGTTCGGATATCTGTGGCACGTTTAAAGCTCTGCACGACTACCTTCGATGGGGTGGGAGGGGGTGGGTGCAGTACGGCCAGCAATTAAATATTTAGCAGCTTCTGATCTGAGATGTGGAAGCTTGTTGATTTGTGCTTAATGAGTCCATGATTAATTACTTGCAGAAGAAGACAGACAGCTCCTCCTTTTTCGGCACAGCTCCACACTGAGGAGGAGTGTGCACCTCCATACGTCCATAGACCTCCCTGCTCTCCTCCTGTGGGAAAACTCCAATCTGCTTTGAAGATCATTGCGTTGTATGAACTTTCAGGACCCAGAGCTTGGAGAATACGACTCACCTCCTCCCATTCTGAGTGCCAGTTTGGTCCGGATAGTTAGCGCCGTTGCCTGGTGATTGTGTTGTTGGTGATTTCTGGGGAAGGGAAAACAAATTAGCGGGATGGAATCCCTCGTGGCCTCAGCTTACATCCTGAGATGCAAACGGCTAGGTCTCCTGGGCTGATGGTACAAGTTGGGTGGCTGTCCCTTTAAGGGTAAATATCTCTTTTAAGGGCAGATATCCCTTTAAGGGTGGGAGTCCTTTTAAGGGCAGATATCCCTTTAAGGGCGTCAGGCATGGAGAAAATAATTATCATTAATGACCTTGGCTCCTTAATTAAAGCCACAGAGATAGTCAGGTGTGGGACGCCACGTGGTCTGGACACGGCACAGGCTGACCAAGAGGGTCTGCCAATCACCTTCTGCTCCGCTCCTGAGGCCCCGCCCACAGCTGCACATCATCCAAGGGGGTGCTGGCGAGGCATAAATTAATACATGGACAAATGCGACTGAATCTATCAGCACTTAACACACAAGCTGCGGATTAAAGTTGCGGTTGTACGGAGATTAAAATTCATCCTTCCTAAAGCCATGGACCTCGTTCTCGGTCTGTCCTGGTGGATGCACTGGATGGGGCCCCTGCCCAAAAACACCTGGTACCCCTGTCTGTCTGTCTGTGATCTTGGAGGGGATGATCTGAAGGCTCAGTCCGGACGGAAGGCAAAGCAGAACCATGTGACATCGGGATATGGAGAAGGTACTGGAATTTTATTGGGCTGTAGTGGTGTAGGCTGTTGAGGACTGAAATCAGCCCCTCCCCCCTCCCCATGGTGCTGCTTAGCTATCTAGGTAACTAAGTAGGTTTAAAGGTGGCTGAAAGTGGCCTTGGTGTAACCATGGTAACCTGGGAAGTGGAGAGCAGCGCCTGGCCGCATCTAACACGGCAGACCGGCTTCTCCAAAGCTCTGCTACGGTTTTATGATGACAAAGCTGGGGTACGGCCCGATAAAGCCAGCCAGGTCCCACCCATCTGCCTTCTATGTTTATTATGGACTCACTAAAGCCCCCCGGACTGGATCCAGTTGCATGTCATCTAGGACAGTATTCCAGCGAGGATTCACCAGCCGTGCTGCCTTGGGAACATGGCTAAGGGAAATGGTTACAGCGGGAGGGCTTGTTTAGCAATCCTGGGGCCTGGGAATTGGCAAGCAGGTCAATTATGAGTAATTTCTGGAGTTCAGTGGCCCATGAAAAGCAATCCAGACCTCGCCTGCTGGCTTGGAATGGTCTGTCCCCTCTCCCGGTGCCAGTGGGAAGTGTGTGCCATGAGTGGCCCCTGTCAAGGAGTGGGACTACTTCCTCGAGTGCCTCGGGACACAGGAATCTCCTGGGATTGATCTTCCTGATCTGATCAGGAGAAGGGGCCATTTTGTGCAAACATGCACAACTGCACAGACTCTTCCTGCCTCAGAATAAATGACCATGATCGATGGGAAAATGCCAGCCTCCCTCGAAACTGGGTCGAAAACACACCTTCATTGTTTTTCATTAGCATGTCTGATTTTCTTATCAGATTGTGGCTCATGTGTCTACAGTGGAACATGGTGCAGCTGCAGTCGAACCCCAGGACAGCCCATCACCGCTGTCCTGCACCCTGTGATAGATATGTAAGGCCACCATAATTCTGGTAATTCCAGGATGGTCACCAAAGTAATAGCTGATGTCAATGGTGGTCTAATTGGCAGCCTGACCCTGACTGACAGGGCCTCTGGCCAATCAGAGTGCTCCGACTTATGTTACTATGAACCCTATCAATCCGGCCCGTCAAGGCCACACCAGAGGCGCCCAAAATGAGGTAGCAATCCTGCCCATCTTCCTCTGACAATCCGCATGAGTGCCAAGTTATTTTCAGTTGAGGTATTCCTGCCTGTGGTGCTCTGAGGACAAACCAAGCCACCTGGACTGGCAATCCTGTCAGCAACCCCTTCCCCCCCACCCCCCCCCAGGCAAGCGCCACCCTGCTCTGGGCTATGTGTAGCAGGTTTCCTCCTGTCCAGGCAATGCTCACCTACGCCCCCTGCCACAGTACCACACCCTGGCCCCATATCACTCTCCCTTTCTTAAAGGCGAGATCCTATCACCTGCCCCAAGCACCCATTCACCCCTGCCCCCCCCACATGCTCCTTTAGGCACACAGAGGGTACATCACTCGCCCCACTATGTCACGCTAAGATGCGGTGTGATTCGGTCATCTGGCCCCGGGCTGCCCCCGTCCGTGCCTGTCACGCTCTCCATCTGCTCACCAGGGGCAATCGCCGACACCCCCCCCACCTGGCCCAGTCATACTCTCTCTCTTTTCCTCTCTCTCTCTGTCAAACTGCCTGCTGAAGAATAAACATCAGTGGACGGGTGGGAGGGGTGGGAAGGGGGTTGAACTGGAGCGGGCACCGTGTAAGACGCCCTCGTGGGTCCTTTTTTTCGCTTTTTTTTCAGAATGAAACCTTCCATTGATTTTTCCGGAACGATGGAGTACATCGATATCACTGGTTTCAGGATGAAATCAATCGAGAACGCAGCTCACGAGCAGCTTGAGATGAAGCTGTTGCTTTATTGAAGTCGCCGTGTCCATGTGCACATCTTTTACCCATGTCACCGTGAGGCTAATGGCCGCCGTCCGCCACGCCCCCAGTCAATGAGACGAGCTCATTTCTTCTGCGTGCCTCTGTGATGACTCCCAGCCAGACCAGCGTCAATGTCCCGCCCAGCTGGGCCCAGGGGCCTCTGATGAACTGTCCCGGTGAAGGATCGGACTGTGTCTCGTATGGATTTTTCTTTCCCAAAAAGTAATGCAGTGCCGGTGTTGCCATCATCGATAATGAGCGCCAGGGCGTACCACCACGTGTCATTGATGTCCTGGAGCTCCAGCTAAGGGAGCCACTATGTCAGCATTAACTTCAATCCCCCCAAGAGGTAGCGAGGGGCAACCCAGGCAGCTGGCCGATGCAAGGGGCTGTCTGGGCAGGGTTCTTCACCTGGAGGGGCCGGGGAAATTCGAGGGGTGTGTTCTGTCTTCCTTCTCCCCTCTCCAGTGAGCATTCCAGCTAATTCCACGTGCCACGCCCCACGTGGAAGAAACACCATACAGTGGCACAGGATAATTGCTTCACAGGAATGTTTAGGCCCATTAAAAGGTGTGACGCCCCTCTCCCCCCCCACTCTAGGAACAGATGGTGTGCTTTGCCATTAGGGATCTGTTTAGCTAATTACGAGCTTACATACTCCCCCACCCCCCCACAGTCCCCTTTTTCTAAGAGTGGGGTGATGGGCGGGCCTAGCTGGACATTGTGGGGGAACCAAGGGCTAGCTTGGTGGCCTCTCTCTATGCCCATACCTAATAAGGTACCTCTAAAGGCACAGGTCCTTGGTAAACGATCCCAGTGACATTCCTTAATTGAATACAAGGTCGTTAGGGCACAGCCGACTCAGGATCGGCCGCATGGGACACGGGCGGGAATCTCAGCCGCCGACGTGTACTGTAATGAGCGTGACATTTGCGTGATATTTACACAAGCCAGGCCTTGTTTTCGGCGCGTTCATTATGGAGACACAGATCAGACGGAAACTGGCCAATTACCTTCAACAGGCCCCTAACGGGAGGCCAACCGGCATGCTCGGCACGTAAACGAGGGCCTGGTGATTCGCCCCAACATCTCGTAAAATGCTACGCTCTCGGCCCATTTACGTGATCATTTGCATGCCGGTGGACTCGATGCGGGAATGCTAAGCGGTGGTCATGTGGACAGCGGTGTGTCGGGGGTGATTGCGTACATACTCCCAGCGTGTATTCCCGAGAGGAACCCCCTTCCCAATCGACACCGGCACTTATCGAGGGGGTTTTATGGCAGCTCCAGCTTTTTCCAGTGCAGGGAGTCAGTTTGAAGTCTTCATAGATATCCATCCATCCATCCATC
>JAAGVU020000001.1:31249812-31283597 GCA_011763525.2 Mormyrus iriodes
ACATGGAACCTGGGCGGAGACGTGAACCCCGATCCCAGAGGTGTGAGGCAACAGTGCTAACCACTGCACCACCGCGCTGCCCCGTCTTCATAGATATCTCACTGTTAAAGTACTCACTCTTGAACTGTATCAGTGTACATACAGAAAGCGTGGTGTGTCAGACACACTGGTGTATCGCATGTGTGTGCAGACATGACCGGGCTTATACATGAGGCACAGTTTGACAGGTGGAGTCTTTATGGGATGTTTTATCTCAGGGTTCCCCAATTCCAGTCCTGTAGGGCCAGAATCTAACACAGTTTAAAGATTTTGCTGTTCAGACACACCTACTAATTCAGGAAATGAGCTGATTAAGATGTGTTTGAGCAAAGAAATCTGAAATCTGTGTTCAATTCTGGCCCTCCAGAATTGGGGAACCCTGATTTATCTCATAAAAAAATAGTTAACTACTTGAATTTTCAGCTGAAGTACACACCTACCTTGAGGTCTCATCCTCGGCCAGACAATAAACCTTTGTACTTCCAGAACATTCTAGCGTGCAGTTTATTCTGCACCGTAGGAGATTGACACTCTTGTGGCCTGCTTCTCCTCCGCCGAGCCAAGCGAGCGAGCAAGAGCCTCCTTACAAGGTTGAGCGAGGAGCGCAAGACTCGGGGTCACCTGCTCAGAGAGATGGGAAGAGGTGCAGGGGCGTGTCATGAGGCTGCCAAGGCAAGGTTCGGAGGCCAGTGGGTCACATCCGCCTGCTGTACCCTGCCCCCGTGAGTCCACATCTCTGTCCATTTGAAAACCTGAAAACAAATCGAAGGCCCGCAGTTTTGGCTACCCACTTCCTGTACTCCTTTGTTTATTTGTATGTTCCTGTTTTCTTTGCCAGGCTCCGGCATCGATCTGCGTACTTTCAGGAGGTTTACAAACCAGCTCGGTGCCTTTCTCACCCACCTTATGCAGGAGTTTGAAGCTCATTAACGTCGCTTAGATGCTGTTTAAATGCTGCCTCTTGCTCATTATGTCATAAATAACTCTGTCCGTCGGAGCTCAGGATCGTTACGTCTGCCCGCCTTTGGTACAGAGATCGTTAATGATTGATTCCATAGCTGTTTCATCTTGCTGGATCCCCGCTTCTCCTCCGCTGTGCTCCATCCATCCTCTCACCTGCAGGCAACCATCGCGAATCCCAGACATCTCACCATGACAGCTCCATTGCCATCATCACGTGAAGCAAGGTATTATCTATCTATCTATCTATCCATCTATCTATCTATCTATCTGCCTGCCTGTGTGTCTGTCTGTCTGTCTGTCTGTCTGTCTATCTATCTAGTGGGGGGTCCACAGCGGGCAATGAACAGCTAGACTTGTGTCTGCAGGTAATATCCATAATCCACAGGGTGGCACCGGCTCGGCGAGGCCCTGGGCGGCACTCGGTGGCACGCCAGCGGGACCTAGGCAGAGCAGACCAAGCACGGGGGCTCCGGGAAGCTGATGCCCGGCCATCAGTTGCACTGTGCCAGCTCTGGCAGGCGTGCCCACCTTACCGTGCCAGCTGGCATCAGGGCTGGCTGTCAGCTGGAGCGGTGCCCCCTGCCCCCTCCCCCAGCAAAGCTGGACGCTTAGCGGTCTGCCGGGCTCGGGCCAGACAGCGAACTCGCTCTGGCGGCAGGTGAGCAGGGCCAGGGAGACCTGGCACGAATCAGTTCTGACCCAGGTGGGCAGAGTGGGGCGTCAGCAGGATCCTGGCCTGCCTGTTACAGCACCGTGCCTCTCCTGGCAATCCTGTTCGTCTCCATACTTCAGCTGGGGGATGTGGCCTTAACCGCTCACCCCGTGTGCCAGCAAACGGGGGTCTCTGTCTTGAAAGAGTGCTGACTGATTGTGAGTTTAGTCAGAAGTGAGGTTTCATTATAAAAGTAAACCACCCCCACTGGGAGGAAATTGAGTGAAACTGATTTATGGGGATGAGCCCCCACCAACATCAGCTGCCATTTTCGGCTGCAGGTTTTGTTTTGTTTTGTTTTGTTGCAGGGCCAGAAAACGCCGCGTCACGGTCCAGCGCGAGGCAAGCAGGCCCCGTAATTAAGATGGCGGCTTATTGAATTTCACACTTCTCAAATTCAGATTTATTGCCCGGTAAGCAGCACTCAAGCTGTTTGCCTTGTTTCCTTCAAACAACATCGGGCCCTGAAAACTGATTAGTATGAGAATAACACAGCTAATTATCCTTGAAAAAAGCTTCCTGTGACCAGGCTGGAATATCTGTTACCCTCAGTACAGTATATAGCAGAGGTTCAAAAGTGGTGTTAAATAACCAAAATCCAGAATCACCTGACACCAGCTGACCAATGGTTCGCGATTTTGACGGAGCGGTACACTGGCAGTGATAATCACACCTGTAAACATTCACAGGGGAAAATTAAATGTGAGTCGCATTGCTATGGAAACGTCCTGAATGAGTGGCGTGAAGTGACGGCGCCTGGCAGTCGTGATATCATGGACCACATGGCAGTGATCGGTCCTGGCAATGCTGGGAAACAGCCACGCTCGTAACAACAGTACCTCTCGCCAAGAAGGTTACCTAGGAAACCATGAATGGGGGGGACAAGTCATGTGACGGGGAGACAGGTGTCCAGATGTGAGCTCAGCAGATGGGACCCTAAGGGGTCACGAACCTCTGGCTTTGTGCAGTGCCATGCCTCGTTCTTGGATAACAAAGGCTCAGCAGGTTACCGGTGTATCACAGGCTCAGCGGGTGCCACTGTAACAGCCCAACAAACATGTCTAAACCATTAAAAGAAAACAAGCACTATTTAAGTTCCTCCCAGTACAACACCAGGACCCTGAGATGGCAGAGTACTCTGAAGTAAACACAAATCTTTCATAATTAAATATTTATTTGTTCCCTTTTTTTGTCACTAGTTAAGTAGCCAGACAGAGCCCCCCCACCATCTTGAACTGGTCCTCAGTGCTAATGAGTGATGCCACTTTCCCCTTAAAGGGAAGGTACACCAAATAGCTGGGGCCCACATTTTCAAGACTGTGTCCCGTATCTTGCAGGGGCTGGGGGTGGGTATTTGAACGCCCCCCCCTAATTAGTGACTGATCAAAGTGCTGCCTGACAAGACCGTACACTCTGGGAGAAACTTTTAATACATTTTTTAACTTTATGAATAGATTAATTAGCTAATGAGAGATGGGTTCTGAGCAGCTCCTGAGAGTATTTCGAGTTGGGGTGGGGGGGCAGGAGGGAGCCGAATTAGGGTTACAAAGCAGACCGTGAAATTATGGACCATGTGCGTGATGTTAATGCAGAATCAAAACCAGGTCATGGACAGATCTGGCCAGTTTTTTTTATCAGATCCTTCGACTGCCGTCGTGTCATCAAAAGCGCATGGTCCGACGAACGGGAGAGAGGATTCTTCAAACTCGGCGTATGATGCAAAGTCCGGCCGGGAAGCCACTGCGTTTGCTTCCGCAATCGGCCCGAGCTGTCTTCGAAATACTCTGCTCATCCTTTTCTCTCGTCCTCGGCCTTCTTCTTCCGAGGCAGTGTTTTTCATGCCGCTCCCAGCCCCCGTGCTATTCCTGCCACGCGTCAGTCCTGCATTCCTGAATGCGGTGTGCTCTTAAGTAGGCCGCATTTGCATACTGTGTATGTGCTTTGATTGCGCCTGTTTGCTCTGCTCCACCCTACTCCGAAAGCGGCTAATCGGTGGCCTTTCAGCTCGATTCCCGTTAATCAAGCGATGGGAGGCGTCTGCAGATCCTTGACCTTCTGTCTTTTTCCGTCTGTTTATCGTCTCCGGTGAAAGGATCGACAGCAGCGTGCTGTTGGATGATTCCAGAAAGAGGCATCGAGTGATATCACAGTTTTTAAACCTCCCGAACAGCAAGTGTCGCAAAACAAATTAGGACAAAATAACAAATTGTGGCTTCATTGTGTCCTGTTTCGAATTCCTGGGTGGCTTTTAATTAGCCACCCGCCTAAAAACACCCACAATGTGTTCGCGATATGCCTTGAAAAGCAGGAGACCATTAGGGGCCTCTGATCTTAATAATACCTGCCGCTTCGGTGAAATCTCCTGTGATGCTCTTCATCTTTTTGTGATATTCGGGGAGACAGGCGGTGGCCTTATCTGGTGGCCGCCCCAACGCAACCCGATTATTTTTTATTGTCTGACGTTTAACGGGTCTTCAGAAGCAGGCCTGCGCCCCGGAGGCCGTCAGTGTTCTGGAATCTTCCGGGCTGCCTTTATCTCCCTGACAGAAGACAATAAGTCAATAGCGAATCTCCGTGAGGCACAACATCTGTGGGAAAGCCGAGCCAAGGGAGGGGAAAGGTTGAACGAGACAGAAGGAAGGAGGCAGGGAGGGAGGAGGTGGAGGTTAGGGCCGTGAAAGCGTATCTCGGAAGATGGCAAAGTCTCCGGTGGCAATTTCATCTATAATATATTAAGGGAAATTTTCACGAAGCATCTTTCCCCTCAAAGGCAGGTTGGTGTGACACGTAGCTGCAGTCACACGGGGGCTGGAGGCTGGGGGGGAGGGGGGCCATGGTCCTTGCACTTAAAGATCAGCCGCCTACCCCCTGGGCTGGAAATCTTGGGTTCTGACGAGACCCAGCCACTGGACAGGTGGCCTCATGACAAAGACACCGCAGGACTTAGTGTGCCACCTGCACCCCCCCCCGCCACCCCACCCCACTGCAGACCCACTTAATTATCGCTTCAGGCGATGAGTGTGTCCATGTACACGGACAGCACAGAGAGATGTCACAGCGGTCAGCCAGGTTTTGCCCCCCCCATCCCCCCTCCCAGAACAGCGTGCGGTAACTGGGCCACTACAGAATACCCCCCCTCTGAAAAGTGTCCACTGGCCTCCTGATGTTTGCAGGATGTGGTGAGGCTGGGGTGGGGGTGGAAAACGTGGCCAGGGGGGCAGGGGTGAGTGCATTGTTCCTCTTTAGTGATCCTTGAGTAACACAGTACAGCCCCCCCACCCCTGTTTGCACACTGGCATCTGGTACAGAGGTGGGGGGGCGAATTTGGTATGGGGATGGCCCTGAATGTGTCCCGCCCTTCGCTGATCCTCTGTGCCACAATACCAGGTGTGTAGTGTGTGCCAACAGTCTGTCCCCCCCACCAGGGTGACAGGGGATCAAGACTGACTGGCTGATAGTTATAGACATTATCCCCCCCACCCCACGTTTTACTCCCCCCTCCCTAATTGAAGACCTGGACTAGACTGAAGCCCAGATCTCCAGCCACGCCCTCTAGGGGGCACTACCATGGCCTGCTCTGGGGGGGGTGTCATCACTGGATCAAAACTCATTCCTTCATGAGTGCTGCACCGAGGAGGGGGGTCAGATCTGTGTGACTTGGACAGGGGGCTCGCGGTGAGCTTTGCTTTTTTCCACCATGTGACATTTTCATTCATGTCAGCACCATATCAGCAGCTCTCCTCTCGGTCTCTAACCATTCGCTGCTGACGGTGGACGCCTTCCGTGTCCAGCGAGCGCCTGTTCTGTTATACCCGACGGCCGGGTGGAAGAGGGGGACATGGGGGTGGGACCAGAAGCATGTGCCGAGAAAAAACCTTTGAAAGTTAATTTAGTCTTTATTCTGACCTGGAGAAGGCTTTGTAAAAGAGACTTGGGCAATAATGGCTGTTTAACCTGCTGTTCAGTCGGCGCCGAAATCAAATTAAAGCCAAATTGCCAAGGCAGAGTCAAAACTAAAGCAGGTTTAACACTCAGATGAATTCGTCCAGCATGTTTGGAAATCGTCCTTTCTGTTTTTTTTTCTTTACCCCTCTGTTATGACAAGGAGATTAATGCTGTTTCACGGCTATAAATATGGAAGTTGTTTAAAGCGTGTAGAGAGAGAGTAAATGATGGATGTGTTTCCATGGAGTTTCTCCTCCGGACCAGATGATGCCTCCCAGATCCTCAAGGAAAAACTCCACAGCATTTGCTCTGAGCGTCATCAGTCCATGGAGAGCAGCAGCCCCATGGGACATATTCAGTGACCTCCCAGCGACCCGCCACGGCCACCAGACCTCAGTCAGCTTCCGCATTAGGTTCTGTCATAAACCAGGACAGGAAATGCCGTGGATGCTTGTTTACGGTTTGGCTTCTCCTCCAGGATGTGCCAGAGATGCTGGTCCGGGATGATGGTGTCATCCACGGGACATGGGAATCGTTCGGATCCACCGCAGATGACATAGGAAGCCAGTTCTGCTCCCATCACCTCTGTGCGACTCCTACCGCGGAATCAGAGACTTGGGGACTTGCAGATGAGGCATCGTGTTCCCGGCCACGACCCCGAGTGGCTCAGATAACAATATTGACTCCTGGTGACAAAGGACAAGAGGCAATGTCTCTTATTGATGACTACACCACAGAGAACACCGAACGACCCGGGGTGTCCTGGCTGAATCTTCACCAGACCCCAGGAATTGGTCCGGTCCAAGGTGATCTCAGCATTTAATTTGTCGTTTCCCTTTTTCACCCTCAGCCACAAAAGATGTTCACCCTGTTGTTCCAGAAAAACTGAGAAGAAACACTCGCAGAGATAAGTCAGAGCGCCACCCTGGTCTATGCTTTGCTGCTAATAGTGTGGTGTGTAAACGAACGATCCATGAATGGAGGGGTGGAGAGAGAGCATCTGGCCGTTGCTGATATCATCGGAGGGGCAGCGCCGCAGAGACGTGTGAAAGAAAAGCAGACGACAAGCGATTGAGCCCCTTCAGTCACCTCCAGGTCCTTGTTAGATACCCTCCCTCTGTCATCTGTAATATTTAAACGCAGTGCTTCCTCAGGGATCCACAGGGATCCACAGGGATCCACATTCAGTCCATGTTTTTGCTCCCTCCCAGCTCGCTACTAGACAGTCCAGTTTTTGGATAAAAACATGGACTGCCTGTGGGTTTCCGAGCACCAGATTGAGAAACGCTGTTTAAACCAGTGTGTGTTTGAAATGAAAAATGACATGACGCTTCACTTTCCTTTTGTGAGTATCAGAACAGGTACGTTAGAATTTGTTAGCTTTCGCATTTCCCATCATGCTCTCTTTTTAAAGACACACACACACATATAGAGGTGAGAGTGAAACTTGTAGTCTGAGCGCTGGAATAATTTTCAAGGGTGTAGGAGCATTGCCCAATTGCCCAATGACAATGTGACTATTCTGGTCACAGGCACAGAGGCCTAGCCCCCCAAAGCCACACACCACCCCTCAGATCTGGAAACGGTGTCGTACAGGAATGGGATCATTTAAGTCGCAAGCGAACGCGGTTAAAATCTTCCGGGTTTACTGTACGGTGTCATGAGCAAACAGAGAAGGTCAAACCTAACAACCGATTTATTTTAAGCATGTTAAACACATGAGGCCACAAATAGCAGGTAGCAAGAGACCCATTCAGCTCAGAACAAAAAAAAAACTTTTAAATAACAGGTCACACGGACTTTTAGAAGCTGTACAGACATTCACTAGATTTAAGATTCCACCAGGTATAAGTCACCTACATAGATACACAAGTACGGGGACACTGTAGTTACTGCGTCCTCCTCAGTTTTTACCTCAGTTATTTGTCCTCAATATAATAGAAAATTCACGGAAAAGCAAACGGCATAAGAGGCACATACAGTACTTACCACACACATCCCGAGAAGGTCACCCTGTGCTTGTTTGAAAAGATCACATGCTTTCTTCACAATTCAATCTGGGAGTCACAAACGGTCGAACCGGTTGCATTTGTGTGCCAGCAGTAAAGCATTAACTGTATCTTAAAAATATGAAATTATTATAGTTTTATGACACATGCAAGCGCTGTCAAGCTTTAGCTGGTCAGCCTTAGTCTGGTTTTTCTCTGTGACCTTCTTTGTTACTATAAGGGGTTTAACTCGTTATAATGACTGATTTTGAGCAATGATGCGAAACATCCACCATTAAATACAGGATTTTTTCATTTGGGTTTAAATTGATTTAATGTGAAATAAAAACTGAGCTCATTTTCTGGCTGTACCGCTGAATATTAATGAGGGGCAGGCCAGACTGACACAGTGGGCGTCAGCATCTGAACTTTGGGTCCAGAGGTGGGCCGATTGTTTAGGCAGCCACTCTTTGTCAGTCGTGGCTGCCATAAAGTAGCGCTGCTTTTATTTTACTATAACACCCGCAGCTGAGAAGGTGATATACTGTGAAGAGTGCTGTTAAATCACGGCAGCCCTCACAATGCCGTGAGGACAAACTGAATGGCACCTTAGAGAGACTCATAACAGAAAAGAAGCGCGTGCAGGTAGTCCATCAACATTTTAAAGTCAGACATTATCTCTGAAAGGAGGCCTGTTTGGAGCCATTCACATTCTCTGTGAGTTAAAAACACCAGGTCATGGTGAAATCCGTTCCTCTCAGGATGGCATGTCTGAAATGAGTCCATATTGTCCTTTTTCTGAATAAGAACCAGGCGTGAAGCTACCACTCAGCAACAGCAGGTGATCTGATCTACCTCAGTGTTCAGTTGTACCCATTGTTTGAATTAGATTTTTTATGTCAGTTTCTGGTGTGCCTCACACGTCTTGACCAGGGTTCTAGTCTCCACCATGGGTCCATGTGTGAGGAGTTTGCATGTTCTCCCCGTGTTGTCAGGAGGTTTCCTGTTTTGGAGGTACCAGATTGGCCATAGGTGTATGTGTGTGATGGACTGATGCCCCATCCTGGATTATTCTCTGCCTTGTGTAGGTAGCCTCCTGAACAGGATCCAGACCCTTGTGACCCTGCATAGAACAAGTGGGTATAGAAAATGAATGGATAAATATAGGGTAATCACAAGTTTTCTCCTTTGATCTCGAAAATAAAATGTGGAAGTGCTGAATCCTTGGCCCGCCCACAGCGGAGACTGTCGCTATGGTGTGCCGTCGGCCATGTTTGTTTTCTCCTGGAGATGTGTTAGCTCTCTCCACCTGGGCGGTGCTTCTCTGAAGTGTTTCCAGATGAGAAGCCGGGTGGGACGTTAGCGAGGATGGGATCTGTCACGATGACGGAGTGTAAGAGCGCCCCCTGTTGTTCCAGATAAGAAGCCAGGTGGGACCTCAGCGAGGACGGGGCCTCAGCGAGGATGGGATCTGTCACAATGACGGAGTGTAAGAGCGCCCCCTGTTGCCTCCCGCACGCCATGTAAATAATTGCCTAATAAAGCAGGCACCTGTTACCTGCGAGGTGTCATTAAATGCCCATTTCTCTACACCATGGGGCGTTCAGGTGAAGGGAAACGTGCAGCTTCCGGTCCTGTCCAAGGCTATCCAGGAGGTGACTGTCCAAACCTCGGTGCTGTCTGCATGGGAAGCAAAACTGAGGGGCTGTCTTTGTGCCTCAGTGTGTCTGTTCAGGGGTGATTCTAGGATTGTTTAAGGTGGCGGGCATATAGAGGGGCAATAATTCATACAAAGGGACCAGCCTTATCATTAGCCAATGATATGTTTCAAATTGGTGAGTGACAGGGGAAGGAGCACTCTGAGGGCCAATCAGCTTTCAGGTCCTCCCCCCACCCATGCGCCTCTGTGTCTGTTACAGACATGAAGAGTAGGACTTGGCTCCCATGAGGGGTGACCATATCCCTCAGAGGATGCTGTCCAGCTCTCATATTCCCATGTCCACTTTATCCTTCCAGCATTCCTGAGCACAAATATCCTTCACCTGATGAAAGAACAGTTCACAGATTGCCTTATTTCCCTGTTATTTGCACTACTTTACCATTAATGCATTCCTTGGGCGGAAAAAAGGAATCTGTTACGATGTCTGAATAAATGATTGAGAAATGCAGAGTTTGCTTGGTTCACAGATCCATCGCAGTTCTGCAGTTATTATTGCAGGGAATTAAGTGAACCTGACCAGGTGAAGTGAGCAGGCGCAGTGCAGCACGTCGCTGCTAAGGTTCATATTGCTCCCAGAAACAGTGACTTGTACTGAAGGTTTGAGCTGCCTGACAGCCCCCGTTAACTCCCCCGAATCCCCCGTGTGAGGCGTCATATACACCAGTGCAGCGAGAATATTTTTTTTGATTAGATGCACTGATGTATTATGAGCCAATGGCTTAATGACATTCCAGAGGGCCTCGTCACCATGGCAAGAGGGAGGCTGGCGATCATTTTAATTGGATGACAGTCATCGAGTGGGACAGACTGACAGGGCCGTCATGTGTGGTACTGGACCCCCCGCGTGCTTGTCCGCCGCTATCCCAGCATTCCCCGGGGTGCAGCATCACTCTTGGGAATATCTGGCCTAAGGAACGACGCCCCCGGTGGACAGGCCAGCAGTTGGGAGACGGCAGCCATTAGCTTGAAGCAGGGATGGATCCCAGAGGAACGAGGAGGAAGGGGAGCGGCGTCACGTGGAGGCAGGTGCCTTTTTAATGACTTCTGCGCCTCCCGCTCCCACAGAGGAGCTGCCTGGGACCGGCACAGACGTCTCCGCTCATTATGCTTTCTTCACTCAAACGCTTCCTCACCTTGTGTGAGCAATGTGCTCTGGTGCTCCCCCTACAGGACTGTAAGGTATACTACACCTTCAGCCACTTCCCCTTTGAACCTTGGTGCAAATTTCATATTTTGGAATTTGCGGATGGAAAGTTTTCCGGAGCATGGGTGGTTGGCCCGGGGGGCAGGGGTGATATGTGAAACTCTTAATTTATGTTATTTAAATGGAGATAGAAATGAGTTTAATATAATAAGTTATATTAAATGGAGACAGCAACCTTTGGAAGCAGACAAAGCCTGAAATCAAGCTCAAATGAGCAAAAGATACACAGAATGGAGTTCTGGACAGGACAGAGCGGAGAAGACACATTTTAATAATTTGTGATGGCAGCACAGAACATCCCTGCCCCCCCTGATTGCAGCTCACCTCCACCAGGCATGGTGGGGGTATTACCACCACATCACACTCAATTACAAATCTATCAATCTATCCTCTATTGCCTGTAAATGCCCCCTCCAACCTGTGAGGAGAGAAAAAGGAAAGAGGGAAGACAGGGAAAATAACATCCCCACCCCCCAGCTACACACCCCAGAAATTCCTTTATTTTCATTTCATATCATATTGCTGGGCATTTGTTTGTCCAGTTCGCACATGCAGGTTCAGAGATGCTGGTAGATTAACAAAAGGGGGAGGGCGTGGGGGTCAGCACCTCCGAAATCTAACAGCCCAGCCCCCTGGGGCCGCAGTGTTTCATTGGTGAGCTCAGTGATCAATTATGAGTGAATCTGGCCGGGGGAATTCAGTGGGCCCCTGAGACCTGGACCAGGCTTCGGCCATCACAGATGGTTAAGAGAGGGTTACTATGCTGGACACGGGCGACTGTCGTATTCTACTCAAAACATTTAATTGATTAATTGATTTCATTAATTAATTGATGTGGGTCCACCGTATCTTACTGACCCCAATAACCTTTAGGAACCTGAGCCAGGGGCCTAAGGAAGTTAAAACAGGTCCAAATGATAACGTAACCTTTGTAATCAAGCCTCTAGAAAAACAGCCAGCCATTACCTGCCTCTGTCAGCAGCTACATTTTAACACAACTTTGTGTTCATCTGTAAGTCCTTGTAGTCCATAAAAAAAAAGTTCATTTACTATTATTATTTTTTTGCTATTTACATGGCAGACACTTTTAATTTCTGCTCTGCTTGACGTGCAGGGAGGCTTTGCCCCCCCACCCCACCCTTCGCCACCTGATGGATGGTGAATGTCAGCGCGACCCGACCCTCGTTGGCACGGAAACACACCACACAACAACGACCGACAAATCGACATGATTATTAAGTTGACAGCAGGGCATAATTGTCTCATTCACGTGGTTTGCAACCTCCCCCAACCCCGCCCCCCCGCCCCGACCACCACGCGCGTGTTGATCAACGACACATTTTTTCACCAGCAGGGGATTCAAGTGCGTCAAGGCAACTGAGACAACTTCATTCAGCTTCATTTTTATGTGGTAGCCTTGGATGGGGAGGGGGTAAAGAGACATAAGCATAAACATCTTTGTTCTCAGGACAGAGGTGTCCCCTATCAGCGCCCCCTTGGGTGCGTAGACTGGTTATTACACCAGCCTGCCTAGCTGCGCTCGTTATTGTGAAGAACGCCTGAAGTCCGCCACATTTTTCGGTGTTTTAAAAGCCAAGACACAGTTTTACAATTTGCCATGCTGAAAACATCACAGCCTTCAGCGCAGAGGGGCTGATGATGGGGGTAATTAGCTTCTGTGCTGACGAGGGGGGTGTCTTATTAACTCTCGACGGATGCCCTGGTGGTCTGCACATCGTCAGATGGCGGCTGCTTCTCGTGGGATCACCAGCGTGCTCCGACTCGTTCGGGCCGACTGATACCATCAGCTGGCCCTGTGACCTAGCCCCTCCAACCCCCTAGCCCCCCAGGCTGTCGACTCTCAGAAGCTGTGTGTCTTCATCTGATGTGGGGGCCAGATAAAAATGACACGATGCGTGTGATCCTGGCCGTCCGACCCTTGTAAACATGGTGGGTCCTTATCCATCAGACGGACAAAAGTTTATCGTCTTTGTGAGGTGGGGGGGGTCGAGGTGGGACTCTGTATCATGGGGGAAAGTCCTTGTTTGGATTACTTAATTAATACATTGATAATGATTTGAAACAAGGCCTGCTGACTGTTACTCAGGAATTTTCCTGTTTATCTTAGCAAGAAATGCCCATATTTCATCTCCTCTTAGTTTTGATAATCAAATTCCTGCTGTTCCAGAGAGACGATGCAAGAATCGTGGTGCTGCCTGTTTGGTTTAACTCGAGCATCCCGGAAATGGCCCACCACACGCGATAACTTGTCCCAGCACCGAGGAGAGCTTAATTTAAAACCCGTTAAAAATCTATTCACTGCACCGAAAGCATTATTGCTCCGTACACCCCCACCGGAATTGAAAAAGACGTCAGCGCATTGTGTCGTTTTCACAGCACAAAGGAAAAAAAATCTAATAAAACCAGAGTATTGAAATAAGAAGTTTAATAAAGATAGCGAAAGCGGAGCGACGTCCCGGCATGCAAACGGGAAGAGTGACAGGCAGAGGGACTCCTTATTCCCACAACACTCTTCACGCTAAATATTTACTCAGTATCTATCTGTCTGATGCTTCCCAGCTCCTATATGTGCCTCGTAGTGATGACGGTTCATTTGAGCCGTTATTTGTTTTCACTTTTAGGCCTGATGGCTGAGGCCCCGCAGGAGCCATCCATCAATATGCCTGAGGCTTGCAATGTGGCCCGACTAGCATGCAGTGGCTCGAGTTGAGTCAGCCCCTCGACATGACACCCCCCTCCGAAATGGCGGCGGCCAGTGTGGCACAGTGGTAAGTTCACGCTCATTTCCAACAGGCTCCCCCCTGGACACTATGAGGACAGGAAGTCCATGGCATTCCACTTCCTGTGAGGTCTGCTGCATTGTAGCACTAACATTAAAAAGTCATAGGGGGGTGGGTTCAGTGACTGGGCTTTCTGTTTGTGTAATGCCCTCACCCCCAGCTGTCTGTCATTTTCATTTATCATTTTCTTCTTAAATTTCGATTTCACTGCCGCTATGTCACAGCTCCTGCCCAGGGTCCTACTTGTGCCCCTATGGGTTTGGGGGGTGCTGCTTGTCTGGGGAGAAGAGAAGGTTTTATTTCGCCTTTACAAAACGCCCCCCAAAATGTGTAATGGTTCAACCCACTAGAGGGGAGCTATGCCTCAAATTCTGAACAGCCACCCCCCGCCCCCCAACAGCCGCGAGAGCATCTCAGACCGCAGGTCTTGTATATCACGTAAATACAAGGTAAGTGATAAGGCGGAGTGGATCTCTCTGTTTTTCACAGTCCCTCACAGGGGACACGTGTTTCAGGGGGTAGCGTCATGCGTCGATTGCTGTGTAAAGGAAGCGTTTCCAAAGCCCGTGCTCACATTCACCCCGGAGATGCCTTGTGGCATTTTACTTTTGAAGGTTTGTCCCTAATACGGCTTGAAAGGTTTTTATACTATACAACATCAGGTCCAGCAAAGTCTGCTCTCCCAGGTGAGTTTCTCCTGCTCCCACTCAGCCGGTGGGAATTGTTTTGCTTCCCCATCCACTTCCCCTCTACCTCCAGGATTCAGTAATGACCTAATAATAATAACCATGCTCCTTATCTCCTAGGAACCATGACATGCAGGGCTAATGTGGTGGAATCGCTCTCTGTTTTTGATATGATTCAGCTAATTATCCCAGGGAGTTGTAAACTTCAAACAACTCGCTGCTATGACGGCCTGTCGCATGACAGGTCGAGACGTTCCGGCTCTCTCCCGGTTGACAAGCAGGGAGAGAGGAATTCCAGGAGGTGTCTATAAAGGAGGAGGAGGAGGAAGATTAAGTGGCTGAAGTTTATCAGGTCTGCCCTGCATACTTCACCTGTATATCGCTTTCGAAATTCCAGTGCTGGATTTAGGAAGCACTTTCGGATAAATGAAGAGCCAGTTAGGAATCCTAATTTTTCCATAATATTCTGCAGTGCATTTGAAAGTCATGTGGATTTCTGCGTGTTGGGTTGCAGATCTACGCTTGGCGACATACCAGTGTTGGATTTGGAGCCCAGATCTGTGTTCCGAGGGCGGCCAGTTTCCCTCACTGGTGCGGCCCAAAAGTCAGAATAATGGTAGAACAAATCGACAGCAGCCAAGGCCTACGGAGACATGCCCAAAATGTGTTTCTCATTCTGACGCGATCACGTGGTTCGTAGGAGACACCGACGGGAGCAGATCTCATGGACGCCAAGGAATGTGCGCTTCAACTATTTATGGTCACTGACGTGAGACCCTGCTTTAGCCTTTATGGGATCCGATTCCTGGAAAAGCTTCTTAGTGGGCTTTAAGCGCAATGTAGGGTTTGGTTCAGCCTGTTTCACCTCATTTTCAATTCATTTGTTTCACAGCTTTGGTGGCGTCGACTTTTGCTGTGATGCTGAATCGCGTCGCGCTGATACCGCTGCTGGCAATCAGACAGAACATGTAGGAATGTGTTGTTTGCCATAATGTTATTATAACAGAGCTAAGCGCTGTAATGTAAACTGTTAAAGTGAAATATGCAGGCAGAAGTGTTAGAAATGAGTTTCAGTTTCCGCGTAATGGTTTATTTCGTTAGAGGCATTTAGCAGAAAATATATAAATACCTCTCACTCATGATTAATGATTTTTGGAGTTTCGTTATATGGCTTCTCAGGGTTTAGCCCATATTTTTTTGATGCATTGGATGGTTAATAATTCATTTCAGGTGGCGGTGGAAGTCTGTAGCTATTTGTTTTGTCAAATTTAGATGTGTATAATATGAAAAAGTCAAACCCCACTTCTGTGTATCAATTTCAAACTCGTATCACCAATTTAAAACCTGGGTTTGACGAATATTGCACCATCGTACAGTAAACCTGTTACTGCTAGTGTTAAAAATTCGTCTTGTTCAATGAAAAATATGGATTTTTTCTTTTTATAACGTCATGTTTATTTTATCAATAGCAGTTTTGAGAGCCAAAGAGTTTTATTGCTAAATAACTTTTAATTATATTTCTATTGTTCATTTTTCCAGACAAACATGGCATAGAAACCAGTGGAGCCTTTGAGGACACTCTGTCCGCTTTTCTGTATTGACGGAACCATCCTGTCAAAGTGAAGCAGGTATCTGAGCCATGCTCCTATTCGCTACGGCTGCTGCCAAGGTGGCCTAGGCTGGCCTGATCAAAATCTGGTCATCTCAAGCATTGTCTCAAGTGCATGCAGGAATGATTGAGAAACTTCTCCTTTAGCCTTCAGTAGCCAGAGCAGACCAGCAGCTTTTCACAACGGGGGAGACTCTCTGAAGCTGCTGCAGTACAAGGTACCATTCAGTGTTCTGTATATTTGTCCATAAAAAAAATGGTTGCAAGAAAAAAAAATAATTATGAAAATGATAATACATTATTATAGGGCCACTGTCAGCACCGCTGTCTCACCTCTCTGGGGGCAGGGTTTGAGTCTCCACATGGCTCCATGTGTGTGGAGTTTGCAGGTTCTCCCCGGGTCGTCACAGGGCTTTCTCTGGTATCCTCCCACAAGATGAATTGGAGATGTCAAATTGTCTGTAGGTGTGCATGTTGTCTGATGGGTTGGGTCCCCATCCTGGGTTATTCCCTGCCATGTGCCTGTTGGCTCCAGACCCCTGCGACCCTGCATGGGACAAGTGGCTATAGATAATAAATATATATCCGTATGTGTATATATATAATCAATTCATTTTAGAACATTTAATATGTACATTTTATACTTTCTACTATGGATGAGAGGCTTATATGTATATTTTTATAAAGCATTACAAGGCATTTTGTTATAATTACATTTTCTTTTATTACTGGGCCTAATTAAGGGTGTGGCTGAAATCTCACTGGGGAATTGGGACCCCTGATGAGACACACATGACAGAATTTGATGTACATCCCGTTCAAAAGGTGTACAAAACTCAGCCCGTATGTCGTGTTTATCTCAGTGTGCTTTTTGTCTCAGTTACATGTTCTGCCGGTGGACATCGGTGCCAGCTCTGCCTTCACGAGTCCGACAGGGAGCCTCGTGTAGCTTTGTGAGTGTATCGTCCCCGGCCATGTCCGCTTCCACTTTGTATGTCTGTCTTTTACGGTACTATGAGTCCAAAACATTCCCTCAATGTTATAGAACTTTCTTTTGGCACCCAATGACCCTGGACTGATTTCAGTTCGCGTCCTGCCGATGTGCCCTTCAGCTTCACCATAACAAACCCCAAAAGACGACACGCCGTCAACGAAAAACCGCGCCTCCATATCGACCTTGCTCTCGCCGTCAAAGGTTCCTGTCAGAGAAGCTGGGCGGTAAAATTCCTCCTCTCTCCTTTTTGATGTCTGCAAAAAAGCATCCCTTCTTCCGATGTCAGAAATCCCAACGTACGCCGACTGCAAAACATCGAATGGATTCCCTGAAAGAGCCCGCCACAGCTTGCACTGCCAACTCAGAACAAATCATAACAGAAATATGAGCTAACATTTTTAGCAGCCGTAAATAGAGGTACCGTCCTTACTTTGCTGGCCTAGATTCAGTTTATTTTTGATTTCCACACTTTCATCTGATAGGATTAAAATGCCTACGCTCAGTTCCTCTCCCTGACCTATTGGGTGCCAGTGATTAGACGTCAGTTTGACATCAATGCCACCTCCATATCTGCACCTTATCGGAGTTTTTCTCTGTTGCATGTATAACAAATCTAGTGACATGGTGTCCGTCAGCTGGATCTGAGTGATAGTGGCAAAGTCCTTTTCATCTATAAGACAGCATCAGGGTCAATAAGATCTGTATTTTTATGACTTATAATAGTGACAAAAAGACAAATTAAGTGTCTGCTTAGCTGAATCTTGTGGCTGTGTTTGATAATTTATTCTCAGTGTCATGTGCTCCCTCCTGTTTTTCTGGCGTATTGTTGACATTTTGCACATTCAGAGACATTGATTGTTTGATACTTTTCCTGTCATTGTGTCATTTTTCAGTTGTCCAGACATGCCTTGATGGTCTGTTCTTCGATTAACATTTCTTGGCTGACAAATCGTGATGGCCATTGAAGATTGTAGTGACTAGGATCAGAGACCATTGAGCCCATTTGGATCTTGCCTTCTTTGATTAAATCTTGTGATGTCAAGCACTTGTGGAGAGTCATATAAAGCAATTTTTTTACGTAGTGTTGTTTATGGATGCCACTCTTCAGAAATCATGATTTTTGTCTATGTAAAATAATCTGTCCTATTTGACCTATCATTATTTCTGAAATAAAAGGATTTCATATTTTCAGTCTATAGGTGATAGTATTCTGCATTCTATAATATATTCTGTTGCTAGCCATATGATTTGAGATAGTGTCATGCATTCTGTGATATATCCTATAGCTAGCTGTATGATTTGAGATCGCATTCTACATCCAGTAACATATTTTGTAGCTAACTATATGGTTTGTGATGATGTCATGCATTCTATGATATATCCCATAGCTAGCGATATGATTTGCATTTCTCGCTTGACTCTGTTGACTGTAGCAAAGACCCAATTAGGACACACTCTACCTCATCATTCCAACTCTAGTTTCTATAATTGTTTATCACTATTTTCATCTGACAGCTTTCAGATGTAATGTCTACCCACTACAGTCACATGACAGTCAGCACCTCAAACTTCCTGATGGTATCAGCGACGCATTCATTTCGGTAGGACTTTAGCTGGACCACACTTGCGGTGAGCAAAGTATTTTAACAAGACAGAGATGTATCTGTGAGCAAGGAAGGACAAATTTGTTCAGAGGAGGTCACAGAACAGGGGCGGCATTTTTTCCACGTGACCCAGTGAATTCAAACTGGAGATTTTAGCATCAGGTGTTTTGCAGAGAGATGCCACATCGGCCACCATGCCAGTCAGGCTCATGGTCTCTGGCCACCGTTGACCTGCCCAAGGTTCAGATTTGTGTGAGAATTCACCAGAAAGTCTCTGGGAATGGTGGAATAGCTTTCCATGAGCCATCTGACTTTGGCTCAACCTCATTAAACTCACCTGAATCTTGTCAAACTGGCACTGATAAAATGCTCCATAATGAAAAAGTTAAGTATGATGGGGGGGGGGGGGCGGGGGGTAACAACCTGTCATTCCATTTCTGGGCCGAAAGGTTTCTGGGGGTGGGGTGGGGGGGTGGTTGGGGTGATGTCAGGAAACGGAACCATACCAAGCCAGATGTGGTGACTCACCTCGGCATCGTGTGGTCGCATGACCCCCGCAGATGTAGGAGACAGCCACACAAGGGAAACTAACAAAGAAACCACACGAGTCAGACCTCAGGTGAGCTAATGCTTAACAAACAGGCTGGGAACTCATTAATGGGATAAATCTTAACCCTTCTGATTTAACCTCTAATCTGAACAGCCATACAGAAGCTGGGTGCAGGGGCTCGTCAAGGGTGGGGGGTCAAAAATGGCTACCTGAGAAAGAAGTTGGGATTGAATCCAAGAGAGGCATTCAAGAGCCCCCAGGGGCCCCCCCCCCCCCCCGCCGGTGTCACATGACCTCTTATGGCTTTGTTGCTGTTCTCCCACTCCCCTACGCCCCCTGATATGTGGCCCAGGGGGAAGGCAACCCCCTTATAGCCACCTGTTGTCCTTTCTCAGTAAACAATGGGAGGTGGTGGGCGGGGCGGGGACATGGAGAAGTCCTGCTAATCCATGCAGCACCGCATAACTACAGTGACAAGCTAACTGCTGAGCTGCATTAGGTAACGCTGCCGGGATGACTTCTGGTCTCCACCTGAGTCATGTGACTGTATGAAGAATGTTCCGGAAGGAAGCCTGGGCTGCTTCAGGGAAGCGAATCAATCTCCCAGATAAAAGTCTGTCTATGTGGAGCTTCTCTATCTTACTAGAAATATGGACTGACCTACATTCCCTTCCAGCCAATGTCTGCATCTACTGCCTTCCCGGGCCCCCTTCTGATTGGCCGGCTCATCAGAGACACACCCTTATTGACCAGGATGGATGCCCCCCTCCTCCACTGACAAACGGCGCTGTTTATTGTGTGGAAAGTTACTACTAAATGAAAAACAAATGAAGAAATCAAATATGTGCCGTGGTGAGTGGGGGGGGGGGGGGGTTGTATTGCTTTGATAAAAAGTTATTAAGGCAGGAGAGGTGCAGATGAGACACCCCCAGAAGAGACGGCTTTATCAGGATCCGCGGAAGTTTTCCCTTTGATGTAATGTTATTGTACCGCGCATCGAGCCCCACTGCTCACGAGCCGCACCGCCAATTATGTCTGCGGAAAACGTGCATTGCTCCCCATCTCATCATTAATTCAGCACCCATCACCGCCCCCCCCCCCCCACCACCAATGCCCCCGGGGGGGAACCTTCAATATTTTCTCGCTACACTATGCATATTTATGCGTATTTGTTCCACGCCTCACTAAATGTCACCGTTCCTCCCCCTGCTCTTCTCCGCTCGCTGTGTTTCCGTCTGTTTCATTCCCCTCATTCTGAGCGTCAGAGGCTGTGAATTACGCACGATCGGCCTTTTTATGTCGCCGTTCCCTCTCTCTTTTTCTCGCGCTCTCTCTCTCTTTCTGTCTGTCTCTCTCTCCTCCTCTCTCATGATAACTCCAAAATAGTTTTCCACCCCCGCTTCCCAGCCCCTCTCCCAAGTCTGTAGGTGGTGCGTCATCCCTTCGCTTCTTCGTACCTCTCATCCTGACACGGCATAATCTCTCCAGTGTTATTCCGGGCAGGAAAGACTTTTGGGTCAGCTTTCCACACTGTTTTACTGTTCTCTTCAGGCTTACGGTTACAAAGGCCATATATAAACTGGCTACTGTTTCCACCAATTCATCATGCAGAAAGAAATGTCCCAACTTCCATAAATCTGGATTCAGCTTCATTTGAAATGTTTTGTCAGGCAAAATAATAGAACTTGGCTGGGGCAATGAAGCCTCATCCACTCGTCATCTGTGTTGTTGATGCGATCAATTTCATAAATCTGATCACAGTGACTAACAGTGCAACAATCAATTAGTGACAGAAACATGCACTTGACCTGAATTGATGGTCAGCTTTGTCACTAAACAATGCTTGTATGGAACATCGTGACAATGACTCAAATATGAGTTCTGCCCTTACAGTACATGGCCTTCAAAGGGTCGGCACACATTGTTAGAAGTGAAAAAGACCTATAAACAATTACAAAAAGAAACATACAAACTAATGTTTCCCAATCTGGTCTTCAGGGACCTGCAGACAGTCCACATTTTGCTTACCAGGAGTTGGGAGGGAGCAAAAATGTCAACTGTCTGGCAGAGAACTGGGAGGGAGCAAAAACATGGACTGTCTGTGGGTCCCCAAGGACCGAATTGGGAAACACTGATATAAACAGATAATGCACAAACACAAAAGGATGAGTAGCACATAAAAAATTTCCATCCTTCCCAGGCAGCACAGGGCACACGGCAAGGTTACACAATAGACAGGGTGACTGTTATATATTATTACAATTATATTGAGAATAAAAGCTACAGAAGCTTCTTGTTACACCACAAAGGTGCACCCTCCCCCACCACAGGCGAAGTTCTGATCTTTACATGTGCCATGATTTTCACATGACGTCATATGTTATATGATGGTATAGAATCCAGGTCCTTCCTTCCAGGCAGGTCGACATGGGCCTTCACACTCTCCCTCTTGACAGCCGTCTGTGCTCTGCCTGTGCGCGGTGTGTCCACCATGTACAGCATGCGAGGTTAGCAGGCCAGCAGGAGTGGAACCAACCCTACCTGACATGTTGCAGATCACCGGCTCCTCACGTCAAACGGCAATATGCGTCATTCCTGCTCTGGAACCCGGCCGTTCTGCTAAAGAAACCATTCTCCGTGAAATGCCAAGGGCAGAAGGTTCTCTTCCACCACCTCATACCTGCAGCTTCGACAGCCTCGGATCCGAGGAGGCCTTAATGGCGAATAAGTGTGTTTCCTGTGGTTAAAAAATAAATAAGTTATCACAATTAGTTAGCATCGCGGTGTGCAAAATGCTTTGTTTTCTACCATGGGGCCCATCTGTCATTTACAACAGAATTGCTTGCAGAAACATAGCGATATCAAGAGTCAAGAAAAGCCACGGTCTGATTGGTCTGCATAGCTTATGAAGGCCAACCACGTGCAGGCTCGGCCGGGCCTAAGTCAAAGGCGGGGTCCGACTGGTTAAAACATCCAAACCTAAACATGCCGGGATTCATTAATCAGGAAAGGACTGAACTCACGCGTTACTCGATTCAAAGTATGTGCTAATGACTTTTAAAACACAGTCCAAGAATGCTAGTCATGCCCAGGGAGGTACATTAACAACTGTACATTCACACGGTCATCCGGCTGCAAATAACGCCGTTATCGGCCAGCTGTAATTACGAAAGCAGCTGGCCTTCCTCACTGCTGCCGCTTCCAGATTCTCCTTTTGTGTCGTGCCATTAATTAATAATATATTGGGCTTTCATTGTGTAAATTAACATCTGTTTTGGTCTGGAGTGGCTACAGTAGAAGAAAGGCGACTGTAATGGAGGCCGCCAGAATGTTCTCTAAGGGGGGAAAAATGTCAGCCTTTGTGCCGGGACAATTTTTCTTCAGGAATGTATTAAAGATAACTGGATATGAGGGAGCAAATCCTTTAAATGGCTGCTTTATTCTCCCCTCAAAATCCTCCTCATTTTAGATAGGGCACCAGCCACCCTTCTGAAAGCCCCCCCCCCTTATCCCATGTTCGCAAAGAGACGCCGCGGGTCCTAGCGCGGCATTCGCTGAGAGCAAGCGACGTGTCATGTCAGGAATGTTATCGGCCGGTGGCAGGAATTACAAATGGCGTTTGTTTTAATGTGACGGGCTGCTTTACCATATAAATATACCATCTGCAGCTTTTATCTGCAGAGTGCTAACAGGGTGCTCTGTTTATTTACCATTCTGCCTAGCACACCACCAAACCTCCGCCGAGACTTAGACAAGCGTAGCCAACTCTGCTAACTGCTCACTGACTCATTTTTATTTCACCCCCCCCCCCCAAATCCTAACCCAGCATCCTCTTCTTGGATACCATCAGCTATAACATTTTAACAGTTATCTCAAGTATAAATTCATGGCCTCCGTCCCAGACTGTCTTCAGCGACATTGCCGATAAAGAACAAGATTTATCAAGCGTTTTCCACCCGTAAATCTAAATGATTTGTCATTCTTGAACTGGTCTTCGGGGCACAAACTGTAGGGATTTCAGTTAATTTTTAGTACTCCCCCCCCCCCCCACACACACACACACACGCTAAGAGGTGAGGTAATAAATACAGCAGGTCCTTTACTGCGAATACATCAGGTCTGTTGTTCTGTATTAGATCAACTGTATCAGATATGCAGCAAGTGTTTGGGTCTGCCCTGACATATCTTAAACAACTGACAAACTCAACAAGGCCCTCTTCTGTTCGTGATTTTAATAGTCTCTTTACGTAGATGCTTAACTGGACTGGGCTGCATCTCCTTGTCTGCTCCCTTCCAGAGTATTTTTTTTTCTCTCAGACTTTTTTTAGGAGTCATATGACACTGGGATGTACAAGTGGAGGGATTAGCAGCCAGGAATGGCTTTGCGGTTTTCATAGTAAAAGTCTCCCTGTTATTTTTACTCCGTAGTTAGTGAGGGATGTTTGCGAGCCAAACGAAAGCGTTGCGAACTATGCGTCCCTGTCTTCTGCATTAAACAGGCCTACAGACACAATGCGGTGTTTGCACAGGCTTAAGCAGCTTTTCGTCTCAGCGGCATGCGAAGCCACTTCGGGGTGTTTAGGACACCGCTGGCGCGGTCCCAAACCTGCGCTCTGCCGGTGCAGCGTGTTGTGGAAATTGTCGAAGACTGTGGCTTTTTTGAATGTGCTGCACTGGATATCTGTTTATTTGGGTTTTGGGTTGTAATCTGCTGCTCACCTGTTTAAAAAACACCTTCAGATAGCAGGAATGCACTGAAATGAAACGCACCCCCTAAATCCTAAGGTGATTTCGTTTGGGGAGTCCGTGCAGTGCATTGGATTGCATAATATTTGAGAATTTCTCAAGAAAACAGTTGTATTAGTGTCAGATATAAATTACGCTTTTATTGTCGAGCACAGCCCCTCACGGGCCAATATTTAGCGCTGCTTGAGCAGTTTTGTACCCGTTGATTTAGACTTTAAAAGAAGAGAGAGGGCTACATCCGTGCGCATCTAAATTCCCCGATGTCCCCTGTCTCGACTGAAAATATCCTCACTGATGTGGGAGGTGTATTCGCGTTTTGTTAATCTGTCGTACGTTTATTTTTTTCTTTCTTTATTTATTGGGGGTAGGGGGGTTGGGGTGCATTATGTGAAATACCGAGTATGGGAATGTAAGAACTGGAAGCCAGCCCGCGTTGCTTTGATATAAAATTATTACATTGTGCATTAAGCAGAAACGGATCGTGTTATTTTTACTACTGATGAAAAGGATTGCAACCGTCTGTTCTGCTCCGTAACGCTTCTGTCGGGATGAACGTAATTTTGTCGGATAAATGAAATACTAAAATAGAGTAACGCGGCGGCTGAGAGGACCACAACCCTTCCTTTTAAAAACTAATGTGCCAAGCGGGTCGAACCAGACCTGTTCCAGTGATACTGTGCATGTGTCCGGGCGGTGCTTCGGCTTTGATTTGACCCAGTATGCGCCGGTAGCTGCCTCACGGACCGCCTGTCAGATGTGATGAAGCCCGCAGTGGAGGGGTGTGTGACTCCTCCACCCCAGCCGAGGACTACTTCTCCGGTCCCAGCCGAAGGTTTCTTCAGCGCCGGTGACGTGCGTTCGGGGGGGATGAACTTAATTCAGTTCTTCAAAGGAAGGATTGACTGTCTTGGTCTTATTTAACCTCCTGACTGCCTGCGCTGCTCTGCTCACCCCGCCCAGCGCTGCTCTCAGCAGACCCCTGTTTGATCTGGGCTGCCACACTCTCGTCCAAGTCTTAAGGAAGCGGCAGCAGCAGGAGCGGGACCGGGAGCAGCGCGCTGCTCTCATTTACTGATAAAAAAGAAACTGTGTATCCCAGGACTGATCTGCCTTATCGTCCACAGCACAGAGCCGACTTGTGCTCATTTGTAAGCTCCAGTGTCTGGAGGGCGTTTTGTCTTTTGGGGAGAGCAACTGATCATACGTCTCCTGTCCCGTCCGCTGACACACCAGGACCAGTACCGCCATCCCTGGATGCCGCTTTTTGGAGCCACACGTAGCAGGTAACTATTTCAACATTTTTATTTTGTTTGAAATAAACATGTGAAATGGTAGGCTACTTACGAGAATATTTAGATTTATGTTGATGTTGAAGTCGGCGCGATTTCACGTTATCTATTGTAATTGGGATTCATTGCGGGGACCGACTCGACCTTTCAAAGTTAAGCTGCGCTTGGGAAGATCTACCGAGATATGATGGTGATATATTTCTGGGGTTTTTACGTCCAGTGTGCAACACGTATTAGATCGCCGGGGAGGCTGCTTTTATGAATGGTTTTTATTATCCGGATATTTTCCTCGAGTTTATATTGTGATCTTATTATCATTACTACTGCTATTATTATTATTATTATTATTATTATTATTATTATTATTATTTGTTGTTGTTGTTATTATTATTATTGAACGCTTTTATTGTTGCTGTTCCCCTTTGTGATACCGTTAGAGGCTGGAGACAGCTCTGCACCGGATTTTCTTGTTTTTAATAACTGTTGTATCACCTAGACATTTAGACGTCTTAGGCATAATGCAAGCCTAATCATCGTGGACATTTCCATCCAGAATAGACGGTGTGTGTTTTTCACGTAGCGTGAACACTGAATACACTATGAGGCTGTATTTATTAACAATCGACTATTTTTTTAAGTAATCGCGCATGCTGGATGAAAAAAAAACATGTTAAAAAATAAACTCAGTGTTCAGGTACAATTTTAACTATAACATAAACAATGAGAGCAGAAAATCTATTATTTGTATTTGGACGCCACAGTATTGCATGAAATATAATGTCAAAATGGATTTCAGCACCCGTTTATAGCAGGCATTTCACACAGAAGGCATAAAGTAAGTCTTTCTGGACGGTTGTCTGGTGGAGGAGAGCCAGTGTTGCTGATGATCAAGTTAAGTGACACACGGTAGCTGAGTCACAGCCCCTCTCTGCGAAGGGGACACCGTGCGCCCCTGTCCTGTCACTTTGCTATCTCCTCCTTATCAAACGGAGCGGCACCACCGCGTCTCCTTTGCCCGCTTGTAGCCCGGATAGGCGCATTTTACACTCCCATTCATGATCTGTCTGAGAGTTCAGGGGTTGACGCGTGCGGGTGGACCACAGAGAGGATGAAGATGAACGGGGAGATGGTTGGGTGTCCCTTGCTGGTAACGCCGCTGCCCAGATGTTTGTAGCGTTTGTCAGATGTGGAGGCGAGCAGAAGAATTAGCCAGAGCTTCATTATCTCATCTGTCTGAAGCTTGAAAATCCCCTTGTCAATATTTTTTTCTTCAATTCTAACAGTGAAGGATTACGCCCTCCTGGTCATCAAATCAAGGCGTTTTGACGAGGGGAGTTCTGCGCTTTTTTCTTCTTTACTGGGCAAGACTTCCCTTGGGAAATGGCAGCACCGGTGTCGTGGGGAGGAACAGGGCTGCGGGACGGCAGAGGAAGCCAGAGCTAAATGACAGGATGCATAAAGACGCCTTTCTGCAACCTTAAGACGTTTCTTCGGTTATTTATTTTTTATTTTTTCATTTTTCCTTTGCTCAAGCGGGAAGAGTTTTCCTCCAACGATATACTGGAGTTTGGTTTTCCTTTCTCGATTTGTTTCTTTTTTCTCACACCAGAAGGATGCATTGTGGATTAGTTGTGATCCTCTTAATGAGACTCGTCTCCATTGCCCTGGCGTTCAAAAACGGTAAGTATTTGACTGTTACAGTTTCCCCCTTTCCTAAAGACCAGCGATACCAGTTAACGTAAAGTTAAACGACCACTGACCGTTCAAATAAAGGTCCGATTAGACAAAAACTGTGATGAGCTCCCGGAGCACCCAGTGTTTGAGAGGTTTGCTTCGCATACACAGCCTATTTCGCAAATTAATCAAACTTAAAGTTTATTTTAATTTGATGCATTTTCTATAGAGTATTGTTACCGTGATACTTTTTATTTACGTTTTATTTAAACTACAAATGTATTACGTTTTATTTAAACTACAAATTGCACATGCTGTTAACAAACAGACTGCTCAGAACTACAGTAAATTATCTCAAATTTTACTTATTTTTGAGGGGTGTTTTATTATTTGAGCTATGTGTCCATTTTAAGTTTAAGCTCTTTACGTTGAATGGTGTGAGTGGTGTTCAGAAGAAATAACCTGACTTAACTCAAAAGTCGCTAAAGATTGCTTAACTATCAAAAGGCTGAAATTTGACTTGGTGTACTTATTTTGCGAAAAGTTATACAGGTAGCTGCAGTTTCAGGGGGTTAGGGTTTGGGGGGTTTTCCTGACATCCCACGGGATCCCCGAGTCCCCGCAAAGCATATGGAAGTTGCCCAGATGTCACCGATCCGGCTTTGGCCTCCCTACACAAAATGATCCCTGACATTCCCCAGTCTGGGATAATGGCTCTCAATTATTCTGTAAGGGGCTATTTGAAAGGAAAATGCCACAGGTCGGTCTATTAATCGCTGGGATGAAATCACACCCTTGATTTTCTTTGGGATTTGGCATTAAATGTGATAGTCTTCATTCCGTGTCAGGAATGAGACAGCATGTTTGTCTTAGTTTCCAGTAGGCCTAATAGAGTTGTTAGCCAAGGTTTGGTGACCTTTGTGCTGTGTTTTATATCCGATAAAATGCCTGTTTAGTGAAATGTGGGATATTTCAAACTTACGGTCAATACGCGTAACCGAACTGATCATGAACTAATGCTGACATCTGAAACGTGAATGTTACTTCCGCGCGGGCACACTGAGCCCTCCGTGTAACGCGGCTCTGTTCTGGGTTAGTATACGGTACTATCAGTAAACGAACGATGGCAAATCCTATGGGTAACTTTCCGGTTAACCTAGTGTAACTTAAGGATAATGTCTACAGCAATAATTAACTTAAAGTGTGACACCGAAATTCTTACAGCAGAAATGTTTATGGGAGTATCTTTTAACAATGTTCGTTTACATTTATCAGCTTTTTATTATAATGTTTTATGATATAGGCGTATAGTATAATGTGCATTGTTTTTTTTATTATTATAGTGTTATACTTTGCGAATGGTGTACCCTGCGATAAGTTGGCGCCCCGTCCTGGGTTGTTCCCTAAGTTGCGCCCTTAGCCCCCAAGATAGGCTCTGGACCCTCGCGATCCGCTATAGAACAAGCGGTTACAGAAAATGGATGGATGGGTGTTATACTTTGCTTTTATCTATTATTATTATAGAATTGTGTATTTGCTTTAACACATCAGGCTACTCTAGGGCAACTATGTTTAAAACATATGCCACATCTGTATCTATAAAGTACTTTACAAACTTTAAACTGAGAGCGTGATACCGGATTTTGGAGCTTACACTTGTCTTATTGCTTTCAGATAAATGTGGAGACAACATCAGAATCACAAATGCGAACTACCTGACGTCCCCCGGTTATCCGCTGTCGTACTCACCGTCGCAGAAATGCGTGTGGGTGATCGAGGCTCCGGGACCCTACCAGCGGATTTTAATCAACTTCAACCCTCATTTCGATCTGGAGGACCGAGAATGCAAGTAAGTGCCGAAATCTGGCGTCGAAGTGCGCCACCTGCTGGACGCGATCGTTAGGAAGTCTCTCTCGCCGACGTGAAGTTCACGTGAAGCGTCTAGCCGTTTATAGTTTTCGGCTGATTTATGCTGATTACGGGCAATAATTTACATGTAAAGTGTATAATTCGTTTTTGCGGTTACCTACACGCAGTAGGCTAAACACAGGATGTGTGTACATGTATATGAAATGAGATTGATGGTCTCCCAGTATGCGGTGCTGTTTTGTACCGTGCAATTTATGGTAAATTCGCGCTGTCTGAGTTGTTCGTGCGGGGGGCTGGGGGGCTGGGGGGCGGTAAATGGACCCTTTAACCAGGAGAGGAATCCGTCCTTCTGTCTTGCCGTTTCACTGCCCCCCCCCCCCGCGCCCACACCCTTCTCCTCTTGTCTCTGGTGGAGCACACTGTATCTTTGTTCTGGATTTTTGTTTTTTTCTGAGGGTGTTCGCCGTGTCCTTCCCCGCTGTACGCGCTGTAGGCTTAGGGGCTCCCGGAGAGCACTGTGAATGAGCTGACTCCTTTTTCAGGGTCCTTGTTATTTTACTTCTCCACAAACTGTCTGTTATTTATGGCCATGATGATTGGGTCTGTCTACTAGATTGGGGGAGAAGGGGGCTGCTGCCAGCTCCGATTTCGTCACCGAGGGGCACATATAAACGTTCCTGGATCCAAAGAACGGGGCAGAATTTTGCCAGGTGACGAGTACAGAAGGTAACTGACACCACGGAGGAATGTGGTCAGGCTCAAATGCATGTTCTCTGGGGAAAAAAAATGAACAAATCTTTCATCACGGTTTATTTATTTAACGGTTAAGTTTGTGATGAGTGCGGATTGCCTACCTGTTTTTCTGTGTGTTCAGTGGTCAGATTCATCTAGATGTACATTATGCCTGGAAGGAAGCCAGGGGAACTTTATCCCAAACAGGTTTGAGCCACAACCTTGCAGGACACAGCAGCGGTTCTGTCAGGGGAAATATATGTGAAATAAAACCGACCACAACCAGGATTACTCAAGCTGTTTAAACTGTTTTCTGTTTAAACGAGCAGGTTGTGTGACCTGGCGAACGTGCCCGATGTCTGGGCCTGTAATGAGTTTAGCAAGACGGTTTTTCAGGTTTTTCAGGGATTCGCAAATACGGTTATGGAGTGACGTGTGTGGGTCTCCTACCTCGGATTCTTGTTCTAACTCCGTTACGCCTCCCTCTTCTCTCACTGGACTTCCTTATGCCTCGTGGCATCTCAACGCACAAGAACCCGTGATGGGGGGAATGATATTCGGAATTCCTTCCTTATCAGATAGAATGCGGGAGAGGCCAGGATGCAGGTCCCAGTGTGCGGCCAGTGATTAAATTAACAGGAAATGGGGGGCACATGGTCTGTGTGCAGTGAAGTGCAGTCGTTAGAGGCCACCCAAACAAGACGCACTTAGCGACCGCTTGTATAACAACCCCTTAGCTGCTCGTTCTTCCTTCGTCCTGATTTTGTGTCTGCTAGGAGAACATCCGTCCTGATCTGTTTGGAAGGTCAGGGAGCAGGGAGAGTCCAGTCAGGAAATACAGTTTCTGGACATGTGTGTGTTTTTAAGCACTTAAAAAGACGAGGAATCAAAATATCTTTTGATAAGCTGGATATTTTTACGTTTTATTTTTCACAGTCTCGTAAGGGGTAAGCTGGGGTCACCATTCCTATCGACTCCCTTGTTCTGGAAAAGGGGAAAAAAATAAAAATAACTTCAATAGGCCATTTGTCTACTGTGGCTCCAATTTGACACGCTCCCTGGCAGGAATGAGGCTGTCTTAAGGACAAGCTTGTTTACATGGCAGTTGGGCCGAATATTTCTTTTTGAAGGAGGTCACCATTGTCTTTATCTGAGAACACCGTCCTTGACTTGACTTTGCTGGCAAAGTTCTGGTCCAACAGATAAGTTCTTTTTACCCCGAGGTTCCCCGTGGTGTTTAAGCCGTCCAATCTCCCCCACCTGGTATGCAGCGAGCGCGGCACAGCGCATTATTGACGCACTGGGATTTTGCTGATTCACCAGGACTGGCCGTATTTTTTCTGGCGGACTCGCGCGGTTGGAAACACCTCGCAGCCCAGCAGGTGAGCAAGCGGCGGATAAAAATAATTTCCGTGGTTTGTCGAAATGTCACTTCTGGTGAGGAGAACGAATTCCGGTGCGATGTTCTGCGCGCATGCAGGTGGGCGGGCGTCAGCAGAAACATCCGGAAAATGCATTTCCAGGCTTGGAGAGGGTGCATGAATCCAAGCCCTGCGAAGTTTAGCACCAGCATTTTTACATGCCCCGGTCAATGATGGGAAACTCTGTTGCCAGTTTATCTGATGAGCAATCCAGTGCCCCCGTGGTGAGAGTATGCACCCTCCTCATGCCCTCGGACAGTGTATCCTAAAGCCTAAATACTCTTGGGCCAAACAGCAATGAGTCACGGATGCCGGAAGTCCTGGCAGTATTGTTATTGGCGCTACACTGATGAACTACAGGAAAAGTCCTGACCCGGGGGGCGGGTCGCCTTTGTTTTAGGCTGTGGTGTAATCATTAGCTCTTCACTGGAGTGTATCTCGTCCTTTCTGAGCCTGGGGTGAGACTTGGGCGGGGTAAGCTTTAAGGTAAGGTTCGATTTCAAAGTTTACCGCACCAAAGGAGTTCAGCCCAGCAGGCAGTTTCTTATTGCCCCACATCCAGGACCCCCCACCAGCCCCCCGACCTGCTATCTGTTCGTCCCCAGCATTTCTGAAATTTCAGTGACTAAGAATGAGCGAGGCTGTTGCCATGGACATCCGCAGACCCCTAGAGCACCCCCTGAAAGGTCAATCTATGGCCTATAAACAGGAAGCAATATCTTTGGCAGCAGGAAGTTCAGCCCTGATGTCTCTCGGGGGTGTCTTCCCAAATGTTCTTCTAAATGAGTTCCAGTATAGTTTCACAGCCCTGGCACCAGGGCCGGTTCTAGGCAGGGGCATGCTCCGCATGCCCCACTAAAGCCAAAGATGCGACCCACCAACATCTATTATTGCCCACCCATTTGATACAGTCTAGAACCGGGCCTGCCTGGCACTGGTACTTTTTCGCTTCAGGTCCTTAGTAATTAGGGTTAACTGCCCCATGATGGATTTCAATGTTGATTTGATGAATTTTGACAGTCCATTGAATAGGTTTTCGAGCTCCATTTCGAACTGTATTTAACCACATTACATTTTATCAAAGAACAAAAAAATGACCATTGCTTTAATTTTCAGTTTGTCCCTTAAAAATGATTAGGTGTGAAAGTCAGTTGTTAACCAAATTATTCCAAACTTCGGACCAATTAAGAAACTGTAAGACAGATTCATATTAATTGGGGTGAACAGTGCTCTGTTCTGTTTGGGTGGGAGGAGTCTCTATGAGTCACATTAATAAAAGAGACTGTATTTTGTCCTCTTCTGCTTATGACGGGTTGCCGGCCCTTTAAAAGGGCCCGTCACTTCCGCCTGTGATTAGACGTGACATGTAGTCTAGCTTCTGCACTGGCCAAGTCAAACGTAATTAGCTTAGCAGCATTTTGAGAGGAGTACCGGCCCCGCATAGTCGTTTCACGGGGCCCGGGGCCGCGTTATCAAATTATGCCGCACAGCAGTGAATTACTCAGTGGTTAGCTCTGGCCACGCGCTGGGTTCATGTCAGGGGTGGCCTCTCCGATTAGGAGGGATCGAGATAAAGCGAGGGCTTCAGCACCCGGGGGCATCGCCCACAGATGCTTCTGTGGTTGTGTTATTGGGGACGTCCTGCTCCTGTTCCCCCAGGTTTTGTGACACTGGGAATGTCCAGTATTTCCATCTATGGATCAGAGAGTCTCTCAGTACCTCTCAGCCGCCCCTGCCCCACAAACGGCCCTTGGAGCAGCCTTAGGTCAGGATGAAGTGGGACATGCTCACCTTGGCAGTTCCGGAAGGAAAGCCTGATTGAAAAGCTTTCCATCGTGACATCTGCCTCCCCCTCCTCCTCCCCCATCCTATCGGAGCCCCCCTCTACACCCCTGCTGTCCTGTCAGCCGCTTTGATTCACGCCCGCTTGGCTCACGCACTCTCACTGGGGCGTGAGGCTGATCTCTCACCTTTTGTGGAGGGGGAGGAGGGGGTGCGCTCAGTGCTCGGTTACAGTCCCTGTGAGTGGCGGGGAGGGGGGGGCAGGTGGCTCCAAGCAGACCATCTGGACTGCGGCCTGTTCTGTTATCGGCTGCTCCTCTCTGTGTGGGATGCTGCGTCTGGGCCAGGTGCATTTTGGGAGCAGATTCACCTGGGGGCTCAGCTCGGCATTGGGTTGGTAGAGATGTGAGGTTCGCAAAGGCGGACATCGCTCGCCCTGGCATTTTGGCCTGTGTCATTTTGGGTGTCGTCATGGCGACCTTGCATCCTCAAATTTCTACGTCCACAGCCCCCTCTACACGGCCCCGTCGCCTTCCACCCCGCAGGCCCTGACTCAGCCCGGCCCGCCACCCTGCTCCATGCGGACACTGCTCCATGCGGACACTGCTTCGTGACATTACTCTCACCTTATTAGCGACAGCACCCCTGTGGCTGTAAATCCGCTCTCCCGAAGCGAGTTGAGTGGCGGGACACCGGAGGCCTTCCCTGCAGGCGCTGGCCTGGCCCGGCCCCCTACCTCCCCCCCGGCTTTGGGGCCTGAGGTAGTCGGATGCAGCAGCAGCTAGCTAATTAGCGGCCGGAACGGCTCCAGCTTGGCAGCCGGGCCCCGGGCCTCTTGGGCGGGGACGGTGCTTCGTCCTCCAGAAGACAGCGGGAGCGTGGCCCATCCACGTTCTGATCTGGCCAGCGTTGTGCCAGAATTCGCCGTCCAGCCCTCCCCCGGCACCAGTTGCTCTTGCTTGTGCCCTGTTAAGGTGACCCTGTCCCGGAACATGAATCCGGAAATGGCCAGAGATGAGAGCATAGTGGGCCGGATTGGCTGCAGGGCCATCACGTAATCAGTCTGTGGTCCTCATTGGCTGTTACTTGTGCCCTCTCGCTTATTTCCTACTCGTTTACTATATGATAATAATCCCTCTCTCCCCCCCGCTGCCGCCACCTCCCAGTCATATGTCTCCTTTCATTCCCCGCTCCCCAAGAACCTCTTGGGTGGCTTCTCCATCTGCCTGACCCAGCATAACCATGGTGACAACCCCATAGGCCTGCTGTTAACCGGGGGGGGGGGGCATTCGACCCGGTTCTAGTGTGGCAGAGCCCATATTCCTGCAGCCCCAGGAAAGGGGGGTGAGCAGGAGTTTTAATTGAATCCCTCCTGGTGCCATGCCCCCCCCCCCCCCCCCCCCCCCCCCCCCCCCCCCCCCCCCCCCCCCCCCCCCCCCCCCCCCCCCCCCCCCCCC
>JAAGVU020000001.1:31283697-31295055 GCA_011763525.2 Mormyrus iriodes
AAATATTGACTCTTTGCATAAACCTGATGTAATTGTCAATAAAAGCCTTTGAAATTTATGAAATGCTTGTAATTATACTTCAATACATCCCAGAAACAACTGACAAAAAGATCTAAAAACACTGAAGCAGCAAACTCTGTGAAAACCAGTATTTGTGCCATTCTCAAAACTTTTGGCCATGACTGTATAACGACATGGATGAGTGAGTTTGGTGGAGGAACTTGACTGGCCTGCACAAAGCCCTGACCTCAACTCCATCTAACACCTTTGGGATGAATTAGAGAAGAGACTGCAAGCCAGGCCTTGTCATCTAACATTAGTGCCTGACCTCAGAAATGCTCTCCTGGAAGAATGGCCAAAAATCCCCATAAACACATTCCTAAACATTGTAGAAAGCATTCTCAGAAGAGCTGAAGCTGTTATAGCTGCAAATGGTGGGTTCCATATCAAAGCCTATATATTAAGAATGGGATGTCATTAAAGTTCATATGTGTGTAAAGGCAGGTGTCCCAGATACTTTTGGCAATGTAGTGTATGTTCATGTTAGTCTTCCCCCATCGGTTTTGAATGGTGCATGGCATTACAGCACATGCTGGGAAAAATGAAACTCAAGACTTCCACATATTGCCATCAGACAGCCTGAATTTCCATGCAGGAGACTAAAACATTGTCTGCGGGGTGTTTTTAAATTGCCATGGACAATTGCCTGAAATACTTGTTTATCTTTCATTTCTTCAAGGGGGGTTGCAGTTGAGCTATACATCATATAAAATTCAGGTTGTAGCACATTTTCTGTTTTTCTCTGAGCTGGAAGGTTGCAAAAAATGTGTTTTTTGAGAGGAATTATCAACATTTGTTTTTAGGCGATAGAACACTTCAGCAAATATCTGTTGCAAATGTCTGTTTTCTTTTGAAAAGTAGTCAAGAAATGTGGAGGCCTTTAAATTACAAGCAAAAAACGATTGAAAATGGTGATACAAACAACAACTTATTCAATGCAAGAGAAATGCAAGATTAATTGGAAGGTACAGCAGAGGAAATTCAGTGGCCTTGCATGACAGCTCACTATCCAGATATAACAGTGTGAATACCGGGATTCATTTTAACCCCTATGGTGTGTGAAGTGGCACATCTCTGATTTAGCTCTGGTTTAGAACACAAGTGGAATTACCAGATTGATAATTGGAAACACCAGTGGTTAAGAACACCAGATTAGCAAGTGCTTAGTCCATTCAACAAAAGTGATAAATTGCTTAATCACTTACTGGGTCTTGGAAGGTTTGGTGAATGTTATTAAGTTGAATGTTTTCATTTGGGCTGATTTATATTCATATTTGACTTTAGTATGTAAAATAGCTACTTGACATATTATAGTGTCAAAAAAGCAATTATGGATGAGTACAAATTTTATATATGTATGTGTGTATATATTATAACATTCTGTTACAGCGGGGCATGGCACAGGTAGAAAAAGAGTGATGAACCACAAAGAGGCTTACAAGAAAAAGGGGTTTATTAATAAGAACTAACCACAAAGGGATAAACCACAAAACAAGGGGGTCAAGAATTAAACAAGAAAAATAAGAAGTAGAATGAACCATAAAAATAAACATAGTATAGAACAGAGCAAAAACAGAGCAGGACTAGGGAACAACCAAAGCTACAATCACGAAGTAACATCAACACAGCTGAAACATTTACTCACATCTAAACACATACCTAACAAGATGACAGAACTGAAGAACAGGATGAGGGCATGCACTTAAATACATACAGACAACAAGACTAATAAGGGGCAGTTGTGGAATATAACCAAATCAGTCAGGGTGGGCATGGGACAACAAGAAACAGGTGGAATAAATTACAATTATCAAGCATAAGAAACTAGAAAACACTGACAGATACTGAGGGCTAACACTAAGAAAGACTAGGAAAATGAGTATAAGCAGAACAGAATTAAACTAGACAAGCTGGATAAACCAAAAACAAGGACATAAAGCACTGACAGAGATAAACAATAACAAACACTAAGGATAAAATAAAACTCAACAAAATAAACAAAAGGTGAGGCAGGCCTCAGACCAGTCTCGCATTGATGCTGGGAGGGGTGTTAGTTTCCAAGCAGCTCGCTCAATCCATAGTGTTACACAGTGGCCCGGGAAGCAGGGAAAAACACTAGGGACTTAGGGCTACAAGCCAGAGGGAACAGGATGGCCAGCGACACCTGCTGGCCAAATGGGGCAAAACAAATGGGACAGGGCCAGATGGGCAGCGAGCCTAATGCATTCTTAGAAATAAAGAATTGTTATGCTCCCAACAAACTGCTCCCATTTCTCTTCATATCCATCATCAATGTTGGGCAAAGTCCATCCATTTCCATAGAGCATTTATTGAATTATAGTCCCAAAGATGAAGAGAATCTCAAAGGAAGCATAGTCTCTTAGTTGTAGGGGTGAAAATAAAGGCATTTAAAAGAAACTTCTGTGAAGACGGACAATTTTTAAACAAAGCAAGTTTGAGAACATGGAGACATAATGCAATAACTCATCTAACATGACAACACTCTGTATCAAGCTTAAAAAATTTAAGATTTTTTTTCTCTCTCAACCATGCATTTGTAACAAATGGGGAAGTAACAAGAGTTACTGAAATGGCTATGCCCAATCCCTTAGAAAATTCCCTGAAGAGGACCCAGAGGACACCTTTTTGGAAGCAGTTTGGTACTTTTTCCAGTTCTAGGTCTATTCACAGAAACCAAGCCTCATCACTAACAATTCAGACTGGCTCTTAGGAAATCCCTGGAAGAAAATAGCAATCAGAACTGGAGACTTACAGAATGAAGCCAAAAACATTGAGCTAGTGAAAAACACTGTCTGACAGATACCCTTGGGATTTAAAGTATTCATTTCCTTATAACCTTAATATGTGATTGCATTAATATGTAATGTGCACTCCTGTTTTCTTGAGACATTTCTACACAGTTTGATTCAGCTTTACTTCCCTGATTTCTGATTATGGCTAATTAGTAAAGTTGGACTTTGATGCCAATACCAACTCTGAATTTTCATTTAAATATTATATTGCTTTGAAATAAAAAAGCCAATTTATGAATTGAACCAGCAGCAATAGCCACTTGGATAGGTGGGCCAGAGCATGATTAGATGAACTCGAGCATGGTATAGATGTGATCAATAACCACGCCCAGGCATGGAACACAGACATAACAACAATCATGACACTGACACATGCATGTTCACATGTACACTACTGTATACATGAACAGAACCCGCAAGGAATGGATCCTGTAGGCTGTACAGATTGCATCATTTTTTTTGCAAAACAGCAGAATAAAAAATAGTGTGTAAGGAGAGTATTGCTGGGAGGGGGATCAGTATGGATACGGTTCATTATATGGATTTTGATAGGGCGCTGTTCTGACAAATAAAAAAAACAAAAAAACGTAAGCATGCAGCTGTAAAATGAATTACTTCCATGATCAAACTCGTCACCATTACTTTCCAATGTTAAAAAAGCTAACAGATAATATAAGCATCCATAAAGGTTACAGCAGCTTCTTCTGCTTTCTTCCATTAATTTGCTCAATAAACATTAAAAAGGAAAAATTTCCCGAACAGTACATCATGGTTGATTATCTAACTGCTTAAAACCGAGAGTAGCATAATAACCTGTATGCACAGATGCCAGTTTGCTGTTGTTAATGTAGTCTGTTTGTTATAAGATCTTGTTTTATTATAAGATCCTTTACATAAATCACTGACTTGAAGCTAGGGAGATCATATATAACTGGCTCACATTTTAGTATTCTATGCAGCAAGATGTATGCGATTCTGACATTGGGTATAACTGAATTTTACCTGTGGTTCAGACATATTGAGTCCATGGTTCTGACTTCATGGTTTTTGATATACAGCTTTAGCGAATGTCTGTAAAAGTGTAAATAATGCTGGTACTAAAAAACATAATACCGAATAGCTTTTAAAAATGCAGTACCATGGTACTTTTTCAGTAACGGTATCCTGTGCAACACTAGTCTGCACAAACTGAGATATTTGGTAAAATGTGGGACTCACAGCGTTCCATACTTGATAAATCCATGTGTATCATCATGCCTGAAACAATTCCAAATAAGCCACAAAATAAGGACATAAATCATGAATTCAATTCTGCTGTGTGATAGCACTCTCTTTCCTATGTATTCTTCAACACAAAAAAGTCACATAGTGATGACGAAAGCATGCTTGGGGCAGGATCGTTAAGTGCAATGTGAGTGCAGACCAGCAGGGGAGTGGAGAGGGGGGTGCAACTGTGCTAAGGCATGGTACAAGGCAACCAGACCAAGCGTGACCACGTTCCATTGTGTCCTGGGTCTGCCCTGGGGTCTCCTTCAGGTTGGACATGCCTGGAAATCCTCCCCAAGGAGGCATCCACAAGATGCCAAAACAATCTCAGCTGGCTTGATGCGATGGACCAGCAGCTCTGCTTTGAGCCCCTCCTGGATGTCCAACTGCCTCACCTTATCTTTAAGGATAAGGCTAGATACTGTATGAAGGAAGCTCATTTGGGCTAACAAACATGAGAATATACCATTAACAATGAATGTCCTTCAATACTAATATTTCCTTAAAATAATATTATATTATCATATCAGGTCAGGTCAGGTTGGGGAGCAGGCACTGGTACAGCACATTGCCGTGCCCACAACACTATGAAACACCTCAAGATGCCGGTTGGTGACCCCCCAGGCTGACACACAGTCCAGTACCACCCTCCAGAAATGGTCGTCTATCCGCCGCAGCCAGGTGTTACTTGGCTGTCCCCATGGCCTGGTACAGCTGCTCAGATCCTCAGTAATCAGGATTCTATGAGCAGAATCACCTTCAGGGAATCATGCCACATGACTGCAGTGCCATAACTGATACTCCCTCCCAATGCAGGTAATATGCTTCATTCAGGACTCCCTGAGCAGCCACTCAAAGTCAAACCAGCAGTACCAAAGGATTCTCTAAAGAGACATCGTACCAAAGGAGTCCAGTCTTCATCTCAGGTCACTGGATAGCATCCATGTCTCATAGCCATACAGCAAAACGGGGACTCTAAAGACTTGGACCTTTGTCCTCTTAAAAAGATATCATGAGTGCCACACACCCTTTTCCAGCAATCTCATGACCCCCCATACTCTTCCAATCCGTCTACTGACTTCATAGGAGGAGTCACCAGAGACATGAATATCACTACTGAGGTAAGTGAACCTCTTGATGCAGTCAACATTCTCTCCGCAGACAGACACACTGCTGATGACTGTGCTTAAGAGGTCATTAAAGGCCTGGATCATGTTTTTTATCCAGGACACTTGCAATCCCAGACACTCAGACTCCTTGCTCAGTTTCTCAAGAGCCCCAATCAGAGCCTCCATTGACTCTGTGAAAATCACAGCATCATCGGCAAAGTCAGGATCAGTAACTCTTTATCAACAGATGCCCCACAGCCATTGGAACCCACAACACCCTGCCCAACACTCAGTCCATGCAAGCATAAAACAGAGTAGGAGCAAGAACACAACCTTGACCTGCAGAATCAACTGGGAAGAATGTAGAGGTTCTGCCTCCACTCTGCACAGCACTCACAGCACCAGTGTACACGCCGGCTATGAGATCCAGCAACTTTGGGGGGATCTCAAGAAGTCTCAAGATGTCCCAAAGGGGAGCTCTATCAACTGAGCTGAGTGCTTTACAAAAATCAACAAAGACTGCAAATAAACTCTACTGATAGTTACATTTGCACTTGATGAGAACCCTCAGTGCCAGGATGCAGTTGGTAGTAGACATCTTAGGTATAAAATCAGTCTGCTCCGGTTGCTGGTAGAAGAGCTAGTGATCACAGAACCTGTTGAGGATTTCCCTAGTAAGGACCTTACCCATCACCGAGAGCAGTGTTATCCCTCTGTAGTTGCTACAATCCAGATGATCACCCTTTCCTTTCCAGATAGGGACAACAAGTCTTGTTTTCTAGTCAGTTGGGATGATTCCTATCTCCCAAATGAAAGTTAAGATTGCTTGCAATGCCAGGAGGACAGCCTTACCACCAGCTGTTCACCACAGATCCCTGCAGCCTTCCTTATCCCTCAGCTGGTTCACCACCTGTGCAATCTCAGTGAGACTGCGTGTCATAGCTACTCAGAGGATCAGCCTCAAAAGCTGTGAACCCAGAGATACCCAACACCTTAGCCAGAGCATCAGCTTTAAACAACAGCTTAAAGTAGCCGGCCAAGCAAATGACAACTGCAACATCATCCATTCCATCACCTGCCCTGACTTCGACTCTCCAAGGAACAGATTCAGATGTCTGTAATGCTTCAATTCCTCTGTAAGCAGGACATGGGTCACTAGACCACAGATAGTGTGTCACCTGCTCACAGATTCCTCTAACAAATACCTCCTTATCTGCCCTCAGAGCACTCACAGCCGTCCTCCTCAGTTCCCGATACAGACTGGAGTTGTCACCAAGTTGTGCCGGGAAATTCCTTTTGATAATATCCAGGGTGCCCTGCGAGATGAAACACCTGCTTCTGGGAACACCGGCAACACCAACACAACCCTCAGCAACCTTTGGGGTCTAGTCATGGAAGGTATCCCACATTACAGTCAGCAGTCACACCCAAGTCTGTATGTCTCACACAAACTGCATGCAAACTCAGAAACAGCCTGATTTTGGAATCTGGCTAAGTCCATCCTCATTCACCTAGTAGATGGTAGCCTACTGGATCTAAGATGAATCTTCAGAGTAGCAACAACAAGTCTATGGTCTGAATGCACAAACTGGATGCTTCTGTAGACCCTGCAGTCCTGCATAAGCCTCCAGCCCTAGTGATGGGCAATCTTTCTCTGAGTCCTTAGACTCGACTTCCTCTAAAAAATTTCCACTAATGTTAGTGGGAATCAAGAAGTCCTCAAATTACTCCTTCCACTGCCTAATTATATCCCCAGTTGAGGTCATCAATACTCCATGTAAACAGCATGGGATCGCCCTGTTTCTCCCTACTGAGTTAGTTTTGGAAGTACTTTTTCATGACCTCACCAAACTCCTACCACACTTTGGTTATTGCTTCGGCAACTGCCAGCGCTACATTCTACTTAGCCTCTGGGTACCTGTCAGCAGTCTCTGGAGTCCCACCAGCTAACCAAGACCTCCTTCTTCAGCCTGATTTCTTCAGGTTCCCTTTACCTCTGGTGTCCACCACTGGGGTCAAGGATTGCTGCCACGGCAGGCACTAACAACCTTACGTTGCCTTGCAGAGCCACCTCAGCAATGGAGGCACGGAACATTCAGGCTCAATGTCTCCGGCCTCTCTTGAATGCAAGAGAAGGTCTGCTGGAGGTATCACTAAACATTTTAGTTTATCAGGTCTGTCCTGCATTTTCTCCCACCATCTGTTCCAACTCACCACCAGGTGGTGATCATTTGACAGCTTAACTGCTTTCACCACCTGAGTGTTCAAAACATAGTTGCAGATCCAATCAAACAATTATAAAATTGACCATTGAGCTGCGGCCTAGGGTGCCCTGGTGCCAAATACATTTATGAACACTGTTATGTTCAATCAATTTTCATTATGGACAAACTGTGGTTAGCACAGAAGTCCAATAACAGTACCGCTTGGGTTCAGATCGGGCAGACCATTCCTCCCAATCACACCCCTCCAGGTTTCACTGCCATTACCTAAAGGGAGTGTAAATGTCCCCTAGTACAAGAGGCACCCCATCCAAGGCCAGATATTCTGAACTGAACAAGCACTGAACTGGGGGGCTATGTCTAAACCCACACCTGCCTGATGCATCTCACCCAGGGCAACTCCAGAGGGGAATTGAGTTTAGTCCTCTCCAGGAGCCTGGCTCCAGAGCCCATACTGTGCGTTGAGGTGAGCCTAATTTTATCTAGATGGTATCTCTCCATCTCCTGCAGTTGCCCACCAGAGAGGTCACATTCCATATCCCGAAAGCCAGTTTCAGTAGCTGGGGATCAGTTCACCAAAGCCTCTACTGTCAACCGCCACTCAATCCACAATGCACCAGACCCTTATGGCTCGTCCTGCAGGTGGTAGGCCCACAAGAGAATAGTCTCACATGGCTTATTTGGTCTGTGCCCAGCTGCGCCCCATAGATGAAGGCCCAACCACCAGATGCTCATGGGGGAGGGGGCTTGCTATTACTTATCCGAGCAAGGTTTTTTGTTTTTGTTGTTGTACTCCATAAGGGGCATTTTAATCACCTTTAATCTAGCCCTTCACCTAGGACCCATTTGTCATGGGAAAGCCTACCAGGGACAATTGTCCTCGACAACACAGGTCCTAGGATCAATCGGGACATAGAAAACCCTCCCCCACAGTAAGGTGGTGATTAATGGAGGCAAAATTAGGTTTCTAATTCTGTTTATTCTGTTTGTCACTTAGCCACGCCAATTTTTCACTGGGGAAACGAATATGAAGGAACTTGCCTATAGCCTACACACTATGCAGAGTGTTTTGTGACAGTATTCAATAAATATACTAATTTTTAAGTTACTTAAATTCTTATTTAAATGATTATTCATAAACATGTCTTGTAAATGATGATATAAATAATCAATCATTCAAATTGTAAAAATAATCATTTAAATTACCATTAAAATGATACCAGCAATAATTACAATTATCTGTCAAAGTCACCGTTCAAACTAACTGGGCAGGTTATATAAAAAAACATGTGCAAACTATACAACAACACCTGATTGGTTATATTGCAAACCAAGTCACAACAGATCGAACTTGTCTAGTCCTAGTCAGGGAATCGGGCGTTGGACCACCAGGGTGACGGCAGCAGACAAGGCAGCCACCAGGATGACGACAGCAGAACATCAGGAGAAGCCAGGGGCCTGGAGTGTGAGCGAAGAGGCCTCTCCTAGGCCAGGTTCTGGAGGTGCTGGATCAGGTGGGGCAGCAGCCACAGGCACCGCTAGCTTCCTTCAGTTTTCTCCGATGACTGGAAATGGCAGGCGGGGCTACAATGAGCTGCAGGGAGCTGACTGGTAGATCTGTGGGGAGCTGCGGGGAGCCAGCAGGTAGATCTGCAGCATACTGCAGGGAGCCAGCAGGTGCTTCATGCTGAACTAGTCACTGGACCTTCTCCACCTCCTGGAGATCCGTGTCTGGGGTAAGACTCCCGTGCACAGAAAGAGGGTTCTGGCTTCGGGTACCCTCCATACCACAGGGGTCACTCCTCCACGTCAGATGTTCATTCAGAAGGGTGAAGAAGTCCTCTGCTTGCAGGCATGGCCGTGCCGGTGGATCTTGTGGCTCCCTGGATCTGAGGCACACGGGGTATCAAATCTGCCAGATGCACAGCAGTTTGGAAGCCGAGGCGGAAGCACAGGCTGCTGGGGCTTTGTGGAAATTGGGCGTTCTGTCACGGCTGGAGGAACAAATGACTCAAGGTGTTTATTAAACTCAATACACACGGACTGGAACTAAGCAAGATCAGAAGGGATCAAAATGAGTGGCATAAGCAAGGTCAGCAACAGTATATATGGGGGATCGACATCAATGACCAGACTGAGGCTGACAAGACAAACAGGGACATATATACAATTACTGAAGAGGAGCAACAGGCGTCAGGTATGGCTCATCAGGGCCACATGAGGGAGGAGACAGGAGGGTCAGGTGTGCAGGATGCTACAATTATTTAAATAATTATTTAAATCACAATTGGAAAATTACAATTTAAGCAAACATATTAATGACATTTACAAAAATATCATTTAAATGGAAATTGAAATTATAAATTAAATTACATATATGAATATGAATTTATGAATTTATTGTCACAAAAGACATTCCACAAAGCACACCTTTAAACAGAAATAACTGCTAAGTTAATTTCATGTGTTATATCTGTTAAACATAACATTGAACATCTGATAAACCTTATGATCACTAAACTCCTTATATAAATCAAGGCAAGAGAGAGACCTGACCAGGTTAGACTTGTTGCCCACTCCATTTAAAACCAAAATAATCTTGTAAGGCTTGATCCAGTTCCACCATCTGTGCTGCAGCCACTCCCCATTTCCACTTGTCTTCCCTGACGTACTGACAGCTGTATCTGATTCTCTTTGACTAGGCTATTTATCCGGTCTAGCCGGTTTCTCCTGTGTAAGGAATTGTTGACTTATGAATGATTACTGAGGGTCTTAGATTCCTGTTCAGACTCCAGAGCCTCCACTTGCAGTTGCCACTGCTGTACTGGCTCCTTTTTCATACTTTAATTATCAAATGCCAGAGGGCTACGGATTACCTGAACACTGCAAGGGATTTCTAAAGCAGTGAGAGCTGTATCCCTGGTTGAAGGCAACCAGGTCAACATTATTAACTCTCTGCTGACCGGGAAAGCCTGAGAATGGGCTGCAGCATTGCATCCCCAGCCTAGCCTGGCATTACGCTCCTGTGATACGTTCGTCTTCTACATGAAGGAAGTCTTTCACCATCCACTGCAGAGGTGAGAGGTTGGCAACCAGCTTTTCAAAATCTGCCAGCAATGACATCCGGCAGCCAGGTTTGCAGTCGAGTTCCATACCTTGGCTACTGCTAGTGGGTGGAGCAAACCAGCTCTTCTAATGGCCTACCAGAGAGGGCTGAATCAGGACCTTCAGACGGAGATGACCTGCCAGGGCAATGAGCTCAGTTTAGAGGAGTACATCTAATTCCCATCTAGCTGGACAAACTCTTCCATGACCCTCGCCCTCAGCAGCTCTCCCATATAACTCACTCCCGGTTTTCAAGTTTCACATTTTAGTGGTCCGTCTTTTCTGGTCGTGTGCGGGCTGATAGCGAACCCATGCAACCTGGAAGAGCCCCACTATCTTAGCAGAACGGTGGGAACATGTACAACGGAACCTCTGCCTCTACTGTGTGCCACCTTGAACTTCCATTGTCCAGTGTGTTGTCCACCTTATCCGAAATAGTGCTCCTGCAGCACTCAGAGGTCAGATCTTCTGTGTTTGTTGCAGTGCTGTCAAAGTTAATGTGTTAACATGTGCGATTGATTTTAAAAGAAAAACACGTTATTATGTTTTAACCACATTAATTCACAGCCTATTGTAGAGGCCTGTTTGGGGTGAGGACAATGCATTTATCAGGTTTTCTATATCACATTGCTTATCTGTTCCTGTTGTGTTTTTTGGACTTTTGAGGCTACCAGAGGCTACCATAGATTCTTCCATATACACTGCTCACTTTTTAATCAGAGTATAGCATCAAGTCAGTTAAACTTCTGGGATATTGATCTGGTCAGTTAAGTAGCAGAGGGG
>JAAGVU020000001.1:31295155-31321544 GCA_011763525.2 Mormyrus iriodes
CCCCTCACCACGGGCCATACATGGTGCCTCCCCACCCCCCCAGCCAGGGCTCCGACTCATTTAGGGCCCCTTCAGTGCCTTTATGACATCCTAGTGGGCTTCTTTTTGTTATTTTGGAGTGGACGTGTCTTTTGTTTAAAAAGCTGGCTAAATCAGCCAAAAACAAGAAAATATAAAATCCCAGAGTGTCGTCACAACCCCACATATTGTATATAAGTCTTAATATATTTTGCTATCATTTCTTAAAGCTGCCATGCCCCTCTCCCTGGGTTGTGTTCTGTAAATAGTTGCTTGTTTTGTGAAGGGTCATTTTCCTGTTCCCTTTTTTTGGAGTGAGATGTCACGGTTCAGGTTCGAGCTGGTTTTCTTTTCCAGGGGGACTGACGGACAGGTCCTACTCACACGGTTTGGCTTCGTGACACTGGTACATGCAGGAAAAGCCAGCAGGTGGTGATGTGAAACTATCTGTAGTTTGGTTGATATCCTGGTCAGTGTTCAACAGCCCAGTTTTGCCACAGAAAGACATGTGTTTTGTTATGCCAGTTCACACAGTGAGCGTTTTCCTCCAGGAAGTGAGTGAGGGAAGCTGTCTGTCGAAAAGTGTATCTGTGGTCCTTCTCAATAACCTCTGGACTGATATCAGATGCATCTCACGCTGTGTTTGGCCGGTATCTCGCCAGCCAGGCTGAGCTGGACGTCCTCATCTTCCGTTCAGGGTCATCATCTGGATTCCATGACAAAAAAAAAAAACGAGGAAGACACCCAAAATGCCTGCCTTTGTACCAAAAAATAAACTTAAGAGCCGAATCATTGGGCCGTTTTATCCGCAGAGTGCTACCCCGCCTGGACAGCTAAATACGGCGAGCCTTCTACTCCCATGTGGATGAAAGCCAGAGTGCCCCAGGCAGTCACTCACTGGCTGACTTTAACGCCACAGCAAATTAAAATCAGAACTTTTTAAAACAAGCAGGGTGCTTTAGATATTGCTGTAGACTGGACCTGATGGTTGTGTCAGCATTTCAGTGGACAGAGTGCATCTGGAAACTGCATGGACACCATAACATCACCCCCCCCCCACCCCCTGAGGAAAGCTAATTCATCCTCCTGCTTTGACTGCTTAAGAAGTAGCCTGCTTCATGTCTTTACCAAACAAGTATCTCCCTTCAGATGAGGGGAGAACATTTGCAGTGTGGCATAACACTATGGACCATAGGGGGTGACAGACCTCCCACCCCCGCCCAGGAAGCATATTTCTGACACTGTATTGGACAGTCCCATTACATGTCATCGGTGACTGAGGAGACAATGCTTGATTTGTTCATACACTTAATACCCTAGGAAAAAACCTACATACCAAGCCATTGGCAAGCCATTCTAATCACTCCTAGCTAGGGGCTTTGTGGCTAGATTACCCAGGATGCATTGCAGATGCTTACAGAAATCTGCACAGCCATTTGCCAGACACTCAGTGGGGGGAAATATCCCACCAATCAGAGCCTTTCTCTCCTACAGACCCAAAAGACACTTTGCAATTGGACACGATATCCCGAGTGTTGTTGTGGATATGTTCTCTGTTCGTTTATGTTTTTTGTTTGACACCCATAAATCCCAATTCCCAACAAAGACAAAACCGGAATGGAGTGTAGAAAAGGCCGTCAGTCTCGTCTGGTAGCTAGACGAAAACGGATTACTGTACGGTCACAAAAAAGAAGAAACTACATTGCACTGATGAATCTATTTAAAATGTTTGTGTTTATAATAATCATTTGTAAAAAAAAAAAATAGACAGTGTTACAATTTTTTCATTTTATATGGTTTCAGATTATCTGATATAATTCTGAACTGTACAATTATTCAGATGTTTTCATTATTGAAAAAGGTAAACAGATTTCCTATAGTAACGTTTCCACTTAGCTAGTATATTATCGCTTTGTTTTGTATTGTCATAAAGATTTTGTGCAAATTTTTTTTACAAAAAAGAAAAAAAAGCTTTTATTTTCAATACTGCTTCTGTAATTTGCTGTTGCAGGAAAAGAGGAATAAACAGCAAGGCCTTAAAACTTTAAATAACCCTTGTACTCCAACTCCCAGGTCAGTGTCACGAAATTACCATCTCCCAGACTACTTTATGACTACTACATTCCAAAGATTCAGCTGGAAAATAAATGTTTTCTTACGATATGGCAGTATGGTTCTTATTTTTATTCTGTTGCCATCTTTGTGTTAGAAACATATACCCAATCTCCAAGGTGATTGACGGAAAGGACTGGAAATGAGCGCGTTTCACGTGCGAGAGAGAATTCAACCAAAGATGTAGCAGGATCGAGGCCTCCACCTTTCCGCCAGATTCCGTATGCACTGCCAGTGATGACGCTGGAGGGAGCCAGAGCAGGATCCACCTCAAACGCAGGAAAACCCCGCCCTAGGATATAACAGAGGAGAGTTTTTTTTGTGATTACTTGTCTACACGAAAGTTATGAAGATTGTGGTGGAACACCGCCCCTGGATCAAACATCAGCTTTATCTGGGTCAATAAACAAACTCAGAAACTGATGATCCAGGCTCTGATCCGAGCCAGCTTCAACATCTCCGGGTTCCAGTTGGACTACACTGAACAGGCTGGCGAGAACTATTCCCGATTCCAATGTCAGACATGAAACTTGATCCACATATGTTTTTTTTTGTTTGTTTTTTCTTGTGCAATAATAAATATGTTTAATAATTCGTTGGTTCTCTTCTATAGCCATAAGTGATATCTCTGCGTGCAAATGAATTGTTGTGACGTTGCTGTCGTTTTATTTTGGTTAATTACTACATTGGTGGTATTATTTTAAAAAAAATGTAGCGAGTTTGACACCTACCCTGCGTGGGTTTGCTGTCGAGCCATATGGACTGTGTGACTTCACAGTTATTACCGCCGACGCCCGGTCCCGAGGTATCTCCAACGTGCTGCTTTTTGCTTTATTTAGATTTACGCATTGCATTGCGGGTTTGCAAAGTGTCGCGGGTGGAAAAAAAAACAGAACATATGTTGGCTTAATAGCTTCGGCGGTCCCGGATTTCTGCGGGAAAAAACGACCCGGTGGAGGTGTGAAGAGCTCGGGCTGGAACGGGGGTGTTTTTCTGGGGGTGAGGAAAGATGCTGGTGGCCAAGTGTAGGGCGGAAAGCCTGTGGTGATGAGGGAGCGCCGTGGATGGATGGAGGGCGGCGTTCGGGTTTATTGTAGGCAATGGCGTACTGAAGGTTGAGTTTACTATTTGGAGCTTGGGACACAATTTAATGATTTAAATGTAAACGCCCCTGATTGTGGGACGGAATCTTAATCCCGTTAATCACGCTTGCGGTCTGAATTGAGTTAAGTGGGCTTTATTGTTATATCGTCAATTTACATAGGTATACGGTGGCGCGAAATAACGCTCCCCCAGGACCATAGTGCGACAAAAAGGCAGCTAGTGACGGGGTGGGGGGGGTTCACAGGATTTAAAGTGCAGGATTAAGGAAAAACTACTCGGGTTAATCCAACCTAAAAAAGACACAGTATTGTTTGTTTGGGGGGCAGTGTGTGACTCAGTTGGTTAGGACTCTGCCCGTGACCGGAGGGTCATCGAGCAAGGCCCTTATCCACTAACTGCTTCAGGGACTATCTGAACTTGCTTTCTCAAATCATGTACATCACTTTTGATAAAAGCGTCTGCTAATTAAATGTAATGTGTAATCTGGTAAAGCATGCACTATTGTCTTTGACTCTCTGAAATTACTCCCCATTATAGTGACGACATTATGCGGAGAGAAAACTGGATTAATACCGCGGCAGGCTTGCAAGACTTCCGTATCATCCACCACAAGGGGGCACAAGTGTTCGACATTGCTGAATGCACTCAGGTTAAACTGAAATCTAATGTTCCTGTAATGACCTTACATGTTATACAAAATGTGCAGCCCTTCAAATGGACAGAAGTCATGTTACAAGTCACTTTATATATTCTCCCAGTAACAGCTTATGGCATTTCTTTCAGACGTTTGAATCACCCGTTGAATTATATCTTGCCACTCAAACTGAGATGAAAGGACCCCCCCCCAAAGGTCCTTATCAGTGCAAGGACAGCCTGTCGCGTAATATTTCAAAGGCATGTCTAATGGACACCAATGAACAATTGAGAATGAGGGAGCCTGTCAGGGAGCAGGTGTCATTTGGGGCATCTTTGAGGTCTATTGAGACTCAGTCCAAAGCCCTGAACTAGAGTTCATCACAGACAAAGCTGTACTCTACAAATTTAGGAAGGACAGATGCGGATTCAGTCAGGGAGGTGATGCTGGGGGCTCTGTCTCATTGCTTATTCATGTGGCGATTTAACATTGGAACTGCATGCAGGATCAAGGATCTTTATATGTCGCTGTGCCAGTGGGTTATAGGAGTACAGTGAAATCTAGCCTCCATAAAATAAATAACGGTAACACTGTACTTGACAGGTCAATAATACTTAGTAATAACTCAGATCACAACAAATATAGTTGCTACTCGAGATAAAAGATGCATAATGATTCAGTAATGGTGAACAAACACGAGGTCAGTATTTCACTTGTGTTATTCATTACTTGTTCCTTCAGTAGTTCACAGAGGTTTACAGAACTAACAGATATAGTAACAAATATAGTAACTGTTTGAGATAAAACATGCATCACGATTTATTAATGATGAATTAACATGAGATCTGTATGTAACCAAGACTTAGTTTGTGGTTAATTAACACATAAGTGAAGCATAATACTATATTATATGTGCCCCATCAAGTAAAGTTGTCAATAAAAAACTTGTAACCTGAAACTTGGTATATATAGTACACAAGAGTTTTGCACTGTTGTTGCAATGTTTAGTAACAGTCGTAAAAATAAAAAGGTTGATAAATCTTGCATTGTTCAGCATTTCGGGGTGTTGGGGGGGCAGGGGTTGAAGTAGTGTGCTGCGTGTATTTGTGGGCAGGTGGAGTTTAGCGAGGCCTCAGCTCGGGGGTAGAAGCTGCTCTTAAGCCTGGCTAAGTGGACCTGTGTGGACCACGTATCGCAGGGAAGGTGAGAGGATACCCCTCTCCAAATCACTCCGCTCCCTTACAGAACAACCCCTGGCATCGCTGTACAGGAACATGGTTCTGGGAACGTGGGTGTATACTTCCCTTTTCTGTCAGATGGCTGAGTGGCACAGGATCCATGACTGCCTGTCAGAGTTTAGTGGTGACTATGCAGGGTGGTGTCAGAGGGGGTCAAAGGTCACCGGGAGAGCGGTGTATATGGTACACGCCTTACCATTCAAAACCGCAGAAACGACTGTTTATTCTGAGGCACAGACGCAGCTGCCAGAGCAAGAAACCGTGAACTTCCTGAGAGGGCAGGGCCAGCCTGTCACCCACAAACCAATGTGAAACATCTCATCTGCACCTTACAAGTTGTAGGTGGCACAACAACAGGCATTAGGTATGTTTCAGCCGGATCTTGCTTAGCCGTATAACTTGTCGGATTTAAAGTATAGTGGGCTAAATGTAAGTGAACAAAGAAAAGGTGCATTTAAACTGGGGTACCTTAAATCAAATAAATTACTTGCCAAAATAGGCCCATGGGCATAAAATTCGAGGGGGGTGGGGGAATTGTAACCCCCTAATAACTAAGACTGGCCAATGTGTTCCCCTGGAACCCCCTAAATGGGTGGAGTCTTTAACCCCCAATGGGCAACCGTAAGTTACACCCTTGAATAGGCCACAGAAAGTACTGGTGGATTTGAAGTTTAAAAACATTGTCTGTGAATCCGCAGGTAGGCCTACTTCTAGTAAATTGGAACAACAATCCAATCCTTTGCTGCCCCCAAAATGGTCCTTATGCTTAAAGAATTGTCTTTGACAGTGTCTTACAATAATGTTTCCACAAAAGTGTAACGTGTGCCCCGGTGACCTAAGTTATTATTAAAGAAGTTTACACAGCAGGAGAGACAGACCAGGGTGTATATTTGGATATGGGCGGTAGGGACATGTCCCTTCCAATATAGTGGGAGTGCCTTGGATTTAGGAGGGCAGGGGGTTCGGAGTTATTCGGCTCCTACCAGTGCTGAAACCAAACATATACCTTGGAGACAGAGGCCTTGCAATCAGTGACTGTATTACTGCATCATGATGGCTCCATAAAACAGAGAATAAAAACATGACAAACATGACTGCGGTGCACCTTCCACCTTTAGAGAAAGGTGATGAGTTTTTCCTCACAGGGAAACAGGGACACCATTAACCTTATTTAATATGACTGCGTTTAAATCATAAAAACATCACGGTAGTTCAGCAAATGGAGCATTAAATTTAAGCAACAGTGCAGCAAAGCATGAATTCTGAAAATTGCTGGAAATGATTAGATACAATAACAGGGTTAAGATGGGAGAACTGTGAAAGAAAAATGCAAAAGACAAAAAGGAAAGACGGCGGGGATGGTAAGAGGGACGACCTTCGTCCATTGGTTAATATTGTGCTGACGTAATTAACGCTTGAATGAAGATTCCATCCTGTGCAATTCTAAAGCATCTCCATTAGCATAGCCAGATAACCCCCACATGAATTCCAAACAGTGTCAATCTTCACACCAGGATTCTGTTGGGAGTAATTTATTGGCCCTGTGGCTGGGGGTACGGGTGAGGGGTTGCCTTTGATCTTGGCTGGTGTGAGAGAAACTTATCAGTCTCCGTATGAGACCAAATGTGACCTCATGATTGTCAGATTTTTCCCCCTGCGTTAATCATACAAGATGACCACCATACCCCTCTCGAGTGAGCTTGTTTCCTTAGCTACCATAAGCTGTTGTTTCTTTATAGGTCTAAAGTCCATCCTCAGAGTTAAGATTACTGCAGATTGGATGTTCACTGAAGGCGAGACAGCTCATCTGTTTACAGTGGTTTACCAGAAGCAGATCACCATGGAAATATTGGAAAATTTGCCTATTTTTCACCATGGTCATGTTGGCTTTGAAGGGAAGTTACCCAGAGAGCCAAGAGTACCGTATCTCCAGGATACCACACACGATGAGGGGATGAAGGAAGCCTCAGCCTGACACTGCTAGTGTTTCTTCATCTTCCTTGTGGTTCACGAGTCCTGCTCTTTACACAATGTGTTTATGTCATGCCGGATAGGTGTGGACTGGGATTTAAAATGGCCCTGCACTCCCACTCTGGTGTCCCCATGACGAATTTTGCTGACTGGGGGGTTCCCCACGATATTGCCAAGTGATTTTTTTTTGTGGGAGGGGTGGAAACCTCTGCCTCTCAATATAAACAAAGAATCCTTTGTTTCCATGGTGTTCCATGACTTTCTGGGTAATTCTTATCATGGGAGGAATGTCCTTGGCTGCTTTTCCTGATCAATACCTGTTTTTCAGTGCTTTTATTACAGGACTTTGATCCATTTGAGGTCTAATGAAAGTCTTTTTCTTTTAAGCAGGAAAACAATGTGCGTTAAATCCCTCCTAATAGGAGAGCGTATAGGAAATCCTTCATAATACAAGAGTTTGTTTTTCAAAATGTGCCTTAAGCTAGAATTTGCACCAGAGCGCAGCCTGGTTATGTTTACTTAAAAGTACCACAAGAGGGCACAAGTGTAACCACAACCCAGTGCAGGATTGTCCATTTGGGAAAAATGATGAACAGATGGAGAGGTGGCTCAGTGCTTAACACCACAACTTCTAGGCTAAGGATTAGAATCCCACCTAAATTCTGAGTGTGTAGTTTGCATGTTCTCCATGTGTCCTATGAGTTTCCTCTGGTGGTCCGAAGACACTCTGTTAGGCTAACTGGCATCTCTAAATTGCCCTAGTGTGTGAACGTTTGTGTATATATGTATCCTATGATGGACTGGCACCCTATCCAGGGTGTTCCTCAGCCTGGTGCCCTATGCAGCCTGGAAGAGGCTCCAGGCTCCTGTAGCCCTGTCCAGGACAAGCAATTCTAGGAAAAAATTATGTTGTCAGATAAGAATTAAATGTTCCGCTCACTTTTACTTGTCTATACACTAGTCATGCTCCTGTTTTTTCCACACTTTTATAACCAAAGGACATAGTTTAAAAATTAATCCAAAATGCTATAAATGTAACCATAAGTATTGTGTCACTGTAGATGCACCTTAATTTATACTTTGTGTGTTAATTCTGTACTTTTAATCTGTGTTTTTGTGTTACTTTATTTTTAGTGGAAGGACATGTGGAGTGAGTCTTTCTTCTTTTTTTTCCCTGTCATGTCCGGCAGTTTAGCAAGCAGGATGTTAGTCTGGGTGCCATATTGTGCCAACACTTTTATTTTGCCAAGTGGACATATATGGGGAAAAGATACCACAGCCAGAGCTGTGGTCGTCCCCCACCAGCCCCCCCAAGCCCTCAGTGTCTAAAGTGGAGTTAAAATAAAGGGGAAGGGAGCCACACAGTCCAGCTGTGGGCTGCCGAGGCAGCCGACCCAGGACCTACACAGCTCCCCTCGTGGAGTGAGGCTTTCATCGCATCTTGGACCTGACTGTTTACATAATCTTGAAAAAGAATATATTCTGTACAATGCAAAGGATGTGATTAAGAAGTTGTGGGTTAAAAATTATTCTTAATGTGCAGTGAAGAGTCTATTTCTAGGGAAGGGGAAGAAGCTGATCCCATGCCCTGTGCGGGTCACACCGTCAGTTAGTCCTGGCTCCGCTGGGCAGACTGTGTAAGGAAATGATTACCGTGGATTTACCAGTATTACTACAAATAAGTAGCTGTTATAAATAAGCTGCTGTTATGGTTCACTCCTTCAGCCTGATTAATGGGAATTGCCCAATCCAGCTCCTGTTGTGATTGAGGAGAAGGAGCAGACTTTGTTTTGAGTTATCTGGGGTGTGGATTACACCCATCTTTTGTGCGAAGCATGAGTGTGTCCCATGTTTGGGCACAAGGAGACGGAAGGGAGGGGCCTCCACCGTGCCCTGCAGTGGTGAATTCTTCTGTCCCTTTAATTACACCAGAGAATGACTCGACACTGATTACAGAGCTGCACGGCTATATGGATGACTAATCTGTACAGGGCCACACACCTGTTGGCACGCACTTGCAGTGTCTCATACAGAGATCTAAAGCTCGGTATTTTATGCAAAGTATAACGCTCAAAGGTACAACAGCTATAACCCTCTTGGATCTGAACTAGCACCCTTCAGGTTATGAGGTTATGGCCTTTACCACTATGAGGACAGCTTACACACCGCATCATAAAGCACAAACCCTCTAGTTTTAAGTCATAATCTAAGGTGGTTAAAAAGGAGGGAGGTGTGTGGCTTAGTGGGTTAGGTGGGTTAGGTGTGCCTGTGATCAGAAGACTGCCAATCAGTTCAAATCCCGTGGTCACCAGACTGATGTCACCATTGGGTCCATGAGCAAGGCCTTTAACCGCCAATTGCTCCAGAGGCTGTCTGACCCTGCTTTCTCAAAAATGTACATCGCTTTGGATAAAAGCATCTGCTAAATAAATAGTAATGGAAAATTGGTTCGATTCAGTAGAAGGCTTGCATGCTTTTACAGAAAGGATCTTTCTTTCAGCAGCAGCCCAGTACTCTTAGACAGCCTAACTGCATTTTCAGCTCTTTCCATTTTTTTTAAGCTTCTTTCCAGATGGAATTCAGAATAAGGTGTCAGGAATCTTGCAGATTGCTCCAGCATGGAAAAAAAAAAAAACATTTATGGAGAATCGGCAGACGGGAACGCCGTCTGCGCAGGCATTGGGTAGCCAGGCAGCTCCTGGCTGCGGCAGGAACAGTTCGGCCCAGAAGGAGGGAAAAAGGAAAACATTCCAGGCCTGAAGTACGCACACACAGATTCCTGGCGCAGCTGGATTAACGTGATTGTGGGGCAAAATAAAGGAGTTAATGCCTGCTCCTTTAAGTACGTGAATTCCGAAACTGGGTGCTGCGCTGCCCTCTTGGCTTAACACGGATGTTCTGCAGGATCTATGACTATACCATGTGGTTGACGGCAGCACACGCGGAAATGTAATAATTTACACTTTAGCGGGTGTGACTAAGTGGGTGTGGGGTGTGACTGGGGGAGTTTATTGAAACTTTAACTAAGTTCACAGCCTGGCTTGAGTTCCTTTCCCTGAGCAGGGAATCAGTGATCAGACCTGGAACCTGGACTTCCATCCCGGAATGGTCACCTTCTGCTGTCTAAGCAATGAGCCACAGGACATCGCATTGTGTGATCCAAACCCTCCTGATTCATCAGCAAATTATGAACATACCAAAATAATACAGACCACAGACAAAGTTTATCTTAATCTCTGACTTTAATCACTTAGCATGCTACTGTTTAAGTTCAGAGGCGTACTGTTACAAATTTTGACATACCTAACTGTTTCAAAACTACTCAGAAACACAAACGTGATTAATAAAAGTGTGCATGTGGTTTTCTTAAGGAAATATGTGGGCTGGTGTGGCCACTTAAAATAGGGCTGAAATTTTGAAGGGTTAAAGCAGATAATTTCAAAATTGAAGTTGCTATTTCCCAGCAGAGTAAACAGGATACAGAAGAAGCGACGTGTGTGTGTGTGTGTGAGAGAGAGAGAGAGTATATTTGTGATTATGACATTGTGGGAACCCGATTTCCCTACAATGTGATAAAACTTTAAAAAATGTGATAATAATGTAACAAAATAATGTCCCAGTTATTTATGGTTAAGGTTGTCATAGTTGGGATATGGGATATACCCATAGAAATGAATGGAGAGTCCCCATGAAGATATAAATATGTGGGCTGTGTGTGTGTGTGTGTGTGTGTGTGTGTGTGTGTGTGTGTGTGTGTGTGTGTGTGAGAGAGAGAGAGAGAGAGAGATATGAAAAGCGTGTCTTCCAGACAAGCAATGGGAGGCATGAGTAGTAGCCCACTTCTTAAATAATCGGTCACAAAGCTTGCCATTAAGTTCCAGCCCATTGCAAGTGACCATCCACACACAAATGGTCCATTGAACATTCAGCCAGACTCACAAGGCTGAGGTTCTGGAGGGTGTGTCATGGCACTAGACAGGACCAGCTGTAAGAAAGTCTGAATTAGATCTTTCTCAAGATCTACTGACTGACATAGGATGTTGAAAAGTGGCACACGTCTCCCGGCCACCTGCCACGCCCCTCGGCAGCAGCAACATTGTTTATTTTTAGACTTCACACCAGCACTAACTTGAGGTAAAGGAGGACAATGTTTGCATTTTACTTAGTAGACGCTGCTATTCAAAGCAATGTATGTTTTTGAGAAAGAAAGGTCAGACAGTCCTTGGAGCAATTTGGAGGCTAGGGTCTTGCTTAGGGGGTCAATGGTGAAATCATTCTGCCAGCCCTGGGATTTGAACCAGCGACGTTCTGATCACAGGCACAGTGTGCTAACCCACTAATATTGTCAGGGAATTCATTTTACTTGTGTCCCTCTTTTGTTTTTAGAAACATATTTCAAGAATAGTGAACTACATTCAGAGGAACAGAGTACTGAGGTTGGTGGCACTGTCACGTCACGCCATAAGGATTGGGGTTTGAATCCCACCCCATGTGTGTGGAGTTCTGTGGTGTCCCTGTGTTGTGTTGGTTTCCTCTGGATACTTCAGTTTCTTCCTACAGTCCAATGATGCAGTTAAGTGAACTGGCCTTGTTAAGCTGTCCATAGGGTATCACTCTGTGTGCCCCATTATGGACTGGCATCCTATTTGAGATGTACCCCTGCCTTGTGCCCTTTGCTTCCCGGGAAATTGGGTAAGGAAGTACCAATATAAACCTTGTTTGTGACACGTCTAACGAGATACTCTACTGGGTATTCATACATGGAGGATAGAGACTGACAAAGAAATTACCAGGGGAAAAACGTTTGAAGATGACCATCACGCGAGGAATGCGATGTTTACTAGTTTACTAAGTGCTGTATTTCCAGTAGCCTATGACCGCCTCTGCAGATCTGTAAATAGGAAGTATTCCCGTTATTTGTTAAAAATGCAACTGCAAGCAAAGCCAGAGCAGACTTTCTTCTGGTTTTAAGTCGGCTGTGGTCAGATGGCCAAAAACAATAGTATTAACCAGCTGCTTCGGGGTGCATCCATTACCAGATTACTGCAGCAGCTTGAAATCACCCCGCCTTGCGTTTGGTCGCCTTTTCCAAAGCACAGCATTACACGATCAACCCCAGTGCCATGAAAACCCAGAGGGAGCGGCGAGGCCAGCGGTCTCGGAAGCGCATCTCGGTTCGGGGCTGGGCACAGTGACGCGTTCCGGGGCGGGTCGACCGCAAGCGGAGTGGCCAGCTCGCTTCTAGCTGTAGGGCGCTCCGCTCAGGGCTTGTAGGGGTCCCGGGACGGGATTTTGTGCGTGGAAACAGCTGGAGAGGTCTTTCCGGACGCATTTTTATTCCTTTGTTACTCGGTATATAATATTGCTCCACTTTGTCCTTGGTTTTTTTTGGATGCGGAGAAAATGATTTAAGGAACTACTTGAAACGTTGTATTTTTTTCCTATTTCTAACCTACTAATTAATAAAGCTGAATTTGCTGACGGAAAGGAAAGCTTAGAGGAGCGGGACTCGGGGAGTTGGAGCGCCGCGTATGAAGACGCTCGCCGTTGGGACATTTAACAAGGTTATGCCCGGATCGTACTAAAGCGTTACGGTGCCGTCCAGGCGTCTTTGTTACCCCCCCCCCCCCCCCCGAACGCCGACGATCGCCGTCCGGTTTCATTGTATTGTTTTAAGATGATGTATGGAGTTCTTTTCCCAATTTGCCCCTCCTGGGTCTCCTTCGGATCTGCTTGCTTTCCAGTCCGTAGCCGCAGGAGCAGGAATGCGGTCTGGGTATTTTTGGGTGGGGATGGGTGGTGTGAGTGTGTAACTAATTCCTCTACTCCCGGGTATGTTTTATTAAGTACTATTAGTTTGTTCCCTTGTGCTTGATCGTCATTAGATGATGTATTTAGCGCAGTGCGATGAGGCTTCAGATGGTATAAAATGTCGGATTGACCGCCGGAGATCCCACCCTGGATGCATCGGGCAGGCCTGGCTTGGGTAGGCTTGGGTGGGGGCAGGGGGCTGCTTTATTCACATTTACAGTTCGTGTAAATGCCTCTGATTTCTGTGCGGATCGGTGTTTGCTTTGGCGCTCGAGTTAAACTGTTACTTTGTCGCTTAGTTGTTATGTTGAACTTTATGTACCCCGGGGTAGCTTTCTCGCTTTTGGCTTTTTTTTTTCTTGAGGGGGGGGCGGATTTTTTTAGGGTTATTTGAGTTTTGTCTGTCTTTTTTGTGCCGTGTGCCCCGGCTGACAATATAAGGTTTTACTGGGTTTACATTGCTATAACCTCGGTTTGACACGTTACTTACTGAACTTTGAAGGGAGGGGGCCAGCAAAGCGGACAAAATGGCTTTTCTTTAATCATACCGATTCGTTTTCATACCCGGTTTAGTTCGGTCAATCGGACTGCGATCGGTCGTGTTTAGTGCCCTAACGCGCCTTTTGTATTTATGCCATAACACGTGTGTTCAGTGCCCCCTCATATAAAGCCCGATCGGCCCTTTTTCCCTCCAGGAGATCACGTAGCTCTGTACTTCTAATCGCTACTTACTGTGTAGTAAACGAACGCCACTGACTTTATATGAATATAACTGAACGTTATCCCATGTGCTACTAGTATAAATAGTTGGATTAGATGATTATGGTATATGTTCTCCATTTGCAGCGCCCGTATCGGTGGGGCACGGTGCTTTTTGTATAAATGTAATGGCCCTAGAATTCGTTCAAGTAGATATTTTCGGGCTGCCGAGCTGGTTTGTTGTTTTGGGATATGCTGGCAGTTGGTGATAAGCTGGTAACTGTCACAGCTGTTACAAACCAAGGGCTACTGCTTTCAGTGAGATTTTGGTGTCAGGAAGGTCAGTTTTATTTGCTGTTTGTCTGAAAGAGTCTGTAACACCGAAGCTTTGATGACAGATTATCGAAGTGTCAGTGAGTTTCTCTGTGTACAGACTGAGGGTTATGGCTAGTTCTGTCTGCGTAACTCTGAAAGACCTTGATCATCCCTCACTTGGAATTTTTAATTCATATGCAAGCATTTTTGGGAATCTGCTGCCTTTGCCAGTTAATCACTTAAACCCGAACTTGTGTGGACACTGCCAGCCAGCCCCTTCAATAACTAGCTGGCATGTTATGGACATGGATTTGTAACATTAAACTTGCTGGTTCAGCTCCTTTCAGGAGCTCTGTGAGGGTACCATTGAGTAAGAAACTTAACTTAGCTGAACCTGATGGAAAAAAAACCATCCTGATTTATAAACGGGCCGCATTAATTAGCTGTACGCTTTCTGTGATTGCTTCTATCTGATTGTTCATAATGCTTCAAATGAGTCTCTCGCTTGATGGGGAAGTCGCAGCTCTTCGCTGCTTAGTCTCTGCTAAAAAAAAAAGCTGAGAGCAGTCATGGGATGACTTTCACATGAAATAAGTGGTAAGAGCTGTTTGAGAAGAGGCTGTATGGGTATACGCTTGGTGCACTAGCTAACCAGAACCCAGACCGTAGGGGCAGCAGCATTTAGCTAGGTGATAGAGAAGTTCCTTTAGTTAGATTATCTTTGCCTAAGCTGATTTAAAACTAATGAGGTTGTACAGTATGCCATTAAGGAGGTCTTGCTTGCGTGATGTCGGTCGGCATATTCTGACTCGTACCCACCGGAGGGTTTATGGGTCTTTTCTGACTCTGGTGTCTCTCATTGGCTCCTGCACAGTTGCAGTCTCTTCACCATGGTAACCTGTTGTGTCTTGAAGTTGCATTCTGTGCAGTGGAGTGACCAATAGGTGGCATAGTGATTAACGATGTGGTCTTGCAAGAGAGAGGTTTTGTGCTTGAGTCCCATTGTGCCAAAGAGTCAGCTGGGTGTAAGTAAAGCTTATTTTACAAGTTTTGTTTCTCCACCCTTAAAATATTGGCTGTCGGTGATTGATGTTTGTGCAATGCGCGTTGAATTGCTAATCAGGTATGACGTGTGGGATCGGCAAACGGAGGACGGAGACTGTCCCCAGTGCCCGGGCACTTAGGCACCCCTCCCTGAAAGACTTTAATTAAGGAAATGGAAGTTCTGTTCTCAGAGAGGAGGGAAGGGAGGGGTGAGTCATATCTGAAGAGCTGTGACCTCAGGCCTTGGACAACAGCTGTTTTGTAGGTGGGGGGTGGGGGTTCTTTATGGCTAGAGAGAGCATCCCTTTGCTGGTTTTCCCTTGCAGCGGAAGCGATGGGCCCATTGCAACATGGACACCAGGCCGAAGGGCTGGGGAAAACAGGCTTCCTGTCTGGCTGTGCGGAAGCGGGGCCAGCCTTCTGCAGGAGACCAACCCCAGACTCCCTGCCTTCACTTCTATGAAACATTAGCACTTAGCACCAGCTAGGAGTTCCAAGGACCATTAGCGTTCACCAGTGATCGACACTAAACAGGAGTCACTAATAACTCCACCCTTGCACTGCTTAGATAAGGCTTCTTGGAATAAGTTCTGTGGAATCCAACATTAAATCCGAACTGGGATCTGTCGTTTTTTACTGAGCCACATTAACTGGTCTGTTCATGTGGGATTTTATTTATTTTTGTCTGTTGCCCCGTGACTTTCAGCTTGTTCAGGGTGGTATAAAAGTATAATGATAGTAAACCAGAATGTCAGGCAAGCAGCGGGCTGGAGTTGTTTATCGACTATCCAATGAATGATGCAGTATTGGATTTTTCCTGAAGCAGAGTTCAGATGAGCCTTGTTAGTTCTGCAATTCTGAAATAAAGTCATTTTTCTTCCTTTCTTCTGCTATTTGGGCTGGTTTCCTGTTATGCTTGTGGTCAGCAAGTACGGAAAGGTGTCTGTCAGATTTAATCCTGCTCCATATTTGTTCAAAAATGTGGCCTGAGGTGGCAGCCAGTTGGTGTCTGTGCTAATAAGTGTTACGTTCGCCTGCAGGAGCCTGGTCTGAGGAACTGCATGCCTGGGGCTCTGACAAGGTGCTGAACTACATTTAATACTTTGGATTTTTTGGCTGCATCTTATGGAACATTCACCGCTTCCACGATCAGAAATGTCCTTTCCACACCGTCTCTCTTCCACCGGCAGACAGCCACCTAAGATGGCAGCAGATGGCCTGAAATGGTCAATGTTTTGGGAATCGACCAGTCAGTGTGATGTTCAGGGGTCCGATCAATCCGGCTGTTTTTTTATAGAAACTTTGTGTCTGGGTTTGAAGCTGCCAGCTTTAATTGGTCTTGGTCAGAACTGGGGTTGTTTTTATCTAGTCATTAATTTTCCTTTTTTACTGGTTGTATGAAGGATGCACTTGATGTACAGTATTGATGTATGAAATTGCACGCTTTGCAGTATGAGACATGCTAGCTGCAAGCAGGGCCTGCTGTTGTGCGGCTGCATTCATTTTTTTGCATTTATTAGGGTCTCTCTTCCTAAGGTGAGTTCCTGAGATATGTGTTATTGGAGGTTGCTGCATCATGTACAGTTTCTGCAGATCCCCGCATTGACGAGTCATGACTGTTGTTAAGTAAATGCCTCTTTGCATTGCTCACATAAGGGTACAGCAGATCCTGCCCCACGTTTTGGGTATGGCTTCTTCCTTAGTTTTTATAATATGTGGGGTTTTTTGAGACAAGTAGTTCCTGTGGTGTTTGGGGGGAATTTGACTGAGGGCTGACTTTTACTTTCTAATACATTTCTGTAATAAACCTGCATGTGTTTGTGAACCTGTTCCCTCCCCTTGTCACATGTCCAGTATATTTCTAGCTCCTTCCGGGGGAACCGTGGTTAGGCGCTCTTCTCAGGTCACTGGTTGCAGACTGAACTAGTAGTCTCCTTCAGATGATGCCGATGGCCTCAAAGCACTGTTTGGTCTGCTCCTTGTCTGGGTGTCTGTACTCAAGTTAGTGTGGGGGTGGATTGTTTGGGTTTGCTACCTTTTTGCTTGTCATCTTGTGTGCATCAGAGTCCATTCTTAAAATGCTTGCATTTGGGACTAAAATTGTTTTGGTCTGTTTGAATTTCGGTCCCTTGTACTTGGTTGTCTGTAGCTATCATGATGACCTCCCCAGATTCTTTGCTTTGGATGCTCCCATTTTTGCATTTTTGGCTGCAGTAGCCAGTGATGATAGCAGGGCTGCCCTAACTTGCACCTGCTTCCAGCATACTTTTTCCTGCGCTATGAGCAGGTTGAGGCATGCTAAGGCTTGTAGATCACCTGGAAGCCCGATTTGGAGGCCCGCAGAGAGGCACTGGCTGACCCAATCCCAAATGGCGCCAGTTCAGCGCATGCCAAGGCTCAAACTCAAGCTGTCGTCCAAGCCATGGGACTCAGCCCTCGCCTGGCAAGATTTTTCATTCCCCCCCATTTTGTTTAACATTCCGGTCAGAAATGTCAGACACCCTGAGAGGTCAGGGTGGGGTCAGGAAATAATGCTCTTCCCTTTTTAGCATCAAAGGTGTAACTGTATGTTTATGTAAAGTTTTTCTGTTTTGAAAGTTCATGAGTGGGTTTGACAAACCTACATGCCCTCAGTCAAGCCAAAATAAACGAGGCATAGGTCATATGTAGAAATACCTTTCAAGTAATTTAAGTTGTTCTAATTGGGGTCGTTTTTTTTCGGGGTTTGCAAGATAATCATGTTAGTTTGTTTCTGTAATTTAGAGAGGATACTGTCTTGGTTTTGTTCACTTTTATATTGCTGGGCGTTCAGTGATGGGTTGAGCACCTCCTCCAGGGCACCATAGCAATTCTAGGGGATTTCAATGTATAACTTGCAAAAACGTATACTTAAAAATACAGTTTGAAAAGCAGGATTTAAAGGGAATCTGCTTTGTTGCTCTGCTACTCTGTTCTGTTCAGAAGGATCAGCACTAAGTGTGGCTCAGGGCGTAACACTTACAGTTAGGCGTTGGCCATGTGAGAGAGGCGGCTCCGGGCAATGTGAGATTTCTGTGGTGGTATAGATCAGCAGAACTTCTGAGATGAGGCTCTGATACACTATAGCTAATGTCTTAAAAGTTTGCGAACGCCCATAACTACGCAGCTGAACAGGCAAGGTTCTGGCTGATGTTGAGATAATTGTTGCTAAGCAGTGGTTTGTCGTTCTGTCTAATGTGGGATGTGTAATCTTAGTGGATGAGCACATGGAAAAAGCAGGTTGAATCGTGTGCTTCCTTCAATCCCTCAAAGGAATGTTATGACACCGAAGATCCCGTCTTGCTGTGAGATGGTCTCGGGGTGATCTTGGGATGCTCAGAGCAATACGTCGTCTTGCCGCTCTGTCTGCTGGATAGTGTTCTCTGTTCGACACCAGCTTGTAGGTGTCATAGCCAGGCTGCTCTCATTCTGAAAGCTCATTGTGTAGTAGCCGGGGGGGCAGGCATAATGAACAGGAACTCTTGTGTGGGTTGAGATTGTGATCTACCAGGAGTGTAGTTGGGGGAGGTGGCAATGAGCATTCAGAGCTTTTGCTGAAGGAGTTCTACAGTCAGAAAAAAAGGCTCCCTTTCTCCTTTGTCTGATGCTTGTGTGATCCGATGATGCTTTCTCTTCCCCGGCATATGATGGAAGGTTTCTGTCTTGGCCTGTAGCCCTTCTTTTTGTGAGGATCACGTGGACGCGGCTCCAGTACATTATTGTCAGACTGCAGAATGTGCATAAACGGATGAGTCGAGTCTTAGTCAAGGTCCGTAAGCCTCAGGCAGAAGCTACCCGCACTTTTTCCTGGAGCAGGAACAGGCCCCAGCACCACATTTTTCATGACTGTCAGCAAAAGGCAGATTTAGAGATGCAGTCTGTTCCAGTTGTGCAACTTGGAGGAAGCAGGCTGTCGGGGGAGCATGTAGGAAGGGGGGAGGGTGGGGCTTGGAGTGGAGGATTTCAGGAGCTGGGATGGCAACAGCAGCTTGACCAAATATGGCTGTAGACAATCCAAGCTCCCTATCCGACACTTGGGTTGTAGTGCAAAGCACAGCTCAGCGAGGATTCAGTCATTCAGGAATGTCGGGACTGTTCAGGCCTGATTTAGGCTTGCATCATTGCCCCTGCCCCCATGAGTCAAGTACCGGACATGCACTACAGTAAAGCTAGCCACTCAGCTGCTAGTCACAGACTATTTATTGAAGCACTGGCTGACGACTGTCTTTGCTATATAAACACGGTGGCGTTTCTTGCCACTTGAGTCAGTCCTTACCAGATCACTGGCAGGATGATGTGGGCCGGGCCCTGGATTGTAACTGGACTTTAACTGGAGTTGAGCAGGAAATTAAACATAAACTGAATGATTCATCTAAAGAAGAGCATAGGGCAGTTGTGAATTACCCCCCGTCTGGGGGGGTAAGCCTCTGAATGTGCCTTTGTTGAAAAGTTGCTTGATCTTGGAAGAAAAGCCAGTGTAGTTAAGGGCTTCCATCTTCAGGCAGTTTGGCATGAGGCTGGAGAGGGACATCATGTTGAGCATGTAGAGCTTTTTTCTGGAAGTGTCGTAGCCATCTTTGTTCTTGTTTATCGGAGACTCTACGGATCGTTCAAACTTGACATGCAAACAGTAACCGGTACTCCAGATGGTCTATGGCTTTTGACCACAAATCCTTGGTTCTCTGAACAGTCATAAGATTAAGGCACACAGCTTTCTGGGATTTGTTAGTTAAGCCCAATCCATGCGACCAGAAGCTTTTTTTTTTATTCCCCAACAAAGTAAAACAAACCAACTGTTTTCTGGTTTGCATCTCTTGAAAAACAAGGATTGGCATGAAATGGTCTAGTTCTTGTGGATTTTTTGACATTCTTTGCTGAAGTAGCTGGTTATATTTAGCTAGTGGGGTTCAGATATCAGAGGAGTCACATGACATTGTGCTTATGAACAGTTTTGGCAAATGACGAGTCGTTGACATTAGTCAATGAGATATTAAAGTTAGCCGGGTCTGTTTTTGGTCTCTGGTGTCAGCCTGTATGGCCACATGGAGCTCTACCTGCCTTGTTTTCAGAAGCTGCTTATTTTAGGTTCTGAAAACGTTTTTGAAAACCAGTGTACCAGTAAAGGCTTGGTCACATTATTAAGAGGTAGAGAGAATTCTGGCTCAATGCCCCTCTCCGTCTTTGCTTCCCGGTAAATTAGTTACAAGTTCTAACGAACATCCCAGTAAAGAGAATTCCAGTGGAGTTTAACAACTTTTGGCAGCATTTGGAGCCATTGCTCTTGTAGCCGGAGGCCTTGGCTTGATGAAAACGGTAACAGGCCGAGCCATGTATGTTTTTATTGTGAAAATACTGAAAGTACCATATTGTTACATGTAAGAGGTTGAGTATGACTCAGCATTTTTAAATACCTTTTTTTTTTATCAAGCTGGAGTTTTATACTAATGCTGCTAGCAGTGGCCTCCATCATCCAGCGCATCGTGCTGTGAGTCTGAGAGGATGTGATGTATTCGGTAACTTCCTCTTGATTTTATCAGACATACTCATGGCCGAGACTCCCTTTTTCTCTTGTGCAAAGCATTAATGGTGATGTCTGCTTGCCCCTAGTCATCTTTTGCTAATTGCTCCATGTTTTCCTAAACTTTTTTTACTGTCCTGGTGTCCACTGAATATTCCCGCCAAGCTTGTTGAGCTGCCAGGTCCCCCCTGCTGCTCCAGGCATTTATTGGTCCTTCGGATGGGCGCTAGGCACGTCCTAACCGCAGTTAAGTGGAGGAACCACTCCCGGCCCCAGCTCACCCCACTGGGGAGGCTTCCTGTGTCGCCCCTGGAGACTGGTTCTATTTAGAGATGTGCTACCACTGTGTGGATGGGAATGTGGTTGGGGCAGTGTCCTGTTTGTTGAGCAACGCCTTCCCAACTTAGCAACCGGATATACTCTTTTAAATACTCAAGTTTGTGATTTCAATTTGTGATATGATTTGAAGATGCCTCGAACCTCAAAGACACACATGGGCTGTTTTTTTTTTTTAATTTTATTTTCTCTCCCCTGTCTCCCTCTCCTGTGCTCTATAGATGGACCCAAAGATACTGTGTGTGCTGTTAGCAGTAGCTTGTTTCTGCAATGCCCAGCAAGGTAAGAGTGTGTGTGTGTGTGTGTGTGTGTGTGTGAGTGTGTGTGCCTCTCTCTCGTTGTTTTGCTCAGCCACCGAAATGCAGCACATGCTATTTGTGGCAATGACCTTGAATATCCCACATTTCATCACCCTCAGTGTTCGGAGTTCATAGATCGCCATACCATCTGATTTATCTCGTCATCTCCCCCCATGGGTGAGACGCGTGCACGCAGCCTTTATCGGGGTGATGTCACTGTTCGGGAGGCCCTTCCCTCTCTAGCCTCATCCAGGATGACACAAAATGGAGGCAGTGGAATGTTCCATTCCAGGCATCCCTCACCAAGAATGTAGTTTCCAATTATAGACAGCAGCCGGTCTCCAAGATGAGTGAGATGTCTACACTGTGGTTTTCTGGATACACGGGAAGTTCTGTTGAATTGTAGTGCCTCATTCCCTCCCTTTTCCCACTTCCCACAGATGGAAATGAATGCATCAAGGCCAACGCAAAATCCTGCGGGGAGTGCATCCAGGTTGGGGAGAAGTGCGGCTGGTGCACAAGTCCCGTAAGTATTTTTCCAAGGTGTTTTCATGCTCCTGAGTTCCCCCTCTGCTGGAGTCCTCTTGACTGTTGGCAAGTTGTATTGCACATTGACATCTGGAAAGTTGGAGTTTAAGCCTGAAGACTGTACTTCTACTCAAATGAGCCAGTAGCTTAACAGGTCTGACCTGAGACATATAGCAGCATCAGAACTAGTGAGTAGTTTGGGGACCTGGGCCCAGTCCAGTTGCAAGAGGGGCTCGGGTGTTCCCCTCTATTCTGGTAAATCACAGAGATGAGTGAAAGCCAGTGGAGATCGAACCCTGGAGCGAGGATTACTGCATTGACTAAATGTGTTTTTTTTTATGAATCAGAATAGATCTACCATCCCCTCTTTACTGGGTAAGCTCTTCATTTTGTCTCCCCTGCCCCACACATTTGCAGGACTTCCTGAAGCAGGGTGAGCCCACCTCGACTCGCTGTGATGAGTTGGAGTCCCTGAAAAAGAAGGGCTGCCAGGCGACCCTGATTGAGAACCCCCGAGGCAGCCAGACTATTAACAAGAACGTTCCGGTCACTAACCGCAGCAAAGGTGGCATTGACAAGCTCAAGGCTGAGGAGATCACGCAGATCCAGCCGCAGAAACTAACCCTGAACCTTCGATCTGGTGAGGCTTTCCGCCATGACCTACTTTATGGGAAACAGTTTGTATGTTAAAGACTTTAAGATGAAGATCAGGTTTCTCGTGATGACAGTGGCGATGCTTATTAGCACTCATACCACATACTTCCATGGGGCTCTTTTCCCCACAAACTTTCTCCACACTTGGAGCAGAGGACCCCGAAGTAACTTTTTGATAGTGGCCTCAGAAACGATAAACCCTTTATTGTCTGTTAGTTATGGAGGAATATGCCATATGTGTTGGTCACTTCCTATTGCTTTCATGAATTCTGGAATGCCTATCGTAGGTAAATGGTTGCTAACTTGTGGGACTGGCCTTATCTTGGATTCTGGTCTTGTCTTGTCAAGTTGGAATTTTTGCAGATGACTTGCAAGGTCACTCTATGAATGTAATGGTGTCTTGTGCAGGCGAACCCCAGTCCTTTAACCTGAAGTTCAAGAGGGCCGAAGACTATCCCATTGACCTCTACTACCTTATGGACCTCTCCTTCTCAATGAAGGATGATTTGGAGAATGTTAAAAACCTGGGAACGAGCCTAAGGGTAGAGATGTCCAAGATAACCTCTGATTTCAGAATAGGTAGGAGCAGAGTCAGACTTTATCTTCTTGCATGTTGCACAAGCACCTGTCCTTCTCCTAGGTTGGCAAGTTCATTTATCTTTTGACCTTGAGTTAATAATTCATGATGCTTTCCAGACAACTTGTAAATGCAATTTAGGATGTTTTCCCCAACCATTTAACATCTTTTTTGTTGTTGTTATTTAAGATGTACCTGTAGTTACAGCTGCCAGTGTTTGGCTTTTAGGTTGGATCTTAACCACCGCATAATTTGCTGGACCATTCTTCCATGTTGATTTCCTTACAGAGTGCCTATTCTCTGTTAGCCTTGGGTTGCTCTGCTCTCTGCACTTCACAGGTTGACTTTTGTTTCTGGCTGCCCCGTGGTTGACCTGTTCCTGCATTGCAGGCTTTGGCTCCTTTGTGGAAAAGACCGTGATGCCATACATCAGCACCACGCCAGCCAAGATGCTGAACCCATGCACCGGCGACCAGAACTGCACCAGCCCCTTCAGCTACAAGAACGTGCTGAACCTCACCAGCAATGGGGAGCGCTTCAACAACTTGGTAGGCCAGCAGCAGATCTCTGGGAACTTGGATTCCCCCGAGGGCGGCTTCGATGCCATCATGCAAGTGGCAGTCTGTGGGGTAAGTGTTGAGTCAAATACCCTTTTCAGTTTCGGTAACCCCTCTGTTTTGATGGTGGTTTACCTCTCCATGGCATGTGGCTTTGACCCAGTGAAGCTGTGTATGTTTCAGGTGAGCAATACAATCATGTGAGCGACTCTGCTATGTCTCTGGTTCTTAATGATTCTTAGCTTCTTAGCACTTTTTAGTAATTGTCAGGCTTTTTAAGACCAGATCTCTGAACTTGGTGTACTCTACATAGCAGTTTTTCTAAACACAATCCTGGGAATCCCTCAGACAGGTTGCAACTTGTTCTTTTCAGCTCCCAACACACCTGTACCATGTATTCAGGTGATCTTCATCAACTGAGAGCTGGGAGGGAACAAAAATGTGGCCTGTTTGGAGGGCCTTGGACTGGGTTGACAAACTCTGCTATATAGGAAAGTCTGTGGATTGGTGCATTGAGCACTGGCATGAGTGCTATACGTTTTAAGCTTCAGCGAGAAGTATCTATATGATGAATAACCCAACTGGCATGAGTTTAGTTAAGTTACTTAAGTTAAGCTTCAGCCAAGGAGTAACTATATGATGAATGACCCGCCCCCCCTCCCCCCATGAACTCCCAGGAGCAGATTGGCTGGAGGAACGTAACCCGCCTTCTTGTCTTCTCCACGGACGCCGGCTTCCACTTTGCAGGGGACGGGAAACTGGGCGGGATCGTGCTGCCCAATGACGGGAAGTGTCACCTGGAGAACAACATGTACACCATGAGCCATTACTATGTATGTCTTCTGCGTGCGGGGGGGATGGTTTGACGATAAAATAACATCACTGCATGATCAAGCCGCAGAATGTTTTAAGGCCTGCTTGCACCCCCCACTGCCCCTAGGACTACCCCTCGATTGCCCATCTGGTCCAGAAGTTGAGTGACAACAACATCCAGACCATCTTCGCCGTGACAGAGGAGTTCCAGCCCGTGTACAAGGTGACCATGGTGTTTGTGTCTCCATGTCCGTGTGAAGATCTGGGCTTCAGTGGGAAGATTGTCTGTATATGCAAATCGCAAACCACACATGGTCTCCTGTAGCGCCTGGGGTCCTCCTGGCCCCGTTGATTGCAGTTTGTCCCAGCTGGGGGCATCTACAGCTTTTATCTCTCATTTATGCAGTTGTACTTGAAAGTTTGTGAACCCTTTAGAATTTCTGCATAAACATGACCTAAAGCATCATCAGGTTTTCCTAAAAGTACATAAAGAGAACCCAGTCAAACAAATGAGACGAAAATATTATGCTTGGTCATTTATTGAGGAAAGTGATCGAATACATGTTTGTGAGTGGCAAAAGTATGTGAACCTCTAGGATTAGCAGTTTGAAGGTGAAATTAATCAGGTGTTTTCAATGAATGCGATAACAATCAGGTGTGAGTGGGCACCCTGTTTTATTTAAAGAACAGGGATCTATCAAAGCCTCGTCTTCACAACACATGTTTGTGGAAGTGTATCATGGCACAAAGGAGGTTTCTGAGGACCTCAGAAAAAGAGTTGTTGATGCTCATCGGACCGGAAAAGGTTACAAAACCATCTCTAAGGAGTTTGGACTCCACCAATCCACAGTCAGACAGATTGTGTACAAATGGAGGAAATTCAAGACCATTGTTACCCTCCCCAGGAGTGGTCGACCAACAAAGATCACTTCAAGAGCAAAGCGTGTAATAGTTGGCGAGGTCACAAAGGACCCCAGGGTAACTTCTAAGCAATTGAAGGCCTCTCTCACATTGACTAATGTTAATGTTCATGAGTCCACCATCAGGAGAGCACTGAACAACAATGGTGTGCATGACAGGGTTGCAAGGAGAAAGCCACTGCTCTCCAAAAAGAACATTGCTGCTCATCTGCAGTTTGCTAAAGATCACGTGGACAAACCAGAAGGCTAATGGAAGAATGTTTTGTGGACGGATGAGACCAAAATAGAACTTTTTGGTTTAGATGAAAAGCGTTATGTTTGGAGAAAGGAAAACACTGCATTCCAGCATAAGAACCTTATCCCATCAGTGAAACATGGTGGTGGTAGTATCATGGTTTGGGCCTGTTTTGCTGCATCTGGGCCAGGACGTCTTGCCTTCATTGATGGAACAATGAATTATGAATTATATCGGAGAATTCTAAAGGAAAATGTCAGGGCATCTGTCCATGAACTGAACCTCAAGAGAAGGTGGGTCATGCAGCAAGATAATGAACCTAAGCCGCGAACCGCCCCAGTGCATGCTGTAGGTCCAAGCCCGATGACGCCAACAGGACCACGTCATCTGCAAAAAGCAGGGACACAATCCTGAGGCCCCCGAACTGTACCCCCTCCGCCCCTTGCCTACGCCTAGAAATTCTGTTCATAAAAGTTGTGTACAGAACCAGTGATAAAGGGCAGCCCTGGTGGAGTCCAACACCCACCGGGAACGAATCCGACTTACTGCTGGCAATGCGAACCAAGCTCTCACTCCGCTTGTACAGGGATCTGATGGCCCGCAACAGCGGACCCCGTACCCCATACTCTGCCGCCTCAGCAATGGAGTCCCGGAACATGGCCCATTTAGGCTCCATGCCCCCTGACTCCCCCGGGAGGGAAAAGAAGTTCTGCCGGAGGCGGGAGTTGAAGAACTCCCGGACAGGGGCCTCCGCCAGGCTTTCTCAGCACACCCTCACTATACATTTGGGTTTGCCAGGTCTATCCAGCATCCTCCCCCGCCATCGGACCCAACTCACCACCTGGTGGTGATCAGTTGACAGCTCTGCTCCTCTCTTCACCCAAGTGTCCAAAACATATGGACGCAGATCTGATGACACGATTACAAAATCGATCATCGATCTACAGCCTTGGGTGCTCTGGTGCCAGGTGCACTTATGAACACCCTT
>JAAGVU020000001.1:31344512-31374098 GCA_011763525.2 Mormyrus iriodes
CTACGCCGCCACAGCCGACGCTCCTCTCCCCCGTCCCTCCCCTCCTTGTGGTGGGTGGCTGTGGGCGGGGGGGGGGGGGGGGGGGGGGGGGGGGGGGGGGGGGGGGGGTCTGCGCTCGGTATCGCGGTACCGGTCCAGCCCGGATCACATGTTGCTGACCGGTTCGTGCGATCCGTGGAGCGACCCGGAGGGGGGGGGGAGTCTAACCCCTAACTTTGGCTGCTGACTGAGCTCATCAGCCCCCGTCTCTCCACAGGTGATTGGTGCCACTCGCCGTCCAATCGCAGCACGCTCGTTTCGCCATCGCAAAGTTGTTAACCCCATACCGGAGTGTATTCCTCCGGCTTGATCAGCTTTAATCTCCCCGGTGCTCTTTCCAGCCGCCCCTCCCCCTCCTTCAAACCCTCCCGTTGATTTCCATAATATTTTACAGGCACCAAGACGCGTGTCGGTTTGGCGAGTCTGGGAGATCGTTTCGTCCCCGGAGATGGTGTCCGGAGGGAGCCCGACAAATGTCTTCCAGTTATTCTGCTGCATGGCGTTTGCTGTTTGCCAAACACCAACCAGTCTCGTTTTTTTCCTTTTTTATAACCTAGCTGGACAGAATAGCTAGTTAAAATGTTGAGTGTGATTGCCATCACCAATCCGCGGCGTTACTGGTAAGTTCTTGCTTATTTTTTTATGTATAATTTATATTTTTCGCATTATAATCTTGTCCAGTACTGGCGTGTCACAGTTGTAATACCGATTGCCATTTTCTGCGTGTGCTCTTGTGTAGCGAGTATTATGTGTCTCCAGCTTGGCTACATATGTATCAATTCCGCCCATGGTTGTCGCGTCAAGACAATACTTGATTTTTATTTGCTTTTTTTCTTCCTCCTCTGTTGAATGTTGAGCCAAAGTGCGCTACTGGCTGTTTTTTTTTAATCAGTATTTCCTTGCGCACATATCGCCCCGATTATGGACAAAGAGTCGGCCACGATCTAAGTGAAGGAAGGTGACGCCGTATTTTTGCACGGATCTTATAAAGGGGGGGGGGGTAAACTTGCTGGTCTGTCTTGTCCGACTTCTCCCCCCCCCACCGCCCCCCCGGCCGGCAGGAGCCCCCCGGAGCCGCAACGCAAACTGCGTACGCAGCGCGCAGCCGCTTCACCTTTGTCTGGGTTCGCGCAATACACGCATGTGTGTTAAAAAAATAACTAAAATAAAATAAAATAACTTAAAATGGTGTGTCGGTGTAGTTATGCGGCCGTGGGCATGCTGTGAATTCGCTTTGCTTTTCCCCGATTTTGCGTGGTGGGTGCTGGAGGGCTGCCCTTGTGTTAAAGGTGGAGGTTGACGTGTTGGCGTGTTGACACATCGTGGGTAAGGTGCCGCGTTAAGTGCGCGTTTAAAATTAGCTGAGAGACTGGTCTGTAAGTGCACGGTTAACGTCCACTAGCTGAGCGACTGGTCAGCAAAGAGCCCGTTTAGTGTTTCATGTCAAAACTATGATTAAGGAGGGGGAGGGGGGCACGCGGTTGGGTGTGTAAAATCATTTATGGCTTTTCGGTTTTCAGGATGGCGCTGTGCGAATATACATGCGAATAATTTAAAATATTTAAAGAGAAATTAAAGTGGAGCATAGTCCGTAGTGACACCGTAATGTGACATGCGTCAGATCTGGGCTATCAGTCCGGGGTCGCCTTGTCTGCTCATCATCTTAAATAAATCCATAGGGGAATATGTTCCCCAGATACCTCCTGACGCCGAATCTAATTGCAGATGATTGAAAGTCATCCACAGGCTGCACTTAAGCCGCTACTGGTCATGCATACGTCCATGAGCCGATGTTACCTTCTGCTCTGTCGTTTTGATCTTTCACGACGACATTTCCTGAACTTGACCTAATTACTGTTGTTATTTTTTTCCCCAAATGTATACTGCAGAGAATGGAGTACACCATGTGGGGATTCAAATGTATATCCAACAATATTCCTGCACAAGGCAATTGATGTGGACAGCATAACTATCCACAAGAGAATTTTTCCTTTGTGCTGAAAGAAATACAACCTGTATACCCCGCAACTGAGTAGTGTTTGGTGGAACGGGGCAATACATACAGTATATCTGCAAGGTATAATGCTGTAATCTCCCTGTGGATTGCAATCCGTTGTTTTCTGGGAGGTTATGTTCCCAGTTATAAACTGACCCAACTGACAGTAGGTGAATGTAAATTTTTACAGTGTTGCATGTATAAATGTGACAAATCTTCAGAGTGCTTTTAATACATCTGTTTTAACGCCCTTCCCAGGGCTAGGATTTTGTTTGAAATTGAGCTGTGTACTGCAAAGCAAGGGAGTGCTTTTCTTAGCCATACTTTTTATTTTTCTAAGGAACTGGACGATTCATGAACGCTTGAAGAGCGCAGTGGGGGGCATCTTGTACAGTAATGGAAAGGGGGGGGTGCTTATAAAATTACAGCTTGGGGTGGGTGCAGTTAAACGTAAAGTGTCCTGGATGTTTTCCCTATTACTAACATGTAAAAGCCTGCCTTTCTCTGGTAGAGATGAACAGTGTTTGGCAGCGGCAGCAAGGCATGTTGGGTAATGCACAGCCGGCTATATTTCTGCAGCCCATTTTTCTCTGGATGCCAGTATTTTGCATTGAACTGGTACTGGAGCTGGATGGTGAGGAAAGCCCTCAGCTCTGTCTGTAGGCTGTTTTCCACCAGAGGTGAAGTGATTCAGCTTCTAGGTGTGGAGCTAAAAATCACATTAGCTGCAGTGAGTTAGAGAAATGGAAGCCATAACAAGCCTGAACATGGTGATTGTCGTGAACAAATTGGTTAAAGTCATCAGACAGAGGGGTGGGTCGCAGTTTTTTTTTTTTTTTCTTTACAGGTTAGTCTGGTGTCCAATAAATGCCAAAATATCTGCTGAGTGAGACCATGCACATATGCGAGACGTGGCGGTGTGTGGCTCAATGGGTTAGGATAGAGTGTCTGTGATCATAAGCTTGGCGGTTCAAATCCCAGGATTAGCAAGGTGTTGTCACCATTAGGCTCCTGAGCAAGGCCCTGAACTTCCAATTGCTCCAGCAACTGGCTGACCCTGCCCTCTCAGCTGAATATCTCTTTGGAGAAAAGCAACTGCTAAATAAATAAAAAGTAAGACACAAACTGATATTTCAGATGGGTTTGAAGGTCCTACAGGGTCTTTTTGGCCTGGGTATGAGTGCCAGGAGGGGCCCAGCTGCCTTTAAGGGCCACTTGCCCTGGCAAGATATCTGTACAGATGGGTAAAAATTACTGCTTATCATAAGTGTCAGCTAATTGACAAAAATGGTGTTAAATCCTTTGAATGTAAAGAATCAGCTTGATGCATCAGGCTCCTAGCGTTTCTATTAAGTGTCGATGTATTTATCGCAGTTGGGGTTGCTATCACTGGTGGTGGAAAAAGAGGGTTTTCTGAACGGGTAATTGAATTTTCCTGGCTGGTGGTAGCAACTATCTGATTTCAATTCAAGGAAATGCACACAGAGACCGTTGCACCGACGAAAAGCAGCCTTAGATGTGGAGGCTCCATGGTTCTGGGCTTCAGGCTTGTCTTACCCACTTAAATGTCCTCTGTGGTGCCGTTCTGTTGGATTGAAATGTTTGTTCTCTTGAACTTTTATTACATCTTTAAATTTTTCATACGATGTGCTGAAGTGGTTAGCATAGCTTTGCATAGCCAAATTCCCAGTTGTGCCCCAAATTTTACTTAATGCCCCTTTTATTATTTGCCCGCTGGTAGTTTGGAAAATCCTCCATGATATTAATGTTTTCCCTCAAAGTGTCCTTTCACACATTATAGGTGGAAAGTCTATAAACTCTGCCTAATACTAATCCTGAGGCAGGTAGCTAAGCTGGCTATGGGGCTAGCTGGTCTTGCCTGGATGAGTCATATCTCTGGCAGGGTTTTCTTGGCCCTTGTGTTAGCCAGCTGTCCACCTTTTAACGAGTTTGAAGCGGGGCAGAGGGGGTGGACCGCGATTTTAGACGTTTCCCCTGTCTGCTTGCCAGTCTTCGCCTGTTGACCCTTGGGTTAGCCTTATGTTCTTGAGTGGTCACGTGTCTGATGGGCAGAGTACTGGCCTCAGTTGGTTTCATTGGGTGCCACCACAACCTGTGGTGGCCCAGCATGTGCGGTGGGTTGTTTAGATGACTAACATTACTCTGGTTAGTATATCTAGCTGCTAGGATAACTTGAATGCTTGTGGTGAATCTGTACGTTCCAGCAAATGTTTTTTAATGAATTGGATCTTATTTCTATTGTTAAAGCAATCAAGGTTAAAAAGGTTATTCTGTGGTCTGTCCATCCCGTTTTGTCCTTAGTGTTGGTCCTAGTAGAAAGCTTTGGTATCCACCCTGCAAGCACAGTGATCTGTGTTAGCTTTCATATGCCTGACATGTGCTTCAATGTAGTTGGACATCCAGCTCCTTGTTGTGTACGGTAGGCAATGTGCTGGCTTCCTACTGCATCGCTGTCCACTTTCGGCGACTCGAATCTGTGATTTGTGCCTGTGTTCAGCTTCTTAAACAATTATGCAGGCATAATTGAGTCTAGTTAGTAGGATTTGGTGTGTGCCAGAGAGCTGTGGTTCTCTTGTATTGGTGCCCAGTGCTGGCATGGCCTACTGTAGGATATGGTGAGGGCTTGCTGGCTGTCTCGAGCTGCTCTCTCCTGGACTAAAAATCTTCTCAGATGCCCATGAATGAGTTTGATATGGCAAGCTCTCCAGACACTAATGGGTCTTGAACCCATGCAAGAAAATGAGGTATTCTGTAGTGTAGAATGTTCTCAAGGCAACCATGGATTTAATGATGAATTATTCTTAACAAAAGGCTGTCTGTTGACCTAAATGATGATGGACTTTAGGCCTGTGAATGTCTTAAAGTAGCTGTATCTTCACGGTGGTGTCTGACTCATCCAGCTGATTAATTAATTAGGTTTGATTGGATCTTTATGACATTATGAACTGATGTTGTAGTTACCAAGTCAAAAATTATTGCTCCTTTCAGAGGATTAGGTGCAGTTTGATTGTGTGAATAAAATCTCAAATGTCCTTCATTGATTTTCTGATCATTCAGCTTAATTTGCATCAACAAGCCATTTAACTACTCAAAGGCATATAGCTATCAAGTAATGTACTTAATTATATAGTACGAATTATAATTAAGAGCCAAAAGCTTTCTTAGAAGTACAAATGCAACTCAGAAATCTGAAATGTCAGGGTATTTCATGGTAAGTGTGTGAAATGCAGCAGTTAATCCTAATTATGAGTTTAGATGGATCATGGGGCTCCCCCAGGATAAATGTTGTTGGGGAGGGGGCAATACAGATGGTGATAGGGGATTCGAGCCCCAAGACTGCCGCAGTGGGTATTTAAAAGGATGTTATGTAAGTGAGGGTCTGTGTGTGGTACACTTGCTATCGATTGACATTCACATGGTCCATCATCTCTTCCATTGGTCAGGGAGACTCCTAAGATTATGCTCCTGTTAGCAACCTCCCATAATGCTGAAGGTGTCTGGGGCATCATGTTTCCTACTGGAAGGGGAAGCCTTGGGCCTGGGGTGGGGGAGTAGACTTCCCGTTCAGGTGACTTTCTCAATAAATACCCAGCCTGAGCTCCTGATGCATCTGTGGCTATACACATGGACTTTTTTCCGCTATCCCCATCTATAATTGGATGGATGTCTTGCTTTTGTTGTAAAATATCTGTAAAATATCACTTATGATGAAGTGTGTTACCTAGGCATTCACTGTCTACTGGTGATACTTCATGGTATTTTGTTTTTTGTTCTTTTTTAAAAAAAAAACTTAGCTTCATGCATCCAAATCAGCAATTTTACTAAGGCATGGTTGATTTTGACCCAGCCGTTGATGGGAACCTGTCAGCTTGCAGTGAAGTCCAGTGCACTGCTTTATGTCTTGTTAAAATGGTTGATCTCCTGACCCCACATGGAGGGATTAAAGCTGCTCTTCATTTTGCCCCCACCCCTCCTGCTTCTTTTGTTTTGATCCACCCCCCCCCCCATTTCCCATCAAGGTGGCAGGTGGCCCCCGCCACATTTCAGATGTCATTGCCTTGACCTCATTTCTACGTTGCATTAGATGCTCTATGGCTCAGTCTGGCAGTGATTGGCGCACCGTCAGTGCTAAACGGCAACGTCGGCAGCCATGGCAACACATGCTGGAGGGCCAGCTGCAGTGCCACCATCAGGGCTGAGGCCTCCTGGCTACTGTCTTCTGCTGTGGAGCACCATCTGGGGGCCTGTTGGTGCCACATGCGTGAACAAAGCCAGAGGGGCCAGAGTGTGTGAGGCAGAAAAGATTCAGTTCCCTAGTCTTACTTCATATTGTGCCTCAGAGAGCTGTTTTTTGGAGGGAACCATCAGTGATGACATCACTCCTCGTGTTCTCCTGAAAAGCTCAGAAGTGCAATACCAGCCGTTTACATTGACACAGTCAACTGTTCTGTATTCTGCATAATCTGTTCTTTTCAGCCCCCTTTCCGTGTCTGTGTCAAACTAAACGTTACAGTATTTTAATTAAACTTTTGGGTCTGGATCCTTCCTGAAAATATCCCATGAGACCTACACGTCGATTCTACCAAATGTCTCATGGATCTTTCTTTTGCAGGCCTCCATGATGCTCTTCAGATATCCTGAAGCATGTGGCTATTTCGGGCCACGGATGGGTGTACTCCCCCTAGAATGGGCAGGTAAGCGGCATTTTTTATGTACAGAAGCTGGGAGGGGCATCTTCTCTAAAATGCCTGCCTAGTTGAGGTTGGGTGTTTTTGTATTTGAAGCAATATGTGTGCTAGAAAAGCAATTTAAATGAACACTGGATATTGTGCAATCCCTTATTTTCCCAGCTCTTGGTTTCCATCTGGTGGCTGAAGGTGGAATTGCAGGGGGTGGCTGGCCTAGCACTGAGAGTACAGCTGTCCAAAACGGAGCCCTGATTGTGGCAGTATGGGTGAAATAGCCCTTAGTGTAGCAAAGAGTCTGTGTGATTCTTCTAAAGTGGTGAGAGGTCACTGGGGGCCTCCTTATCCCTTATTTCTCCTTGTGCTATCTTGTACTTTAAATGGACGAGCTGGACTCGCTTGTAGTGGGTTTGAGTGTGACTTTTTGTATACAAGGAGATGTTCCTGCCCCATCTCTGAGTGCTGTTTGTGCCCCCCCCCCCATGTCAAGTGTTGGTCAGTAATTAGCATGAATGGCCAGGTGGTGGTTTGGCAGCATCAGAAGGTGCAAAGGAGTACAGCATTACTGCAACAGGGAAGTGCTTTGGTGAATAGTGTCAAATAAGTCTAGTATGAAAGTATGAATGGCTTTATGCAAGTTATCCAAGGTGTCCATCTGATAGGAGAGTTGTCCTGTTGATTTTTATGCTGTGCTGCTGCTTCAGGGACTGAATGAAACCCAAAATCTTGGAAGCTGTTGTGCTCCAGTGTGAGAACTCGCACAGCACTGTTTGGTACTCTGCAGATTTTTGCATCTACTGACAGCACCTAATCTGAGCATCATGTGGCCTGGAATCTGTACTTCTTAATGAAAGTGAATCCATGTACCAGATGGCTGAACACTTCAGGCTGGATATTGTGTCCCCTGTATATGTATTCAAGTTCCTTTCCTGCCTGGTTTATCAGGAGAATGCAAGAAACAAGTTTAAGGAGAACAATCTTGGAATTTGCCGATTGACTTCTTGGAAGTGGCTACGTTTTTGCACATTAGAATTAAACGGGACAAAGATTATTCTTCATTCATACAGTTTTTAGATATTTCGGGAAAAGGTCTGTTGAACAGCTTCATGTAAAAGTGGCCCCTTTTGCTGATTTTGGCTAAAAGTGGGCTTTAAAATGAATACAGCAACCTTCACTGTACAGTGTAAAGGCTTGTGAAACTAACACGCCGATCGCATCCAGACTGCCACGTGTTTAGGAAACCGGGCTGTTCACCAGAAGGGCGTGTGGTTGTATCAAAGAGAACTCATTTTTGAGTGACTGTTTTGATTATGTTCTGTTGAAATGGTTCAAGTGTAGGGAAAAGTAAATGACCAAGTCAAGTCTGGTGAAATGGGGAAATTTAACAATATGCAGGTAAAATTAAATGTGCCTTCATGCTTACTTTGCTTGCTTTACTAAGCAGTACAAGTTCAAAAAGAAAAATATCCATTATACTCTTTATTCCCACTTCAGCCATTTTCCTTATTTTCCCAGAATGTTCGTTTTTGCTGCTTATCCGTTGGTCAGTCCTGGCTTTGGTTTGAGCATCTTGCAATTACAGATTTGTCCACAAGAGGGGGTGTATGTAGAAATCAACCCCCCCCCCCAAAAAAAAAAACCCACAACGGAGCAGCTTCCGGTTTTCATAAGATTTATCTGGTAGACTAAACTGCAGGTGCAATTTCATATTTAAGACATGGCAAACATATGTGTGAAATATTGTAAATATTGGTGTTCAAAACGAAATGCATTCATGATGCCCACAGAGCGCGTGGATTTTTGCTGATGTCGAACAGGTTGCAGACTAATAGATAAAATGATCACTTCACCTCAATTAGGTTTTTTTTGTTTGTTTGTCGGACTTAATTTCTACTTCTCAAAGTGTCACCTAGCCATGTGGCCTTCCAGTGTAACATGTTTGCCAATTTGCTACATTCAGTGTGTTGTCATTTATCAGAATTTGGATATTCAAAATGATTTTTTTTAACCTTTTCTTAATTGTTCCTGTAAAGCATCTATTAGGTTTTATTAAAGTTTTTTTAAATTTTCAATAAACCGTAATTAGTTCATATAGGGATTATATGCACATGAATACAAAATAAAAAGATTTTGTATACGTTTAGAACAGCAGACACCCCTGCAGCTACCCCTGTGCGCTGTCTGCACCGCCCCTCGTACAACACCCAACAACACCCCCCTCACCGGGGCGACGCGAACGCGCACGCGCGCGGGCCCGCGCGGGAATGGTTGTCGCGTGACGGAAGGGGGTGCCGGGCCGCCAGGAGCGAGCGGACGGTTACGGAGTTTTTAATGTCCGCCATGTTGGCCATGGCGTACTGAGCCGGGGAGAGAGAGAGCGGAGCGACGGGAAAAAAACACACCGAGAGGGAGCGACCGAGATCCGGGCCTTCCCGGCGTCGTCCTGGAGAACACCACGGACGCATCAATGAAAACTAAAACTGGAGCGGCTGCGCTTTTTATAGAATCGCGTAGATTTATGAGGCGTCTTTAATCTAAAAAAATGAGTAAACTGTCGTTTCGGGCGCGGGCGCTGGACGCCGCCAAGCCTCTACCCGTCTTCCGCTGCGAGGATTTACCCGACCTGCACGAATATGCCTCCATCAACCGGGCAGTACCGCAGATGCCGACCGGGATGGAGAAGGAAGAGGAATCGGTACGTTTAGCCGTCCCGAAGCCCGAGTCGGATAATGACACCGGGCTGTCGGCGTACGAGGGGCGCCGCTGTCCTGTCTGCGCAGGTTTGCACAAAATGGCCGCCATGTCCCTCTTTCCAGAAAGGCACTATTATGAACCGCGTCGACCGCGCCAGCTGGAATAAAACGCCGCGATCACGAATATAAGGTCCCACTCTCTCTAAATTGTGCGCTAAAAGCCAGTTGCAGCGGCTCTTTTCTCCTGGAATCGGTTCGCCAAGCACAAAGGGGTCACGTGACGGGAGTTGAGCCCGCCATCTTGTCCGCGGTCTTTCTACTCCGGGGCGCGCCTGCGCCGCTGCAGCTGCGGTGCGCCGCAGCCAGAGGGCGCCATCGAGCTGAAGCGGGCGGGGGAGCGCGCTCGCGTGTCTGTCGCTTAGTGTTAGTGCGCGTGGGAGACACACAGGAGCGATAGAACTGGAGATGCATACAACTTTATTGTCCTGTAAGTCCAGAAGTTAACACGTATTAAGTAATTATTCAGAGGTGCAAGAAAGCGTGACTTATTGCGAGTGAATTAACCCTCTGATACTGGTTTTAGTCATTCATCTTCGCTAAATGCGTATTCATCAAATGTGCATGAGCCCCCACCCTCCAAAGACAGTTGTGATGGATTCTCCTGTTAATATACAGTCTGTAATCAGTGGTAATTGAATTGTTCATTCTGTACCGAGCATGTCTTGCCGGTTCGTGGGTCATTTATGCATGCCAGGTCGGTGTCCTGGGCTGTGTTTACATCCTGTCAGCTGTGACAAAGACTTGAATGCCTGAAATGAAAAGGCTACATTGCCCCATTTTGGTGAATTAGCATTTTTGTTTTGCAGAATGTTTTCCTGTAATGGTGCTGTTTCATTGTTATGTTTCTAGTAAACTTTAATTAAACTTTGTGGCATGTTGAATCGAACGTAGTACTGTACCGTATAGGGGACAGGAGTGTGTGTCACACCAGCCTGGGATCTGGTTATGGAAATGTGTGATGAGTGCTGTACTAGTGGGCCTAGCCTGCAGTTTTCATTGGTGTAATTGGAGGCATCTTTGTGTTGACACACCACACATCAGAGCAGAGCAGTAGCATTGCACAGGCACACTATGTCCTCTTAGGCGCTATTCCCAATGTGCTGTACCCTATGTAATGGGGAAACTGGCTTTTTATTAGGCAGTTTGAAGGAATGGCGCAGATTAAATACAGTATTTCTCAGGAGTCTCCCATAAATGCACAATTCGGAATTATTATAAACACAAGACTGGGATTCAAAACACAATTGTGGAGAAACTTTTAAACTGGGATGCAGACGCCATTCACGTGTCAGAATGAGTGTCTTATGTTAGTGTTTAAAGTTTCTTTACTGAAGATGGTCTGCAAGAAGACTTATTTTTGGCTGTTCACCTTCATGCTGCTTGTTGTTCTCAAACTCAGGGTAACATAAATAGTGATATGTAAATCATATTGTGGTACTGGTAGCTGTTGATGGCAGATGTAATTGGTTTTGCTTTAGGGTTTCAAATCTTTAAGTTCCTTTGTGTTAAGATGGGTTTTGTGATACAGAAGTGCGAGTGGCAATTCTTATCACTCACACATTTTTTTTTTATTGGTATTTAATTTTACTTTTGGTGGGTATGCTGTAATTGTATCAAATCAGAATGTTTTATAGTTCCATCACTGTGTTTGCTGTAGACATCTACACTGTAATTTTATTTTTTTGCATTTTTTATGCTGCATTTTAATTTTAAATAGAAGCTGTGGTATTTATATTAGGTTTAATTTGTGAGTGTGTCCCACCCGTTTCGGCACAGCACAAATGTGTTTCACAGGAACATCAAGCTGCAAAACTCCTGCCAGTAGCTTTTTGAGATTTCTCCCACAATGGCTCGCTCTTTTGGTTTGTTTCATGGTTGCGAGTGTCGTATAGCAGATGGTTTCATTTTCCATGACCTGACGGCTTTTCAGGTTTGTTTTTTTTTTTTTTTTTTTTGCAGGTAGTCCAGGCAGTTGGCAGTAAGTGATGCCCCCACATTTTCCCTGAAAGAACTTTGCTTGATGGGGTGGAAATTTACTTCTTTGATGCAGCCAGTAGGACAGGTTTAATAGTTCTACAGTAAGCTGTTTTCATATCCACTCTTCCAGTTGTTGCTGCATAATAAATTTAGACAAGTGAATGAGTGGAGTCCCTAGTCATAATGTATGTTCCAGCTGAGGACCCTGTTGATGGAGCACTGAGAGGGGCCTGCCTGTTTGTCCATTCGTCCTTCTCGGCAAACCTTACCTCCGATAGCCTGAGTCCTGTTGATGTGCAGCCTCTGGAAGAAGGAATGAAGGAGTGCAAGCTTCCTGTCTCCAGCGGGACTCCCTCTCAGTGGGGGCGCAGGCTCGTAGTACTCCATTGATTTCAGGGTAATCGAGATGGCCCGTGGCTTGCCATCATTCACCCGAAATGTCATGTTACACAGACTTGTTTTTTTGTAGTTTTTGTAGGTTTTTCTGGTTTCTTCTAAAATTGGACAGTGCAGGCAAATTTGTCTGACATCGTTCTCACTACTAATTTTGCTATTATGAGGATCTACTAGGAGTAGAGAATCTAACAAGTGTGAAGTTGTCCCTGCTTGACGACCGTTGGCAGGCTCTGTGGTGAAACTGGAGATGAATTTTGCTGCATTTGGACTTGCGTGGGCCCTACTTAGAAATGACATGCTTAATGGGCAAGTCTGCCTGAAACAGTGGTTGAGTTTGATTTTATTTGATCATTTTCCTGTCTCATGCATGCATGCCCCGAGTTTGTGTTTCTGTGCTGAGGTGGTTTTCACGTTTTTTTGTGAATAAAACTTTGATCTGCATTACAGTTTGAAGCTTCTGAAGGCTGAAATCACTGTTGTGAAAAGTGACTGCTTCCTATCAGGGAAATCTGTCCCATGTTGCTTGTGCTGTTGGGCGCAGATGGTTCTCATGTCAGGTCTTCATGGGTTAATATCCAGTGGTTCTGTAATATTTTCAAGGCATTTTGATCCCAAGTTTTGCGTGGGTTGCACATCAGTAAATTTGCACATTGGCTGCACTACCAGTTAACAAACATGTTTACTTTCAGTGTTTAGGGTACAAAATTGAATCTGAGCATGTATGTTTCTCTATTATGCATTTAATATTGGAAAAGCCTATATCGAGCCACCCTCTCGGAGGGATTCCAGATGAGTAACAGACTTGCCGCTTAGGGGTTAAAAATTGGGAAATTTTTTTCCACAACTTTTTGAAGGAGTCATCTGATATGATATTCCTGTAACATCTAGTATATGTGCTTGTTGCAAATTTACCCAGAATCCCCAACCATTGTTCTTAATTAGGCTTCCTTGGGAGAGCTGATTTGGAGATGATAATGAGCACACTGATTGGTTATTTTGAAATGCTGCTCATCTCTGGCAGCAGTCCATACTATTAAATCCTTGCCCCTAAACACTACACTGGCAGTTTTTCACATTATTGCTGGAGCATATGAAGCTGGATCTTGGTCTGATACCAAAAATACAACCTGACTGCCTTAATGGTGATTTTGTACAGAAGATTAAGTTGTGCTTAACACACTTAAACTGAAGCAAAAGGAAATGTAACGGCAGGCTTCTTAGATGTCAAGGTGACTGCTCACTCCTTTTCATCCTTTCACCATCTGCAAATAGCAGCATTTTTTAATGGTTCAGAATAAAGCCAGAGTGCTTTAATTTTGTTTGTGAAATTTAGCTTGTTTGAGTGATTTTGCTTTTAATCAGTCATGCTCTGAAATGGCTCCAAGAACCACTGTCCTTCTCCTCTGCCAGAATATCAGCTTCTTAGAACATAAAACGAATGACAATGATTGTAAGATGAATCAGCTTTTGCTACACGCAAGATTTTGAGATGTGCTTTTGGATTTACATGTGATGTTCTCTGTAGATGTCTGTTTTATCTGTTAAAATTGTTTATTTTTAAACAGCTCTTGGTAATAACAAGGTTAGTGTTTTTGCATAATTGATCTTTGGACCTTAATGAAAATATTGGAGTCGGCTGCTTGTTGGAATTATTCATTTGAGCAACCACTGTGTGTCATTCTTTTTCGAGTATGCTAAACGATTTTTTCCAAGGATGTTTACCAATCCGTATGCTCTCTGCAATGTTCTGAACACCATCCAAGCTGCGTTTTTTCACTGGAAGGTGAAGCTTTTCTGGTGGAAAACATTTTGAATGCCTTTTGACTGCAAAGTACTTGTTTGTGTTAAATGCTGAATTCCATTTACCTCTGAGGTCAGAAGTTGGAGCTGGGAATGATGTCACTTCAGAGTTAAGCGCGTTCCAGTACAAGTGGTAAAGCTATTTAGCAATACCATTTCTAGCCAGGTTCATTGTTAGCCATTGGTAGTGATACCCGTTGATGACAACACATTATGTGGTATGTTGTGCATACAAACCCCGTAGCAACATGTCCACAGACAGAGGTTGGACAGTACTTTGTGTACGACCGATTTTTAATGATACAGATAAGACTGTTTATAAGCACTTAACTACAGCCATCATTTCTGTTGACGAAGGGTGCAGCCATCTTGAATTCGAGGGTTCGGATTCGAGATAGTAGTAAGAGCTAGTAGGAGCTCGTAAATTTTGGCTTCCCAGTTTAAATGGAAAGCACCACAAATATATCATGGGATGGGGGTCCACTTTGAATACCCCTTGAGCAGGGGGGCAGGGTTTAATCAAAATCCTGCACCATAGATGTTACAAAGCATGCATGGTAGTTTGGATGCTGTTCAAATTTAATCACTATCATCTTCCATATAATTGATGAATGTTCAAAAAATCTTAAGCATGTAAAGCCTCTTGGTATGGAAACATGGGCCTTAATTGGTTTCATGCTTGGGCAAATGTTTGCAGGGCAATGAGCAATGGAATTTTAATTGGTGGCATTATTTTAATAACGAAGATCTGCAATAATTGCAGTACAGCAATCATTTGTGCAATTTGTAAGCTGAGCTTAAGATCAGCTTGTTCCACCAGTAGTTGTTCTGTTTGTAATTTTGGCATTATGCAGGCAGTTAGAAATACCTGGCAGAACGATCACCGTCAGTGTTGGAGTTATAACTGATGTTTGACACATCTGTTATCTGGCAGAAGCCCTCAGCCTTTTGTCAAGAAGGCTGTTTCTCATTATGTGGCAAAACTTCAAATTAAGCTGGGTTTTACTGTGTGTGAATCTGTTAAAGGCTTGCCTTCTTGATGTCTGGTCTGTTAATTGATGGCACCCTCGTTGGTGGCTTACTGTTCTGAACTCATCTCTGCCTTTTTTGTTTGGTGGTGTTCCTGATTTTTGCAGACATCAATAAATCCCCACCCACACCCATCATTAAAAATGGGCTAATGCATATGTGCACCTTTTGCGGTATATTTACAGCCAAGATGTATATTAAATTTAAACTGTTGTTTTAAGTATGCATTTTACTTTGTTAGATTCATGCAAGTGTAGAAGTCAATTTCATGTGAGGCATAGAACAACTTCAAAATCTTATAGCCCCTAATCTGATTTTTTTTTTTTTTTTTATTTTATTTTCTAGGTTTCTTTTCTGTTTTTTATAAATATTACAAAATGCTTAAATTGCAGGAGGGCTAACATTTCTGAGGCATAAAAATTAAAAGAACTGGTGCACGTTAATGGTCTCTTGCACTGATGCGATCCTTGGGAATAATTAAGGCCTGGTATTAATATGCTTGCAGTTTTTTATTTGACTTTCTGAATGGTGTGGCCTTTTCCCTATTGTTTTGTTGGTTCTCTTGCCTGCTGCTGAACCAGGTGACTGGTCCCATGAGGTCAGCAAAAGGTCTGACAGTGTCATTCTGTGGGCCAGGCTGGGTGCTTCCCAGCTGAGCATGCAGCCTTGGCCAGGGTCTGACATGGCCTGTCTGGGGCTTAGAGCCTCTGGGGGGGATGGGGGGGTTGTTCTGTAGTGCCTTGGCAGCTGAGATTAGGGGAGGGTGGGGCAGGTTGGAAATCTGTTAGCGGATCGCCTCCCGCTGGTCGCTCAAGCGGCGCAATGTTACATAACAGCCAGGGAGCGACAATCAAGATCTAGGCCTGGCATTTCTCCGGGGCCATTATGCTGAAATATCTCTGGCCGTCTGGCTCCCTGACCTACTCTCACATTTCCCTCTCCACATGCTGCCAGAGGAGGCAGCGAGGAGACTTCAAGCACACATGCCCAGGGAACAACAGCTTCCGTCAGCATTTGTGCTGTTTTTTACCCTCTCTATAGGGGTTTCTTCTTCCTATTTAGTAGGTTTGTTTATCATTAATGGATTTTTAACAGTTTGTGCCATAAACTACCTGCTCTCAGGTATTACTTTCGACCATTTTGGTGTACATGTATGTTGCTTAATTTAAAAGTCTGTTATACAACCACTCCTCATTTATCGACTGAGATCCATTCCAATGACTAGGGCTGGGTATTGCCACAGATGCCCCGATTTCGGTTCTGATTTCACAACTTCTGATACTGATGGAGATTACCATACAACAGTTCTTTTTACAATGTCACATTTTATTTGAGGAACATATAGGTATAGCTCCTTAAGCATCCTGTCTCTTTCAAAGCAAAAAAAAATACTTCTGACTGAAAAGAATAGCTGAAAACACAAATGGGCAAGTCTAAAACTTGCGTGCTATGATTCAGAAGGACTTGAACTAAAAGATGTGCCAAAACATAAAATAAATCTTATTTGTGGAACATATGTTTAGGGCTTTAATTGGCCCTGACCTCACAATACGATTCGATTCCGATTCACAAGTGCCCGATTGGATTCCATTTTGACCCTAAGTCTACGTTTAAGTAGGGATGGGCCAGTCTGCTTTTTTTCAGTTTTGATCCGATTCTGATACACAACTGCTGATACCGATGCAGATTACCATACAAGAGTTCTTTTTCCATTAATATTTTAATAGAATCACATATTTATACTATATATTTTAAATATTTTTAAAACTTACATTTTTGTCATTTGTATTTATGCCGAAAAATCTTTAATTAGGCTACTGGAAACATGCGTAACGTGCTGTTCCATCTTGTTTTAAGATTTTTGAGGAATTTGCAGTTCAATCTGAATATCTTCCAAGCAAGTATACACAAGTGGCAAATACTTAAAATACCCCACAATTTTTCATCCACTGGAAACGGCATAATTTACGCTTTATTGCAATTGGCAGCCCTTTGTGTATCACAAGCTGTAGTGAGTGCACAAAACGGCTGAAGCTAGTGACTCCCAAATCATTCATTGCTTTTTTCATATTACTTGTGTTATCTCGCACAATTGCTCATACTTTGTTTTAGTCATTTAGGATTTTCCACTAAACGCTTCCTCCACCCAAAACTTTGTTTTTACAATGATTGCAAATCGCTCTGCTACTAGTCATTTGTTAAAAGCATAAAATACCTCCAGATCATCAGCCTTTTTTGTCTGACGTTCTTACACTCCTCGTTTTGCCAAGGCTATGCACATAACGTCACAGCAGACTGAAGTCACTGCGCTCACACCCGCTGAGTGGCAAAGAAACTGAGTGGCAGTGTTAGGGTTCAGCATGAATGCCGCAAAAAAAAATACACATCTAAAATGGGAAAGAGGTGCCACGTGGTTGATTTTTGTACAAGTAGCTCATATTTTGTGTTAAATCTGTTTTTAGAGACTGCCCAAACCTAAATATGTAAGTATCGGGTGTGGATCGGACACGTATGGCTGATACCCGATCTGCCAAATAGGCCTGGATTGGCGCCGATACCGATCTCTACATTTAAGATACATTCACTGACATGCTTTTACAACAGATCTGGTTTGATCGCAACAGTCACAGCATTATGCTAACATTGCAAAGCAGTGTAGTTTAAGTAAACATTTATGTGATTAAGATAAAACACTATAAGCAAGAAGTTTATTCTCGTACTTGCCCACAAATATACTAAAATATTTCATCCACACTTTTCCCTCTGCAGTTCTTGTACCCGGCCAGAAATAAATTATACCTGCAGACTTTTATTTTTTTCAGTGTTACCCACAATGTTTAAAAAAATGGATGATTCACAGCATTCTTATAGCGGCCTGCCGGTCACATCCAGTAATGTCTGTTTTCTCTTTACATCACTTGCTTTTGTTTTATTTATTTTGCTTTTATATAATGTTATTTCATGTCACTGTAAGTTGTGTGCTGAATATGACTGGTGTATAAATAAAGCCCTGCTTGACTTGCCAGCACCAAAACATTACCTTAATTTTGAAACCGGTTCCTGAACAATACTTTTTTTTTTTTTTTTTGATACCAATATATTTTTAAATCATTTCAGACATCAAAAATATATTAAACATTACAGCATCAATCTTTTATTTGAGCAAGTTCTGTTAGTCAGTGGTTAGTTACCGGGGATCGATTGCGATCATAACAAGACACAGCATTTTTATTTATATTTTACTTGTATGACCTGTGATGTTTATATTTCATAAATCTGGCCAGCAGATCAATCTTTCATTTTTCACAATAAAATGTGATATAATGTTATCCTGCTAATAAGTGCTGGTGCATTTTACCGGAGGTACCGGTATGTATGGAGAGGCAAGCAAAAAGATTTTCAGTGTTATTGAGGCACTAAAACAATTTCATCTACTGTTTCTCTTCTTTTTACACTTCCTTGTAACGTTCATGTTGGTGCCAGTGCTTGTGGTCAAGCAATTGGCAAGTAATCGCTGTAAGAGCCTTCGTAGTAGTACCTCCAAGGAACTGTAATCGGACATCAGTTCCTATGACCACGCTCTCACACACCAATTCTCCTTCTTTCTGTGTGTTTCACATGATAGACGACAATGTGGTCAGCCACTGTATGGGGTGCTTATTCAGGCATAAATGAGGGGCTTATTTGCAAGTCGGGCTGGTGCGCCTAGTCATACAATTTAGTTGCACTGTCTCCAAAAATCACAGTTGAAAACTGTGACTAGTTACAGTCTGGACCCCTGTGGAGCTATACTTTCTATTTAAGGATTTTTTTTCACTATGCGGCGACGCCTGCAACAACACACTCATGCATGAACCAGTTCACAAGTTTCTCTGGGCATATTGTTTTCCTTCCGTCCTCTGACGTGTTTGTGTAACATTACATTAGCCAGCCAGTCACTAGTGACTTTAAATCTTTACACAAGTACTAAAATGGTGGTGCAAGGCAATTGCGCAGTACTGTTGTAACCCTCCTGTAGGTAAGAAAGCAGACTAAACTATATGATAAAAGGACCGATTGCAAGTAAAATTCAGCAAAAAATAGTTTCAAAGTCACCGGGATCTTTGGATTTTGTGAATCGATTTAGAATCGGCAAAACCAGGATCACAATTTAATCACTAAATCAACCTTTTTTCCCCACCCCTACCGACGACCAGGTCAATAAGCGAAATAGTCGCTTAATGGAAAAACTCAGCCTAGGCGTGACTGTGGCCGTGGCTTATGACTTATGACTTGACTTCAGCCTTTAGTACTCAGTTTACCCTTCGTTAAGTGGACATTAACATTTTGTACATTCTATTTCAGAGAGATCAATCACTCTGTGCGTTGTCAGGTGTCAGTTTGGTCGTAACGCATTGGTGGGAATTTTTTTTGCCGTTTGTCAAATTTGCCAGTGGTGGCTAACCGAGGAGTGGTTGTATTTTCAAGCTTAGAAAATGATTAAGTAGTGCATCCTATACAGATGTATGTGAATAGGAATTCGAACCGAATATTAACCCCTGAGGAATAAAATGCATTCATAACAGTGGACGTAGGTTGGAAATAGACAACCCTGACGACCTGCTTATGATTAATCCTTCTCTACCAAATAAAGGACACTGGGTGTTGACTGGTATAGAGAACAAAGTACGCAAAGGAGAGTGAGGGTCTTTTAAAAAGTAGCACTAAATACCCCAGCGGGTGTCTCGCTGGCAGTATGTGTTAAGATACTGATTTTAAGTCTTGCTCTGATGTGCTTTGAAAGGCTGTAAAAAGGGAGACCACTTGGTTGTGAACTTCAAAATAAGAGAGTTTGATGGGGGAGTTTTATTTTTTAATTCTGTGTCAGCTTGTTAAAAACTCCTCTCAAGTGGTTGGAGGTACTGGTGGTCCCACGTATTTAGGTTTTAATATGACGTTATGCATGTTTTATTGACGTTTTAATGACTACAGTCGCTAACATTCAAATGCAATCCTGTGTGAAGAATTTTGCTGCATGGCGAAAGAATATACCGCCCTACTAAGCATGAGTTTGTTGTACATGGCTTTTGCATTTAGTGTAGTGTTTCTGAATCCAGTCCTTGTTTTTGTTCTCTCCCAATTCCCTGGTAGTTGAGAGGGAGCAAAAACGTGAACCGTCTGAGGGTCCCCAAGGACTGGTTTGAGAGACACTGATTTAGTAGTTTGTTGTCATGGAAAATCAGTTTTTACATCAAAATAAAATTTTTGCCATAGCTTTGTAGATTTATGGAAGCATTTCTGCCATGTTTTTGTGAGGGTGCAACTCTAAGATGAGTTTTTTTTTTTTTTAATCGGGTTAATGCATTATGCTGAAATATTTGCATCTGCTTTATCAAACCTAATTTTTATATTTGTTTTCTGGAACAGTTAAAGGGTGCTCTACATAAGGGTCTGTAAATGGCTCTTTAAATGGTTTACCGCACAATGCTGATTTGAGATGTTTTTGCCACCTGAAAAATCAGGTAATTATTGAGTTGAATTGTTAATTTGGTTGCAGATGAAGGTAAACCATATTCCTTGCATTTTTATTGTACATTGTAAAAGCTCAATAGATCTCATGGCCTTACCTCTTGTAAGAATGAAATTAGATTTCTGGGTTCTGCTGCTCGATGAACAGTAAATGACTCTTGATGGGCAGCATAGTTCCCCAGCCCTCTCCTCTGGGTAGGTCTTGGAAGGGGCCAGTTTACTGTACTGGCTTTTGAGGCTGTGGTGCTGCACAGAAGGCACTGACATCCATTTGTGAGTGAATGTCTGCTCAGATAATCTGACATGTAACTGGGGGCAGCTTCTGATTTTGTGTACTTCAATCCATGGGATAAATCTGGGATTTGACCAAGTACAAGGTTTTAAGGTGACTGCTGTTGCCCCCCCCCCCAATCATCCCGTCTGAGCTGAAGTACAAACACTCCAAGTAAAATCTGAAGTATTGAGATTGGGAAGGCCAACTTGTCAGGAATAGTTTATACCTTGGTCCTGCTTAACTAAGGACTTGTCTGGAATGGCTTTCCATGGAAATAAAAGGGGTGCAAGGGTTAGAACTGCCTTTTAAGAAAATGCCTTCTTTTGGCTGGGAGGGTACCTAACGCCATATCTGTCTCTTTGAGATACTTGCTGTGCTTGGTGGTATGGCAGTTTTACCTGACTGATGTAATTCTGAGAATAAATGTGAAATGTGTCAACAAGCTGACGACTGTTCTTGAAGGTGGGGGGGGGGGGTGTAATGTGGAAGTAGCGAGAGATCCTGTGAGGCTGAAATGAAAATGTTCCTAATATGAGTAATATTATGACTAGTAGTAAATGATGGGCTTTGTCACCTTGATAAATGTTAAACCGTAAGCCCCATGTCAATTTTCCAGTTTGTTTTTCTTCTCCCCCCCCCCCCTTGTCTTGTCCCGATATATTAGCAAGCAGAATGGGTAGCCTGGTTGCCCTTTGTTGTCAGGTCAGATTTGTTCTGCAAAGGAGATGATTTAATCAGGTAAGCAAACCACCTTAAGACTGGACAGGAACTGCAGAAGGGAAAGGCAACAAAAAGACAGAAGAGGAAAAGAAAAAAAAGAGGAAAAATGGAAGGGGGAAAAAAACTAAAACATCCATGAGACATGTACGTATACAAAAAAGTACATATGCAAAAAAAAAAGTTTCAATTTGAGAATTAACGAATATCAAGTGTTTGGCTATATAATGCAGATTAAAATTCACCATTCGGTAAAGTTGTGCCAGTACCAGTTTAAACTGTGTCTGCTTGGCAGAGGGCTGTGGCCAAAGGCTCTTTGTGGTATAATATTTGATTTAAAAGGGTTTTCTGTAACCCAGCACTTGACTTACTGTGATTGTGTATAATTATGGTTGGGCCGGGCTGCTTGTCCACCATTGAGTGGAATGTGGCTTAGTCTTGATTTAGTTTCCTACTTCATGTATCGGTTACCAGCAAAGGCTGTATTTGATTTGCTTGGCAACCTTTTGTCTGGACACCGCTCTAAGGAATGGCATGTAGTACAAGTGCAGTGTTTCAACTGGTGACATTTCTCCGTGGCAGCCCACTACAACAAAACACATCTAATCCAAGACCTTGGACTCGCTCGGGACACCTGATTTCTACTCCCACCCCACATGCACACATTAAAGAATTCAAATGGTTTACAGGATTAACAAGCTATATTACATTGTTCAGCGGATGCTCTTATAATGCTCTAATAAAATGAGCTTACTTGGGTATTTTCCAAGGAAAAGAAAAACAGACAAGTTAGGTAAATGGGACAGGCATTTAGTTGGGGGGGTGGGGGGTGGGGCAGTGATGAATCTCTCTTCTTGCTGTCTTATACCCCATTCTCTCTCACACAAATCCACTTATATATACACACACCCACACAACACTATTTTAGCATTATGGTGTCATGAGGGATTGGGAGTATAACTAACTTCTACCTGTTAATCAATCCCCTGGTGACCTAGTAACATTAGCAGTAACTTTCTAACCCGGCTCCAGTGGGAATACGAATTGCTTACAGATTTCATTGTTTGAGAAGGGGGCGGGGGGGATTTCTCCTCGTTTATTCACTAAATTGATAACAGTTGGGAGTACACGGCACCCGTTTCTTCCCTCAATAAGCCCACTAAGTTAGACTGAGTCACGTGTGCAGTTTGGCTGTGTGCAGTGCAATTAGCCTGTTGTTACATTGCTGAGCGAAGCACTGGAGATGGGCAAAATGTTGCATTATGGGGTCGAACTACCACATTGTGTAACCGTGAGCCAAGATAAACCGCCAAACTCGTCTTGCTACTCATTGTGCTGCACGCTGTTTGTAAACATGTTTAAAGTTTATCAGAAAGAAAAGGGATTGTACAGAGACAAAGTACCAGAAGCAAAGAAATGCTACATTGAAAATTATCAGAAGCGTGGATCCGTATGAAATTCCAAAAGTGGAATGGATTAGTGACCAACAAAGCCTTACTTCCTATGTTTTCAGATATTTTTAATTATCTTGCTTGTGGTCTGAGTGCCTATTCCGCTGCACAATTTTGGAATTTGTAAACTGTTGGAAAATTAGAAAATATTATTCTGAAAAGTAACTGTAAGCACAACTTGGTTGTCCTGACATGGTCTAGTTGATGTGCCATCTGAAAGAAGTGCCTGCTAAGAGTGAGCATCGTTCTACCATATGATGCAGTTTCTTCTAAAACTTACGCAGGTTTTTATTTGCACTTGATTATACCTGATTGCAAGAGACATTCATGACCTACTCCAATTTTTTTATATCTATTATATCTTTTGTGATTATTCTACATTAATTTGGTGATTGTTTTTCTTAAGACTAAAGGTTGTTATAATGCAAATTTAAATGTAAAAATCAAACAAGTTTTTAATTGCGATAAATCATGATTAATTCAATTTAAATTGAGTAGAGTTTTCTTATTCCTCGATTGACAGCCCTAATAAATTCATATAATTATTGGTTAGTACCTCCAAAGACAGGGGGATCATGCCATCACTAAAGAGTAGTCTAGATAAAAAGTGTACAATAGTGGTCTGTCTGAATTTCTTTTTCTCAGTAGTATCCCCCCTCTCACCTGTCACATTGCCCTCAGGCAAAACTTTTTGATCCATAGGAAACACTGGTGTGTTTGTGACCCAATTTTCCATCACTGGTTGGCAAGGCTAACCACTAATGAGCAATTTTTTGGCATATTTCAGATAACTGGTCAGTTTGAGGAGTTGAAACGCCACAATCTTGTATACAAATATCTTGTCCTATAAAATGATGAAATTTTTCTTTATACTGTTCCTCTTGTGATTCAACATGATTTTAATTACATCATGATGAAGGCCTATTGCCAAAACATCTGTGCTGTTCATGGTTCATCACTAACAATTAAGAGCATAAGCCATCCAAGTTCAGATCCAATTGTTTATTATTGTGTTGCATGATTGAGTTGATGGCACTAATCTAAGAGAGCTTGGTGTTTTAAAAGACTTACTCTAGATCTTGTATTTTAATTGAATTTTCTGAGATGCATTGGTGGGGATTAAAACCTGTAGGCCTCAGTCTTTCCCATTAAGTTTATAAATGTTAAAAGATTGTGTTGTTTTGTTATACTTGAAAATGGAATCCTTACCTTTATTTTCATATATTTAAATGGACACCTTGTTGCGTCTGCAGAGCATGGCTACAGTGTTTGGCTTTGCATTTTGGCAGCTCACCCAGAGTATGTTAAATTTTAAATGACAGGTTTTGGTAATTGCGGTTAGAGGTCAAAGTCCAGCTTCAATGAATGTGATGCCGACAGTATGTTAATGGGTGTGTCTTGAAAATGGCATGCATAGTAACGGGCACTGGAAAAAGCATTTGTCCTTGCGTATCAGTTCAAAGTCTGAAATGGGCTGTGTTTAGTCCTTTTTGGATCTCTGAAGAAAATGCACACACGGATCAGATACAGATTTAGTGGTAGATTTTCTGGTGCTTAGTGAATTATTTTTTCCATTACATTAAGTAGCATGTAGATGTGGTGAACTGTAAAGCTGTTGTGCCACTTGTGCAGCCAGAGTATACTTTGAAAATGAGATCCGTGTGAAAAGTGAAACAGCATTACATTGTGCCCATCACAAGACTGGCTCTCTGACCTAAATAGTGTGCTGTTTGTCAAAACTGTTTGATGTGCTTGTTCACCACATTGCTGAGTAAATAAACCATTATCCATTTATCCTTCTCATTAGCATTCTATTTTTAACTAATTTAACTGATACTAAAAATGCCACAATACAAGGCTTCTCTGACCATTAGTGTATCTCTGCTGGTTTGTGAGGTCAGTTTCTGTAGAGTCAGTCAGCTGTAATACATATGCATGGCATGTTCATTTGGGGCAGCAGTTGTCTAGATTTAAAATAATCCTCTTTCTGGTCCTAAATTCTCTAAAGCAGTGTTTCCCAATTTGGTCCTCGGGGACCCAATGAAGGTGTTTCTTAATGTGTCAGTTTGTGAGAGATTCTGTGATGGAGATGAAGGGCAGAGAAGCTTTTCTATTATGAGGATGCAGTCTGATATGGAATCCTCCCCCCCAATATGATCTGACTGATGGGCAGACAGATGCAGATGCTGTGGTAGTGGGATACAAGGTTTTTTCATGACTTGATACTGATTAGTCATTTCTGAAGATTATTTCTCACTTGTTAATGTGCCTTGTGATTGGAAGGTCACCAATTTAGATCTCGGGATTGGCAGGCTGATTTCACCATTGGGTCCTTGAGCAAGACCCTTAACCCATAATTGCTCCAGTGACTCACTGACCATTCTTTCACAAAAAATTCAATTGAATTGAATTCAAAAAACTTTATTTGTCCCTGAGGGGCAATTAAAGGCACACAGAGCAGTCATTTCAGATAAAATCGTCTACCAAATAAAATGTAAATTTAATTTTTGGGAATGCTTGAATGCTTTTGAGACTCCAAAGGGGATTCCTGTTCCTGGCTTCTGTTTGGACTCAAGCCCTTGGCTTTCCCTTTTCCAGTGATCCGATCTGTCTGCAGTGTGGGGTCAGCTGTGTGGGGAGCAGATCGTAGCACACTGTCCTGGCCTGCAGCCAGTCCTCACCCATTGCCCTTAGACACCGTTCGCCTTTGATATGTTTCGGCTCTGTCACTGGGTCATGGTGCTTTTATGGTCAGGGGGCAGTGTTTTAAGTCACTTTTTTTTTTTTTTTTTTTTAATTTTAAAATTTTTTTTTACGCCTTACATCCCACGTGCTTGGGAGTATTTGATGGTATGTGAATGAGTTATGAGGCCTTTCCCCTCGCATTTCATCATGACCTATAGGGTTTGATATGTATGGATTTTGATTTTTTTTTTCTGCCTATTCACCATACATGCAAATCACCTAGTGAGTCCTTTATACAGATGATTGGGGCTGCTTCCATAATGATCAAGCTTTGTAAATGTTCAGGGCCTCCTGTCACATTTTAAGCACATTTTTGTAAGCAATACAGCTATTTAATATAAAAAGGGTTTAAAAAAATGGTCAAAATTTAAGTTACTTGTACCGGTTTATCTGACCTGTTGTAATTTACTCCGTTTTCCCCAAAATTTGACTTCTCGCAGCATAAATTACAGTTGAATGTAGGGTTGCCACTGTCGACTTTCTGTTGCCTATTTTATTGATTTGTTCAATTCAATCTAAAGGATTAATTTGGCACCAGCTTTTGGCACTATAGGCACATTTTCGCCCACAATTCGTTAAGCAGATTAGTAGTATGCCTAAAAATATTAATGAGGTGTATTGTGATGCCTGAATTAGTAATATATTTGAATTTGCCGTATCCTAATGCTTAATAAATTCGGTTAGCGGAGCATGCCACATGTCACAAGCGATAAGCACTGAAGTCGTGATTAAGGAAGGAACAGATCAGCAGCCATATCATCTTTTAAGGAGATACGGTGGTTAAACAAGGTAAAAAGATGATGTGGTGGTACTTCGTGCAGATTAAAGTCTGACGGTCTTTTTTTTTGTAAATTTAAGGTTTTTATTTTTCAGTTCACAAATTTCTTTAGTATCCGTTTCAGTTTTAGTTTGCGATAACGCTACTGGTCCCAATAAGTCCAACCTGCACAAACGCACACACCGACACAGTTTACTCTATGTTGATTGACAATGTTGCCTTAACATTTTCACCCTTATTCAATGAAAATTCTAATGTAGCAGGCAGACAACTTTCTGACTTTAATAATGAGTATATTTATCAGCTGCAAGGACAAGATATTAAAAAGCTCTCCGTTCTAATGCTAATTTAATAAACATGACTAGACAGCACTTAGGGTGGTTTTGCCTACTCTGACGTTCCATCGTCCAGAACAGCTCCTATGCGTTTCCTCTTCAGGTGCGCATGCATAGCGCTAATGCCGCTATGGTATGCCATCAAAACTTTGCACAGTGTAAAACCACCTCTTTGTTTTGCTATAATTTGAACAACTACTATAATTACATAAGAATGCTAAATGAACACAATATTTGGTATAATGAATTGAAGCATTTTAGGACTCAAAAGTAATTTTATAAAATATAAAAATCGATCCATCGATTTAAAATATTGATGCCGACATTTTCAGCATCAACGTCGTCGACTAATCGCAGCAACCCTAGTACAGTGCAGTGTATCGATTTGGGATATTGCAAAGTGTTTAAATTGGCTGATTTTATGTGTTCAGTTGCCCCTTAAACTGTAAGTCTTACTTGAGACTTCTAAATGCTTGTTTTTCTGTTTGTGAATATTTTCCAAGACACAAGGCTGAGTAAACTTTTTGATATGTAATTCAAGTTTTGTGTCCTCAGAAAAGTCTTGAGGTTGTGCCACATTCCTCCTCTTGTCCAGTCTCATTGATTTTGGAGTCCCTGCACCACAGTGTTTGGCGGTTGGAAGCTTCAGCCATGTTTGCCACTTGTTTTCCTGCTGTGTGCAAGATCTTCTGTAACCCTTGATCCGTGATTCATATCTGTATGACCCCTCGACAGGAGCACCACCTCCAGAGGGCCATCTCAGCCCAGCAGGTGTATGGGGAGAAGCGTGACAACATGGTGATCCCCGTACCACAGGCGGAAAGCAACATCGCCTACTATGAGACACTCTACCCTGGGGATTTCCGGATGCCCAAGCAGCTCATTCACCTACAACGTGAGTCGGCGGTCAGCCCGCAGCTGGCCCTTAGTCTGTATTTTTTGGGGGGGTCAATCTTTGGGCAAATTTATTTGTTCATTATTGCTTAGAGGGGTTTTTCTGTTATTGTGTGCAATAGTTTTACCAATGTATTTTTTATTTATATATTAGGGCTGTCATTTTTTAGCCAATATTCGAACATTTGTTATAGCATGATGTGAAATTCATATTCAAATTATAATTAACCCATTTGAATTTTAAAGTGTCTAGCCTATAAGCGCGTTAGACTGTTGTAATTTGTCTAAAAGGTCAAAGTGGGAAAATTTAATTTTTGAAATAGTTTTGCGTTCCCTTGCAATACTTTTGCAATCCCACTACACTTGCCCACTTGCTGTTTACTGCAGTGTGACGGCAAGGATAAACCTTAACAATACAGATATGTCCTGTATGCTAAAGTGTGCTTTAAGCATTAAACTGGAGGACAATATACACCATGTAACTTTAGTATTGTGTGTCCTTACCGTATTTATTAATATTTACACTGTGTCCATTCACTTTACATCCAGTTTTCCAGCTGTAATATCTATCAACAAAAGCAAGCAACACCCCTTGGTTTTCCAGATTTCTGTAGGGGTGAGTTTTAATTATTTCAATTAAAACAATACAATTAATAAATGCATATAAAACACATATGAAAGTTACGTGGCGTCCATTGTCCCCACAGTTAAATGCTTAAAGCACACTTTAGCATACAGGACATATCTGTATTGTTAAGGTTTATACTTATTAGTACATTAATTCCTAGTTTTGTGGGCCTGCTTTAAACACAAACCATATAGTCATTATTAGTAATGCAAAAAATGTGATACTATACGGGCTATTAATAAAGTACTGAAAGGAATGATTCTGTCTCGTGTTTTTTTTTGCGGGGGGAGTCACAAGTACTTGTTTTTGAACAAGTTGCGTGACATTGGAAATTTTCAAACTTGATTTCTGAAAGAGTGACAGCCCTTTACAGTATGTATAAGATACAAACACACAGAAACCCTGTCAGAATTGCCATTATCCCCAAGAGCACATTGACAATAATGAGCAAGGCGTCTCGCATACATTTTGATGCATCTATACATTGATAGTTGACAGTTGGGTGATAAGAACTTGATTTTGTGTTTGGACTATATGAGTATACATCTGTTCTTGCCAGTCACATAAGCATAGATGGAAGCCACTGAGGTGCAGATTCTGTAACTTCAGTGTTGCCTCAGTCTGACAGTTGGAGAAGTGGACATTTTTGTGATTGCTTGTGTCGACACTATCCAGTGAGGTGAGACGAAGACTGGGCTCCTTCGGTACTGTCTCTTCGGAGAATCTTCGGGCACCGCTGGTTTGACTTTGTGTCGAATGAGCAGTTGCTAGGGGAGTCCTGAATGAGGCACATTACCTGCATTGTGAGGAAGCGTCAGTTACGGCACTACGGCCATGTGGCGCGATTCCCTGAGGGTGATCCAGCTCACAGGATCCTCATTGCTGAGGACCCGAGCTGCTGGACCTGGCCAATGGGACGCCCATATTAACACCTGGCTGTGGCAGATGGATGATCATTTCCGGAGAGTGGGACAGGACCATGTGTCTGCCCTGGGGGGTCGCCAGCCGTGATCCTGAAGCCTTTTGTCATGTGGTGGGTGCGGCAACGCACTGCATCTGCTCATGCTCCCCGACCTGACCTGACCTGCTTGTGTGTGGGGAAGGAAACTGCAGGTGCCATCATGTTCAATAAGGCTTGGGAAATTCAGGTGATGTGTTTGTGCTTAAATGTATGACAGGAGCCTGGTCTTCCAGCCTTGGTATGCAGACATTTTGTGTATTTACCGTACTGTCAGAGCTGATGTGTTAGTGGTCATTACCTGACAGTTGTCTGCATATGGATGGTGTGACTGGGAATTCATTTGCATAGAATGCATGAATGCGAAGTCAGCTGTTGTTCTGTCTATCTAGCTGGTGTCCGCCTTTCCTGACTGCTTAGTCAGGTTGTTACCTTCTGCTTGCTGTAAGATCACCAGCTGATTAGAGCAGGATGTCTGAATGGCACCAGAGTGAGGAGAGTGCAGTGCTGGATCCGTCTCTCCTCTGCCATGTTCTGCAGTGGTTCTGTTGGCTTTTTCACATTGGGGTTCCTGCTGTTGGAATCAGAGCCCCTTGCAGGAG
>JAAGVU020000001.1:31374198-31392044 GCA_011763525.2 Mormyrus iriodes
CAGCCTCCGGGATAGGCTCCGGACCCCCCGCGACCCGGAATGGAATAAGCGGTTCTGGAAAATGGATGGATGGAATTAAATGCAATGGTTAGCAATAACGAGCACACGCACTACTTTGTGACGCTCGTGAAAACATTACGCGGCTTCAACGGTTGTTGTAGTTTTTATGTCTTTTATGTCCCCACAGTATGATCAAAAACCTATTACTTTTTACTTTATAGAGACATTTTTCTGGTCCACACAAAGATAACCTTAATTTTATAAAAATGTGTGAATGCAATCAAAAAACTAAAATAGCAAAAAGTCTTGTATTTAGTTTGGTTACTTATGGTTCAGTTTAGGGCTGGGTAGGGATAAAGGTTCTCATATTTGGGATCAGGGTTATGCGCATAGAAATAAATGGAAAGTCCCCATAAATATATAGGTAGCTAACCTGTGTATGTGTGAGTATGTGATGGATAAAGGCAAATTTGGATGGATTTTGAAGGGTGCATGTTAATTTCACTTCATAGTATACGAAGGCTTTGGTATTAAGTTTTGTATTAAAAAGGTCTTAATTCTTAAACTTCACATCAGGACTTCTGCAGACACCCTGTTTTTTTCTGCTCTTTCATCAGTCATATCTGCCAGTCAGTGCTGCCACCTACTGAAAATATCTTGTCAATTTCGTTGCACATGTGTATGATGTCAGCCAAACATAAAAATTGAGGCTACATGCGCACTGTCTAGCTCACACCCCACGTAACAACATGCACGTCACACCCTGTGCGCGGACCATAGGCACATGTGGAGAAGTGATGTATTTCACTCACTGATACACCCTGTGTTTCATTTCACTCACTGATGCAGGTGCAAGCAGGGAAGGTTCTTGCATACTTGGTTCCCTGGGCAAACCTTGAGCCAGCTGCTCAGATATACATTCAGACAGTTGTGCAGGTGCCCCGTGGTATCCGTTGCATGATGCTGCTCTGGGCATTTCCCCAACTTTCACTTGCCAAGATCCCCCCATGGGTGCAAGCACACACTTTCCAGTGCTGACCTGCAATTGCCTTAATTATCATGCATTTTCTCCCCTCATCTTCTTCTGAGGTGCTGTTGCCTGTGCTGTAACTCTGTTGTCAGGTCTGGTTTGGATCTTGTTGCTTTCAGATAAAGTATAAGATGAATAAACTGCACTGTAAGTTACAATTGTTGCCAGCTTTTATAGAATATTCTGGATATATAAAGAGATTTGTAGGCTAATGTTAAATCATTCACCAAATTGCACCATACACTTTGTACTTTTTTTTTCAATTTACAAGCTTTCAGTTTACAAGTTTAGAAGCTTTGCTGTACTGCTCCATGGGCAGCACTGTTGTCTCAACTTCAAGCTTGGGAATTTTGCATTGTTGCTCAAAGTGTGTGGTTGTATATGCCCAAGTTTTAAATGTTTGGCAGACTGAAACAGGATTTGCAGGAATGTACTTTTTTCTTACAAAGTATAAAGTTTTTGATGCAGCTTGAGGAGATGCACCTCCATGTCGTCATGCTGCTGCCACTATGCTTTGAATCTTATGTGCATCACCCCTGTAGTCACAGTTTCTGCAAGCTTGACGCTATTTCTAGCCCTGAGATTGTAGTGTGTCTGGAAGACGCAATCTGCTTTCCTCTAAGCTGACCCAGCACAATGCTGCACTGAGAAATCATGTAAAACGAGGAAGCAGCAAGTCAAGCGGTAATGCCCTTGAGCCTGGCCATCCACTCCTGGGGCGGATGGTATGTGATGAGGGTTAAGGGCTTCCCAAGGATGTAATACCACATGGGTGAACCATTTGATGGCTTGGGCCTCCTGGCCTACCATTATTTGACGGGGGTGAGTTTCCAGGAGAAATATAACACTGGGTATTCCTCTGAAGTCCTGGGAAAGGATGACTTCCAAACTGAACTCAGAGGACTCTGTGTAAGGGTGCAGTGGACCACTTCATTGGTGAGGGCCTCTTACAACTGCTGAAAGGCAAGTTTGCCATCCTTTGACCTGAGAGGAGGGAGGCTAGAGAGGAGAAATTAGGTACAAATTAATGATTACCTGGCCAATCCTAGGAAAGCTTGTACGTGGGTACTGATGAGGGAGTGGATCTGGCCCCTTACAATGAGGTACCTCAGTGAGCAGGGCTCGGCGAGCCCCAAGTGGCAGGTTTAGTTGTGAGTCCAGCACCCTGCTGTGGCGGGCAGGGCACTCTGTGATGCTTTCAGCGTGGTTGGCAAGGTCATCTACATTGGCTATTGCATACCATTAGTGAGCATGGACTACGGTATCTATGAGTCCCTGGAAGGTGACAGGCACTCCATAGACTCCAAAAGAGAGCATACTGTACTGTGTTCTCCAGACAAAGGGATACCTGCTTATAACCCTTGAGGTAGTCTAGTACGGATAAGAAGTGGGCCTTAACTCAACACCTGACCAGTTTATTCATGCAAGGCATGGGGTAACTGTCAAAATATGCAACCTGGTTTAGCCAGTGGAAGTCATTGCAGAACCACAGGGTGTTGATTCATTGCTTTCAAAGGTTCATGTGATAGACCCCACCTTTTCCATTCCCCCTGGATCACCAAGCCAATTGTTTCACTGTTGATCATTTGGAAAGGTACTGCCCCTTGACACCTGCTGAAAAAGCCATTTGCTGTCTGTGTGGCACTCCAGCTGCTGCCAGTGCTGGCCCAGGCACATGACGTTACACAACTAGCTGAGAGGCTGCTGATTTAGAAAATAGCTCCAGTCACGGAACCAGGGAACCACAGTGGTAGGTAAGAGGTCCAAACAGGCCAGGATCTCTGCCTTCAAGGTGTCAAATTTCTCACCAAGCACAATAGTTAGCAGTCCAGACATTAAGATATTTGAATTATCATGAAATATGGCAGCATGGAGCATGGTTCTTCAGGGATCTTGCCACTGCCTTTTGAATTGGTGTAGCACCACAACCAGTCTCTCCTCGTGTTGAAGTTGAATTAAGACACTCATTGTGCTTGTATATGAGTGGAGTAGCACGTAGGCCATTTATTGGAAATTTCCTTCGTGACTAACTGCAAGCACTGTACCTGCTCATAAAATGAAATCATGGCCAAATTATTTACTGCATGCATTGCAGCAGCTGGGAGCGTGCTTCTCATTTAGTTACCTTCCATTTCCCCCTGTGACAGGATATCCACTTACTAATTCAGTAGACACATGGTGTTCCAACAGTGTATGTGTGTAGGGTGGGGGGGTTTGTGTAGACCAGGAATGACCCATTAAAGGAACAGCCCGAGCACAGGGAGTGACAACAAGACAGTTTCTTTTCAGAGAAGGCAGCATTCCTGTTGAAAAACGTACAGCGCCCTGGTCTCCTGCAGTGATATTTTATGCAAGCTCTGTCGTAGGTGGTCAATTGACACATTACCCATCTTTCTATATGTAAAGTAGAATTTTTGCTGTGCCCATGCTGCCACCCTTCTGACCCTTGAGGGTTTAGATTCACAGCTCATGCTTGTATTTATACCAAGGATGAGCCATTTATTCTAACCCCAAGACTTACAGGTCCTCCAGGAGAATAACATCTGAACTTCTCAATGTAACTGTCAGCATGTGTTTACTGCCATTCATGGTGTGTTCTTGTATTTTGCCTCAAATTATTTTCCTAAAAAGAATACACCATGGACAGTGCAGTAACTGCTTCACTTTCCCCCTTGTCTTTATGGTGCCAGTTACTAGACACTGGTGTAAGAAAGATTTGTGGTCATTTCAGTTTGTCAAGTTAACCGACGGCACTATTCCATGGAAATGTCTCAGAATAATCTGCTAATTTTGAAGGAGCTTGAATGCTGAGCAAGCTGCACATGTAAGTTTTACGGTTTCCAGAGAGACACGATACATAGAATAATGTTGCCACTTTTTCTTGTAATACCTGTTTCTTTCTGAACACGTCATGGACGGATTCTTAAATTACGGTATCTGTTGTTTTCGATGGATGGAAAACATAATTTCAGAACCAAGTAATAGGTTTGTCGAACTACAGTGCCTCCAGCAGCTAATATTAACTGTACCAAAATCATGGTACATGAGCTGCCCTCAGCATATGTGACTCTAAAAGCTGAGCACTGAACAGAGTCAGTTTTTTATGGTAACTTGTGTCTTCTTGACATGTGCAATTGCTGTTATATACGGGCAGTTTCCAGGTAACAAATGTCTGTCTTTAAGTCAAATTTATAGGTAATACAGTGCTAAATAATAATTACACAGTAATAAAAAAAACTACATACAGTACTGTACGTCAAGCTGATGAACCACTGAATCTGTGCAATGCTTTCAGGAGCATCACAAAGTAGTTTGTGCCTTCCTTATTACAAACCATTGTATTTAACCCAAATTTTTTATACAACAGGCTCATAAGTACGAGTTATCTGTAAGCTGAACGTTCTTAACCCGGGGACTGCCTGTATGTCAACACTTATTATTAATTCATATGTAGCATCAGTGAATTATAAAAAGGTACAATACACTGCAGTTCTCTGTAGGGGGTAGGAATTCCCACTGGTAAAATACCGGTAAGACAGTACATTTGTTAGTTTTTAATATTTTATCATATTATGACATTCTAAATTAGAAATAGCATGAAATATGTGCTTCAGAAGCAGATCATGACAAGGAGCTTCCTTTGCAGAACTACCTGTTTATTTCCTATTACCAGCAATGACTCTGTGCTTCCTATTGTAATGTGTCTCCACTGCCTTCTGTCTGTTGTAATAATTCTCCTTGATCTATCTATCTGTCTATCTATCTATCTATCTATCTGTCTGTCTACCTGTCTGTCTATCACTGTTGTTAGCATAAAATAGTTCTGCCGAAATATAGGTGCATTTTAAAAACAAAGAGTTTTGCAGTTATAAGTTTGCAATCATTTTGAATTATTTGTCAGGACAGGTGGAGTTAACACCATCGCCTCAGTAGTTTTCCGCAGAGCTTGTATGGCACTGTGGGGAGTGGCTGCTGGTTTGGAAGAAACAGACCAATTCTTCTGTCTGTTCTCTAGCAGTACATCTGAGTGTGGAGTGGAGCATTTTGCCACAGACAATGCAGCCAGTCAAGAAATGACTGGACACTCTGGATGGTGTAGTACATATATGCCAATGTTTTTTTTACAATTGTCATTATTTGGCACAATTTTCATTTGCTTTAGTCTTGTTGGTCAAAACAGATGATGTAGTTTCCCGTTCTAATAATTTTCATTCAGAATTGTGGAGCTCAGGAACATACTTATACTAACATTTTGACAATATATCTAAGAATTTTAACTCTCATGGTTAAAACAAACAAATTGATTGTACGTTTCGTTTGGTGGCACTAACTAATTTGTTGGTGGAATTATTTGCCTTTGAGACATGAATTAATTGTTTTGGGTAAGTTACAGGCTTTTGCAGCTAAACATTAGTGTTGTGCTGTATGCATAAACGGTTTTCAGAAATGCTCTTATAGTCTTGAGGATGTTAAATACGTTTCATGAAATATGTTAAAGCATTTGAGAAAAAAAAATACTCAAATTTGATTGAACAAACCAGATTTCATCGAGAATAAATTTTGCAGCTGTGAAAGAGACCACGTGCCACATGGAAATCTGACCTGCTTTTCATTATGTCTGTCTCTCTGAGAGGACAAAAGGGGAAACAGGGCTGGGCGATATGACCTAAAATTATTATTACGGTAATTTTCACTTTTTTGGACAGTAACAGTATTATATCATGGTATTACTTTTTTCCAAGTTTTGGGTGGGGTAGCATGTCCTGTCGCTATGTAAATGTAAATAAAGATATTTTGCTGATATATTAAGTGCATGGAATGTATCATTTTCACATGGGACACATGGGAGAGTATCAACAGCATTTGTTTTGCAAAAAGCCTGAAGATCTTAATATTAACTATTAACCGCAATAAAACTAAAATTACCAGTTCTGCTGTACCAAAGGAACACTACTATGGTCATATGGTAGCTGTGAGCCAAATTGTATCAGGGGACACAAATGAAAGCATCAAGGCACACAGCTACTAGAACGTACAGTGAAATATTTAATTGATGCGTTATCCAGAGTAACTTAAGTGAATAAGGAGTGGGAGGTAACAATGCATTAGTGCTATCGCGACATTGCAACAAAGCTTATATAATGCTGAAGTTTGCTCCTTGTCGGATGATTTAAAACCAAACCAGTTACAAATAACCCCCTTTTTTGGAGGGAGAGTCTCCTCTCCTGTTGATTCTTCAGCCTTCCAACATTCCACTCATGTCTTTTTAATTCCTCTTTCGCAACCTTTAACTTTATTAGCTTAAGTGGTTTCGTTTGGAACAATGTCGCTACACGTTAAGTGGGCAGCTGTGCCTTTTACCAAACACCTTTCATGAATGCAATAGTGCATATATATGCTGATTTAGTGTATATGCTTTACCTTTTAATTTGCTACTATATATATTTAACGGGGTTATTTTTATTTGATGTGTCTAATTACACAAAATCTTCGTTTTGCATTTGTTCATTTGCTATGACATCACAGTGTCAGGGTTGCCAACTCTCATGCATCTGCCGTGACACTCACACTTTCTGACTTTCATGCTCCCGCAAGAAATATTACAGCAAATCTGCTGTAGTGCCAGTGGGATTAGTATATACTGGAATGCTCAGGAGCCATGTACACAGCCCTGTTTGTAGTGGTTATTGTTAATACTTCTTGTATCGCATGTGTATTTGCCTGTAACTTATGTGAACCCTGTCCGATCCTCGTGTGCCTTTAGCATTGTATAAATTACCCACCGTGTGTGTGTGCCTTACAGTCCGTGTCTGACCTCCCTGTGTTTCCATGTTATGGTTAGTAGAGTACTCGTCGGGTGCCTGCGTTAGTCCTGTTAAGGGCTATAGTAAAAGAGCCTTGTTTTCCCCTGCAAGTAAGCCTCCTTGTCATTCGCTGCCACTGCGATGCCTGGGTCTGCCCAGCACCATGATGTATTATTCCATTACACTGTATAAACCTAAAATCAGCTACATTAATAGCATTGGGGTATTTTGCAAACCCTTCAAACTATTTACAAAGTAATACAACTGTTACATACATGTAAATGTGTGCATATGTATGTGCAGACTTCAGCAAGCTGACCAAAGTTGGCAACCCTGCGTCAGAGTATATTTAATAGAAAATTCACACAACGCAGATAAACCGATTTCATATACTGTATAAGGACAAGTATTCATACTACAACTCAAGCTTTGAAGAAAATAAAATGCTTTATTTTTTATAAATAGGTTGTTGTATAATTAGGCTGTTGACTCACGGTGTTAACGGTATAGTGTAATCCATGTCATGGCACACAATCACACTGGTAATGTCTGGCACTGTTGTACCGTCCACCCCTAGGGGGAACTGCCGGAATCAGTTTCTGGCATATAGGCATGCAGGGTCTTCCTTAATGCCTGTGTGTTCAGAGTCAGACTCAGTGTAGAAGCCGGTAGAATGTGTTACCTCTTTACAGGTCTGACCATCTCTGTGTGTTGAATATATACACTGTGCAAATAGTGTTTTTATTTTTCCATTCCTATTATCGATACCAGGCTAATGGTATCTGGCCTGGCCTGAGTCAGGGGTTCGCAGCAGGCAGGAAGGCAGCCAGAGTAGAGGCAGATGTTTGCACTCGACCCAGGCATCAAGGCCTTCTACTGTAGTGAAGGGACCTTGAAGAGCAAAACAGGCTGCTACACTGGTGTTGGCAGTCCCTGGATGGTAAGTGGCACCTGCTGCAGCTGCTGGTGCCCCAGAGTCTCCTTCCCATGGTCCTAAGGGTGGTGCACGGTGCAATGGGACTTCTGAATGTCAGGAACTTCTGAATGCCTGTGACCAAGGATTACTTTGCCAAGTGTCCTGAGGAATATGCAATTATAGTGCAGCATCCACAACCGAGAAGCTTTTGAGGAATACATTGCTGCTTCAGTGTGCTGGACGATTTGCACAGCAGCCAGGGGCGAAACATAGAGGCACAAGTGTTTGGCAAGGTCTGCATTGTTAAGATCTGCACCAACCCCTTCACCCTCAAAGTGGTGGGCTTGTGGAGTGGTTTAATCACACGCTCATTGTACAGCTCGCCATCCTGGTCACCCACCACTAGCCCAACTGGGACTGACAATTAGCCTCAGGAAGATCAAGGTGCTTCACCAATGTGTGCCTAACACTAACCCTCCTGCACCAAACATCACTATAGACAGCACTCAACTTGCAAATATTCAGTCATTCAAATATCTGGGTAACACTTCCAGGATTGCTCCTTGGACAATGAAATTACATCAGCAAAGCAAGTCAGGCGCTAGGGAGACTTTCCAGCCAACATATGCCTGTTTACAAAGTTGGAGGTGTAAAAGGCAGTGGTCCATCCAACTCTCATCTATGGCTGTGAGTCATGAATCCTGTATCGCAGACATCAAGAGGCTAGAAAACTTTTGCATGCAAGCCCTTCAATCCATACAGGGAATCCAGTGGTGGCACTGGATTACCAACTTTGTGGCCCTAGATCATGCCGAATCAATGAGCATCTACTGTATGCTCATCAAAGCCCAACTTTGATGGGTGGGGCACGTCATCCGCATGGAGAAGTATCGTATGTCCAGATGCCTCCTGTATAGAGAGTCTGCAGACGGCAAAAGACACCAGGGCTGGCCAAAGGTATGCTACAAAAACTCGGTCACAGCCAGCTTCCAATGGTGCAAGACCCATCCAAAGCAGATGGAAAAGTATGCCAGGGACAGACCATGCTGGCGAGCCGCAGTCCAACAAGCCACCACCCATTTCAAGGAAAACCAGGGCTGAAAATTTAATGCAGCTAGAGTGCAGCACTAGCAGAGATCATAACCACCTGCTTCCAGGCCCCCTACTGTTCCAGATTATGTGCCTCATGATTGGGGTCGCAGAGCCACCTCAGAGCACACAGATGAATCGTAGCAACAACATGTCATCTTCGGATCTGAAGGACAACCATGCTAAACATTTAAAGCATTTAAACAAAGTTAAAAGCAAATAGTTGGTGTATTTAATTATTGCTGATGAAAGAGAGTCAGCTGACTGGGTCATGAATTACAATGAGGCCCCTCAGCCCACTGTGGCAGGGCTCCAGACTCATTTTTTCCACTACTAGCTCTGGTTCTCCTTACTGAGAATTTTAGGAGCACCAGCATAAAGTTTAGGCGCACCACTTACATCGACATTCAATGCAACACATTAATGTTTTTTCCATCCTAACTGCGTTATTGATAAATGCTTTTGTAATAAATATACAATTTACAAAAATAATAATGTGATGTTTTATTTTAAAGGAAAAAGTCACAAAGTGAAGTAGTACTTAAATGCTACTTTTTAAAACATTAAATTCAAATAATAAATGTACAAAGGTATGTGGTCAGCCGCTATTCCGTCAGTGCATCTAGATGCATAAATTACGCTTCCAGCTGATGTTGTGCTTTACAAGTGTTTCATGAGCCACTTTCCTGCAGAAATTTAGGAACCTAGTTTCTGGTTCCGAGTTCCTAGACCAGGAACTTTTGTAGCTCCTGCGACTTTGGTGTATCACTTTCCCACTATAACACAGAAATGGGACCATTATGCTAAACAAGCATGAGAGAAGCATAAAGTTTGTAGGTTAAATGTCGTACATAATTAGGAAAATACACCACCACCCCAGAACAATGGATGATTGGTTAGTTATTTGTTAGTTACTGGGTGAATTGATTGCGATTATAAAGGGGCACTATGGAAAGCCGTTTTAGATTTAATTCATTCCTAGAGGATATTGCAAATTCAATTCTAACTAGTGAGAATGCTGTTGATATCAGAAATTCAGTTGTAAGTAGTTATAATGCCAAATCTTGATATCAGAAATTCTGTTTCAGCTTGTGAATTTCAAAACGTTTTTCTTATTCATTTCAATGGTAGTTGGAATATAAACTAGTTAAAACGCCAGTTTCTGATACCAGGAATTTAACTGTAAGTAGTTATAATTCAATTATAACTAGTCATTATGCCAATTGTTGGTATTAGAAATAAAATCTAACTTCTGATATCAGGAACAATTTCTGATTTCAGGGTGACTAAATTGTTGCAATCTGGAGTCCTGTGTGGTGTACTTTGATGGGAAGTGATGGGGAAATGTTTTTACACTTGTCTCTTAATAGATTTATATACTTGTTTGGCATGTCATGTGAGATGGGGCCGCATATTGTAGGCCACATCTGCGTCTTGTGCTTTGACCTCAGTGCTTTTCTCTCCTTGCAGGAGAGCACATGGGCCTGACTGTGGTACCATACTGGTTGTCTGAAGGGCAAGTCAAACAAGAAGCTGTATTCCAGGTGAGAAGAAAATGGAACAGTCACCGTTATCCCAAAGTAGCATATACACCCCAGTTTGTTATTTCTGCTGCAAAACCTCAAGGACACAGTCATAATTCCATGAGGTATTTAGTTCTGTTAACCTGCCTAAAGCACTGGGCTTGCTGCATAAACCACATGATGCATTTTCATTCTCTCTTATATGTATAAGTTTGTAATACATCAAGGTGTTCATACAAAGGTAGCTGTGTGACGCACCTTGTGTTGTTCATAATTCAGTGTGGATAAGGATCAGTATATTTTACTGTAACTTTATCCAGTTTACAGTGCCTTGCAAAAGTATTGAATCCACATTAAAATGATCAGATTTGCCTGAAATACAAATGATTAATGTACATATTCTTCCTGTGAGTATTTTTATTGCAAACTAATTGTTTCTCACAAATTTTCCACAGTAAAAGCAAAAAGTCAACTATTTGTCAGTAAGTCATCAAGGGCATATATGTACTCTTAGTTAACTAGATATTACATGACCTGACTTAATGTAAAACGCTCTATTCAGTTTTACTAAGACAGTATCGTTAAGCATTATTCTACTTGCTGTGAGTTTGCTTTCCTACTCAGAGAGTACTGATCTTAGACCTCACAGTGCTGCCCTAATTGAATAGGGCTGGGTATTGGCACAGATGCCCTGATTCGATCTGATTCCGATTCATAAGCTAATAATTTTATACAATGAAATTCGATTCTGATTTGATATGTTTGATAGGAATGAGATATGAAATACTATATATCAGTCATATTTGGAGAGATGTTTAACACTAGAACCACTATTTCCCACTCCAATGAATGCTCAAACTCCTTTAACCGCCAAGCAAAACATACTTTGGCATATGCAGCCCTATTGTTTGCACTAATGTCCTGTTAGTGTTAGTTTTTCTCTATTGCTTTGGTACATTTCATGAAACATACTTAACATTCTCACGACTATAAGAGCATTTCTCAAAACAGTTCATGTATATAGGACAACACTATGGTTTAGCTGCAAAAGCCTGTAACTTACCCAAAACAATTAATTCATGTCTCAAATTCCATCAATGAATTGGTCAGTGCCACCAAAATCAAAAGTACAATTAGCATTGTTTTAACCATGAGAATCAAAATGTATAAATATATTGTGAAAATGTCAGTGTAAGTATCCTGAGCTCCAAAATTCTGAATGATAGTCGGTTATAAACTTTTTCATTGTCAGTGACCGATCGTTTCTCTTTGGTAAACTGATACTTGTGTCATGTGAATGTGAAAGACATCAGTTCCAGCATTGCAAGGCTCTACATTACAGTATGTAAACTTCACTGGCACGAGAAAGCACTCGCATGCACATGGAACTTCTTCAGATCTCAAGACACAGTACAATAGCAAACAAAAAAAACACAGCACTGTATAACACAAAAACAGCATTGGCAATACAAAGATAACAAAATAAAAACAAAAGTATGTACTGTGTGAACCAAAATCACAACAATGCCATTTCACTGCAGTTTATGGAATGCATTTTTAAATCATTTTGAAAGCTTGGCTAACTGGTTTGCATGTATAGCATTAGGTGCCAAAGTATTACAGTGGGAAACTACATAACCTATTTGAGCAACAAGACTAAAGCAACTGAAAATTGTGCCAAATGATAACAATTGTAAAAACCATTTGCATATATGTACTAAAACATTTGGTAGTTTATGTGAAGCAATGAGACATGGCATTCGACTGCGCAGAAATGACATTATGGTGTGAGGATTACACTTGTTGTTTTGCAAATGTTAACTGTCATTTGGAAAATGCTATAAAGCAATGGAGAAAAACTGTAATAGCAGCAGCAAATATAACAACTTAAACCAACATGCCGTAATGTTCCTATTAGAGTGGCCTCTCTGTCATGAAATCGTAAAGCTGAAGTTTTCAAAGACAAAATGTAGGCCTACAGTATTTTATAAAATGTTGGATAAATAGACATAGATTATTGGTGATATTATTATAATAAATGTAATAGTTTGTGTACAAAATCAGCCCAGGTGAAACACTTAATTAAAAAAAATTACATTAAATTTGAAATGAATTGTAAAATGCAGTTTTCAGCTGAAGCAGCTTGCCATTCCATTTGTGGTGTTACTCTAAAAGTTATAAAATGAATATGAGAGAACATTACCTGTGTGACTTTTGCATCTTTTCGAGAGAATAAGCTTGCTCATACCCAATTTTAATATAGATTAAAGTGGTCAGTCCTTTTCGTATGTATGTTAAAGTGAGGCTTTTATTTCACTACCGGTGATGGAATAAGATAAATCTCATAAAATTAATCTATCTAAACCAATATTTCAATCACTGAGTACAAAAACATAAACACAACTGTATGGGTTTTATGGATTTTTTGGGATGACAGCAACTCTGCAGCTGCAAGGATTAATGACTTTCACGTTGTTTTCTTGATGTGTGACCGGTATGCTAACGCGATGGCCCATAACCGAAAATAAAAGTTGTGATACACCGAAGTATGTCGCTGCTGGCATTTAAAGGAGGTTGAAAAAACGTGAGCTGTTCTAACGTTAAAAAGCTCTAAATGGAACACAAATTTACAAATGCAGTCACTTGAAACATTGTGAAAACCACTAAAGAAAGTCCAAACGCTTGTATACCAAAATCTTTTTATTTGAGGAACATATGGGTATAATTCCTTAAGAACAAAACCAATCTTTCTCTGTCAAAGCACTAAAAATGATTTTTGACTTAAAAGAATAGCTGAAAATAAAAAAGGGCAATCTAAGCCTCATATAGCTTGTTTCAGAAATACTTTAACTTAATGATTTGCTCCAAAACATAAATGAGAACCTTTTTATTTGAGGAACATATGTGTATTGTTTAGGGCTGGGAATCAGCACTGACTTCAATTTGATTTAATTTCGATTCACAAGTGCCGGACTGGATTCCATTTTGACTCCATTCAATTAGCATTTAACACATATTTACTAATGTGTGGTTAAACCAGATCAGTTGTAAAAACGACAATGGGCACAGCACTGTAATGTTAACATTGCAAAGCAATGACGAAAATAAGATAATGATAAACAATATATAATAATAATGAAATTTATTCTTGTACTTCTCCGTGAATACACCGACATATTTTGTTCACACTTTTCCCTCTGCAGTTTTTGTACTTGTACAGAAATAAATAATTTAAATAATGTATACCCTGCAGACACTTAGTTGCAATTATTTGCTTCAGTGTTACCCACAACATTTGAAGAAACAGATAATTAACAATATTCTCATAACTGCAAGCAGTTCACATCCAATAATATCCATTTTTCTTTACATCATTTGCTTTTATTTATTTTGCTTTTATATAACATTATTTCACATCACCATAAGCAGTGTAGAATAGAATAGAATAGAATAGAATAGAATAGAATAGAAAGATACTTTATTGATCCCCTGAAGGAAATTGGTTTGTCACAGCAGCAGACAATAGTAGAAATAAATAGTAGACAATAAATAGGGGGGGTATATACAAGATAAATGTCAAGTTAAATATAAAGAGAACAGTGAGTTGTAGTGCAAATGCAGTGCAAATGATGACAGACTATATATAATTTCCATACTTAAAGTAGCTGTGTGCATATATGAGTTTATGATGGGTCATCTGTTAGACAGAGGTGAGCTGTTATAGAGTGTTATTGCAAATGGCAGGAATGATTTCCTGTAACGTTCTTTGTGGCAGCGGAGCTAAGTGAGTCTGTTGGAAAAAGAGCTTCGCTGTCTCTGTAGTGTGTCATGAAGGGGGTGGGATGGATTGTCCATGATAGAGAGCAGTTTGTTCAGTGACCTCCTGTCCCTCACTAACTCAAACATCTCCAGGTTCTGTCCGATGATTTGTCCAGCTTTTTAAATGAGTTTATTGGGCCTGCTGGAGTCTCTGGCACAGATGTTGCTCCCCCAGCAGACCACAGCACAGTAGATGGCACCTGCCATCACAGACTGGTAGAACATCTCCAGCATCTTACTGCATACATTGAATGATCTGAGCTCCCTCAGAAAATAGAGTCTGCTCATCCCTTCTTGTGCACAGCATCTGTGTTGGTGCTCCAGTCCAGCTTACTGTTCAGGTGTATACCTAAGTATTTGTAGCTGTCCACAACCTCCCCTTCCTTCCCAAGGATCCTGATGGCCCTAGTCATGGATTTTTATTTCCTCCTGAAATCGACCAAAATCTCCTTTGTCTTGTCCACATTCAGGAGTAGATGATTCATGCAAGACCACTCCACAAAGCTGTCCACTAGTGTAGTGAAAATCACTGGTGTGAGAATAAAGCCCTACTTGAATTGACTTGCTTGCATTGCATTCACATGCTCGGAGCACTCCATTACCATTAACATGACTCACAATGTACCAAGATGACAGCATGAGGCGATTGTTCAATACTACTGCAACCCTCCTACAGATAAGAGAGAAAGTACTGCTACCTATATGGTAAGAGGATCAACTGATACAAGTAAAATTCAGTGAAAATATTTTCAAAGTCAAGGGAAGGCATAAATTAACTAGATCGATCATGGGATTTTGTGAATTTGTATCAAATCATCAAGTCATGTTGTGGAATTTGGGTTTGGCCCATTTTTTTGGTCAGGAGTGCACATTAGTTTTATGTTGATTTCTGCCGCTACACACCGGTGTGTTACACAATTTCTTCCAGGAAAGAGATTGCATCTTGCGAGAAAAACAAGCTGTATGGGTGTGGATTGTTTCAGAATGCAGGAAAACCACAGACGTCTATGAAGAGTTGCTTCCTTTGCACTTCTGTTTGTGCAAGGCAAATAGCTGACAGCATATCACAGTTATTTTAGAACCACTAATAAGCATGTACCTATACTTAAAACACTTTTCTAAACTACAGTAGTGGAGCAATATCACAAAATTAGCCAAACAGTTAATTTTCTGCTCAAAACCTCATTTTGTTAATTAAATACTAACTCTACATTTCAAAATGTAATCATTCTTGGATGAGTTGCAAACCACTTTGTGATTGCATGTGAATGGTGGAATGCTACATTGTCCCATGCAATCACAAATGTAATGATATGTCCCCCCACCGCTTCCCTTTCTCATTGAGTGTAGGGACAAATCTGGTATTTCTCCAGGACCAACCCAGCACTTGAAATGGCACCGCACATTGTTATGTTTGCACCTTTCTGACCTGGCACATCAATGGTGGCCCCCTTCCCGATCACATTTCTTCCCCGCCTGTGTGTTTTTGCAAGGTTAAACTCTGCCTCGTCAACGTAAATTATTTCATGTGGGGTCTGACTCCATGACCCTCTGAGAGACATACTGTACACAGTGAGTGCAAATGCTTTTCAATATGTAATACTGTATGTACTGTAACACCTGTACATTCATATTGTAACATTCACTATAATAAGACATAATGGATAGGGCACCAAACCTGGACATATTGTTGCCGAGGTTCGTTGACATGCTAACTGTTCCTTTCAAAAGGAACTGCATACAGTTGTTTCATTTGAACTCTGTCTTTTGTCCTAGCAATGGTAGTCACATTGTGAAAGATCTGGTTGTCCTGTACAATTCTGGTCTGACCTGGTCTTTTATTGTAGAGTCAGCAATGACCATTCTTACAATGGCATGCCCCTGGTGTCCACTGAGAAGCTTTCCTCTTCCCCCAAACGGAGGAAGACGTTGCATCCTTCAGGGCAGCTGTCACCAACCCTGCTCCTGGAGATCTACCACCCTGCAGACTTCAAGTGCAGCCCTAATTTAACACACCTGATACAGATAATCAGGCCCTTCAGTGGCATCTCAGTATTATTTGTAATATTTTTTTAATTTAAATTCAAGATGTAGATGTACAAAAGGTGACATGCCTAGACATTTAACATAGTAAGATAAAAAGAAACAAAAACAGGAACAAGAACCCCCCCTCCACCCATCCGGAACATCTCAGTATTAGAACTGAATTAGCTTCAACATAGATGACTCCAATACTTGTATCAATCTGTATCAGGTGTGTTAAAATTGGCCTGCCCCTAAGCTACTGCATATACTATTTACATACACTAATGCTTTAAACATGAAAAAGACCTATCATTATAATAGCAGAGCTTGCTAAGTTTTGTTTCCTATGGCATAGTAAAAATGTTTCAGCGTAATAAATTTGAACACAGCAGACTATTGCGGTTCTCCCAAGGTGACTATTGCATGTGCATAACATGCAATCTCGATATTAAAACTGCACATCATGCAGGCCTAGTACTGAAGTTAGTCGCAGTATTTAGCGCTGTTGCTGCACACTGCCGCTTTGTGTGCGTGTGGAGTTTGCATGTTCACCCATGTGCATGAGTTTACACCAGATCCACTGGTGTCCTCACAGTCCAAAAACATGCAACTTCAGTGAAATGGATGTGCCTAAACCGGCTGTCTGTGTGTCTGTGGTACAGGTATACCTTACATTGTGGGGACCAAATGTCAACACAATGTGATAAAAACCTGTTACTTTAATTCTATGGGGACCATTATTCAAAAATTCAATTTTACAGAAATCTGTACTGCAGTCAGAAAACTAAAAATCAATAAATATCATGTTTAGTTACTTATGGTTAATGTTAGGGCTGGGTAGGGGTTAAGGGTGTCATTGTTGGGATTAGGGTTTTGCCCACAGAAATGAATGGATGGTGGATGATCCCCAAAAAGATACGAGTGCAGGTCTGTGTGTGTGTGTGTGTGTGTGTGTGTGTGTGTGTGTGTGTGAGAGAGAGAATTTTTGTAATTATTACTAGAGATGCACCAATTGATCGGCCAGGCACCGGACTTGGCTGATTTTGAGTGTGCTTAGCCCGGACTGGAGACCAGCCAAATCAGTCTCATGTTAGTGTAATACAAGCTAATAAGCTATTAGTCGAATTCTCCCCAAACAAGCTTGATGGGCCGAACGGCCTCCTCTTGTTTGTAAATGTATTATTTCCGTTACCAAACTAGTCCATTTCATGTTCTCATGTTCATGTACTCATGTCATAGGCACAGCGGCACAGGCAATAGCCTTACAGTGGTGTGTACACTCACAGCTACACGCTAACATGTCGTTAGCATGGAAGTTCTTCACTGAGTGAAGACGACACAAAGACTGCAATTTGTAATACATTAAAAGCCAAAGTAAACTGTGGGGGAAGCACCACGAAAACGTGATGAAACATCTACAGTAAATTATTAAACATATACTATATAATCTTGAAAAGGAATAATCATTAAAATTGCAAAGCTAGCTAAGTATTTTTCCTATGACAGAGTAAGGACTAGGACTAACAGACTGAATGCAGTTTCTACCCTGTTGCTATCCGGGCGTTGAATGACACCTTCATACAACTTGAGTGCAATAGATAAATGTCGTGCAATATGTCTTTTATGTGCAATAAGGTTCT
>JAAGVU020000001.1:31392144-31404367 GCA_011763525.2 Mormyrus iriodes
GCTGGAGCCTGACACTGGACTGCTCATGTACCAAAGATGGAGCTGGGATTGCTTTCATGTTCAGCCATCGGCATTTGACTAGAGCTTACATTTTCATAGCATTTTCAGCATTTTCTCCTCTAAGGATGTTTCACTACTGAGTTACGGCTGATTTTCGCTGCTGCCCAGTTGTTCATGTTTAATTGGAGTGATGTCATGTTTAACAGGGATCTGTCATGGGTGTGAAATATTGCTTTCCTAGCTTTTGCGTACCATGACGGCCAAAGGGATTGTCATTTTCCAGATGGAAGCATAGCAGTGTAATCTAGGGCTGTCACTATCGATTGTCAATAATCGACTAATCTACCGTGTTTTTTTTCTTCTTTTTTCCTTTTATTATAACGATTTGAGTGATCGTTTATAGAGCTGTCACAGTTACTGGATTAAACGCGATTACTAAAAAGCATCGATTTTAAAATTCCCTTTCTCAATTACTCGGCAATATGGCGGAAGGGAGACGGCACATAGCGGATGAAGGTGAAAAATAACGAAAACCATCAATTGTGTGGAAGCACTTTAAAAGTGAATGAAAATGCAGTCGTCCATCAGTATTGCATAGCATAAGTTAAATATCACCACAGCTCGACTGCAATACGAATATATCTTAAATAAGATATCTAGGTTTAATGGACTCACCCAGTAATGCGAGGTTATCCATAGATATGTGCCATTTAGTAGCCCAGCCTGTCGTTGTCGTCACTTTTTGCATAATCAGGGTGCCAGCTTTGGTCTGCTGGCTGAACTGAGATTATCTATTTGAAACAAGTCTGCATACACATTTACTTACATTTAAGTTTTATTACCTTGTAAATAGGGTGTAAGGTTTGCACACTACCCCAATGCTTTTGATGTGGTGAGTTTTAGGCTTATAATGGGATAATAAATTTTACTGTAAGATTTCTTGAGTGAGCATGATAGTCTGAAAGTGTGAGTGTCGTACCAGATATGTGAGAGTTGGCAACCCTGCTTAATTTACTTTTTACGATTCCTCTCTCAAAATAATTACTGCTAAACAAATGTTATCCTTGTCGCTAAGCTGGTAATGCACGCATAATGCGGCCCATGTTAACCATATATTATTAATTTCTGTGAACATATTGTGTCTGTTAGTACGGTTGAACGGTAAAGTTTTTGCAATATTTAAAATGTTGACTGAAGTTCTATTTGGCTATATAGTAAGTTATCTATCAACAGTCTGTCAGATAAGTTGGTGGTATTGTCGTTAGTTGTGCCAACAATCACTTGCCCTTGTTTAATATCGTCTCTAATACAAAATATTTCCATGCAGCGGAAGACCAAATATTATTTTGTCACGAGCTAAGCGTCAGTTAACATTTGCTTTAGCAACTACTATTTTGACATAGAGGAATCGTAGAAAGTAAATTAAGTTATGCTAAACTAAATTATGCTTTGCAATACTGACGGACGACTGCATTTTTATTCACTTAGTGTGAAGTGCTTCCACACAACTGATGGTTTTCATTCTTTATTTTCACCTTCATCCACTATGCATTGTCTCCCTTCCGCCTTATTGCCGAGTAATCGAACGAAAATTGTAATCAGTGGTTTTTAATAATTGAGTAATCGTGACAGCTGTAATAAAATCCAAGTAATAATAAAACCGGTCTATTTGCGGTTCGCTGTAATATTTGGTAGCAGTGCTGGGTGGTATACCGGCTCATCCAGTATACTGGTTTTAAAGTCCTGTACAATATGAACTTTTCATATACAGGCATACTGTAGCATAGCTGAAACGACCGCTGTAACACTTCAATAGGCAGCAAGTTATATATTGTTCACTGCTACAAGCGCTGTGGATCGCTGTGCAGAATGTATTGAGAGGTGACACCTGTTAACCCTGTATACCCTTCTAATAGTTATTACTTTAACAGAGCAACTCTCCATATATAACTGCTCAGCATTATATCACTTTTGGCTACTGCTTTCGGAGTACCTTGTCACTGCATTGCTGTCGATTGCATCATCGGCCTAACAGCTGAGCGATATGCCACAGGCAGAAGAAATTTCGCATGACACCACCACTGTATGCAATTAATCTGAGTTAATTTATTAACATATTATTTTCTCTGTGATTAATCGAAATAAATAGGGTTGTCTAACGCATTCTTTATAAAGCACTTGATTGATGTCAACACTTGCTGCTGCAGTAAGAGTGAATTTACACAAAAACAAAAATATAGTCATATACCATGAAACCACCGGAATCTTAAACAAATACAAATTTTTGGCCATACTGCCCAGCACTACTTGGTAGTCCTGTAAGATCATTACTGTGAGAACAGGGACTGTAGTCATAGGTGTATAAGTTAAAGGAGCCAATGTGTGCTCTGGGGCAAATCTGTGCCTGTGTGAGTCTTGGTGTCCCGATGCATGCAGCTTCTGAAGCTCTGAGCCCTCTGTTATATGTGCAACATCACTTTTAAGTTTGATTGTCCTGAAATAAGAGGCACAGTTTAAAACCCGGTCGACTAGGGAGGCTGTAGTGTTGAGGCGTGCGTCTGACTTTGTTTGACATAAAGCGTGTGACAGCCCAGGTTTGTTGGGAAGCTGTCCCTATTTGCGTGTGCGCGTGTACGCTGTTTGAGGACTAAACTCCATTGGACTTTCTTGGTGCAGCGTTCAGTTTGGACACAGAGCAGCCGGACTATGACCTGGATACGGAAGATGACGCGTTTGTGAATAAGCTGAAGAAGAAAATGGAAATCACTCCTCTCCAGTTCGAGGAGATGGTAGACCGTCTGGAAAAGGGTAGCGGGCAACAGGTAACTGAGTACTCACTCATTGAGCGTTTGCCTGCGTCTGTACCCAGAAAAAGTTAAGGCATTTGAAATTTAGAAAACTTATGATGCAAGGCACCCTGGAAAATCCGTGCTAAGGTTTTTTAAATGAGACCTTGCTATTCAGCCTGTCCTCCCTGCCCATTTTTGGGCACTTGTAAAGCATTGGATCAGATTGCTTTTATCACAGTCTTAAAGCGAATTGCATGTTTTCTTTGTTCCCATCTAAACTGTTGCCATCTGTAGCCTGATGTTGGGCTATTGCAGACGTTGGAGCCGCCAGCATCTGAATGCTACCATTGGGCAGTCTCAAGGTGCTTCACAGTGTGAAACTACACGGTGGGGCTGAAGGGCACAGTATGACCCCTGTCCCCCACCCCGCCCCTCTCACAGCTGGTGACCCTGCAAGAGGCCAAGCTGCTGCTGAAGGAGGATGACGAGCTCATCCGCGAGGTGTTTGAGTATTGGACACGCAAGCGGAGGACCTCTGAGGGCATCACCCTCATCTCCAGTGTCAAACAGGAAAAGCGTGATGGTTCCAGCACCAATGACCCCTACGTGGCCTTCCGCCGGAGGACGGAGAAGATGCAGACACGCAAGGTAGGAGTTGTGACTACTTCGTATTCCTCACCCACTGGCACCTTGTTATGTTCCGGTGCTTCGGCATAGTTTGTGGGCTCCACCGACTGTTGAGTTATTGATCCCAGAACCGCAAGAACGATGAGGCGTCGTACGAGAAGATGCTGAAGCTGCGGCGGGACTTGAGCCGGGCCGTCACCATCCTGGAGATGATCAAGCGCAGGGAGAAGAGCAAACGGGAGCTTCTGCATCTCACCCTCGAAATTGTGGAGAAGAGGTCAGGCCCCTCGCCTCTGGGACACACACACAAACACAAACAACCTGGAAGGCTAAATCATAGTGCTGTAGAGGCAGTGGTACATCCTGACCCAGCTCCCCCTGTCTACCACCCTAGGTACAGCATGGCTGACTTCGGCGGTGAGGTCATGGCGGAGGTGCTGGCCCAGAGAGCCCTGGTGAAGCCCACGTATACCCTACCCATCATTCCACTGTCCAGCAGCAACCAGTACAGGCACCAGGATCACATGGAGATGAAGGAGTACAAAGCTAAGGTGAGTGTAGAATCATTGCTGCTCCTCCAAGCCACCTTGGTATTGGTGCTCAGCAGCAGGACATCATGGGAAGGCGGGGCCATCTGTCTGTCTGAATGCAGGCCTTTGCTCTTTGTGGCTGAAAGGCATAAAGGAAGTGGCCCCTGTAAAGTGATCATTCCTCAGGTCACATATACTAATCCCTCCCCCCTTTGCCTGTCCCACCAGCCTGAGAAGACAGAAGTTGTCAGGACAAAACGGAAATACGAGAAGAAGCCCAAAGTCTTACCTCTGTCGGCTTCTGCGCCCCAGCAGACAAGTCCGTCCGTGTTCAGCGTCAAGGACCTGAACCAGTACGATTTCCCCAGCTCGGACGACGAGCCCTTCTCCCAGGTAGTCCATGGATTAAAGTTTTCTGTCACTGACGGATTTTCGTCAACTGAGTGCACTAAAGGTTAATAATGAGACTGATGCAGATCCGAAGGGAAAAAAAAAAAGGGGGGCAGGGGGTGAGGCTAAACAAGCTTCAGCAGACAAAGTTCTGGAACGGCTGTCTTTTATTTTGGTTTAATTACGATTTTAATTATTCTTCCTAAAAATAAAAATAAACATTATGGTTTCGGCAGTTCGCTTAAACATTGACGGCTGTGGAGTCGCCTATAGGCTGCTATTTCCCGATGCTTGTTTAAGATGCCAAACTTCATAAGGAGAAAATAATTGCCCAGCATTTAGTGCCACATCAGTATCGAAGGCTTTTAATGTCCCAAAACAAAGACGAGATCTGCAAATGGGTGAATGGCACGGGCTTCTTGTTTCCTGGCATATCCAATGTTGTTGTTGTTGTTGTTGTTGTTGTTGTTGTTGTTGTTGTTGTTGTTGTTGTTATCATTATTATTTTATGATTATAATATTAGTAGTATTATTCATGATAATAGGCTAGTAGTAGTATATTTTTAACATTTTTTAAAAAGATCAGCATAGAATGTATTTATGATTGTAAATCAGTGGTGTGTCATGAAGTGTCTCATCTCAATAGTAGCTAAAAAAGGTCAGAAAACAGTGGAGAAAACCCATTGATTTAATAGATAAAGAAGCCAAAAATCCGAAGCTCAGGATTCAGGACAGTGGTTACGGTGTCTCAAGTGCTGCGAGAGCTTATGCTGCATTGGTGGTATGGGCCCGCGACACGGAGCATTTGGTTTAAAAAAAAGTTATAATAAAATTTTTTTTTTTTTTGCTTTAATCCACGAGGTAGTCGCCAGCTAGGAGGCTGGATCCAGGGAGGCCAGGAGCTCTGTACCCCCCCCCCCCGCCAACGGTTAGGCTTCACCCTCCTCTCTCTCTCTCTCCCCCCCCATCTCCAAACAGCAGAATCATTCAGGTTCCTCCGATGCTGAGGAGGAGAATGACCCAGACGGGCCCTTCGCTTTCAGGAGGAGGGCTGGCTGTCAATATTACACTGTGAGTGTCCCTGAGCGGCTGCTTTCGTTTCAGTCTTTGCATTTCTGTACTTCCCTCCACAGGCTGACTGACCCTCCCTCTCTCCCCCTCCCCAGCCTCGAGGAGCCCAGGGTGCCAGCGGCTGGCCGTGGTGCAGCCCTTCCGAAGGAGGTCTTGGTGATGTGCTCTACAGATACTGCCTCACCTCCCTGTCGGTGCCCAGGCGCTGCGTGGGCTTGGCGCGGCGGCGAGTCGGCCGGGGGGGCAGGTGAACCATGCACACCTCTAATTGGGAGGGGAACGGGGGCATCACAGCGGGGATGTTTTGGGGGACACTCAGGCCTCAGGGTGACCCCTGCCCTCCCACCACAGGATGTTGCTGGACAGGGCTCACACGGACTTTGACGATTTGATCGACGGGCCGGATCCAGAGCAGCTGGCCCCCTCGCCCCACTGCCTGGCTGACAACCCCACCGGTACCTCAGACACAAATACCTCCGACAGAGACCCCTCTCATGACCTCAACCGCATCCTGTCCAACATCAAAGCATGCCGCTGGAGACACTTCCGCCCCCGGACACCACCGCCACTCAGTGCAGATGGAGTGGAGGCCCAGTCCCGGCGCTCATGCCACGGATTGGGCCGACTGTCTGTGGCACAATCTGGAACCCTGGCAGGGGTCCCCCCCTGCCAGAACAGGCGAGGTGGGAGCACCGCGACAGTCCCTGCTGGTGAGTATCACCCCCTTGCAGTTGATTTGATTTGCATTTTAATAAGTGGTTAAACGTGATTAGTCTGGAAACACCTCTGTCAGTCAAGATCAGTAGGCTTTGGTAAATTTTAGGATGTTGGGGGGGTGGGGGGGGCTGGCTATCTGGTGCTTGAGATGATGGAGAAAGTTTGTCGGTCATAAACTGGCCTTCAGACCTCCAGCTACCACATATTTAAACATGAACTTTAGGTAAAGTTTGAGATATTAGTTTGTAAGTCAAACTTATTCACTTAGAGGAGCTAGTGGCCCGTGTACTTGATAGTTGGCCCTGGATATGTGACCCCTGCTCACATGATAGTTGACCACAGCAACACCAGCTTTATGAGCCTTGCATGCGCTATGTTCCCGCAGTCACGGCCGAGCAGTACCAGCAGCACCAAGAGCAGCTGGCCCTCATGCAGAAGCAGCAGCTGGCGCAGACACAGCTGCAGCTCAGCAGCCGCACACAGGTACATGCTGGTCCTCCAGAGCAGCTGTCCCATCACATACTGACCTCGACGCCCCTGCTGTTCAATGCTGAATTTGCTTCCCCCCTTCCTCGTAGGGTTTGGTGTCGAAGACGCTGGACTCTGTCAGCGCCCAGTTTGCTGCCTCCGCTTTGGTGACAACGGAGCAGCTGATCAGCTCCAAGCCCAAAGAGGAGGTGGTGCTGGGAGCCGGTGTCAATGGCGTGGTCCAGGCCTCAGGTAGGCCCATATGCGGGTCCTGTACAAGGGTGAAGTGGCGCATACCCCACGGATATGAACTGGTGGCCCTCATTCCCCTGCTGATCCTAATGGAGAGTCTCCTGTTCCCCCCAGGAGCATACAAGGGCTTACATCTCACTAGCACTACGACAGTCCCGCCTCTCACGAGCCAGCCAGCGGCAGCAGGCTCCACCTTCCCCCAGCCAGCCATGAACAGCAGCAACAGCAATGCCGTTGCCATCGCTGCCAGCGAGCCCGCTCACCACGCACCCTCCGCCAACTCCACTACTCAGGTCCTGATCGGGAACAGTGTGCGCGTGGGTGTGCCCTCTCCAGGGGGCGCCGTTGTGGCCCTGAACGCGCGGCATCCGCCCAGGACTATGGGTGCAGTCCCATCTGCCTTAAAGCTGGCTGCACCCACGAACTGTCAGATACCCAAGGTGGCCGCCTCATCATCCATGGACATGGTGCCAAGGTGAGACATCGAAGTGGCTCAGGGTGACCTCTGCTGTCTGAGGTCACTCGAGGTCAGTGGTCGACACCCCGCGGGTTTGGTGCTGAGCATGACTCTCCTGTCTCCGCAGGGAAAACCATGAGCAGGAGAAGGCAGCACTGAACAGTATAGCGGACACCACGGTGGTCATGGAGGTGACGTAGTGGCAGGTAGCCCTGCTCGTGGGGGCCCCCACTAGGTGCTGTGCATCATAGCATTCAGACCGTGGTGGCGTGCAGCGCGGCGTCTCCATGGCGACCCCCAGGATTTAATGGCAATTCTCATCTCTCATGCTTTTAATTTTTTTTGTTACTGTTAATAGGAGGGAATCTGCGACTGTAAATACAAATATGGCAATTATATGTACAGTACTGCATATTTGTAATATCCCTTGTATATACGTTACTTGAATACAGAACCGTTCATTTGTGATGTTTTGCACTTGGGAAAAAAATAGAAAACTGGTGAGTGAGACGAGAGGGTTGTACAGAGAAATGTCATCACGTTGTGCATGGTGAGCAACCTGCTGTTTTATCTATTTATTGTGCTGTGTTTACAGGTTTTTTTTTTGTTTGTTTTTTTTGTACACTGTACCCTCATTGGTTCCTGTGCTGTAGTGAATGTTAGGTAGCTATGGACTCCTGTAATTTTGTATATCGTGAATTTCGGCTCGGCCCCCCTTGGGCTCCTGAGGTTTCTGTGTAATGTGGATTCAGTGGTGGCGTATGGAATTGGCAGGTTTGGGGGGGGGGGGGTGCAATTTATTAGTGGGTAACCTTACTTAGTGGGATCTTCCATTTAAATTGTCCTGACACAGGTAATAAACTAAGAAGGGGGTTCTGTGCCTGAAGCCAGCCCCACGTCTGAAGTTACACAAGCACTATATTCCTTATCGTGATCATTGCTGCTTTTCTATAACCTGGGTCCCTGGTTTTCATGACATGGAGTCCCGAATGCCTTTTTAATCCCCTCATTTTCTTTTGTAAAACACAGATTTTGAGTTATTTTTGTATTTTATTTTTATTTTTCTCCTTGTGGTAATGACTATGCGTCTCGTATTGAAAAGACTTCTTTTGTTACTCGTTCATGAAAAAGGATAAAAGGGAGATGAATGGCTGTAATTGTATGTGTATCATCATTCCAATTTCTTAAGAAAAAGAAAAAAATAACAAAAAAAATAACTAAAAAAAAAAGAGATGCCAGCTTTTTCCTTTTTAAAAATTCTTCAGAAAGCTGCAAGGCCAGAACCACAAGTATTTGGGTGCCTTCCTTTGGAATGATTTATGCTCTCTTCTGTGAAGAGTATGGTACTTTAAAACAAGGCTACTAGTAGTTTTTTGTCAGTACCACATCCTGAATGCCCAGTCCAATGGCATCACTTAACCCTTGAGGTTTTCTAATCCCACCTGGAAAATGAAAATGTGACCGAACTCTCACAAAAAAATAAATAAACCCCAGGGCATTATATGTTGACCAGCAGACGTGTCTTGTGCTTTGTGATTGTTTTTATGGGTCTCTTCGTCTATTTTTTAATTGGGTGGGATGAGTTTTCGAAGGGTTCAGTCTGTTTTGTTTCCTGGTTTTTAATGGCTTGCTCTACAGCCCCTTTGTTTCTGATGAGCGTATCAAAACCAGTGTTTCTCAACCCAGTCTTTGCGGACCCCCAGGAAGTCCGCATTTTTGCTCCCTCTCGGCTCCCAACACACCTGTCCCAGGTATGTGGTGTTTTTGATTGTTTGGTTCATCTGTACTGTGAGCTGTGAGGGAGCAAAAATGTGGACTTCCTAGGGGTCCGCAAAGACTGCGTTGAGCAATGCTGATAGAATAGACTCTGATTTGAATGCCTACAATGTGGATGAAGAATTCCATGATGAGCACGTAGGGCTGTTTCCTGCTGGTGTGTGTGTGCGCACTTGTCCACCACTCTGCACACAGACAAAACCTTGGGGCAGGTTATAATTTATTTCTGAATCTGATAGTTGTCAGCTTCTCCAGGAGCTAATTTAGGCTGCCAGCTCCCAAGCTTACCTGATCAGGAATCCATTTAGATGAGGCAGCTACCTGAATTCACCTGGGAGTGATGCTCACGTCCACTGCTGGGAATGTTCGCCATGGCAACATTGTCAGAATATCACACATCGAGATTAGTGTGATGCTCGAATTAGCCCTGTAAATGGCTTTTAATTAAATGCATTTGCTGTTTGAATTTTTGTTTGTTCCTGGGGGGATGGGGGAGGCTGGTGTGGGGAATGTGACCAGAATGACCTTGAAAACAGAAGGTGGTGGTTCTAATGTCACTTGTGGTTGAGGCAGATGGCTCCCATTTATGTTTTACTCATCTCAGATTTGGCTTTTCTGAAGTTTGCAGCACAGTGTGACCTGGAAAGGCTGGAGCAGTTAAATGCCGCCTTTGTGGAGAAAGATGGTTGTTGTGTATCATGACCATGGTGAGCTGCCATAATTTGAAGTTAGCAGTGTATGCAAGATGGCAGCAAGTGCCATCATCAGGTTGTGTATATAGTTTTAATAAAGGATGAACCCCTGACTCGGAATTCATCTGTTGGACAAGAAGTATAAAATTTGTGAACTTGGAGGATATATAGCTTATTAATATACTTATTCATATATTACAGGGTATATAGGATGGTGATCCCCCCCCAAGGGACCTGCTGTTAGAAAATTCTTCATTTGTGTGCTGGAAGCCTGCATGCTACAGTTACTGGGCTCATGCTTTGGTTGTTATATCAAAGCCCTCCTGGGGCTTTCTTCAGGTTACAAAGGTGTTTTTAACCACTGCACCACCAGCTATCTACAAGGAATGCTGTGTAGATCTGGACCTTTGCTTCATTCAGGATGGTCCTATGATCCCATTGTGAGATCATGACTTTAAGGTACATATCATAAAAAGCCAATGTGATACTAAAAACTTAATGTTGAACACACTGAATTTAATTTCCTGATTATTTCAAAATGTATGAATTTCATTGACTTTCAGGTACTTTTATATATGATCCTTCTTGTCAGTAACAGTGTGTCACTAAGAACAGCTACTCTCTCCCAACATGAGTCTTTGATTGAAATGAAATTGGAAAGTTTCTGAAATGTCTTTTTTTTCCCCTTTCAGCTTTGAAGTTATTTTTCCCTACTGACTGTGAGTCAGATTTTTTTTCCTTAATCATTTGCATTTATTTCAAAAAACAAAAAAGTCCACCTTTATAAAAATACTTGGAGGAACCTTCTTCCAAAACACCACCAAATTCACCCCAAGAAAAGATTGTTTTAAGCGATTCAAGTACAGCCAGCAAAATGTGTATATTCATTTTGTGATTTTCATTTTTAAGATGTTGGATTTTTAGCTTGTGATAGTAGCCTGTCCTCAGTCAGAAATGCTCCCAGATCCCCCTGACGCTATCTGGCCACACATTGCATTATGAATTATTTTATAATGCTATCTGAGTCCCTCAGCCCTTAAAGTGCTCTTGAATGTAGTAAAAACTGTACCCCCCCCCCAGCTCTGTTCAATGTGCCAGCCAGGGGGATAGCGGAAGAGAGCGAGGCAGGAGGGTAACACAAGTGAGCTTCTGTTACTTCTGTCTGCACCTGCCCCTGTGTCCCTGGCTGCATATAGATAGGGGAGTAGGAGCCCAAGCGACTTGGGTGCCACAGATGTAGCAGGGATGAAGGCAGTGTGGAGCCAACTGCCCCCACTGGGTATTAATCACAAAGTACAGCAAACGCACCTTACAGGGGCCATGAAATCTGGCACTGTGACGTTACCCATAGATGATCGGCTTTCAGCGACCCTAATCCATCTCATAAGGGCTGCCACAATTCAATTTAAATGCTTACTTCGTTATTTGTAAGCCTTCGTGATGACAGCCAGCGTTATAATTAGTATAAATCAAATGAAAAAACAATTGGTACCTGGTGTCCCTGCAACGGGTAGGTACCTGATCCTGGGTTTTTCCCCTTCCTTGCACCCGTTCCTCCTGGCATAGGTTCTGGATCACCGTGACCCTGCACAGGACAACCGGGTACAGAAAATGGTTGGATGGAGTTTAAGTACATGTTACCAGCATGTCTTTTGTTAGTTATGGTATTAGAATAATATTTATAGCGATATGCTTTCTCCCGCTCCATATTTAGGAGCTGCTTCTTCAGGTCATCGCCTGGGGTGCCCAATACATCGATCGCGATCTACCCGTCAATCGCAAAGGTACTGCATGTAGATCGCATAGCTTAAAAAAAGAGGATGGGTGATAGGCTATCATCCATCCGCACTATGACATTTGTCACTTGATTGAGATACAGGGCAGCCAGTCTGATATCGCTCAAGCTCCAGACGAGTTCAGGTGAAACAGTGTTGCAATTTTTGCCGTGCTAGCTGCTGCAAAACTTTAGCAAACTAGTCGCCTAGTTAGCCTCCAGTTTATTTCGACTAAACTAAAGAAAGGGTATAAAAATGAATGGGGGAGCTGGACCAAGTAAGAAGCCAAAAACCTACCACTTCCATACGGAATGGGAAGAGGACTTTTTTCACAATGTCATATTCAAAGTGCGTTTGCCTCATCTGTCAGTGTACCATTGCTATTCCGAAGAAGGGAAATGTGGAGCGGCATTTTCGGACTGTTCATAAAAACTATGAGATTAACTTCCCACCGAGAAAGGTGAAGTCATCAGAGTAAAGTAAGGACAAAAAATGTACAGAGATGTATTGTGCAATATGGGTTCATGCAGTTACGCAAAATGCACCAACATATATTGTAGATTAAATTCAAATTCAATAAAAAAAAATACCAAAGGGAAATTAATATTAATAATAAAGAATACTCTGTGTGTGTGTGTGTGTGTGTGTGTGTGTGTGTGTGTGTGTGTGTGTGTGTGTG
>JAAGVU020000001.1:31404467-31424161 GCA_011763525.2 Mormyrus iriodes
TTTGCATTTTTATAGTAGGTAGATGGTAGATCATTTTCACACTATAAGTAGCTCACAAGCTGAAAAAATGTGGGCACAGATACATGCTTGTATTTCTCTCACCGAAAAGTTCATCACGCGGTGCAAATTCCATCTGCTTTAACGTCTCACTTTTACAAGTGCATGGGAAATCCTGAAAATGTCTTGTCTTTGCAACAAGATACGGCAAAATAACAGCAATTAGGTTGATTGGTGCATTCAAGCTTATTTGAATCTAGGGTTTGATTTATTTAAAATCTCCTTTTTAAAATTATATAGTTTGCGAAACATTTAAACCAGCAGTTGGCGCCTCTAAAGTTTACAATGTGTGCCAAAACAAAATGGACAGAGTGAAGTTCAGTCACTCTAAAATAGCCTATTATTGGTTTAAAAGTGCCAAGCCATTTTTTGGGAAAAGCCAGCGTACATTCAGTATTTCTGGAGTGTTTCTTCCATGATTTCAGAACCCTACTGAAAGACAGTCAAAACCAGCTTATGCTGGCAGCTTGTTTTAGATGATCTTATATGGACATATCCTAGCGCTTGTTGCTCTTCGGTGGTTTATCTGGATGGGTTACCAGCTGGTCATGCTGGTGTGGTGAGCCTATTAATCTGGTCATGCTGGTATGAGCAGCTAAACCAGCTAGAATGACCGTCATAAGCTGGTATGACCAGTTAAACCATCGAACCATCATGTGAAGACATACCTTAAGCTAGTCAGCTATCAAAAGTTGGTAGACTAGTTAACTACACTATATTGCCCAAGTATTGGGACGCCTGCCTTTGCACACACTTCAGTGACTTCCCATTCTTAATACATAGGCCTTAATATGGAGTTGGCCCACCCTTTGCAGCTATAATAGCTTCAGTTCTTCTGGGAAGGCTTTCCACAAGGTTTAGGAGTGTGTTTATGGGAATTTTTGACCATCCTTCCAGGAGAACATTGGTGAGGTCAGACACTGATGTTGGACGAGAAGGCCTGGCTTGCCTCCTCTTTCATTCATCTCAAAGGTGTTCTGTCAGGTTGAGGTCAGGGCTCTGTGCAGGCTAGTTAAGTTTCTCCACACCAAACTCGCTCATCCATGTCTTTATAGACCTCGCTTTGTGTACTGGTGCACAGATATGTTGGAAGAGGAAGGGGGAATCATGTGATCCATCCTTCTGCCAACTGAAGAATACGCCTGCACGTCCAGAGAGCATTCCTTCGGCTGGAGGGTCTTGTTCTTCTGGGTGGCTAGATGTTGCACCTGACGGAAGAGACTCGTTGACATGAGGGTGACGTCTGCCGCAGTGTCGATGAGGGCCTCTAGAGTGATCACATCTTCTAAGGTAATGGAGAGGTAGCATTTCGTGGCTATCCCCCTTTCCGCCAGGTCACCCAGGAGCCGTGGCACAGGGGCCTGGATAGGAATTGGCGAGGTGTCGCCCCCATTGGGTTGGTGTTCTGAGTCAAGACACACAACTAGTACAGCTCTGTCGGTCACTGGCGAGGACTCATCATCTTGGTCTGGCTCTGTGTTGGTAGCGGTGACATCAGGTGTTCTTACCATACATGGATCAGCATGTCCGTCCGATTGAGGTGGGACTTCATCAGCGATTCCAGTATCACTGGTAGGGAGGACAAATGCTTGCTGATTACTGATTGGTGTTAGCAACTGGGGAAATCCGTGGGCATGGTCTGGTGTGGATTCAGGTGATGGTTGTGGGGTTCGCTGGATGATCACCCTATCCCAGTTACCGGGCGATTACTGAATTAATAAATCCCATTTCAATTTTCCATTTGCATCTTCATTGGAGATTCCATCACGTTGGTTGGGGCAGAACTAAACCGTTCACGTAAAATGATTAACAAATAATAACAATTAATTAATAATCAAATATTAATTAATTTCCCTATACATTTGTGGAGATCAGCATTTATTTTGAGCTAATAAATTCCTATACACGCTTGAATTCACTGAGCTCTTGCAAGGGACCCATTCTTTCACGAATGTTTGTAGAAGCAGTCTGCATGCCTGGGTGCTTGATTTTATACACCTGTGGCCATGAAAATGATTGGAACACCCGAATCCAATGATTTGGAGGGGTGTTCCAATACTTTTGGCAATATAGTAGCTATAGTATCTTAACCTGGTCAAGCTGGTCTTTTTCAACAAGGAACACCATGGTTTATCCATATATTTGTTTCACTTCATTCAGTGCAGAGCGCTACAGATATTGAAGGTCATCGTACGAAAAGACCCTGCCATAGAGTTGCATGCGCAACATTTCAAAGTGATTTCCGAAGCATCCAATTTCTTTCAGCAAAGGTGGATTTTGAAAATATTTTTTAATGCAGTGACTCTTTTTTGAAGGTTGGGAGGATTAAGAGTTTGAACCGTGACTAAGAATCTTGTGTTGCATTGAGGAAGGTACTTTTACCTTTGCTGTGTGTGTAAATGCTTGTTTGTATATGGGGTTACATGCATTCATGCTTTGATAATTTTGCACAATACATATTAAATGAGAGAGAAAATTAAAAAAAAAACAAGCTAGATATTTTTGAAAGCCATCTTAAACTCACAGAAGTCCCCGTTACACATTTTATGTAATCTCACCAAATTTTATAATTGAAGTAACAACTTAATTTTTTCCTTACTTTGTTTTCTCTGTTTTCTCCTGATGCAAGTAGAAGTTTAAAATCTGGAACCAGGAGGTCTGTGGTCTCCAAGAACCAGGGCTGGTCATGGTTCAGGATGGTTGATGATTATACTGGGAAGAGGTCTTTTTTGCATGGTAAGGTTACTAGGATGGTAACGCATTATGAATAGATGTTTGTGTATTCAAATCCCAGGAGCAGTCATACTGTTATGCACCTTTCAATGAGTTAATCAACCTGAAATGCTTCAGTTAGCATGCAGTGCTATACATCAAAAGCAGTTAGACACCCAGCTTCCTCTGGGGGAAATAAAGTCCAATCTGATTGAGGTAGCAGGGTGTCATTGTCTTTGTCAGCATGGCCTTAATTAGCACTTCCTGTGTACGCATGTGTATCAGATGTGTTGGAGGGCTGAACGGTGCTTTGCCTGGGATTCCCTGGTTGAATCTCTTGTACCCTGGAGACGGCCTTTACTGGCAGATGGGGCTTTCATATTTGCCTAATGCTGGCTGATTTTTGTATTTTTTTTACCCCCCCAAAATCCCATTAAACTTGCTTTCTGCTGTGTTGGGACAGGTCAGCCTTGAACCAAACTACATCACTCCCTAAGCTCTCAGAGATGTTTTCTGTTGCGCCCCTGCCATGCCCTATAGCTACTGATGTTACTCTCTGGACAGGCGGACACGCCGAATGGTTCATTTCTGCCTATGTACACATTTATGGTGTCTTAAAGGGCCAGATCACCTAATGATCATCTGAGTGCAGGAGTTTTAGGAATAACTAAGCCAGTGCAGGCCAGTTGGATGGATTAAAGTCCTTCATCATGTGCCATGGAAATGTGCCTTGCTCCTTCATCACTATCACATCTTCTCCTAGGAATCTCAGATTTGTCTTATTCAGTCAATATATTATGTCTACAGATCTTTAAGTTGGTCTCTTTCTTCTCTTGGGCACCTCTTCCCCTTACCAGTTTGTTATTCATTTTCCCACAGTCCTGTGGTGTGTGCCAAAGTTAGATTAATGTCAGGGATTCTGGAGGAAGCCTCCCATCCTCCCTACAGTCTCTGTCCCCCCCCCCCCCCCTCCGCCTGCAGCATCTGAGACAGTTCTGCCAGACTCTGTAACAGCATCTTCCCCATGGTCATCCAGCCTCTGAACTCTTTGCTGCCCTCCTCCCCACAGATGTGAACTTCACACTAACTCTGCTGTCCACCAGCACTTTGTCACTTTATTGCCATTTTCACTGTTATTGCATTGTTATCAGTACTTATTATTTACCTTTGATATCTGCTTATTTATTAATTACTCCTGCATGCCACTTATGCACTCTGTTCCTCCAGTCATTGTCCATGTTAAGCATTCCATCATTGCTTGCTTTTACTTTGTGTGTCACTGTTAACATATCCTTCCTCTTACACATCCTGTCTATAAATGAACTTTACGCATACATGTTGCACCGTGTTCCAGGCAACATCATTTCACGTCACGGTATGCATTGTGCTGAATATGGTTGGTGTGACAAAGCCCTGCTTGGTTTGACTTGGATGGCCAGTCAATTTTATTCATGCACCATGCAAATGTTCATATTGTTAATTACAAAAAATAAATTAGCATTGTTCAATGTAATTATTTCATACATTAAATGCATGGAACCACATGTGAAATACTTGAACTTTTACAATTAAGAACTCATCATTACTGGCAGAGGTGCAACGGCAGGGCAGGCAATGGCCTGGGGCCTTGAGCTGGGAGGGGTCCCCAAAGGTGTCTGAATACATTGCAACAACAAATCTACTTTAATTTTGCATTCTGTTTTTCACAAAAGTGAAAATTAAGGTCTTGTGTTTATTAAATTTATTGTTGATATTATCAATTTACACTTCACAGAAAAGGAAAGGTAAGAAATTTTACCAGAGGGGGAGTTGAAGGGCCCCATGGAGTTCTTTGCCTAGGGTCGCCAGAGTCCCTAGAATTGCCTCTGATTATCAGTAAGACTGGTTAGAGCTGGGACTACTTGGAATATGTGTTTTTGCTTTGTGGCGCCCCCTGGTGTGCGGCATTTTTCACGATGCCAGGACTGTCACAACCCACAGCATATTTTTTACCTGCATTGGCCTAGTTAATTGTCCAGCAGTGGTTGGAAGACTGATGGGTCGGAATCTGTGCACCCAAACCAGGGCTGCACACTTTTAAAATCATCATTAATGCTGGGCCATGTAACCAATTACAGGCGCACCATGGGATGTGGGGCCACTGAAGTTATTCAAAGACCTAAAATCCAATAAAAATGGACAGTATTAGGCGTTTTCCCTAGGTACCTGAAACAAACAAGTGCGTTTAATAAACAAAATCCCCCCGACAGCTGGGAGGCAGGAAACATGGCAGAGAGTAGCCAGCAGACAAGGATGTTGACACTATTACACGTCCGTCCGTCCGTCCCTCCCTCTGTCAGTCAGTCCAATCCATCCAATTGCTGACACACCAGTGACTTTAGAAAAACACTCAGTTAGGAACATGAATTACATTTATATAACTTAATAAGTTTGTGGATGTTTTTGTCCAAAGCTACCTACAACTGAGGAAAGCTTGAGATTTGATCCATCTCCTGCTATAAAAGGCAGGATGGCATGAAATTGAGGAAGGATCTCCGGTCCCGATGTCTAGCAGAAAGGTGAGAGGATCTGGACTAATGTCCCATCGAAGCTCAATGCTGGCGACTCGTCACTGAGTGTGAGAGAAATGCACCCTCCAACCCCCCCCCTCCCCCAAGCATAATACCCTCAGTCTTTGAATGATTGCAATCATCTACCATGTTTTGTATAATTGCTCATTTCAAATTGTTCCTCCAGCGTATGGAAAACTGATGATTTGACAGGCGTCCACCATTCTCATGGAGATGAAAGTAGGATAAAGATAATTAATGCAGACGTGCATTGCCTAATGTGATCTTAATCAGAGCATAATTAGGCTGAATGTTCTTCAATGTCTGAGATGGACTGTATGAATTGAAAGAGAGATTTTCTCATTCCTGTCTTCTATAATCATCCTCATTCTTCCATCTCGTAAATTAAACATCTTTCAATAACACGCGTGCTGCAGTTTGTCTGGGCCATGTTCCGATCCTGCGTCCCGCTGCAGTTTGTCTGGGCCATGTTCCGATCCTGCGTCCCGCTGCAGTTTGTCTGGGCCATGTTCCGATCCTGCGCCCCGCTGCAGTTTGTCTGGGCCATGTTCCGTTCCTGCGCCCCACTACAGTTTTGCGCTCCTTGCAATCTTCACTTCAAAGCTTGTTTATAAATGTGAGCAGTTTTACATTCATCCCAAGCTGATGCGTTAAAGCATTTGAGCGTTCACAGGAAGGAGCTTTGCTGTGATCTTCTGGGGGTGTGTTTGACCCAGAATGTTCTAACATTTTCTCCTTAAATGTGATGATTCCAGAAACATAAGCTGTTTTTAAACACAGCTTGCTAATCTAATCACTACAAATTATATATATATATATTTTTTGTTTTTTTTTGTTCCTTTGGCAATAGTGTTTGATATCTGAATTAATATGCTTTATTTTTTCACAATTGAACGAACATGCTAATTTTGGTAAGAAATGGTGGTGAGCGGACAGGAGAGTGGCAGAAAAAAATGTTGTTCAAAGTCACTATAACAAACCAATATAATTCAAGAATGCAAGAATTCATTCCATCAAATATACTGTATATTGAAGACATCAAACATATATTGAAACAATTATTCTCTACCTTACAATGCTTCACATCTGTCTGGGTGAAGCACAATAAAATGTTCTCTTAAATGATTTAAATAAAAATACAAGTCAATATAAAGAGGGACATCCACTTCTCCTGAAACTATGCAATTGCAATTCCAGGGCAGCGTATAGATCCCTGACATAGAGGAATGGTTTTATTTACAAAACTACTGACTACTAGAAATGACCTGAGTTCATAAATAACAAAGGAAGAAAACCAACAGTTGTGCTCATCACTCAGGGTGGAATACTGAAAACTATGGTGCGAAAGATAACAGCTCTCAGAACTGGTGTCAACTGGTGTATAGGTTATTGGGATCAACAAAGGAGAACAAAATCAAATAAATAGATAGTACTGATATTGATTGGAATACCTCCAACCACCTGAACGCCCCACCGACGCATAAAAGTGATGTGGGAGTCAGCCTGGGCCTGGCACCCCTATGTGGGCGAGAGCCTTGAGCTAAATGATTAAAAAACAGTACTGTCATCTGCTGGTCAGAAATGGTAATGTATTCATCCATCTGTCCACCCATTAACTTTCTTTAAATATACTTGGAATTAAGGGCAGCGGGAGTCTGGATCCTGTCCCAGGAAACGCAGGGCACACAGCTGGCAGCTGGTTCAACACAGGAGACATGTCATCTCCCAGTCAGTCCAGCGTGAAGGTTAACGCATTAATTACACATCAGACAGTTACTAATATCATAGAGTACTTCCTTTAGTTTTGAACTGCAGTAGAGATAAGGCAGCAACAGGGGAAGACTGGCAACAAAAAGCAGCCCGGCAATTTGCTGTCAAGCAGCCCCAATTTCATATTTTGCTGCCAATCTAGGAGGAGAGGTCCTTTTGGTCCATTTTGATGCTGACTGATTATAGTGTTTCTTGTTGGTTTGAAGGTTTTGTTAATTTTCCATGCTGACAATTTCATTCAGTGCTGCTCACAGTCGTGTCCCTCACTGCCATCCGAAGTTTTCCGCTCAAGCGTTTGCCGTTAAATGTCAAACTTAGCCACGGCTGGCTGGATTTTTTCAAGCAGAGTCTACACACCCTCAGCCACCTACTGATCATATTCATCCACCCGTTGTGCATTTCTATCAGTTTGTTCCGGTTGCCTTTAGCCATGATCAGAAGCGTGTACGTAAAATGCAAGACTGCGCTGTAGGGCAGGCAAGAAACTTCTGAGGTTCAAACTATTAACCTTCAACGCCTGGTGCAAACACATAGCAATTTTTCTGAATAACTATGGAAACGGAAGATACGTTGCTATAGCAACTCTGCAGGAATGTACTTCAGTGTAAAGCAAAATATGACTGAGTCATAGTGGGAGATTTCAGTATGGGCTATTTAAAAAGGATTTATTCAGTAACTCAGTGTCCATAGCCTACATAACCGCAGAGCCACCGCAGTGACTCAGCATGGGCTTGGGTGCTGGGTTCGAGGTAGGATGCCACACCACCTACAGGTGAAAAAGAGTATAGCACACTCTCAGCACGCAAATCACCATCAAAATAAGTTGTTCTTTGACATATAACCTAACTACAGGTTGTTTCACGTGTAGGTTCCAACATAAATTTCTGCTTGTAACTTCTATTTCAATGAACATTTATTATCTGAATGTGCATACATCAAGATATGGGGACCCCCTCATAATATGTAATTATCTAACCTGATCACTTGGTGGTGCTGTTTGAGATAATGAAACATGGAAATCCTTCAGAACTTGGGTCTGCATAAGGGAAAATTATTTTAATACTTTTTTTCTGTGGATCTAGAATGGTAAACTGATAAACTTAGAATCCTGTTTTGCATTAAAAAAAAGAATAAAACAAAACATAGAACATCAGTGGTGTGTTTGGAATTATTTAATGGAAAGCATTCCGCCTCATTAGGGGGCCGTTAATAGGGCTGACCACCCCCCATGAGCATTTCTTTGGCATACCAATGTTTAAATCAGCCTGACATATGTGTTTTTGCTGGTGAAACAGTCAGGTCTATAGCTTCAGACAGCAGAGGCCCCTGTAAGCGCGGCTGCTCTCAGCTGGACTCCTGCTGTCTGGAGATATTCCTGAGAAATTCTTAGCCTTGCCATCCATTGTGTCACCTTTGTCATTTGGGGATTCATGTGCACAAGCACACACAAACACACACACATACACATATACACATATACACACGGGAGGCAAACCATCTATTTACACACACAGCTGGCAAGCAGGTCGTAAACTGCTAATATATTCTGCACAACTGCCATTTTGCACTGTAGTTACCATTGTGGTGCATTGTTTTGCACAGTTTATTCTTTAAATGTATTGCTTTCATGTATGTTCTATTACTGATCTTCCTTTGCACATTCATTGTCTGTTTTCACGTATCTTTATGTTGCATGTATTTCTTATATTTTCTTTTTTTCCTCTCTGTGCAGCTGGACAAAAGAATTCCGCCCCAAAGGGATCAATAAAGTTCTAGCTTATGCATTTTATCCACAGAAGTGTCATTTTTCAAAACTGACTAGGCTAACAATGAATTCTCTGTATATTGTGTGAATGGCTGAAACAGCTTATAGGAGGCACTCTGCTGACTTTTTCCCCCAACGGCTTTTCCTGTTCTGACAGACGACATAAACAACATCTCTATCAACATCCCCAAAACTATAACTAGCAGTCAGCCATTTGGGCATAGTTGGTGCTGCCTGACTGATATCCATTGCTAATGTGCTGAACATGCTGTGTCTTTACAGCTTTGGCAAAGCCTCTTGCGCTGACTACAATGTATAAATAAAATATAAAAGATTTAATGGCATCTTTATGTATAAAAGCAAGTGGCAGTTCCATTGCCTTTATCATGTGGATTTGTTTATGGCCTTGACAGGCCAATCAGCTCTATGGTGGTCATCACATGCTGTTAGTCACCCAGCTCCCACAGTGCACCACTCTCGGTGTGGAAATCAGACCCAGGAGCTGCCACTCCCCCACAAAAGCCATTTGTTTTGTAAAAGAAAACTTGAATGAAACAAAAAGCTGTTTTCAACCAAAGAGGCCCTTCCTTAGTAGTTTATAGTTCCTTCTTGCTGAGGTGTCGGAGGCAGACTGGCATGTCTTTCCTTTACAAAATAGATTCCTCTGCAAAGTTTTTGGCACTAGAGTTGACCATGGCGCTGTTTTAGCTGTTACAGTCCCACAGGGCTCATTTGGGTGGCAGGGGCTTGAAATGGAGTGACTTTGTGGGTCTTCTGGGACCATGGCAGAGGGGCCACTCTCTCCCATCCTAATTGTGTAATGCATTTCTGATCTAGTTTATAAACATTTTTAACATCCTTTAACGTGGGTAGGGCTGGTCCCCTGCATAATTTGTGATCAATTTTCTCGGACCATAATTTATGCATGGTGAGCTTGCATCATAATAATACATTAAATCATAGATTTAGTGGATAGCATCATTGTCTTACATCTCTGGGAACAGGGTTTAAGGCCTCCTGTGTGGCGTTAGCATGTTCTTCTTGTGTTGTCGTGGGGTTTCCTCCAGGTACGCCCATTTCCCTCCACAGTCCAAAAACATGGTAAAGTCAAGTTACCTAATTCAGGTGATTGTGTGTGTGAATGGTTCATGTGGGTTGTTCCCTACCTTGTGATTGTAGCTTCCGGGGGAGGCTCCAGACCCCCACAGCCCTGCATAGGACAAGCGGGTACACAAGATGAATGGACAGATTTGATTTGCACAGCGTTCAGTGAGAAGGTAATTAAATGGTTAAGTACTCTGGTATAATAATAAGCAGCATTTAGCCTTTCACAATTGGCCCCATCCCACAACCACTGCAAACACTGAGCTTCTGTTTCCTGAAGGAGCATTTTAATTACTCATTACAGCCTGTGTACAGTTAAATCTTTTAACAAAGGCCTTTCTTTTGGATCAATGCATCTACTGCTGCAGACAGCCTGTTTATTACATGCACAGGTCTTTCACCTTTATGCCCCCTAGTGGGATAATCACCTTTAGGGCCAACAGGGTCAAGTAGGTGATGATGCAAACGTTAGACCCTGTCATTTGCCGAGCAAGAAGAGGTCACCCCTGACCTGCCTTTACATATCCATGACTTCATGCTGGTACTAATATCAGGGTAATGTGGCTTCTGTTTTGGCAGTGTGAGGCATGGCAAATGTTATCCAGGAGGTACTGTTCAGTCACACTAACATGCAAAACACACATGCGCCTTTCGTTATTTTCGCCTTTTACCTATAGTTTTGTATCTGTTATCTGTAATTTTGAAATCCTGTCCAGTCATTTCAAGCTTGAACACCTATTTTTATACCCTAAAGCTTCCTATCCCTGTACAACACGCTATCTTCACTGTCAGCCTTCACATAGCCAGGTTTGAATGCACCTGGACAAAATCCATACACAAGGTAATACACTTACACCTGTAGTTGAAATGTCTTTCTGGTGTTTTGGCTTCCCTTATAAAATATTTTTTTAATCCGATTTAAATTAAATAAGAATAACCGATTAACCTAGGCACGCCCCTTCGCCCTTAATATTACGGCTGTGTTACCTGTATTTAAAGCGCAGGGGTATAACCATATCCCCCCCCCCGACCACTGGCGAGGGTGACGTCACTCCGCCGGCGGACCGGTGGCCGCGGGGCGGGGAAGGAGCTGATTGATTACATGCTGAGGGTGGAGAGGGACCCATCCATTACGCAGAAACACTGAGAAGCCGGCAGAGGGCTCCCAGAAACGGTAACTTCCATCGTCTCTCTCCTTCACCCTCCCCCCAGCGTTGGAAGATGGCGGACCCGGCGGAGTGCACCATACGGGTGGTGTGCCGCTTCAGGCCGCTGAGCGGCGCCGAGCAGGCGCGGGGGGACCGGAGCGTCGCCAGCTTCCAGGGGAGCGACACAGCACTTGTCGGGGTGAGTGACGGTCGGCTGACGCGCTGACACACCCGGCTGTTTGCTGTGTAACTGGCCGGTCTGTGCTGAGCACCGGCGGATCTAGCCCGGCTAACTCCGGAGTGGCAGGCGGTGTATAATCCGGGTCCCGCTCCGTCGATACGGCTCATTGGTGCCCAGTTGACAGTAACCACAGCCACCGTCACAATGTCATCCTTTAAAAAGCATTTCCCTAGAGTCGCTGGCGCAGTCATTTCACTGCCTCGCCTGTGTCCAGATGTGAGCCCCCGGCTCGCGATTTATAATCCAGCTGTTATAGGGGACAGTCAGTTCACCCACGCGCCTGCCCCCTTTAATCATGCAGGTCTAACGTGTCCAGATGTGCATCCCAGGCTCGCCAGTTATAATCCCGCTGTCCTGGGGGTTTATCCATTTTAACCCTGATCTCTGTTCTCCTTTAGTTTTCTAATCAGGATGACACAATGCACTATTGAGGTTTGGTAAATAACTAATTTAATTCAGGATTATTGCACATTCCGAATAAACTTAGTTTAACCCTCGTTATACTGTCTAATTTGACTATTTTTTTGTTTCAGAAAAAAAATATGTGTAAAATGTGAGGCGATTTGCCTGTTCACCAGCCTTGGCAAGGCTCCAGGCTGACAAGAAAGCTCATAAAGTTCGCTTAAAACAGAAGCGTGCCCTTGACTTGTTACAGAGCTTATTCGATCTGTCAGAAAGAGGATGACGCAGGAATCAGTACTGATTCAGTGCTGCTGCCTGAGCGAAAGCCCTGAACGGGAATCTGAGAAACATTGCTGCTGAGAAGACTTTGATAGTCTCTCTGAAATTATATATTTTTACCTGTTCTTTCCTACTTTTTAAACTTTACCGGTCCAGTGTGAGGGTGAAGGAAAGACCCTCAATTAAAATCGCACAGTTTGTTTTGGCAGCTAATTAAGATAGCTTTTACTTGCGCTGGATGAGTCATTCTTTTATTCCAGCATGTTGAGAGATTCTTACTGACACCTTATACCCGTATTGTTGGAGTGGGGTGAAAAAGTGGAAAGCAAAGTGAAGTGGCCAAGAGATGAGCGCCATGTGAACCTGAGGAACTGTATTGGACATCCCAGATGTCAGTCACTGTTCGCTTGTTTTGGGTTGGACGGCAACACAACACACTGCCGCAAGGACTGCAAAGGTGTGTTCTTAGTGTTGAGGGAGATCAAATACCCCCTCCTCTGTGACAGATTAATTTTTGGGTGTGTGCAGTCAGAGGCATCTTTGTGTCCAGCAGGCATGCAGTGAAACAGCAGTGCTCTGTAGAATGGCTTTGTTCTTGCTTGAGGACGATGGCCTCTGCCTTGGAGCTGATATGAGGGTAGTACGTGGTGTAGGGGTTCAGGACTCATGTCTCTGACCTGATGGTTACTGGTTTGAGTACCTGGGGGGTGCTCAGTGCTGCACCCTTGAAAGAGGTATGATAATAGTTGGGCCAGCGGAATGTTCTGGGCTTTAAGAACAGGTGAAGTCTTGTTCTTCTGTTTTTGGGTGGATTTAATTTCATTTTATGCTGTATCCCCATCAGCCACTGGTCATGTGATCCTCCCCGAGGTAGTTTACATTTGGTTCTGCTTATCATGTCTGCAAAGCCTGCAACACATGCTTTGTCTGTTTGCGCCATTCACCCTTGACGGTGGGGGCGGGAGAGCGAACACTCAGATAGAAAGCTGGGCATATATGTGACTACGAGTGTAGTGAGCAGTGTGGCCTGCAGTGGGCAGTGTCTGCGTATCACTATTTATAATGCCTGGCAGTTTGCCCTTCACCACCAGTCTCACCTGCGATCCAGTTTCATTTATACTTATTTACAGGTACTGTGATTGCGATGGTGGCTTTCATAGGATCTGGGTGGGATTAATGGCTGTCATTGACAGCTAAAAAGACCAAACAGGTTCCTTAAAATGATCAAAGCTGATGATAACAGGATTACATACTGATCCCTTTGCTGGTCATTCATAGATAGATAGATAGATATAGTTTTTTTAATCTGTCTGTCTATCTATCTCTCTCTCTCTCTCGCCACTGGTCCCATCTCTTTATGGGAAGTTCTAAAGTGGTTAAAAGCCATCTGGGAGGTATAATCCATCCCGTATCTACAATGGAGCTCCTCCTAGTTAATATCTGAAATATACTGTGCTTTTTAATATTTCATAAAAGCTGCAGTTGAGACTAAAAATTAATTTTCATAATTCCTGAGAAACAGGAGGGAGAAATCTAGGACAATCTAAGATGTGCAAAAGGATCGTCCCGACCATCTTATAACCCATGTTTGCAATTCTAACATCCATTTTGCAAGAATACTGAGTCAGTTTATTTCTTAATTTAATAAACACATGAATTACGTTTTTGGTCCATCCCCTTAATTTCTGACATCCTCTCCCTCTTGCCTATTCCATGCAGAGTAAATCTTATGTGTTCGACAGAGTTTTTCAGTCCAGCACAACCCAAGAGCAAGTGTACAGCGCTTGTGCCCAGAAGATTGTGAAAGGTAAGATTTACAAATCATGGGGAAGGTACTTCATACTCTGAAGGACAGATTAAGGTTCTTCAGCAGAGAAAGTGTCCTGCATGAAATGGAGATTCATCAGACAGGAATGGCTAAAGATTAGATGTAAATCTATGTCTCTGCAGATGTTCTGGAAGGTTACAATGGAACGATATTTGCCTACGGACAGACATCCTCTGGGAAGACACACACGATGGAAGTCAGGCAATTTTACATTAATATTTAGAAAAAGGCTCCCACTTTTGATTCAAAAGAATCACTTTGTACGGTTATTTGATGTTGAATGTTTGTGTAATTACTTAGGGTAACCTCCATGATCCAGATGGAATGGGCATTATTCCCAGAATCGTGCAGGATATTTTTAACTACATCTACTCCATGGATGAGAACCTTGAGTTCCATATTAAGGTATGGACATTATTTTCCCGTCCTCGATTGTATCTCATTTCTTCATCAAGCAAAAATTTCATTCACTGGCAAAGGGGCTTGATCACTTTTGTTTGTGTTGCAGGTTTCATATTTTGAAATTTACCTGGATAAGATTAGGGACCTATTGGATGGTAAGTTTAATTTAGCTTGAATAGTTTATTTCATTCTTTTTTTGTTGACACACTATATGGACAAATATATTGGGACACCTGGCCATTACACCTATATAGAAACTTTTATGACGTCCCATTCTAAATCCATAGGTATCAATATGAATTTGGTCCTCCTGTAACAGCTGCTACTCTTCATTCTAAAATTTTGGAGTATGGAATTTTTGCTCATTCATCCAGAAGAGCATTTGTGAGGTCAGGCACTGATGCTGGATGTGAAGGCCAGGCGCACAATCTCCGTTCTAGTTCATCCCAAAGGTGTTCGATGGGGTTGAGGTCAGGGCTCTGTACAGGCCAGTCAAGTTCTTCCACATCAAACTCAGCCAACCATGTCTTTATGGACCTTGCTTTGTGCACTGGGGCACAGTCATGCTGGAACAGGAAAGCACTTTCCCCAAACTGTTCCCACAAAGTAGAAGCATAGATTTGTCTAAAATGTCTTGAAGAGTTCCTTTCACTGGAACTAAAGGGCCTAGCCCAACCCCTGAAAAACAACCCCATACCATTATCCCTCCTCTACCAAATTTTACAGTTGGTACAATGCAGTCATGCAGGTAACATTCTCCTGGCATCTGCCAAATCCAGACTTGTCCATCAGACTGTCAGAGATGTGTGATTCGTCACTCCACAGAACACATTTCCACTGCTTCAGAGTCCAGTGGCGGAATGCTTTACACCACTCCATCCGACGCTTGGCGTTGTACTTGGTGATATGAGACTTGCATGCAGCAGGTCCTGAAGCTCCTGGTGCACAGTTTCTGTACTGGGGTTAATGCCAAAGGAAGTCTGGAACTCTGCAATTATTGAGTCAACAGAGCGTTGGTAACTTTTACACACTATGTGCATTTGGTGACCCTGCTCTGTTACTTTACATGGTCTGCCACTTTGTGGCTGAGTTTCTGTTGTTCCTAAATGCTTCCACTTTGCAATAATCCTACTTACAGCTGACCTTGAAATATCTAGCAGGGAAGAAATTTCACTACGCTTGAATTCACTGAGCTCATCAGAACGACACATTATTTCACAAATGTTGGTAAACCTGACTGCTTGGCTAAGTGCTTAATATTATACACTGGTGTCAATAAGTTTGAATGTAACATCTGAATTCAATAATTAAGAGATGTATCCCAATACTTTTGTGTACAGTGTATAATTAGGTAGTGTCGGGGTTTGTATTATATTTGACTTTTTCCTTATTAATACTAGTTTTCTTAATCAAAGTAAACCTGTCCAGTCTTAGAATTTTACTATATTTTTGCTGAAGCAGATTCCTGATAGCTTTTTAAGGTGAGTTATATCTGACTCTCAAAGATTCACTTTTTTGTTTTCCAGTGTCAAAGACAAACCTGTCTGTACATGAAGACAAAAACAGAGTGCCGTATGTGAAGGTAAGCTACAGGTTTACGGTTAAAGTCATACGACTAGGACGATGGTCTGTGGCTGGCTCCCCCTGGTGGACATAGAGTCACCCTCTTTTAACATGCAGCTTCTTCTGTCCCTAGGGGTGCAGTGAGAGGTTTGTGTGCAGCCCAGAGGAGGTGATGGACAACATAGAAGAGGGGAAGTCTAACCGGCACGTGGCCGTGACAAGTACGTGGCTCCCACTCACCTGAACATGGGACTCGCCTACCGCTTTAGCTATCAATTGTGTCACATGCAGGGCAGGTCATTTTACACAGTGATCCTGCTGTGGTATTGGATGTTTTTATGTGCAAGTATGTGGGTCTGTATGCATGCATAATCACTGACCAAAGCAAAGTCATGGTGGACATGGATCCATGGGAAGCGTCATGGTCTCCATATTGCTCTGCAGACATGAATGAGCACAGCTCGCGGAGTCATAGCATCTTCCTGATCAATGTGAAGCAGGAGAACATGCAGACTGGCCAGAAGCTGAGTGGGAAGCTTTACCTGGTCGACCTGGCAGGCAGTGAAAAGGTGCACCGGCCCACCTGCCCCACTTGACAAAAAGTAGTTCCCCTAGAATCAATGCTGGGAAGATGGAATGACCTCCTCAAACGACCTCGTTTTGCCTAATAATGAGAGGAATAATAACATTCCCTGTGTAAAGGCACAGTAGGACTGTGTGGAACATTATCAGGAATATTTAAAGGTTTGTTTTAAAGGATACCATTGGGGCGTGACAACCCAACTGGATCTGGTACCACTCATTTTTGTAGGTGAGTAAAACTGGAGCAGAGGGTGCAGTTCTGGATGAGGCGAAGAACATCAACAAGTCACTCTCGGCGCTGGGAAACGTCATCTCTGCACTGGCCGAAGGCTCGGTGCGCTCCCCTCTGCCTTTACATATGTCTGTGTGTGTTTGACACGTATTTGGTTGGGTTTCCAATAAGGATGAACCTGGGATATTAGGCCTACCTCAATAAACAAACATCAAAAAATGAAATCAGATCCGATCGTCCTTGTTTGTCGTGTGTCTGCCAAATTTCATGAATTTTTTTGCTTTTTATTTATTACTTTATCAAACCATTCTGTTTTATAGGGCTACATTCCCTACAGAGACAGCAAGATGACCAGAATCCTTCAGGACTCCCTGGGCGGAAACTGCAGGACTACCATCATCATCTGCTGCTCGCCATCCTCCTACAATGAAGCGGAGACCAAGTCCACCCTCATGTTTGGCCAAAGGTACGATCACGAATTACGAACAGCTAGAGATGCACTGCTCAAGGGCTGTTCCATTCCAGATTCATTCTAAGTGCCCTTATCTGTCATACTGTAACAATATGCAAGGTTACTATTTAATTCATGATGCCTGCCACTTATGATTTACGAAAACCTCACACAACCAAGATGACTGGACCCTTATTTCTGTCTTATGGGATGGTGTTTAAAGTTTGCTACAGTTTATTTGGCCTTCTGGCATGTCTTTATCATTAATGGAGTGACCAATGCAAAGCTACTGCATTACTGGCGATGAAATGCTGTGATTACAGGGCAAAGACAATCAAGAACACCGTCAGCGTGAATGTGGAACTGACGGCCGAGCAGTGGAAGAAGAAATATGAGCGGGAGAAGGAGAGGAACAAGATCCTACGCAGCACCATCACGTGGCTGGAGAGTGAGCTCAGCCGGTGGAGAAGCGGTGAGGGCCTCGTGGGGGGCGGTCTGAGGGGAGGTGAAGCCTGTACCATGCTTTTGGTAGGCCAGCAGATGGGATCTGGCAGCGAGGTCTGGGTGGTTACCTGACTCTACTGCTCACCTGACCCAGGATAGCAACACCTGCCTTACTGTCTCCCTCTCCCTGGCAGGTGAAAGTGTGCCAGTTGAGGAGCAGTTCAACAAGGAGAAAGCCAACACTGAGACCTTGGCTCCAGACAACATGGGCAACTGTGAGGTCTCACCTTCCCCAGGGGTGCCAAGCGTCAAGTTCAGTAACGTGGAGAAGGAGAGGTGTGAGGAGGAGCTGGGCAAGCTCTACAAGCAGCTTGACGATAAGGTGGAGAGCGGGTGGAGTCATTAGAATGGTTGGGTGGTGGGGGATAGGTGCACGTGGTTGGAAAGTGAGCGATCGTGGCCCCCTGGGCTCTGTTTGCACAGGATGATGAGATCAACCAGCAGTGTCAACTGGTGGAAAAGCTGAAGCAGCAGATGCTGGACCAGGACGAGGTGAGTCCATCCCACTGGGTGCTGTCATGCCAGTCTTACAATTGAACACAAAACGTGGGTTCTTTGGGCTGAATTGTTCGTCTACTTCGACCAAGAGCGACATTAGGATTTTTTAAGGGTAGTGGAGTTAAGAGGGGCCATAAGTCATAGAGAGGAACCAGCCCTATCATTAGTTTATGACTTTGAATCTGTGAGTGACAGGAGGAGGCACTACAGGGGTCCATCAGTTTTCAGCTGGGTCCAGTGATCCTGTGGCCCTGCCTCTGTATATGCCATTGACCTCAACTCACTCTTGATACTTCTCGGTCTGCCATCAGCTGCTGGCCTCATCCCGCCGCGACCACGACCGACTCCAGGCAGATCTGAACCGGCTGCAAGCAGAGAATGAGGCCTCTAAGGAGGAGGTGAAGGAGGTACTGCAGGCTCTAGAGGAGCTGGCTGTCAACTATGACCAGAAGAGCCAGGAGGTGGAGGAAAAGACCAAGGAGTTTGAGATGCTCAGCCAGGAGCTCAGCCAGAAGTCGGTAAGATCCTTATGAATATGATCATATCTGAACTGTTAATGGGGACCAGATGTGAGCTGGATGCTTAAGAACACAAACCCTACCATGATATTTGTGTTTATATGTGTAAATTTACAATGAATTTAATTTGGTCTAGCAAATGTCAATGTCCATTGAGAATAATCCCTTGGTTTTGTTAATTCAGGGTGTCCTGGCTTCCATCGACTCGGAGTTTCAGAAGCTGAAGGAGACAACCAACCACCAAATGAAGAGAGTGACTGAGATGATGATGTCTCTCCTGAAAGACTTGGCAGAGATTGGCATTACTATTGGCAGCACTGAGGTCAAGGTCAGTTAGTACCAAGTGCTCTTGGCTTAAACCTGACCGGTCCAGAACAGAGCAGGGTCTGCCGCCCCAACCTGCTGTCTGAGCTCCGCCAACTCACTGGCCTTCTGTCCCCAGCAGCATGAGGGCGGTGGCCTAATTGACGAGGAGTTTACAGTAGCGAGGCTCTACCTCAGCAAGATGAAGTCAGAGGTGAAGAGCATGGTGACTCGCTGCAAGCAGCTGGAGACCAGCCAGGCTGAGAGCAGCCAGAAGATGGACAAAAACGAGAAGGAGCTGGCTGCACGCCAGTTGAGCCTTTCTCAGGTAGCACTTCCTGTCCCGCCCACCTCCTCCTCCCATTGGCTAAGGTAGGTTATGGTTACCAGAAAGGGACTGTAGTGCCCAATCTCGAAAATGAAGCCTAAGGTTGACGCTTTGCTCTCTCCCATCCAATGTGTAAAAAAAAAAAAAGGGAAGAATTACACATAACCACTCGCTTAACTTGAAACTGTTTTGTAAATTAAATAATACAACAGTATATACAAAGTTCTCCGTGTAGCAAAGGATTTTGAAGTACTTTGAAAATCAAATAAGAGAGACAGAGGTCAAAAGACCCTGCGGCTCCATTCTCCACTGAATAACTTATTAATGACCTCTGTTCTCACGTGACGCTCTTAAGGGTACAAACTTTAACTTAATAATCTGATATGTTACTGTAAATAATAATTACAAAATAATCTCCATCAGCAACATAAGACCCA
>JAAGVU020000001.1:31424261-31461573 GCA_011763525.2 Mormyrus iriodes
TTGCGCCTGCAGCCTCCGGGATAGGCTCCGGACCCCCCGCGACCCATATGGAATAAGCAGTTATAGAAGATGGATGGCATTGCTGAGCTGTGGCCGTAAGGTTGTTAGTGCCTGTTGTGGCGGCAATCCCCGAACCCGGTGGTGGACACTAGCAGTAAAGGGAGCTGTCAGGCTGAAGAAGGAGTCCTTCTGAGCTTGGTTAGCAGGCCAAGCAGAAAGCAGTTTTGCTGGTTGCTGAAGCAAAAACTTGTGTATGGGAGGAGTTTGGTGAGGCTATGGAGAAGGACTTTTGGTCGGCCTCGAATAGGTTCTGGCAAACCATCAGGCGACTCAGGGGGGTGGAAACAGGTCTTTACCCATGCTGTTTACAGCAGGGGTGGAGAACTGTTGACCTCAACTGGGGACATAGTCAGGCAGTGGAAGGAATATTTCCAGGAGCTCTTGAATCCCACTGATACGCCTTCCTTGGAGGAAGTAGGGCTGAAAGACTCAGAGGGGGACTTGCCCATCTCTAGGGCTGAGGTCACTGAAGTAGTCAAAAGAAAAACTCTTTGGTGGAAAGGCTCCGGGGGTGGATTAGATTCGCGCTGAGTTCTTGAAAGCTCTTGATGTTGTTGGACTGTCTTGGCTGACACACCTCTTCATCATTGTGTGGACATTGGGGACAGTGCCTTTGGAATCACAGGCTCCATATTTTTAAGAAAGGGGACTGGAGGATGTGTTCTAGCTTCAGAGGGATCACACGTCTAAGCATCCCTGGTAAGGTCTATGCCAGGGTACTGGAGAGGAGAGTCTGTCTGTTGGTCGAATCTTGGATCCAGGAGGAACAATGCAGATTCCATCCTGGCCGTGGAACACTGGATCAGTTCTTCACCCTCACAAGGATACTGGAGGGTTCATGGGAGTTTGCCTAACCAGTCTACATGTGCTTTGTGGACTTGGAAAAGGCATACGATCATATCCCTTAGGGGGTCCTGTAGGGGAAACGGAGCAAGAGCTTGGTTCGCATTGCCAGCAGTAAGTCAGACTTGTTCCCGGTGGGTGTCGGACTTCAGGGTTGCCCTTTGTCACCAATGCTGTTCATAATATTTATGAGCTCAGCCTTAGAGATAGGGTGAGGAGCTTGGACATTCGGGAGGGGCTCAAAGTAGAGCCACTGCTCCTCTGCATCGAAAGGAGCCAGCTGAGGTGGTTCAGGCATCTGTCTAGGATGCCTCCTGGACGGCTCCCTAGGGAGGTGTTTCGGGCATTTCCAACCTGGAGGAGGCCCCAGGGCAGACCCAGGACACACTGGAGTGATTAAATCTCTCCACTGGCCTGGGAGCATCTTGGTATTCCCCTGGAGGAGCTGGATGAGGTGGCTGGCAAGAGGGAGGTCTGGTCATCCCTGCTTAGACTGCTGCTCCCGCAACCCGAGCCCAGGTAAGCAGCAGAGAATGGATAGATGGATGGACAATACATGCTGTGCGTGTTAATGTATTTATGTTGAGTTATTTCTGATCTATGTCGGGCGACCTTTGTCTTTGTGACAGAATAACAGTCAAAAGTTCCAATAAAGAACGACGAAGATATTAACAGTTGGTCGGCTCACTGGTTAATTTTTGAACGAGGTACGGCCGCTCTGCTACTTTTAGGGAACTACTTCAGTCACGAAGGGTTTCAGGCAGTGGCGCCAGAGTTCTCATTTATGGTACGTCAAGCAAAACTATTTTAATGATATTTGCGGGCGGGTCAGTTAAAATGAAAATGAAGCATATAGAGCGGTTAGGCAATGATCCTGTCTTTATTAATAGTAGCGTTGGAGTACGAGGCTGAAGTTGTCTCCTTATTCGCAGCTCCTTATTCAGATTTCCCGGTCCACCTTAAATGCTGCGCAGACGAATGCAATGTCGCGATTGCGCCTGTAGAGGGCTCATTAACCGAGATTTACCTTCAGAACCTTATTTGGTTTTCGATTCGTATTAACTAAAGACGCTTCGGCTGATTTGTTACCACTTTGAGGAAAGTGCATGTCTGGGCAGTTTCAGTAATAGTATTTGTGTACTTTATTAGAAAAAGAGACAAACGTTTTTCCACTCCCAATTCTGAATTCTCTCTCCGCCTCTATAGCATATTATTCTGTAGATGAATAAAAATATTATTTAACCTTAGACACCATAAACCGTTGTACAAAAATGTTATGTACATTATGTTCATTTCTATATTACACATAAAATTAATATGACTTCTGATGTATGTCCCAAAATCCATGGAACAATGGTCTCAAATGCTCTAAGGTAAACACTTCCGCACTGTAAAAAATTGCTGTAATTTTTACAGTAAATTTTTACAGTAAAGTATTGTTTCATGGTTTTATAGTATTACATTGTAAAAAGCAATGCATCCTGGGCCATTAGATGGTTACAACTGTTTACTGCTTATTTCACAGTAAAGTATTAGCACGGAAAACAGGTGGCACGTTTTTTCTTTGGATAAAGTGAAAACCGAGGTTTTACTGTATATTTGCCACGAGAGACCAGGGAGGGAGTGAGTGATGGCTGGCGCTGGAGATAGTGATTTTGAATTTACATTAATGTAAGTGTTAACCGAGGTTTTACTGCACATTTTCTCCGAGAAACCAGGTGAAATATAGTTCGAATGAACGTTAATGTAGGTGTGTACGGCGCGTTTACTGAATATTCGCACTGAGAAACCAGGCGGGAGTGAGTGATGGCTGGCGCTGGAGAATGCTGTTTGAATCAGCGCTAATGTTAACACAATCAAGTATAAAGCTTTTCTGCTAGTTGTAAGCACCGCTACTTTTTTTTTCTTTTACAAACAATCGTAAAATTATGTCAGACTTTCCAGTAATCACTTTTATTTTGAATTTTGTTAGTTTCACGTTGTTAAAATGATGAGCTTATAGTAAGTGAAATAATATCTTAATAGCAGTATTATGTTTTAATTCGAAAATCAATTCATTAATAAGTAGTGGTGCGAGTTTGTCATGCTTTATTACAACGTTAGCCCGAGTAACAGTTAACATACTTGAGTGGTTTAGACTGCTACTACTGTATATTAACCCCATGTCTGTTTTACTTGCCTATAGCTGAGTTATAGTTGTTACTGTTAACTGTTTAAAATTACATGGACCTTTACTGAGCAGCTATTATTTAGAGTTAAAACGACTTTAAAATTTAATAAATTATGTACATTTGCAAGTTGTGTAACCATGAGTGTAAAACAATATTAGCCTTTACTCAGCATGTGAAGCTACACAAAAATGCACCAAACCAATCTTTCATTTGTGGTGTTCCAGAATGTTCGCGTTCTTTTAGAAAGTTTCCTACATTTAAGTCTCATTTGTACAGAAATCACAAGAAATATCAGCTGTCTAGCAGAAGGGCTCAAACAAATGACTCTGTACTAATTTGTCACATTGAAGGTAGCCAGTTTCAGGATTTGAAAGATTTCATTTCTCATTTGAAAGCCATTTGAAAGAGGGCAGAGAAATTTGTTGTCCTTTTAAGGGTTGTGACAAAACATATAGAGTAAAAACCACATTTGTGTCTCATTTGTCTAGAGCACACAAAAAACGCTCATTTGAAGATGTGCATGAGACTGTGCTGGTTAACCGGTGTGAAATTGTTAGGCCTACACATAGGCTTGATATCTCCGTGATTGGTGATGAATATGACAGTAGTGTGCCAGATGAGGGTGATGATGTTCTTGATGTGGATGAAGCACTCTTTTTAAATAATTTGGCACTGTTTTACTTAAAGCTTCAAGCTAAGCTGCCGCTGCCTGCATCAGTAATTCGAACAATTGTTGAAGAATTCTGTTATATTCACAACCCAGGACAGTCTCATGTATTCTCAAAATCGAAAGAGAAATTGTCATTACTCAACATTCCTGACTCTATCATAAAAAATCTAATTGATGAACTTAAAAAACAAGATCCTCTAAAGACCTGCAACAGGTTTTTACAAACAGATCAGCGCAGAAAGACCATCTTTAAAAATAGCTTTAACTATGTTGAATCCCAGCCCTTATACCAGGGCTTTGATGACTCTGGCAAAGAATGCTTTGCCCAATACATTCCTTTAAAAGAAACACTTGCTGCACTATTGGAGTCAGAATCAGTTAGGAGAGTTTATGAGGAAGTATATTCTTGTCCTACAAACCATGATGTTATGCAAGATATTTGGGATGGGCAGGTCATTTCACAAAACAAGCTGTTTGAAAGTGAAGCATCATCTTTAGCTGTGATACTTTATCAAGACTCATTTGAGGTGGCAAATCCATTGGGTTCAGGGAAAAAAAGCACAAGGTACTTTCTGTGTATTTAACTTTAGGCAATATTCCACCATATCTCCGGTCAAATATTGATCATATGCAGCTTGTGCTTTTGTGTAGGGAGAAAGATTTTAAACATTTTGGGTAAGATGTAGTCTTCAGTCAGTTGATAAGGGATCTTAAGGAATTGGAGGACACTGGCATTGTCTTAAAGGATGGGCGTGTTTTGAAAGGGGGACTGTGTGCTATTGCTGGTGATAATCTAGGCTCTCACAGCATTGGAGGCTTTGTAGAAAACTTTAGTCGGAGTACATATTTATGTAGATTTTGTGAGATAGACAGAGAAATGTTTCAGTCTAAGCCACTGATAACGGCTACAACAAAGAACTCCACAGTCCTATGAGCAGAACCTAAAGGACAAAGAAACCACTGAGAAGAATAGTGTTGGAGGCATTAAATTTGATTCTGTTTTTAACCAGCTTAGGTACTTCCATGTGTGTCAGCCTGGTTTACCTCCTTGTCTAGGTCATGACCTCTTTGAAGGAGTAGTATCGTTTGACTTGGCAATATTGATTAATCATTTGGTAAATGAGGAAAGGCATCTTACATATGCAGAACTGAGTAGATGTATCACTCAATTCCAGTATCGTGGCTCTGATGCAAATGACAAGCCTCTTGAAATCAACCCTGGCAATGATAGATTATCTGGACATGCTGTACAAAACTGGTGTCTCTTGAGAGTGCTACCACTATTAGTTGGAGACAGAATAGACAATCCAGCAGATAGTCCAGCATGGCAGTTGGTTTTGCTCCTACAACAAGTGGTTAATTACATATGTGCACCACTCATTACCCCTGATCAAGTGGCATATTTAAACATTCTAATTGAAGAATATATACATTTCAGAGTTGAGACATTTCCAGAAAATCCTCTCAAGCCAAAACACCACTATTTGTGTCACTACCCTGAGCTCATGATCAAGTTTGGCCCTCTCATACGCTTGTGGACTTTAAGGTTCGAAAGTAAGCACACTTACTTTAAACAGTGTGCTCGAAAATTGCACAACTTTTTAAACCTATGCGCAACCCTAGCAGTAAGGCATCAACTCCTACAGGCATACTTGGGTGCTGGCAGCATATTTCCGCCACTGATTCAGATGAACAATGGAAACGAATTTCACTGTTGTGACTATAACAACAAGATTAAAGAGGCAGTTTCCAGATTTGACCTTGCATCCAACAGAACAATTGTTGCAAATGATGTAACTGTGAAGGGCACTAGGTACAAAAAGGGAATGTATGTCATCATTGGTATGAGTGATAATGGGTTGTTAGTTGGTGGAGTCAAGCTCATTTTGATTCATTGTGATTGCCAGGTATATTTTGTTGTAAAAAGATGGCAGGCTGACCATCTACCTGCTCTGGGTATCCATTCATTGAAAGAATTAGAGCAAGACTCTTCTTTCATGTGTGTTAGGCATGACGACCTTCTTGATCACTACCCTTTAATAGAGTACAAGATGAATGATTTATCAGTAATAATTCTCCATCACTCATTCCCTGCTTTGTAGTGCAATGCCAATGAATATAGAGGAGATCACTGGGGCAATCCTTACAGCACTACCAAATTTGCCAGAACAAACCTTATCATCCATTCTGGAGAAACTGGCCAGTATAGGAGTAGAGCATAAGTCAGACTTGAGTTTGGTTAAAGAAGAGGGTCTGCAAGATCACCTCAGACCTATCCAGTGTCGCAAACTACTGCAAGCATGGAGCACTGAGGGTAATGTATCTGAATGTTTCTAGTATTGTTTGAAGTGTATTAATTAATTTGAGAAACTTTGTCTCCAAATTGTTGATTTGGTAATAATAATAATAGTAATATGTTTATTAAATAAACAACCCCTTTTGTTTATGTTGTTGGTCAAACATAAAATGCTTATATTTGAAACATTGAAATGTTTATGTTTCTGCATCATTGTAACTCTTCAGATCAGATGAGGGGTGCAGCAGTGGTGCAGCCAGTGTCCTGTGATGCATCATCTGTGGGCATGTCATGGAGTTCATGTCATCAGAATTCCTCTCCCAGCTCCAGCACCCCTAGTCAAGCCAGCACATCCTCCATTGTGGATCTTGATACTTGGCCTGACAGTTTCAAGGTGCCATGGAGCAAGATGCCTGCAGGAATCAAAGCAGCAATAGCTATGGAGCAATGCCCAAATCCTCGAGATCGTAGACAAATGGTTAGAATTGTAGTCAATGAAATGAGGCTTACTGATGCTAATCCCTCAAGATCAGACTGCCAAAGTGTTGCAAAGATGATAGTCAAGCAATACCCCTAGAGTTTTGCAGACATCTTGAAGGATGGTACCAAACTTGGGAGTGGTTATGCTTCACTTGTAAACCAGCTGAAAACACGTGTTGAACACCTGAATCCTGACAATTTTGTGGCCCGACGCAGGAGAGAGAAAAGGCTCTCCAGCTTTTCAAGCAATACCAGTACAAGACAAGGAGGGCCATCAGACCAGTATGGGTGCATCAGGTGGCAGCCTGACTGTCCTCTAGGAGAAACTGAATCCAACCTGGAAGAGAAACAGAAGGAAATGATAGATCTATACTCTCATGAGGGTTCAGCAGGAGCACCTTACCCAGCTCATGCAAACAACATACTATTTACAACGTAAAGCCATAAATGCTAATCCAGCACCATCCGTAATGGAGCTTAAAAGCAGCTGGCCATATCTCTTTACACTGAAGGAACTTTACAATCATTTCAAGTTACTGACAGACATCTCTATCCTTGAAAAAATGGAAACGGCAATTGAGGAAAAAGGAACAATGATTTTGCAGTTTTTCCAGAAAAAGCCTACTAATGAAGAGGTGAAGCAAGTCCTGTCAAAGTTTGATGCCACTGGATCTACCCTCTTGGGACCTTGTGTTATTCTGCTTGTAATGGCTCATTTCAAAGAGAAGGTGGATGCCCTGATTTTACAAGTTGATGTAAGTGTTTGATTAGATATCCTTTTGTAGTACTAATATGAATCTCTGAATGCCTACACTGTGTCATTAATGTGAGCATGTACAACCCACATTTCAGGCAACAGCAACACCTGCAGATGTGGAGGGGTCGATGTCTTTGCTAGATTCTCCAAGACTGATTGTTCAAGGTAGAATCTATTCAATTCTATATCACAACACTACATATTTGTACTGCAAGGTACCTCATTGCCTGTATAAATGTTCATTGATTTTAGGTGAGACACTGTCTTCGATGAAGTGGATGATAAGCATTGAGGATCAGGTGGTCATATCTCCACATCCAAACTTTGTGCCAGGTCTGGCAGCTGCCTTTGCCTCATTCTATACTTTCAACTTTGAATACCAAGAAGAAGCTTCCTGCACCCTGGAATTCATCCAGAGGTAAATCATTATTATTATTAAAATACAAGAGAAAATTTAGATATTGAATAACATGGAAGCTGTATTTATACATCCATCAGTCTAATGCAGAACTCAGCAGAATTAAATTTATTATCAGGCAGATAAGCTGAATAGTGGCGAGATCTCAGTAAGGTCGACATACTTCTCCAAGAGAATAAAGAATATGTGAAACCGGCATGGATGGTGCAAAAGACAGGCTTTATCGTGACTGCATAGACGAACACAGTCTTAGGTGGAATATTCACAGATGTAATGCCAATAAGTGCATACCCATTTGATCACAGTGTTCTATGCTGTACTCAACCCTGTCAAAATACAGCCCAAAAGCTTAATTGAGAAAAAAGGCATATTTCAATGCAAGTAGTTGTGTAGGTAGGAGATTAATTTGGTTAATACTTTTAATTTGTATAATGTCATGTATGAACAATGTAGTCTGGAGGTTGCGTGGATGAAATTGTCCACCCCAAAATCAAAAATACGTATTTTTCCGTAGTGCTATTAATCCATCTAGATTGTTTTGGTGCGAGTTGCCAGGTTTTGAAAATATTGGCCATATAGATGTCTGACTTCTCTTGAATATTATGAGACTAAATGGCACTAGGGTTGTGGTGTTCAAAGCCCCCCCCCCAAAAAAAAACAGCAATATCTCTTACCAGAAATCATGACACTGTTACTCAAGATAATCCACAAAACGTGTTCTGAGCAGTTTCATGTAGGATCTATTTTTACTACCCATATTACTGCACACTGAGCGTGAGGCTCTTATGGATGAGTAGATGCTTGCTACCTTCAGCATAGTGATAACAGGTGTCATGTAAAGTTTAGTAGAAATAAAATAGTTCCTACATGAAACTGTTCACAACAAGGTCTGTGGATTTTCTTGAGTAACTGGGTCATGTTTTACACAAAGACAATCTAGACTGATAAATGGCACTGCGGGCTATTAGAAAAATATTTATTTTTGAATTTAGGGTGATGGACTAAGAGTGAGGTGATAAATTGATGTGAATGGGGAGGGTGGTTTGAGCATTGATGGGGCGAAGAGCATAAAAGGTTTACCCTTGATTTTGCAGGTGCTTTGTGGGGATCAATCCAAGCACTGGCTCCAAGACCACTGTCAGAAAGGCTCTGAGTAAAACCAGTGGACAGATGGTACAGAAGAAGAAGCAGGCCATGAATGCAAATGTCTGCAGTCTCCTAAGGAGGTTAATGGACTTTGACTGACTGTGTGTGTAGGTGTATGCACTTCTCTGTTTCCCTTACACAGTGCGTGTACACATTTCTTTCACATTAGACACACATGCATTCGCACACTCAAGTACACAAAAATTACATACACGAAACACAAATTTACACACTCAAACCAACAAATGTAATACACACATTCATAAACTCATACACAAACATTACACATGCACAAAATTCACACTCAAACACAAGCATTACACGCAGGCCCTCTACTTTTAGATCATTTCGTGGAACAGACACATACACACACCTACACACATATTCTCACTCTCTCTCACAAACAAACTCACACACATATTCATATATAAACATACGAAGTCCCATACAAACTGTCATTCACATACAAACATTACACATGCGCATTTTAGATTACTCCTTTGTGAAAGTAAGAATGCACCTTCAAGTTCCTGTTCTTGTTGATTATTATATGCCTATATATATTTAAATTAGCCGTGTTCGGATGAAATGTCTCAGTGCTGAGTTGCTTACTCACAACAACTGACTGCAATTCACTCACTCACACACACATTAACATTACATACAAACCAGGACAAAAGATTACACACTCACTCACTCACACACATGCATACACATACGCACAATCTCTCATGACTTTATATGCAGTAATACAGCTCAGGATGTTGAATACAGTATATACCAATGATATTTGCTTAGTTTTTATTTTAGCCATGTTCAGATTTGAGAGATTCAGATTGACAATTTTTCAATGGTGAATCACTGTCAGAACATTTGCCTGAATAGTGAGTCAGATATAAAGGAAAGAGAATCTACCTCATTGCCATTAAGGCTGTTTGCAATACAGTAGAATGTTTCTTATTTTCCAGTGTTTACTGGCTTGGTGTGGATCTTCACCTTTGTGATGTTGTCCCCTTTTTACATTAAAATACTAAAAAGTACAATGTGTTCTTTGTTCTGTATGTTATACAAATGAGATCATGCTATTTTAAATTGCTGTATTTTTACAGAAAATTACTCCAAATATTTTTTACAGTACTTTATAGGCAACTGCAGTTGCCAGGTAATTACTGTAATTAATAAAATTACAGTAAGTTAATGTAAATACAGATTTCAGTATTTAACTGTAAAACGACATTACAGTGGATTGTCAATGAGAATTACAGTAAAGTACAATAAAAAACAGTAAAACTAATTTTTTAAACAGTAAATAACTTTCTGACACAGTAATGTACTGTGATATCATTCATGGTATATTACTGTGAATTTACAGTTCTTTATTGGCAACTTTTTTGCCAATTTACTGTAAATTTCACAAGCAATTTTTTACAGTTAGCATGTTATCATGAATAAGTTAGCATGAATAAAATACTGTGATCAAATGGAAATTCACTTAAGCATGAGAGAAAATGACATCTGAAGATAATTCGGCTTCATTCTATTTTTAAATATTTATTATTTGTATTTGCATTAGTTGTCATTACTTGACCATATTCAAGTAAAAGTCCAAAGCCCTAAACATTTTTCATGACAGAATATTACATCTAAAACAAAAATATGACTTCTTATAGGGTTAACATTGTCAGGGTGTCGACACGGCATGGTGCTGGCGGGAACAGAGTGACGACCCACTTGCTACAGGGTAATGCTGGGGTTTATTAGCACCAGGGACACACCGGGAAACTACAAATCAAAAGGATCACGGGGGATCCAAACACACACAGGGAAATACGCAGGCTAATAACTCAAGCTCTAGACAACCGAGGAGCAGGTACAAGGAAGACTAGGAAACACTCAGGGTAGCACGATGAAATACCAGGACATACTCTAAAGGCACAAACATGGAACCATACTAACCAAGCGAACATGCAAACACTCCTGAACTACGAAATGACTAACCCAAGGAACTAAACAAGAGCAGATATTTAAGTACACAATGACTAAATCAGGAGCAGGTGTGAGGCAAGACAATTAACCAATTAACACAGCACAAGAAAATGGCCAACAGGTGGAGACAACTAAACTAACAATGAACAAGTACCAAAACTAGAAACTAAGGACATAGCAGAGTTTAACACCAGGAATACAGATACACAAGAAAATGCTAACAAGAAGAAGAGGCATGGAAATACACGTACAACAGAGTTAACCAAACACATAGGAAATAAACAGAACTGAAATACAATAACCCAAAACAGATGAGGCTGGACTCAAACCTGTGCTTCAAGGATATTACCTCTGTACTACCTGCTCAGCCCACTGAGCTACACGGTGGCCAAGTAAGCAAGGGAAACACAAGGGTTAATCAGGACACTGGGAACCAGGGGGAAAAAGACTGAATGGCCAGCAAAAGCCGCTGGCCAAACGGGGAAGGGCCACAGAAAGCGGAGTCGGAAGGTGCCGACCATGGCAAACATTATGTGATGATTTCCAGTGAGGAGCCAAGAAAATTAAAGGGTTTGGGCCAATAAAAACTCACTTCAATATGATGTTTGAAAGTAATTTCCCTTGTAAACAGACTGGTCCAAAATTGTTTTCACCCTTATATCAAACAGGGAACATTACTCATATTCAGATTTGGTGACATTTTTTTGACAAATTTCAGGCAGGAACTAAAGGGATTTTCACCTTCAAATCCAGCTGGCAACATAGCTCACATACACATTGGTTGCCACCATGCAATTATTTTAAGGCAGGACTTCTGTGGGCAAAACTCTTTGAGCCAGTGAAGACCCACTTCAGCATGACAGTATATGATGTCTGCAGTTGATAGCACTTGATTGCTACCTGGCTGAACGGCTTGAACTCCTGCCTGGAAATCATTGTATGATGACAACTGATGTGTGTGTCATATTCCCAGCCTGCAAGACACACCCTAGAATGGCTGCATCTAAATGTGTTGTTCTATTTATTGAAATAGAAAATTATTGATGGAACAAAGGGTTTTTAATTCTTTTTTTTTTTTTTGATCACCGACACATATTTTTATATAACAAAGGTATTTAGAGAAAGGTGTCCATGGTTTTGTATAACTTTTATAGGCCCATCTAACATTAGAAATAAAGTGTGTTCATAAAGAAAAAAATATAATTTTAATTTTGACTTTATTGTCTGGCTATCCATCAATATTTCCATCGACCATAGCTGTCTGGCCAGTGCAGGGTCAATTTGACTAGTTTATCAAACCATTTAAATGTAATTGATTACCATGTTGAACTAGTTTAACTAATGTGAGTAGGATCAGACATGACTATGGTTAAGTAAACAAACTGTAACATACAAGTAATACATCTACATAACTAAATTTGAAACTCTATTATTTTAGGAGTCAAACGAGATATATATTTCCCTGGTTAGTGTCCCTGTGAAATACTTAATATAATAGGATATTTTTTGCAGAATAGCTTGTAACCTCTATTTCAGCTACACATGAGAAGTATTAAAGTCGATTCGAAGAAGCTATACAACAAACAGAAACATCAGGGTTTGTAGGAAAAGGTTTACAGGACTGTGTTACTGACGCTTTTAATTAAAGTTCAGAATTATACACGCTTAAAAGTGCGACACGTCACCATAATTATTTATATTTAGTAAAACTTTGCTGAATACTTTTTATTTCTAGTGTTTTCTGATTTAAAGTATTTCGCATTTGCGAAAGATCTCTTAATGTTGTTTCTAGGTTTTCACCAGTAGGTGCCGCAATGGGTCTCTAACAGACGTTTCGGTAAATCACAGGTGCGTAATTCAACACAGATTGCACGTGTCCCCCCTTGTCTTACCGTACGGGAAAATATAGAAATATATTGAATAGAATTAACGGGTTTTCTCTGTTCAGTCAGTCAATTGCAATATTGATCGTTACATGTCACTTAAACCATCTCTTTCCATTTTTTGTTTTGTGTAATTTTCCCATTAAATAGGACTGCATCCGTTCGTTTACAGTTTAATTTGTCACTTTTACTGCGGCTCTATAATCACTGGAGCAGTGTCGCTTTGGAAAAAAATGAATGGAGCACCCGGTCATTGACTTACACAGAAAATATCTGACCGACGTTTTAGTGAAATATGCTGTTTTCATTATTTAATTTTATTGGGACTTGCAGATGATGCACTTTAGTATGTTTACTTTATTTAAATGTGGTGTTTTAAGTGTAACATTTAGAACAACAGTGGAATAGAAGGAAAGTTTGCTCAGTATCGAAGCCAGGACAGCAGAACGGATCCAGTATTACTGGATATCAAATGGTTACTATCCGTGAAACGTGTCTGGGAAGCATTTTAAACAGATGTATATTCACTTTGAGAAAGACGGTCCAGCTCCAGGGTTACTCTGGAGTTTTGATCTGATGTTTGCAACCTGTATTCCTGGCCAGGAACTTTGCGTGTTCAGCAAACGTTCAACAGCAGGTGTTTGTCGAATCTCTAAAACGTGTACCAGTTAAGTAAAGGTAACATAACATACAGTCCTGAAAGGTAATGTGGGGTGAAATATGTGGACTTAACTGGACCTGAATCGAAGATATCAGGTGACCGTTCTGTTGTAAATCGACATTTGTTATAGTGTTAGCGTCCCTCGCATAGTACCTGGTGCTTCCTGGGACTGACGCCAGGCTCACGGTGACCCTGTAGAGTGGTGTTTCTTAACCCAGTCCTCGAGGACCCCGAGATACATATTTGCTTCCTCGCTACTTCCAAGTAACCTGTACCAGGTATTCATGTTCTTGATTGTTCAGGTTCAAGGGATCTGGGAGGGAGCCAAAATGCGGACTGTCACCGGTCCCTGAGAACCCGCTAGAGAAACGCTAATGTACAGGATAAACAATAAAGAAAAAAGGCATGAATGCATTACAAAACACTGATTTCTTCCATTTACCATGGACATTTTCTAAATTAGAGTAACATCAAGGACCAAGGTGCAACTCTGAAAGATTTCAGACTCTTTCAAAAGGTGTGACTCATGTCAGTATTTGGAAATAATGTGAAGGATTTTGTGAAGTTTTGTATAATAAAGAATGTTTAAATTACACATTTTCCTGTGGGAAAACCTCCTGTTTAAAATGCTGTAGTAAACAGTCTTACTTCTCTGGCTTATCACAATCAGGAGTCAGCAGAAACTTATCTGCCATCTCTGTGCCATTGTTTGTGAGAATCTCTCGCTATTAGCTGGAGGGGATTGTGAGAGTGACACATGGCTTTAATTCCCAGGCTGCTAACATTATAACCTGTAACTCACTCAGCAGCCATGCTCGCTCAGTCACTCACTCATTAACTCACTTACTCAGGTACATAGTGCGTGACATTTATTTTACACACTTTGCTGTAGCGTTCTTTAATATAACGCCTCTATCTAAATCCATTGTCAGACTCCAACTTTAAAAAGAGTGTTCTGAATCTTGCACCAGTCAACACATGAAATGTATAAAAGTATATTTCAGGCAACTTTTCTTATAAAAGAAAATCATTGTGCTCTTGTCTTTCTTGCACGATGTTGCAAACACACTGATACCCAGAAAGGCAGGTAACATTTTGTTATGCTTGTATTTTCTCCTTCTGATGTTTAATGTGTGTCATGCTACTGGTTAATGGCTATGATTTACATGCAGAGTTAATCTGTGCTTATTTCAGAAGTGTGTGCTATGTACACATGTTGTAATGTGATGGGTACAATTTTGAAAGCTGGCACTGAATGCCCTCAGGTAACAGTGGCATTAAAATGCACCTTTCTCACCCTGTCATCATCATTCATTTCTTTACTCTCTGTCTGCCATTCAGGGGAACACAGGAAATGTAAATCAGTCTTGTTCTCCCGCACTGAAGTGCCCCTTTTATTACTGGCGTCCTTTGTGGGGACTCTGGGTAAGGCCGGGAAGAAAGCAAAGGATTCTGGGGGCACTTAGTGCAGGCAGGAGGGCAGCTGGTCAAACTGGGAGATGAAGCACTTGACAGCGGCGTAGGATGTGCGTGTCTGTGCCGACCCACCACCCGGCACTCTCCCAGCTGATGGCCCCCCAGCCTCTGAGCCTCAGACAGGTGGGGAGCCGCTTTCCATGCAGGCTCTGCATTAGCAGTCCTGTGGAGAGGGCCGGGCTTTCAGCCGGGGCTCTAAGTGCCAACGGCCCCACGTTTCATCTGCCTCAAAATATGGGCCGAGGCACAACAAATACATCACGCTTTGCGATACACACATGCAGTATGAACTTGTTTATGTTAAAAATATATTTATGATCATTATGAGCCTAATGGGGTATGCTAGGCAGGGTGCGCCCATAAACTGCTCAGTTCTATGACTGAAAGTTTACTTTCACGCACTTTATTCATGGCTTTTGATGGCAGTAGACATATTGTTTTGCTATATGTTTCAGCATATTTCATTTCCGGAGGAATTTTGTGTATCCATTTATGGACTCCAGAATTTCTTCCTTTAGGGTTTGTGAATGATTCCACCCAAGTCCGCAGGCATAAGGGGCCCTGTCCAAAGCTTGCCTCCAGTTTGCTAATCTGATGGTTATCAGGCTACTTTTAACCTGAGCTGTACTGTGCGCATGCTTTCAGCCGATTATAATAACACTGTCATGTTTCCCTTTGAACAAAGGACTCTTAGCGTGATGGCTGTGATTGATTTAGCTTTTATATCATAAACAACGATATGATTCCTGTGATGATTCAAATCAAATGAACAGCCAATAATATGGGCGCTCCGTCTGTGTATACGCTGATTTTCTGCAGTGGAGGGTTAGCGTTGTGTGCCTATTTGTTTATTTCATATAAGATGCGAACACAAGCACCTTACTTTCTGACATTTCACTCCATCAAAAGACATTACAGCGTGAGAGACACTGATATACTCAAACTGCAACTAGTGTGAGTAATGATATATTCGTGTGTCCCACTGCTTCAGTAGACAGGCTTTCGCATTGTGCTTGCAGCAAAAACAAACAAAAAAAATCTGACAACACTTGACACCAATCGGAGCCAGCACAGGAGACCCATGACCTGCGTGACCTTCAAGCTGGGATACCTCAAGCGAAGTAAACATGTTTTGGTTGTGATCATAATAGGTTGATATTATAGGCCCTCCAAATGCCAAAGGTTTGTTTCCCAAATACATGGAGGGAGGGGCTAGGCCAGCAGGGCCTGCTGTTCAGAACGAACGGCAGGATCTGAACATCCATTTTTCAAGATCATTCTGTGATGTTTGTCGTGTCTTTAGCTTTAGTTTTTGTGTGTCAACATAAAATACTACTGGCCCCTTACCTCATAACAAACCATCTTCCACAAAAGGAGCATATTCCTTTCCTTATGTAAGGTCTGTTCATTCATTCATTATTTGTTTGTTTGTTTGTCTGAATGACAGTTATCTCTTAAAGGCCTAATTGGAGCCTAAATCTCTTCTTAGGTTCTTAGTGGGTAGGTTCTGCAAATCCGGTGTTTAAGAAATGTGTGTTTCTGTTACACAAGACAAGAGGATCCATAAGGAAGTGATTTTGGGAAGGCTTATTGAAATGAGCATCCACAAGGAAACGAGTTTGGGAATGTCTGTAGAAATAAGGATGTGTGATTGTTGTCTCCCCCCACCCCCATTAGATTTGTGGTACAAACACTTACAGATTCTAGAAGGGTCACAGCCTCCCAAAACATCAATCAGGTAAAACACATTTCACTAATAAATGGCTGTTGTTTTCTGCAAGGTATTGAGGTATTGAGGTATTTTTTTCTGCTGTACCTGGGTTATTGCAACCATGGGCAGAAATTTGAGTACACTGCCAGTTTCTGGCTTTTAATCGGATCTGGAAACAAGGAAATATTTTTCCTTCTGAAAGTGAGCAGAAAGGTCTGCAAAGAGTCCGTAAACATCTGTATCACACTGTATCACCCGGGAGGAGACAAGCATCACAGGCTCAGCATCAAAGACATTTCCCTGCAGGAGTCAGTGAAGCAGGATGAGTATCTCACTCACTCCAAAAGGGCAGATGGAATAATGTTGTATTATTCGTATTTTACTCCTTCTGTACACATTTGGAATACATATAAAATGTTTATGATTAATTTGTAAGCCTTCTTGGGAATCCTGTGTAATCAGACAGATGCAGTCCTGAATGGCTGGCTGTTTCTGTGCTGAGTGGTGCTGCTGAGCTCCTGAGTGGCTACAGTCAGCCCCACTAATCCAGATGATGTGACTTCATTGTAGCTCAATCAGAGCGATGGATTTCAATGGCCTCTATAAAAATGAATCTATTGCTATAGTTCTCCTTTTAGTTATTAAATATTCCCAAGGCATTCTTCAGTTGGTACAACAAAATGTTTATTGTTTTGTTTTTTCTTAGGCTGATTAGAAGTCCAGAGAATTAATCAATGCATCACTTTCCATCCCTGAATGCACATCTCTCCACATATAAATAAATTTCCATATCACCGAAATATAATCGCTGCTCAAGTGCCCCCAACCCCCCCACAATCCAGACCTGCCCGCACAGATGTGCCCCCCTTCCACACCCACACTAATGGCTGTTTTTGCAGTGATGCCACTTGGGATGATCAAACACAGGGGTAAAGGAGAGGAGAGGAGAGGTGGGTGGAATAAGCGCAATGGAATTTAAAAGCAGCTGGCAGATGGCTTATCAGGGGCAGCACATAATATCCTGACTATAAGATCCTTATCAGAGGCCGTGGCTAAACCAGTAGCTTCATGCCTCTTTTACAAGACAAGAAGACTACATTTTTGGTCTCTGCTTCCTGCTCAGATAACGATTTGCACGGAAAGGTGTCCTCTCTGCCTTTATCGTACCCTCATACAGTCACGGTATAAGCTGGGTCCTCTTTGGTGGGATTGACATAAAGCCTGATCTTGAATTGTCATATGCCCATGTTCTGAATGCTAAGAGTGCTAATCTCCAAAATGGGCTTTACGATAGATGAGCTCAGAAGACTGGGAAAATACTAAAAACGCCGCACCTGAGAATGACAGTTTGAACATGGTCTGCAAGTGCGGCGTCACCCTCATATATCAGCATCCCAATTTTTACAGAAAGGGTTCTGATAGAAAAAATAAGTGTGAGTTTTGTGAAACATGTACAGTACCGCCCCCCAAGAGTGATCATTCCTGAGTCTTTCTGTACCGTGAATGACTCGGAGAGAATGTTGACAGGAAAGAAAAGCAAACCAGCAACAGCATGGTCACGTGCTCAGAAAAGCTGACAGACGCAGTGAGAACACAGCGAGGCTCTGTGTACAGCCACAGTGCGCTGTGGTGGTCCGTCTATAGAAGCACTTTAGTGACCACAAAGATCCAAAAGCTACATACAAAAACAGGAACGTAATTTATCGGGGATGACACCAAGAAACAGAAAACCAAAGAGCATGTGGATTTGGGATTCACTCAGTGAGACAGAAGCTTAGGGAAATGCCATTTACCTTAAAATCAGGGTCAGTCAGCAAAAGGATAGGCCTAACTCTAACACCAGGGTCAGTCAGCAGAAGGATAGGCCTAACTCTAACACCAGGGTCAGTCAGCAGAAGGTTAGGGTTAGGATTGTGTGACTTCTGTGGCGTCTGATGTGCTTATAAATGTTTATGTTGAAGGCAGGAGCTGCTGATCCTGAACTGCTCTGGTTAGACCTGTTGAAAGTCTTTTATCTGTTGGGCTGGACCTTTTGGCAGTCAGTGCATGTAGTGGCTCCAGGGATACGCACGTACACATCACTTGCTTCGGCAGCGCTGGAGCCAGTCCCAGGTGAAAAAAATCTGCTCATGCTGGTAGCTCAGATAAAGCATTGGATGCCCTCTACTAGCGACAAAAGCTCAGGGACAGAGCATCAGCGATGTCTAGAGATTGCAAAGAATACAACTGTATACAGTCTCCCAAAACATAAACTGGAAGCACAGACAAAGAGCTGCCATTCTGGCTTACGCAGAATGGAGGGCTAATTTGCTATTATTCTCACAGGAAAATTGGCCATTACTGCTGACTGCTCATCGTAGATTGCACTTCAAAAAAGATGCGGCTGTTTTGACACTGTTTTCAGGTTGACCTGCAGAGCAGCTGGAGCAGATCCAGCCTCTGCTGGGAGTTCAGGTCCATGGTGAGCCGGATGACAGGCGGGCTGCAGCAGTAACCTGCTTGATTAATCAGTTCCTCCGCAGCATGTCAGATGTCGCATTGCGTAACAGCAAGTAGACAAGGCCTCCCTTTGAGGAGGCGCGGGAACGCCAACTGCGTTTACATATTTCTGTATCAGTCCACTGTATCACATGACTTGTGAACGCCAAACCTTGGTTTCACCTCGCTCCCCCAAAAGAACCTTTTAATCTCTGTGTTCCCCGGCACATCTGAAAGCACAGGTAAGAGATGTAGAGATCTGAGAGGGGCAGACTTTGACTCAGTCTGATATGGGATAAGTGCAGCATCAAACAGGACAGCATCTCAGCAAAGCCCACAGTGCTCTTTGTCCTCTTCTTCACAAACCTCTGTGTTGGGTCTTTAAAAACTATCATGTAGTACAGCTAGCATTTCCACATTTGTGAAACTGAAACCGATGGTTAAATTCAGAGTTGTTGATAGAGACAGAAGCCTGACCCTGCAAACATGGCCCACTCTCATGCTGCAGGGTGACCCCATGATGCCTCACCCACCCACAGCAGAACCTTCCAGCAGGGTGTGACAGCGGTCCCATTCCGTGCTTGATGTATTGCCGCCCTTTTATCCAGGCGCTTGAGGATGTTGGTATCTGTGCCATAAAGCACTTTTATCGGCAACGAATCACCATGATGGAAATGGTAAGACAGGAAACAGGATCCTTTCATATTAGAAAAAATTTGAAAATTTGGTTTGATTTTTTATGACCTGTTCAAAAATATACATTCTTTTAGCAAATTCATATGTAAACCATTAAAATTTCCCCATAAAACTGTTGAACAAAATAATAAAAATCAAAATAAAATACTTGATATTGGTACAATTTCAGCTCATTACATTCGTGTGTACAGTCATTGACAATTAACTCCTGTGGTTTCCAAGTCCTGGGAGCGATCTGTGCTTCCTGCACTCTGATAGAAATCACATGCTCCAACCTCCCTCCATGTACTACTTTACACTGAGCCAATTCTCCTCAACACCGAAACTTACATCTAGGCTTAAAAAGTGAAATAAAATGAGAGAGTGTGTATCATCAAACGCTGTTCCTTAAAGGAACACCTGACGCCCCGCGCATGGTCAGAGGCCTTCATGTCTCCATTAACACCTCATTTTGCCACACAGACATAACAGTGCTCATGTTCTATGCTCTTCCAGTGAACCGTATCAGCTGTCTGAAGGTGACTGAACAGGAGCTAAGAGTGTCATTAAAGACTCTGCTGCAGGTTAACTCAAAAAGTGTGTTTGTTCAGTCCCAACACACCTGCCTCCGTTCTCATTTTACACAAAGTATGCCGGACCCCTGCAGTTCATGTGTTTATCGGGGGGGGGGTGCAAAGGAAGGATCTTAATCACCTACACCTCTGTGTACATGGATGTAGACGTCTTCAACTCACCTTGCTTTCCTCACCCTCACCCTAACCCCTAACCCTAACCCTAACCCTGACCATAATCCAGATATCATTGTCGTGTTCCTGCAAAGCTCATTCTAATTTCAAGGAAATTACATTTCCTGGAATGCTCCTAATAACAGCCTCTATGTCCCATTACCAGTCAGCACATAGTTTGCAGCAAAAATACACAGTTTAATGTCACCAGACTCAGGGCATGAATACTTCCTTCACTGGTATACTAATCTGTACTTTAAAGTGTAAAGTGATGATTTTACGATGGGGATAGCTCTATATCGGATGAATATTTGTTTGGAGCAGTGATAGTGACTGAATTATATGAGTGTAGCAGCCTCTCCTATTTCTGTAGAGTGTCGATGTATTGACTTACAAACACGGGTTCCCTACGCTGCCCTTGATCTGGCAGGCGGCGACATAGGCAAGCCTTTTTGGGGTCCTTACACGGCTGTTTCCTCCTCTGTGTCTCGTTCTGCTGTCTTCCCACTGCTGACTTGTCACTGCCAAATCTCATCGTATGCAATAACAGTATTGCAGAAACAGGCTGGGAAGATGCATCATTTACCATAACCATAATTTCTTTGTCTATGTTTTCATCTGGTCTGAATGATTAATCACTTAATCTCCCTTTAAACCGCAGCCCCCAGTCACCCCAACCTCTGCTGTTTGTTTCATCGCTTTTTGTGTGACAACAAAAGACCCACCGTTGACAAGTTGGTTGTGTTTTGTGTTTTATGCTACACTGACTCTTTATGGCTTTGTTCCAGTCACTCACTCCGATAAAAACCTACAGTCGTGGCTCTTGATTTTGGTGATATTATCAGTGGACAAGTTTACTGCTCATAATTGTTTTATTAAACATAAACAGTTATATTGTTGTATTTAAAGATTAAGTTAGCACTTTAAAGAAAGCTCAGTCGCTTGATGAGAGATTCAGTCCTACTCCCTTTTCATGTTTTTGTTGTGTTGCTTCATTATCAGCACATTTTTCTCAGCACTTGTGCATAAACCAAATTATTGTGCAAATTTATTCATTTCTCTCATACAGTATTAGTTCTGAAAAAAGACCCACAGAACACATTCTTTATTAGACATTTTAATTCATACTTTATTAAGCCTGCTTAAAAGTAATAAGTCTGCAAACATGGAGTGGGTGGGCATTTAGTTTCATTCTTAGGGTGCATGAACACACACAGACACACAAACACATCCACATACACACACACACACACATCCACACACAGACACACACACACATCCACACACACACACACACACACATCCACACACACACACACAAACACACACAGACATACACACATCCACACACAGACACACACAGACACACCCACACATCCACACACGCACACACAAACACACACACATCCACACACAGACACACACACACACACACATACATCCACACACACACACACATCCACACACACACACACAAACACACACAGACACACACACATCCACACACAGACACACACAGACACACACACACATACATACACACACCCACACATCCACACACGTACACACAAACACACACACATCCACACACACACACACGCACACACACACACACACAAACACACACACACACCCACACAGTTCATAAATGCATCTAATATAGGGAAAATAAGTCTTTTCAGTGAATTCCATACTAAAAGAACAATATACAGTCACATTAAATATATTACATATTCATTCACATTAACTTGTTCATGAATGGTACTGCTGGGCATGTGCCCAAATGCCCACATGGGTAATCCAGACCAGCTGAGTGGGAAGCAACTCTTCAGAGGCTGCTGATCTGGGTTTCTGCTGATCTGACTCTTCATGCTCAGTACAGGCTGGCCTGGGTGTCGAGCCACATGCAGGCAGGTTGCTGAGCACATGGCGGCTCTTCAGTGGCTGCTGATCCACATTTCTGCTGACCTGTATTTTTGCTGATCTGCTAGATCTCGGTCAGCAACACTGCCAGAAAAACAGAGAAATTTGTGCAGAGCCTCCCTCTGTCAGTGAATGGTCCAATTGTGTAGATTTCTGGAATTTTATATAGCCCAAGGGATATGCATGTATGTGGAAGGAGACCTGATGCGTTCGTATATACTTTGATTTTCTACTGCTTGCGTGTTTTCAATTTTTATTTTACTTAATGTAATTGAATTTTTCTAAATTTGTGAACTGCTTGCAGCCCAAGTTAAACCTTTGTATTGATTTCCTTACCTAGGCACTACATTTCCTTTAATTGAATGATATATAAGGCAAACTATTGAAAAGCAGCATCTTTGGTTATTAATATTGTGTCTTGACTGCGCTTTCTGCATTGAGTGAGGATAGGATTACACTCACATGGGTTCCGTTTCTCTTGATTTATCTTAATGCCACATGACTGGAGTGTTTGAGGGCTTTGAGGCAGAATAAAGTATCACCTGTGTTTAATGATGCGTCTGTAGACCAGCATACCTGGGATTCTGCTTTTGGTTCACAGGTCACAGCAAACCAGTGGAGTTCACCTTCAGAAACACAGTACAGGCTGCATCTGTCCCCAGCTTGACTCTGCTCTTCTCCCTCGACATGCCACTTCGAGTTCTTACAAAACTGCTGTTAAAATCTACTAATACAGTGTTGAACTAAATGAAATGTCTTCGGTAATGTTTTAAATATTGTTGACTGGTTTATAAGATGTGCAATTACCTTCCTGTCCCATTTCCCTCAGTTAAATGTAACACCTGAAGTGTGTTTTTAATTACCTGAATCCATCCAGAGTGAATATATTATTTCTGGGAATCCCCATAGCTGAGAATATTTACCAGGTGATTGCTTGTAACATGCATGTGGAGCATATATTTACCAGGTCACCTAAAATATGATTGCATGTAACATACATGTTGAGCGTGCTGAATCCCTGAATACAGATCATATTCAGATCCTGAGACCTGGTTGAATCCAGGCTATCCAGCATCATTCCATTATAGAAATGTCATTTCTCTTTAATTACTCAGGCGTGTTCGATAGCAGAGCATTTCAAATGCCTTTTCTTGCTTCTTCATGTCGTCCTTGTTTTTCCTGGACCACTTGCTTTGGCTGGGAAGCAGGGGACACAAGCCTCAGCCCTCAGCCCTCACCCTCAAGCTTCCCGCTCAGACCTGCTAATGAGCAGCTCTCCTTCTCGGACACCTGGGGCCCCAGCACGTCCCTTGCCTCCGCACTGGAGAGGGATACATGCTGCCTCATGCTCTGCGCTGTCCTTTGCTGCTTAATGGCAGCATTTGGAGGGTCTCTTGAGGAATGGCATCCCTGAAAGCCGGCACTGGGTCCATTAGGCCATTGTCATAGGGAGTCTGTGCAGCTCCTCCATTTCAGTCACATAAAAATAAACCACAGTACATCATAATCATTATAAGCAAGAACAACATCTATTTCTGCTTAAATACTGTATTTATGTGTGTATTCAAGACAGGGCCATAGAGAGCTGACGGGGCAGCAGCTGATTCAGGGCATTTTCAGTGGGTACAAATGACCAGATCATAGTGACATGAGACATATGAGAGTCAGTAGGGAAAGAGAGAGAGTGACACAGAGAGTCAGACGAGAGTCAGTGGGGAGAGAGCGAGAGTGACAGAGAGTCGGATGAGAGTCAGTGGGGAGAGACACATGGGAGTCAGTGGGGGGAGAGAGAGTGACACAGAGAGTCAGATGAGAGTCAGTGGAGAGAGAGTGACATACAGAGTCAGATGAGAGTCAATGGGCAGAGGGAGGCACAGAGAAACACATGAGATTTAGAGGGGAGAGAGAGGGACATGTTTTATGCAGAGGGGTAACTACAGCTGCCTTGATAAATGATCAATAGGTTATGGAACGTTTCTGGCTGGAGTAGAACACAGCTAGATGAAGTCTCACTGTTACTTTATAATCTTACCATTAACTTTGTTTTCCTGTAATTATACAGAAAATGTGAAACCCTCTGTGTAACTAAAACCAAAACGTGTGCATCTAGCAGTTAAGTTATGGGAATCTTGCTTCTTAGAGGTGAAATAACTTTGAAGTCTTATGAGGGTGAAGAGATTGCTGTGCTTCTGCTTTAAAGTTTGTTGTGATTGTGGCTAAAAATTATGAAGAAAGGCATCAAGTCATGAGAGCAGAGGAGAAATATGAGGGTTCTGCAGTGTGCAGCCCTCTGCTTATGCAATCTGCAGGCAAATGTTCCAACAGCATTGAAACATACAATCCCCATTCTTGTTTCTCTGTTATATACACTGATGGAACATTAGCAGAAAAAGGGTAAAAAAGACCAGAGTGTTACATTTGGGGAAATTAATTGTAGGTGTATGAAAATGGGTGAATGTAGTGCATTTAGGTCTGTATTTATAATGGAAATGCAAATCAATACACAAACCACAGAAACCATTGCACGATTGCTGGATATATTTAAAGAGCTGATATGTCCACTGATTTGTTTGTTTGGACAGCAAGTCTGTTTTAATCATTTTGGTCACCATCTAAGTGACTTAACTCAACCCTGTGTGTGTGTGACTCCAAGACACGCCAAAATGAAATCAGTGATCGGTAATTTCCCAACCATGTTCTAAATGCCTTTTGAAAAGTTGATGACACATTTCGTTGAAACATGGATGTCAGAGATACCATCAAAGTCTCATTCTACTGGTATGATTCTACAGAAAAGCACTCACTTTACCTGTCAGGGCAACTAACAATGTTTATGCAGTGATGAGATTAAAATGTCAAAATCTAAAAATAGAGTTAAACCAGTCAAATTAAAGAGGAATGAGTCAGATGTGAATCTGATTAGTGTCATGTGAATTGAATCAGGACCATGAACACATGTTTAAATCACACCTCCGAGCATCAGTACAGCTTCAGTTGGCTGCTTTTTTGCTGGGTTCTCCTTGGTTCTGAGTGGTTCCTTGCTTCCCCTCCACAGTCCAAAGATTTACAGTTGATGCCATTAATCAGTGAGTGGCCTGTCACCTCTTCCTTGATTTACAGCCCTAATTGTCGGGTTAGATTAGTCTCTTTGCTTCTTATTGAAATTCTTTCTGAGAATATGATAGTGTTAGAAAATACAAGAGGCTTTCAGTTATGATGTTTTATAATATTATTAAAATAAATGACATTTATCCTGTCCCATAATGTAAATGACAGACACGCACTTGTACTGAAAATCAGCTGGTTTCATCATCACTGAATGTCATTTCTTTATAAAAACAAAACACATTTTTGCTGAAATGCTGTAATTCAGAACATTATTCACGAGAACAATAAAAAGATGAGATTGTAATTACCACGTTTTAATTTAAAATGATAAAATTCCATTTACATACTCATTTTAAATGAAAATATGATGTGTGAGATATGATTACAGTCCAGAGACGTTTACGGTTGAAATGTATAAATAACACAATATTTTTACAAAAGGCAGATGACAGTGAAACTATTGGAAATGGGTGTTTGAAAACCTGGCCCATTACCGAGTGAGAAAGTCAGAACTCACCCCCCTCGTATCTGAAGGGGTGCGACACACGCTCTGGGTAGCTACTGGTGGAGTAGCTCCCATAGCGGTAACTCTCCAGACTTTCCGCTTTCTCGGATTTGGGAGGGATGGACTCCTGCTGATACGTCAAAGCTGATTTTATGACCCCAGAATCTTCCGGAACCTTCAGGTCAGGATAGGAGCTGGATGAGTTGCCATCCAGCAAAGTATTGCAGCTGGGTAAACCCTTGACATCATAGAGGCTGTCACCATACTTCACCACAGCTGGTTTGCACGGCTGGTACGACACCTTGGTAGTGGTGGTAATTATGGTCTGGAGGGCGGCGGGGCTGCCAGCTGCAGAGCCTGCATACCTGCAGGGGTACTCACTGTTGTAGTAGTGCTGGTTGGAGTTTGTGCCAATCTGCCCATAATCGGCCCGCTCGTTGTAGCCCCCCTTGCCCATGATCTGCTTCCAGCCACGGTGCTTTCCGGAAGCATCATAGCCACGCTCATGGATCCCAAGGGGGCTGGTGCTGAGCTGCGGCCCGCCCAGACTCATGCAGGTCTTACTGGGGTCCACCTCAGGCGGAGGGCTGCCACGGTCCTTGTAAAGTGCAGTGTAGGGGCTCGGGCCCAGGTACCCGGGCACAGTGAAGTCGTAGCTGCATGGCGGTCGCGTGACATACAGTCGCGAGTTGGCAGCCTTCTGCAGTGAAGCAGCGTCACCAGCGGGTCCAGGAGAGTCAAAGGAAAACTTATAGGGTTCGGGGTTCTGGAAGGAGTAGTGCTGCGGCTGGATGGGGAAATTGGACTCGGTGATGATGCTGAAGCGATCTGGGCCATCCATGCACGACAGGTGGTGCAGGCCGGGGAAAGGTCCACCTGGGTCATGGTACCTCCCAGTCTGTTAAAGAAGTGAGACAGTGCTCAGGATTAGGGTTAGGGTTAGGGAGTTAGGGTTAGGCTCAGGGCAGGTTCTTACTTCTGGCTCTATCAGTCTTCGCTTCTGAGGGAAATGTGGAGACGAGATGCGTTTTTTCACTGCGCTTCTCCTGGCCTCTGTCTCTGACTTTGTCTCAGGCCTTAGGTGATCATGAACTCCTTTAGCCTGCATCAGCATGAAGAGACCACCTTTTTATTACCTGTTATTCATGCTTCTCATACATGTTTCATTTATAACTGAGTATGTATTTCCATTGGCATACATAGATATTTAAAAACAAAGGTAGTAAAACAGACACACACAATAGATAGGCAAACAGACAGACCTGAAAAAATATCGACTTTCCATCAATTCTCCAAAAATTGGTCACTGGATATCCACTGTGACCACGACAAGGTATCAGCTCCAGAGCAGAGTTACAGTTGGGACAAAGCTTCTCTGGAAAATGCAGAGGACATTAAAGATGAACTTTACAAAAGAGTATATAATAATAAAAGGCTTAAATGATATCACTGATATTTTAATCCAGAGTAGCTTATATTGGAGGTAAACTTATACTTCATCTAGTTTGACTTGTAACATCATCCCTGTTCTTTGTTGGAACGTACATATTTTTTAGATGTATCCAAACACTGAGTATATATTATATGAGTGCTTTTGTTTTACAGAACACTGATTTCAGTTCTCTGTTAAATTTACATACGAGCAATTTCCTTTGGTTAATAATAAATCAGGAGATTCAGCCATGATTTAAATGTATTAGCGTTTGCAGATCGGTGCCAGTAAGAAAATGTTTCCAGGAATGAACTCATTGCCTTAGATGCAACAAGATATTTGCCATATAGGCCTAACTATCCTCGTATATTACATTAATTCTCATTTCCGTAAGTATATGCGAAGCATTAGTTTGTCTACAGTGCAGTTATTTTCTGATATGTGTTTATTGTTATTTATTAGCTGCTGCACTCATTGTCTTGCATTTCTTGCTATATTTTGCTGGGTGGTCTCCGAGAAGCCCGCGTGTAGGCATTTCACTACATCATGATCACGCAACAATAAAAACCGTTCGAGCTCTTCCTCCATTGAACCTTGGACCCATTTACGCAATTGTACATTTCTAAGTCGTATGCAAAAGTAAACTAATAATTTAAGCTGTGAATGCTTCAAACAATAAAATGAAGAAATAACTAACCGGTTTCAGCCATCAGTAACAAGTAAGAGTTTAAGGTTGTGAGGAAAATGGATATTCAATATAAAATCTATTCGCCTGAATACGAAAAAGGCAGAGGTTCAAACTGTAGTACCGTAAATATCACAGTGGCTTTTACATAACGCGCACATAATGCTAATCAGAATCGCTTTAACCAAACACTGTAACCACATACTGAGTGCAGAATGATTCACTTTTGCACAGCCGGCTGTACATCACCTATATCACACGTGCAATAATGTTAAAAAAAAAAAAAACAATAATAAACTGAAGGATTATACTGGATTTCACTGCTCCTAAAATGTGAAATACTGGATGGTATTCGTTTTGTCAAACTTTGCCTTTATTAGTTATCATTCCAAAAAACTTTGGCCCTTATCTGAACAAAGTTAATTTATTTTATAGGTACACAATACATAAGATCTACTTTCAACTTTCGAGCGGCAGAAAATGTCAGGAAAACGAAATTCAGTTGATAGTGCTTTATAATATTTTTTTGCTAATGGATTTGTTGCTTTTTAAGTAGCTTTCTGATGTTTTCACAAGAGGAATTACTAAATGACCGTGGATGAAAAAAGCTAGTTCGGGTAGGCCTACGTTTTATTAGTTAACAGAATCTGAATTGGGTAATTAGGATCCAAGCAACGGAAACCATACCTTGTTATGTTACTTAGATTTTGAATTTATCTCCGCTCTTGTATTGCATGAATTTGTTCCGTAGTTATGTGGTTCAACTAATCGAAACTACTTTGGGCGAATTGCATTTATTTTTTATATTTTGTTGGTTGTCCCACTTCCATGAAGGTGCATTGAGAGAGGCAGATGTCATTGGCCTGTGTGTGCAACACTGAGTGATAACAAATTATGTGTGTGTAAGTGATGCAGTCACTCGTGGATTGAAGATGCCGGGCGGAGTGTCACACTGTGTGGAGATACTGCTGTGTTACTTATGTAAGAGTACAGGAAGTCAGGGCTGGACTGGGATTGAAAATCGGCCCAGGGCTTTTGCCCATACAGGCCTACCACACAGACATAATTCTGTTTATGGGAAAATTCGCCGAATTTTACCATTCCAGCCCTGCCTTGCACTATATGCTGGTGACTGACTTGTCCTTATGTGTGACATCTACTGGAAGCTTTGTGTTGTGTGACAGGCTATTGCGCATGAATAAATATTGCTTGTGAATAAATTCAGTTTTATGTTGTGGTAGAAATTGTTTGATTTAGCCAGTTATCGTTAAATCGTTAAGTTTTACTGGAAGTGTCCCCCACGCTACGTTTAACTAAATATCTCTACATCGGGAAGGCTTACACCCTTTCACAAAAAATCAGGGGCAAATCACAAATCTTGAGGAGGAATACATTTTCAAACTGTCCAATTTTAATTTTAAGTCGACTGTTCACTCCACCCGGTACCATGTTAAGCCCATTTTTTAATTATAATTACTGTATAAATTACTGATTCAATATTCAGCTGTATATTGCTGCATTATTTCACTGGCTAAATTTTTCGTAAAGCCTATAATTATAAATTACAAATCAATGCACTGGATATACAACCCTGTAATAAGATATATAATTATCCTAGTAAAGAAAATAAATAAAATCTGGGGTACAAAGTCATAGCGAGTGACGGATCTTACTTTGTTGTTTCTGCCGCGCCTTGTCGCAGATAGCGGGCCGGAGCTGCAGCTTGATGCCGTCCGGCAGCGTGCAGCTCCGGCTACAGACCACCACCCCCAGGCAGGACTTCTTGAGGATCTGGCAGTTGTGGTTGTTGGTGTTGCGCATGGCCCAGCCGCTCAGGTGCCGCTGAGCGTTTTTGTCTTCGCCGCTGTAGATGTAGCGGACGTAGCCTTCCGTCCATTCCTGGAAAGTGTCATACTGCTTGATGTCCTGGTGAGAAAATGTGTGCACATAAATTAATGATTACAAACCGCGGCCAAACTTCTGATTAAATGTAATTAGGGAGAAAATGTAAGCATTAGCCCAAGTAAAGCAGAACTGCATGAAAAAGGATCCGTCCAGTTTATCATCTAGGAGACTGTCACCTCTACTACACAGTTTTTGACAACGAGCGAAAAACGCGCAAGTGATCGCACACCTTATTTGAGTTAGCACAGGTGAGGTATATTTTTCAGTAATGCTGTAGGCGAAGCAAAGATTTCTAATGAAGTATGAATTAACATCAGTTAGATAAAGTAAGTGTTCCACTTAGTGGCTATTAACTGTGACAAATAAACAGCTCGCAAAAGTGTCGGTAGGCAGCATACCTGAGGCAGCCGAGGGTCGTTGATATCCCAGGTTAATTTCATCCCCAATGAACAAATACAATCTGAGTCTTCAAACTGTTCTGACGATTTTGACATGACGGGACTGGTAAGGAAAAAAAAGTTAAGTATCAATGGAAAAGCGTCATCAATGCATGCCCGGGTTCAATAGTCTTGTTATTCATTACAGAACGGAGGCTTGAAAGCATTAATATATAATCTAAACACAATATCCGTCAACTTTCATGCTTCTAAAAACTCGAATGGCAAGTCTGCCTGTGCGCTTTGCTTTGGGTTTGCAGGTATTCGCCGGTCTCAGACGCGCCCCTAAACTACCGGCAGCGCAATGAGCGTCGCGGAGCGCCTGCAGGTTCCTTTCAAGGAAGAGGGTGGACCTCTGCGTGCGCTTCTTTACTCTTCAGGTTAACCTCCTGAACATCTCACTTGATGGTCCTGCCCTTCTCTTGCCTACTGTCCACAAAAACGCCAATTTAGGCTGATTACATTCTTGTTCATTAATCTTAAATTTTGGTTTTGCTCCCATTTAAATTAAGGAATACACCCTTATATCTGGCATAACAGCCACGGACATGCCAACATCGAGTTCGTAGGGTTGTTTTTTTCTTCCTCCTACGTTATATATTTTTTGATGATGTTTGCATCTCTTATAGCCTATAGGAAAAGGACACACCACACTCCACCAGAAATTCCAGTTATTATTCTGGTCAGTCAGCTAAAATGAACGTAATCATATAAACAGCACAGTTGAAAGTTACAAAACAAGATTACTTTCTTCTGTTAATGAAAGGCCAGTCTGGAACATGTTTATAAAACGGACTATAAGTAAACTAACACATCAAGCCAGATTACAGAATCACGTTTGGCACAGATAGTCTCATGTACAATACTATAGTTTTATGTAATCCCCCCCAAATGTTTGACATCTGGATTGTAAATTGAAAGAAGTGCATTGAACACAAAATATCTTATTTATATAGACAACATAGATTTGCGGCGCATTTTCTATATTGTTAAGTGTATCCTCCGTTTTTATGTCAATAACTCCTACTTTTCCTGTAAATCATATGCCAGAAAACAAGACGCATAACATTTGGCACTCCTACGTATACTCTACTGTCATAGAAAAAGGGTATGGCCCTGGTACAGTTTTGTGCCCCAAGGTACAGACGACATTAATGTACCCACAATGGTATAAAAATGTTCCTCCATTTCTGTACCTTAAAGGTACATTTACCTTTGACATACACTGTGTGCAGAAGTATTAGGCAAGTACTATTCCTGGAAATAATTTTTAGCGAAAACTTGGCAGACATAAAAGTGAATTCAGTAGTTTTCTTTCGGCTGAACTAAATATATTTAGAGAGAAAAATGTACATTAGTCTGTCTCATGTATGTTTTCATCTTTACTACGGGACCTGCACTGTCTCCCTGTGGCCGCCTGCATTAGGTTCAAAACCTTAACACTCACCTTCAAAGCCAAGAACGGAACTGCACCTCCTTACCTATCAGCACTAATCAAGCATCGTGTCACTTCTCGTCCTCTTAGAGTGACAAGCACCGCTCGCCACCGTTACTTAAAGGAAAATGTACATCAAGACTCTTTTCAGTGTTGGCTCCCCAGCGGTGGAACGAACTTCATCTTGCCATCAGAATGGCAGAATGGTCTATATAGGGAATAATGAACTATTGGTTGTTCTTTACAGTCCACTTTACCTGGTTTAATGTCGTGTATAGCCACCTTTCTTCTCAATGACCATCATAAGCCTGTTTTCGATTGAACCAATCAAGTTTTTGATTTGATCGTGTCCTATATTAGCTGAGGCATCTGGGACCGCCTCCCAGACACTGCTCTGAGTAGTGTACTGCTTGCCATCTTGGTAAATCTTAAACTTTAGTAAGGCCCAGTGGTTCTTAATGGGGGATAAGTCAGGCAATGAAGGAGGTCAGATCATAAGTCAGTCACCTTTCAAGCCTTTCTTGGCCAATCAATGGAATCCTTTGATGCATGGTAAGGGGCATCGTCCTGCATGAATATCATAACCTTTTTGAAAGCTGCAGACTTTTTTGTACCAGTGTTTGAAGAGGCTATCTTCCAGAAGTTGGCAGTAGATCTTGTAGTTAATTTTTACACCATCTGCAAGTTGTAAAATTCTGACAAATTCACTGTTAATTGCAGCCTGCATCCTTACTCATTCATCACGTTGTTGGTGCTTGAAGGTGTCCATCCACTAGTCAATCTATTTGCTCCATCAAGAATAACTCTCACCTCATCTGTAATTAAAACCCCATGTAAAATCAGTCTTGAGACATGTCTGTGCCCATGCTCAAGGTTTTAGCTTGTGTGCCTCACCGAGTTGAGGTTGTGTTTCAGCCTTTGTGACCTTTGTTAATGTAACACACTGCACCTAGTACTTCTGGAGATTCTCTTCAGATTGCAGTTTTGAAAAATGGTGGTATTTGATTCTAAAGTGTTTCTGGAAATCTCCCCTTTAATCTGACACAAATCTTAGCCAGCTAATATGTGTCTTCTTCTCTCTACATGTTTCTTCCATCTCTGGCTGTTGGCCACGAAACACTTGACTGTATGATGATCACGTTTTTAAAGTGTGGCAATTTAGATTATTTTGCGTCCCTCTGACAAGCACTTTATTTTCTTTTTTCGCTCTCTGTAAGGTCCTTTTTAAACTTCAGTTCGTTCTTAATTAGAGATTAATCTGGACTGAAACTATTAAATTGGGAGAGCAGATACAAGCAAAATACACACTAGCCTAATAATACTGCACGCGGTGTATGCGCGTGTGTGTGACTAAAGTAAAATTAATATAATAATAATTGAAAATTTTATGCCTACATTACATTTTAAACCGCATGTTGGCTTTATTTGCAAAACAATGAAGATAAGCTAATCCATTTTTTATTGCACACACATTTCTTGTGTATGCATATATACGCGCTAAAATAATTTCATAATGCTTAAGACCTAATTTTGTAGCATTTTCAAATTTAATGTAAGAATGGATTGAATTTAAGCTTGTAATCATTCAGATTTGCGTCTGTGCGCGCGTGTCAGTGTGCTCGCTGTACTGTTTTCTGTAACCACACTTCCTGTTTTCAAACGCGGGTGGCTTAGTGATAAGATCACTGATTTGTTACGTCCATCCTATAGGATGGTATAGATATACCATATCCTAAATCATTCCTTGAAAACTCATTATTTTAAATTGATTTTTATATGTAAAATTGAGGAATCCAGGCAATTAGCAGAAAATGTATGAATCAGAAGGCAATACTCACGCTTTTGCTGTTTTTCATTCCAGGCAAAACGGAAACTATAAAACTAAACTTCACAGCATCTCATGTATGCCGCCTTTTTTTTTTTTTTTTTTTAGCTCACAATGAGTTACACCAAGGAACTAAAATGGAAATTAATATAACATTTTCAAAAATGACAAAATGTCATTTCATAATTAAACAGAATTAGTTGCGTGACCATTTTGGATTATCATATATAATGTATAATATACACATAGACACACATACATACATACATACATATGTGTGTGTGTGTATATATATATTTGGTAATTCAAAATGTATATATGTCTGTGTGTGTATGTGTATATATATATAGAATATATATTAGTATTATTCGAATTAATACACATTTGATCTTATTTTGTCAGCGTTAACCTTACTTTTTTAGGTTTAATTCAACAAATGCATCTTATTATAATTTTGTATATTACAAGTGAACATACTTGGTTGCTTCAAGCGCAGTCCGTATTTCCGACTTCTGCTCTAAGCGCTCGTTCTCTTATTTACATAATACTTTCCTGTTAGGTTTATTGACTGTAACTCTGTTTTCAGTAAATATTAAAAAATTACACAGTTTTGCATAAATTCGTTAGTGATAAGCAGTCCCTAAAATCCTGTCGATGGTAAACGTGATTGTGGAACCGCACCAATAAGCTTTGCGCGATATTTTACTGTTATTTGCCAAAGGAAAACCAGTTCAACCAAAGTGATGTTTTTACTTTAATAACCACCTCAAGGTTAGCAAAAGTGTCTCGAATATAAACAACAACGAAAAAAAATCAAACAATAATTAGTTTTTTTTACTGTAGAAAATAAACGATTAATGAAAAGATCTTAATGATTTGTCGCTTAATTAATTTCTTATTTATATGGAGCACATTTTCTCAGCTCTGGTGACACATTATCTCTGTGTATGACCGTAAGATAAGTGTCAGAAGCAGAGATAAATCACCATGTACCTGACGGGTTCCTCTGCAACCTGCATGGGACAGACGCCAACTTTTCTTTGAGCCACATGAAAGTGCAGTGTTGAGATTCACTCTACTGGAACCAGGGCGTCTTTTAAGAATATTTTAAGGGCTGGCCAGGGCTGCTAAGACAGGAACAAAGTTAAGTTAACCGGTATACAGGTACCGAGCTACAGGCTGCCATGACAGCACATGCCGCATCAAAGCCCGTCTGCTTCACAGGTGACAGCTATCGGCCAAACAAATTACTTAGTGCTGAACCTGCCAAGTTACCTGCATGGTCTATTAGCAAATTCCATGTAAAACATAATACAAATGGCTCTTTCCATTACGCACAATTCCCTCCAATGTGCAAACAGCCATTTATTAATCGGTTCACGGTAATCATTAAGACGGCCGAGGCGTGAACTGTAGTGTTCTTCAAAAAATTATTAAAAATACAACAGTTATTAATATATAACTCATGAAAATTATTAATCGGTACCCGAATTGTCTTAAACCAAAAAAATGCAGAACGTAGGAAATTTCCTATGTGGTGATGTATAATAAAGAGGTGAATGGAAAAGACATTCCCTATTTTTGTATTATTCTGTCTTAATAATGTAATGTATCGCAACACACTAATGTAAAGCGCATCGGACGACTCTGTTGTGAACCGCGCTATATAAAAATAAATTGAATTGAAAAGACAAAGAGCAAAAACGAATAAAATACAGACGATTAAAACGAATAAGATGCAATCTCCCCACCTTCCAAATAATATATATAAGGTGAGATAATGCCCGTGTAGTGCGATACAGCGATCCAGTACCGGTCCGTAGAGGCTGCTACCCGCTTCCCGGGGTTCCTGTGCTGCCTGTAAAAGGCGCTGCAAATGTCTTCAAAAAGCTACACTTTCTGCACTACAAAGGGACGGTTGTGAAACTGCATGTTTTGGTGACTATTGGTCTTAATTTTAGGTTATAGCCTATGCAAAAAATTAAAATTCTTAATAAAGCTCTTCTGTATGAAAGACTTTAAAAAGAGCGGGCGTGAGCCCTGACTGTCACTCGGTGCTCTTGTGGTTGTTGTCCCATATTTTATTACTATTAAATGAATGAATGCCACAGCGTTTACTGGTGCGTTTGCGGTCACCCTGTTATCACGAACTGTGTAATAGTCAAATAGGACTAATACAACATTTTCAAATAAGACAATAAAACCGTCAGCAAATCGAATTTAATTAAACGTAGTGTAATGCTGTATCTGCACCAACCGTTTATTAGATGTATAAACAAGGGGAACGAGCAGGGTGGGTGACCAGGTTTAAAGAGCAGCGACCCTCCTGGCTACCCCGGGTTAACAGCGCTGCAGGGATAAATCAGATAAAATCCTCCGAGGGCTATCCCTTCGCTTACTCCAGGAAAACGGTCTTTTTTGACACTTCACGAAACTGATTATCGTATGTCTATATTATTTCCATATTTAGTCAAAAATGAGAGGTAAGTACCATTAGCTTTGGTGCTTGTTACCTTCTCTGAGCGTTTGCTCATTAGAATCACCTGTGTTACACGGACTTCGGGAGTCTCTCCAAAGCAGGACAAAGAAAGACGTTATGGTTGTAAGTCAGTTTTAAAACTCGTTTACTCTGTTTTATCGGCCTCAAGTACGACGTTTGCATTGTATCTGACATATCGGTCTGGCTGCTGTGGTTGTGTGTGGGTTCACTGTACCGTACAGCGTTCTCCTGCCAGCTTAACACATGGGTGCAATCTGGTTTGTCATTCTCATATTTGAATTTGTACTGTAGTGTTAGATTCAAAGTAGGTTGATTCATTGATCCAGAGAGAAAGCATTTTAAATGCAAATGATAATTATCTTATTTGAGTTCGAGGCTGTTTTAGAAGAAGCCTTCTTCACTAAAAATGCCGAAAGGATTAGCGGTGCCCTTTTTGAAGAGAGAACCTCCAAGTCTTTGGTAAACCGGATGGATAAAGTAATTAGTGAGGTAAAACCCCCTTATTGGCTTTGCTTGTAATGTTTACAATCTTGTAGCAGTCTGAGGCTGTCAGTTGCTATTTTTGTTAATTCATTTATTTAATTGTTTATAAAATGCATTTAAGGAGCTTGGCAGGAGGGAGTTCACCAAGGTCTTTCTGCTTCTGAGAGCGATTGAAAACGTGTGTCAGGGTGATGAAGACCTCATCCACTTCCTCGTCCAGCAAGGCCTTGTCATAAAGATAAGTAATGCACACAGGTTTATGTAATACGTGACAAAATATGCCAGAAAAGCACACATTTAAATGATGAAAAAGGTGATGCCGGGGGCCTGACCAATACTCTTTGTGTTGCACATGTTGGCCTGGTTTGAAAGAGCCATAGAGTTTTTGAAGGTAAAGGATCTACAGCACCAAAAAGCCCTATCAAACTTAGTCGAAGCGTTCTACGACACCGCCATGGTGAGTGACCTGTGCTCCCTCTGCTCCCCCCCACGGCGCCTGTCCCTCCACAGTGCCTGTGCTCCCTCTGCTCCCCCTCCTCCCCATAGGACCCGTGCTCCCTCAACGCCCCTCCCCCTCGGCTCCCCCCTCCAATACGAAGGCTTTGCTACCTGCCCCC
>JAAGVU020000001.1:31469162-31479945 GCA_011763525.2 Mormyrus iriodes
AACACGCTGTTCCCCTGTATAATGTAGCACATACTTGCAGTATGAACACGCTGTTCCCCTGTATAATGTAGCACATACTTGCAGTTATGGACACTCCGTTCCCCTGTATAATGTAGCACATACTCGCAGTTATGAACACGCTGTTCCCCTGTATAATGTAGCACATACTTGCAGTATGGACACGCCGTTCCCCTTTAGCTTCTCTCATTTCCATTCAGCCTCCCTGCTGTGTCTGGGTGCAGCTTTTCTTTCCTTCTCCTTAATTCTACTCAATGGGGCTGCGGCTCATAGCCAGGCTGGCATTCTTGCTCTGCCAAATCTTGCCCTCGCCTCTCCATTTTTCCTTTTGAGGCTGAGCCCATGTTTGTGCCTCTTTTATGCCTTTGGGAAAGGCCATGTTGGCTCCCAGTCTCAACGTTAATTTGATTCCATTCTGCTACGTTCATTTACGTATTCTAACCACCTTACTCAGGGTTAGGGTTGCTTTTAAGCGGAAGACACACACATGCAGAATAAACTTGGAGGTATTGGGAAAGTGACGGAAAATGGGCATCGTCCCGCTCTACCTGTATGTTGTATTACATTTGGGTGTTAATACATTTTTTTTTTCCACCCCTAGAGAGGATAACTAAACTATTTGTAGAAGCTTCCCAGTCTGACACTGAGATGGCTTCTGGGGTGACTGCTGCCTTTCAGTCGTTCAAAAAACAGCTAAAGGACCACTTCTCGGTAATGACAATGACCAAGCTCAGAACTCAGAATCCAGGCAGAAGTATAGAATTATAACAGATTGTTTGTTTGGGAATGATATGTAAACTGACTTATGTGCTCAGCACAAGAAAACATTTGAGCAGTTTGTAAGATGATTTTTACGCCCTAGCTTCGTGGTTCTGGTCAAACATTGAAACAATGAATCACGTTGGTCTGGTTTCTGGTTTGACTTCCAATACACACAAATATTCTTGTACTCTAACCAAAACTGCATAGTATTAAATGTGTTTGTCTTGTGACAGTGTCAGGTAACTTCTGTGTGTAACAGTGCTCCTGTTTGTCAGTCCAGGTATCGAAAAATAGAAACCCAGTCTATGGCATCTCTCCTTGACTGTCAGGAGAGTGTGAGGACACTGCTGAGCTCAGTACATGAGTACAGGTAAAGTGCATCATTCTGGAGAAGGGCTGATAGTGCTAATCTATCAATGGTCTGGAACTAATGCGATTGAATGGATGTTTGAGTAATGGAAAAGTACTTTCAGTCCAGTCTGTGCAGTGTCGTATTTTGTTTAAGGGAGACATTCAGGGCCAGCCTATCAATAAGCTAACTGATCATTACGTGACTCTTGGTTTCTGTACATCTCTACCTGTCCACAGGCTAAAACACCTGGAGACCTTCCAGGCCACAGTTATCAAGGAGCTGGGCCGCCTAGAACAAGACTGTTGCTCCCTGAAAGAGATCGAGAGGGAAATCATGGTCTGTATTCATGAATTTCCAGAGCTCTGCTTGGTTAATACTGCCATGTAATGCTCTTATAAGCACTATATCCATCTGGGTTTGGCATTCTCTACACAGTATATTGAATCAACACTGCTGATTATGGGGAAATCCCCCAGTCAACAGTGAAACTTGCTGTTATGACATCATGCAAGGTTATCATCATTATCAGTATTAAGTGTACCTGTTCGCAGAACTTTTGGAAGGCGGAATCCAAAGTGGTGACAATGTTCTGCGAGAAGCAGCAGCAGAGGTGAAGAGGAGCTCATCATATTCACATGGTCGTCGCTAATATATAGAATTATTGGCAATAAGACAATATTACAGGATATGCCTTAAAGTAATGCTGGTCTGTTGGGTGTAAAGGGTTATTAAGGGGATGTTTTGTGTGTGTCTTTCAATTTTGCTGCGTTGTAGGTTGCAGTCACTGGAGCTGCTTAAAGAGGTGGTCCACAGTCCGGCCACAGAGGGTATGGCTTCTCAGGTCAGTTGAATATTGCTTAGAAGCTATAGTGTGATTTTAAATCCGTTGCTCATTTTTTTTTACTACCATCAGTGTCGTTTCCTTGCTTAAGTAGCAGAAGGAACTCTGTCCAATTACCCTGGTTTTGGAGTGAGTATAAAATTGTTTTTGTGTTGGTACTTCTACAGTTAAGCCACCTACTGTCAAGTTGGCTCATGATTCCTAGAAAGCAAAACTTTAAATCCAGTGGAGGACAATGTCAACAGTTAGTAATCCTAACCTGCTCACAAGGCAAATTTTAGTTGGCTGCACTCATCACATCAATGTAATGCTGTGAACATTATAAGCCATGGCCACTGCAAGTGTTCACAGCAAGATGGCTGCTACCCGGTATCTGCAGACATACCTTGTTTCTCCCTCACAGGGAACCTCAATGGAAGCCAAGACGGCCAGTTTTTCCACAGAAGCCACCAATTCGGTTACTTAGACCTTCGTAAACAGTGCTGTTGATTTGCTTGGGAAACAACTGTGTGTGTGTGTGTCAGCTGCATGGATAGATTGTCACCCAAGTCCATTTCAAAGTAGCACCCAGGGACATATGAAATGTCTCTGCTGAAATTAGAAATCAGTCGTGAACTGATGTGATGATCGTGGTGAATTATGCAAATCTTCCATGTCTCTTGTATTTTATTTCTTCCTGTACTGTTAGACAGCAACCATTATCCATTAATATCACTTTCCCCAAACTGACCATGTATAAATTCAATTAAAGTCAGTGTAAGACACAAACATGTTTAAATTTTAGTTTTCTAAAGTACTTTCATTCAATGAATTGTACTGGCAAGTGGTTTGCACCAGTAAACTAAGACAACCAAGTGGAAGTGTAATCCATTAGGAAGAATTTGTGATTTAAGGTATTTTGATTTGAATGATTGCTGGGATACTTTGCCTTCTACTGTATACATGCACCTATTATGCATTGTCTTGTTCATTGACAGCAGCTTTAAAAGGTGGTATTTGAAAAAAAGACCTGCTATGTAATAAAAATGTTCCTTTCAAGCATTTCACCTGGGTATGTTCCGCTTAAATGTAAACTTGATACAGCGAGCAATGATTTAAGATACTGCATGAAACAATGGAAACTGCATATTGATAGTATTGAGTTAAAAAAAAAAGACGAACAGCACTATATATATATAAAAGGAAGTACAAAGAATTCTATATAAACCTCAGTACGAAGATTGTACCACTGCTTTACTGAAATGTCTTCATCAGGCCTTGGATTGCATTACCTTAATTCCTCCCCCCCATCCTGACCTATCCAACTACTGCCTCTTCTGCTTTGAACTCGCCCCATTGATGGCAGAATATCCATTTGCATGATTGTTCTGAACGTCTGTTTGATCCTTCCCATCCGCTGTCGGTCGCCGTTTTCTGTACGTCTGAAATCACAAAAAAATATGGTTGAGGGAACAGTCGGGGAGCTGAGGAAAAAGTCAGCCCCTTCAGTCATGTGACATTTAAGGGTATATACCCAAATACAACAAACCTACAAACCCATCCTTCCAAACCATTTTATCAGTGCCTTGTTAACCAGAACATCAGTTGGCCAGTTAAGTGCTGGGCCTGCTCAATATAAGAGTTTAGACTTCCTCAGAAAGAAAGTAAACAGAGTGCATTTATAAAATCTTAATGGTGTAAAGAAACCCAACATTTCAGGTCCAAAGGCTGATGCTGTGGCCTAAAGCCTAAATGGCTATCAGTTTGATTCCTACCCCATATCTGGAGTTTGTATGATGGCAGGATGAATAACCGTGTGTGCTTACACAGTTCTTCATATCTGGGCTCTGCTCCACTACATACCTGAATATAAAAATTCACAAAAAGGATGACCAGAGTCATCATATAAGATGACTGGAAAAGGAGGCAGCCAAGGGGGAATCCGCAGGGATAGACTGCAGCGCTGAGCGTGTGGGTGATGGTCATCAGGAACTGAACCTGGGAGACAAAAGCAAGATCATGTGTATGTCCTGACTAGGGCTTCCTGCCTTTCCAGGAAATCCATGTTCCGACTTACCAGCTGAGCCTGAGTCAGGTACTTTTTCCACCACAGGTATTTGTGCATGGATGGAATGGTGGACAACCCATAGTAGGAGTACATCAGTACATGAATGAAGCTGTTCAGCAATGGTCCAAAGAAGCCTTTTAAATAAGGGCACACAGGAACATCAAAGTGAAGTCTGGAGGGTTTTCTCTCGTCTTAGTTGCTGTACTTTCAAATTAAAAATTGATTTCAAACACCCAGTTGACTATAACCAATGGATCTCTAAGCACAGGACTGCACTTACTCTGGCCACATGGTATCCAATTGAGAACACACCACCAGATGTTGAACATGGAAGCATGATGATATACATGCAGGAATGTGATCTGGTTGTTCTTCTTCCTCAGAACAAAGAACACTGTGTCCAGGAACTCAATGAGTTTGGAGAAGTAGTACCACCACAGTACTTTAGCGACCTGTTTAGTATGGATACAAAATCCTCAGAAAGACACAGACCAGTAAACAACATAACAGTACTGGGGCTGTTTCAATCTAAGCCTAATAGCTTTAGCTGGTGGCAGCATTCAGGTGAAGCTCAAAGTGCACCAATGAGAAGATGGGCAGCTGAGATGTTCCATGCTGTGCTGGTGGCTGGGCTTTAAGAACAGCCTCGGTGGTGCTTCACAAGCAGCTCAGGCACATGGTGCTGCATGGTGCTGGCTGTGCACACGTACCTATCGTTTCCAGAAAAAGCTGGAGCTCCAGCTCGCTTCCCAGTTCTGGAACAGGAAGTGTTCTCCGTTTACCCGCTTCACGCCACATACAGCTCAGAGCGCTATGGCTTCACAACCAATTTCATTAAAATTGGAAGAGTTTTACAAAGACATGCACGCTCTGTAATAGCATATGTGTTACATTTCACCACGCTCACTGTCCAGGGCTCATTGAGCATCTCCTCAAAAAGTGGTAGAATGAATAAAAGGGGCACTTCTATTGGCTTACCCTGATATCTCCATCTCCAGCGCTGTTCAGGTTCTGACATTGCAGCCGGTAACGTGCTGTCCAAGTGGACAAGATCAGCTGAAATGGGGCCGTTTCCTCAAGTTAGTAAGACTCTGTCTGAGTCCTATCACTGAGACATTGCTCATTTTAAAGTCAATTCAAAGACCAAGCAAAGTCAGCTTTTTTTTAACAGTTAAGCTTCTCAAATTAACCAGCTGATGGCTTTCTGAAACACAGAAAGGTGAGTGGATTTTCTGATGACAAGTTAACAGCAGAATCTATGAAAAGGCTTATCTTACCTCAATGAGCATGTAGAAAGACAGCATGGTCACCACAAAGTTATACACAAGTAAGACTTTTTTCAAGGAATATGCGGTCCTGTTCTTCATATATATTTGTCCAAAGTAAATAAAGAGGAGGTAGAGGACAGTGAAGAACAGAGTGGGAAGGCAGGAATCCAGCAGGAGCCATCCTCTCACCCTGGAGTCTGAGAGACCGGAAGCAGCACATCAATCTCTACATTCATTAGACTAGATAGTCTGAAGATCTCAGATAACATTTCTCGGTAACAAACACTCAAATTGTGATTGAGGCTCAGTGCAGTCACCTTTCAATGTCTGATAGTACTATTGTTGTGACTTTCAAATAAGTATCACACAAATTTGCTCCGAGTGAATTCATTACAGACAATTCAGTATGTTAGTCTTGACCCTAAAATGAAGTGTCAGAACATATTTGTATATCTGAATTTGGGCAAAAATTTTGATCCTCAAGTTTCATTTCCCTTCTGCTAAACATGACAGAGGGAATATTATATAGTACATATGACATGCATGTCCCAATGTTCAAGGAAAACACTGTTGTTTCTACTCCCATGTAAACAGAACTTCCACAGAATACTGGACTCTTTATGTCCTCAAAACATCCTGCAACCTTTTGGAGAAAACCTCAGGTTGTTCTGGAATAAAGCATACTACTGATACTAGATTAGATATGCTGGCCTAAATATTAGTGAGTCACCTCATTTCATTTGATTGGGTTAAGGTTACATAACAAACTTCGAAAATCATCTGAAATATAAAAATATATGGCAAAAAAGCTATTTGTGCACATTTTTATAAACTATAGATTATTTAAATGACACTTACCTCTTTTCCCAAACAGATCATCCAAAAATGTATTCAATTTTTTGTCAAAGGCCTCTATGTGGTCCTGTAAATTAAAAACAAGCATGTTCTTAATTTACAGTAACTCCTATGGGTTTTGAACACATGCTAGTATTAGTGTTAAATATACCATGCCCTCTGCAGCATGATATCTTTTCTATACAGGTGCCTGCCTGCCTTCTTCCCAGCCTCTGCCTCTGTGCAGGATGAGGTTAAAAGTGCTTGGACCTTCAATTGAGCATCACTGTCCCTCCCATCTGATCAGGTTACAAAATATGCTTACTTTCAAGAAGACAAACCACATTCCATACTTTTATAGTTTTAGTACTATTTAATTTATAAACTTTGAAGACTTCAAATCTCTTCTGTAGAACATAGGTTGCAAGGATCAAATGACTTTCTAGAGATAGATAGATAGATAGATAGGAGATAGATAGATAGATAGATAGATAGATAGATAGATGATGCATAGATGTAATATTTGAGTTCATATCCATATTTGTAGTATGTATATGCATGTGTTCTACCATAAAGATGGTTTATACATAGACATGTTTGCATTTCTTTGTTAATTGCTCGATAACTGTGTTCACGTGTTACTCCAGTTCACAGTTTTTCAATGCAGTCAGGTTCTGACTTGCTGGATTTGCTAATCCATTTCAGATGCCTTTACTCAGCTCATTATTCATTCATATACAGATTACACCTTTCTGATCTCCTTTTCCAAGAGCCCCATGGTGTAATACTCTGGATACATGAATTAGGTATAATGTCCCTTTGAGTTTACTGTTCAGCCAGAACTGCTAGCTTTAAGCTTTGAACTTCACTGATAATTTCCCTGATAGTATGCTAAGATCACAGATGTGCATTGTAAACCAACTTTAAACGAGATCTGGATTTGAATACTTTGATGCAAGTGTTTGATTTAACCTATTAACCAAAAGTGATTTAGCAAACTCTTATGCTCCTGGGGGACTTATTCATTGTTCATTTGTATTCTGATGCACTTTGTTTTTTTTTATAGTTAAACTTCTTCACAGCAGAGAACCTGAATATTCCTGTGATGTGCATTATTATTATTACCTTTTAAAATAAACCAGTCAGTTCATGAAACTGATCCTGCCGCACGATAACATTGATTTGTTGTTGTCATCGTTGCTGCTGTCAGTATTATCCTTAGTTTCCAACAGCTTTAATTTCAAACACCTATTATTAACTTATCAGCAACACTTCAGATGAATTAATGGGTGTATCCTCAACATAAATGAGCAGGACATTCAATCGTGGATAATTAAGAATGAGGTTCTTTTGCATTTTTTAAAGCCACGCTGGGCATCGCCTTCTGGGGCCTGTATTGCAAAGCCGTATTTCTTGCATAGTCGGATAACTTGTCGGATTTAAGGTACCCCGGTTTAAAAGAACTCTATCTTCGTTCACGGCACATCGCTTTTTTTGTTAAAGATGTATGGCGAAAATACGTCAGTTTACGCAGCCTTTTGTCGGTCAGGCAATGTTAAAATATATGTAAAATAATGTGCAGACCCTCCTCACTTAACGTCCTACCTGTTTAGCGACCGCCCGGACTTACGACCAGCTCTTCGACCGGTCGGTACTGTGCGCTGTACGGGAACTTAGGTCGTGGAAACGGCAGCGCCGCTTCTCAGGAGGGGCATACCTCTGCAGCCAGGAGCCGAATGTCGAATAGGAGGGTCTTGTAATCTGATACCCTAAAGGCTGGTTCATACTTCTCCGCACGCATAATAGCAGCCGTGACCGCGCAAACTTTCATGATGCGTTTCACGTCATTGTGAGTCTCCGCGGACGAACAAGTATATATCGCTGCAGGCAGGAGCCGAAAGTCGAGTAGGAGGAGCAATGTCGAGGAGGGGGGCCTACTACCATCTGATTGGTCCAAGTACATATCGCTGCAGCCGGGAGACGAGTGTCAAGTGGGAGGGACAATGTCGAGTAGGAGGGGTTTATCACGCCAGCTGACCAAAGCTGGCAACCCTGTGAGCTGGCTGCCTGAATTTGTAAAACGTAGAGAAACGAACACAAACCTTACTGCTGTGCTACGTTTGCAGGGAATATCAGAATAATAATTTATATCATTATCAGTTTAATAATAATCTAAATGCGACAAGTTGTGCACATGTGCAAAGTACGCGGCTTTACCGGAGAACTACGAACATTTCCGTGAACACATACGCAGTGTGGATACGTGAGTGCTGCGCTTGTGTGGAGGAGCATGAATATGCTTTAATCCTAACCCTCATGATAAACCCCTCCTACTCGACATTCAGGTCCTGACTGCAGCAATATGTACTTGCCTCTCAGCGTCAAGCAGCTCATCTCGCATAACCATTCAAGTGTCTCGTTCCCCCGCTTTGGTTTTTTTGATACATCATTTTTATCATTTTTGCTGATTATTTTTATTTTGTTTATTATGTAAGAATTAAGCATTACAACAGAGTTATCGAATTGGAGTTTCCTTTAGACTTTTCCTTTATTCAGAATAAATAAAAACAATTACCTGTATTTACAGTAGGTAAACCTAAGTAACATGTAAGAGCTGATTTCCTCCTCGCTTATCGACCAGTTCGCTTAAAGACATAGTCGTGGGAAGGGAACTAGGTCGTTAAGTGAGGAGTGTCTGCATTGTATAAAATTAAATAAAAGCTTATAAATGAAAAATATATTGACTTATTTGCCTGGTGTTTGCTGCTGATAACTCCGGGTTCCGCCGCGTGCTTAATAAGTGTTTGTAGGGGGTCGAAATCGTTTTTTAGGGATTTTTCGCGTTAAGTCGTTTTTCGTCTTCAGTCATGCCTTTTGGAACCAATTACTGACGTAGGGTGCAGTATGCATCCAGTGTGCAGTGTATGATGGCAATTATCCCATTTAATAATTCATAAAGTTTATATATATATATATCTTACATTTTTACTAGTATTTAATACAAATTACCCATGAACCACGGTTGATCGCTAACGTTATGAGAATGATTTTATACCGGGTTGGAAAGTATCTGATCACGTCGGTTTAACGCAATTTGAACGATGCCGTCCATTCCGCCAACAACTCCACCAAAGCTACTTAAGAGCTTGGCAGAAACTAAAACTAGGCTGGCTGTCAGAACCTGGATCAAGAATTCCTTTGCAGAGCTTGTGATTTTTATTTACTTGAAACTAAATATTCAGTATAGGACTTTTATATAGTTTATGTACGAAATCATCTGAAAGGTACAGCAGACACTTTGATCATGTGTCCCTAATAATTGCACCAATAGCGACCTATTTCCTGGGTTTCCAGTAGCTGAAAATAGCTGCTAAGGTTAAAGTTCATTCTGTGTAGTTGTCCTCAAACAATATGGTTATCAGATCTACACCTTCCATCTTTATCTAAGAAGGCCACTTGTCACCCCTCTTGGAAAAGCTTTATCATACTAAAAACAGATGTCTTAAAAACTGTTTCAAATTGGTCAAAAACTTTTTCAGAATATTGCCATTTTTGCCTCCGAAAACGCCAGCCTGCAAAATTACATAATATTTTCCTCTCAATTTACAGCATATCAGCTTATTCCCACCAAAGGGTCAGAAGCACAGTGCAGCCTTTGCATCTTGGAAGGTTATCCACTGGAGAGAATTTTAATGCTTATTGATCAGACTCACCACCATGTACAGTAACGGACATCTGAAGGGTGGCTTAGTCTGAAATGTGTGTTACCTCCCACCATTTGAAGCACGCAGTTAGGTGAATGTGCGTGTCACCTCTGAGGGACTGTAATCCTACCCCAGAGGCTTCCTTGTATTTTATCTGTTGTGGCACAAACTACTGACCAACTTAATTTCATACAACCTATGCAAGAACAGTAAGTGCACTATGTGCCATTTGGCTAATTCTGCATGGTGTGGTAGATGTTACGCAGGTTGCTTCTTCATATAAAAATTATAATCACCTGTGTTGTATTTTGAATTTGTACCCTACATTACATACAGCATTTAACAGTGTTTATAATTATCATTTAAAAAGTTTCCCCCATAATGTACAGTTTACCATAATAACATCAATATTTTTGTCTAAAGCATTTTCATGTTGGGCAGATATATATTTTAACAAAACATGAAACCTAAAACCTTACCTGGATGAAATTGTTATTGTTGAAAGTTAAGATCTGACACCTCCCGCCTCTGCCCCAGGTAACTTTTCTGTCCCATTTCACACACCTTTATTTCTAACTGTTCTCCATTTCATACACAATGTCCCTTTCTGCTATTGTTCATTAATTTAATTTGCACTACGTTGTTCACTTTTTATCTCAAAACCTCCTTTTCCTCAGTAGTCTGAAGTAGTAGTCTGTTGTGATTAACAGAATAATGAAGGCAATAATCAGCCATTAATATTTTGCAGTTATTATTATGTTTTTGGACAGTCTGCATTGCACCACCATGCCAGCTGGTGGCTTTGTTAAAGCTTAACACTGTGCCTGAATAACTGAAATCATACAGGGTGTCCATAAAGTCTCTTTACAATTAAAAAAAATTATTACAAAGGCAACTGATGAGATATCTTCATCAGATTTGTTCTATGTACTCAGTGGTTATCAAGGTTTTTATCAC
>JAAGVU020000001.1:31480045-31493456 GCA_011763525.2 Mormyrus iriodes
ACATTGCATTTGTGTCTAAAGCAGAGGGTCACTGATGCCATTGCCACCATTGATGAGGGTTTGCTACAGCGAACATGCCAAGAAATCCAGTACCGTCTTGATGTGCTTCGTGCAACTAATGTCGCCCATATAGAGGTGTATTAAATGAGGCAAAAAAACCTAAATATATACATCTCATTTTGTAATAATTTTCACATCTGTCTTTTCATTTGCTTTTGTAATAAATTTTTGAAATTGTAAAGAGACTTTATGGACAATCTGTATATATATAATTTTTTAACACAATTTTGGTGTTATTTGTAGCTACATGATTGGGGGGGGGGTTGCCACTTTTGGCAGAACAATTGCAAGTGCCCTCCTGTTGAGGTTCTAAGTGCCCGTTTTCGATCCGACTATCAAGTTAAATTAACCGAGAGGGACCCACCGGCAGGGGCGCCGTAACGAGGGAAACGGGGAAAGGTATAGGACGATTCCAAGCGCACTCCCCCGACCCCGGCCGGCAAAATTTACCGAGGGGACGACTCCCCCGCCGCCCACCTGCCACTCGAAAAGTCTCTGCACGGCACTTCCCATATGTTTGAAAGTGATATTTTGCATTCCAAACCACAGTTAGTACTATACAATTGGAGTGAGGTGGGGGGGGGGGGGTTTGAGTTGTTTTTGACTGAAAATCTGTGTACGCGCGGAGTAAATAGGCGTCAAGGGGCTGTTCTGTAACCGAATACCGGCTCCACATACGCCCCATTCAAATGCTAGATTATTCTCTCCTTTGTAGTACAAAAAAGTCACCAGAGCCTCCATTTTGTGAGGCTCAAAAGTCTTGTCTGTCTGTCTGTCTGTCTGTCTTTTTGTATTGGCGAACTAAATCTCAAATAGACAGACAGACAGACCTTTGAGCTTTGAAACTCTACAATCAGCTTGTCTAAATAGACGCGGTAACCGTCATCAGCAGATGCGAAATAATGAAACTGTTTAATTAATACCTTGTCACTATATCATCACTTTATTATCGCCTCCCACAGCAGCAATGATTCTATGATGGTTACAGGGTTTCAGTAATTTAAACTCACTTTAGAAACTTAACAGCGAAAGTATGACTGGAATAAAGTGAATGGCGATTTTAGAGCTTTTCCTGTAACCCAGATGAGTGTTAGTCGTCATTGTAAAATCTCAACTATTCAGTGATACTTTTTTTAAAATTCAAGCGCTGATATTTATTTTTGATACAATAAGCTGTAGAGAATACTGCAATGTCCACATAAGCTGGATGAAAAAGACAATTGCATTGAATATAAAGGCAGCGTTACTGGGACAATTGCAATAAATAATGGCGCCTCAAATAAAAAAGGCATCTATGATATTATAGGAAACATAACACATGCTGTGACATCAAGGGCATCGTTGTGTCCACATCCTCAGCAACACACACACATGGTCATTGCAATGTTCAAATTGACAGCGATCTTACCATGTTCACCCGATACGCAGCAGGCTGCTCGATCCCGGACCCTTTTAGGAAAAACTGTCACAAAGAGTTAGGACACACAAGTTGTTGGCCAGCGCACCTCGGCGGGCTCCACCGGACAAAGGCACTCGGCTGCAAGCCGCGAACCCCAGTGAACCGCAAACCTGCGTGGAGTCTAAGAAGGACGTACCGTGCAGCCAATCAGCGCTCGAGCTGCAACAATTCTGGTCCCAGCATCACGGGCGGGGATCGAACCATCACCCGGAGGAGCCGGAGCGGTCGGTGAGTGGACGGCGTGCGGGGGTGGGCTTCTGCCTCTGTGCCGTCTTCCAGTCACAGCGAGGCGCTCGGGGTGCACCTATTACAGCGAAGCAGCCTTTCTTATCGTGAACCCTCCTAAAAATGCATTGCAATTTAAATGCATATTTTTAATATTATTAATATCAATATAAAAGTTCCTGTCCCTCCACATTTTTCCTGTAAGTTTTTAATTGTACAATTGTATTATTCACTCAACAAAATAAAAAATCGATGACGATCATGCTAATATGAATACTTTTCCCAATTTCTCTTTATATTTGTAAATTGAACTGGAACAGTCTCAGATAGTCTACATTTGCTTTTTTCATCAGCAGTCGTACACCAGCAAAGACTGTTCGTGCTTTGTCATCGAATAACGTACCGGTCAATGAAACCCTGAGACTGACTGGAAATATAATTTTCTGCTAATGAGAATTAAATGCTGAGACAGTTTATGAGGTTCTGAACAGCAGATGTTATGGGGAATTCTGTGGAAAGAGTACGATATTTAAGTAAGGGGCGTTAATGTCACATTAAGTGGATATAGCCCACCTCACTAACCTGAACCCCTCCACCGGATAAACAGCTGAAATATGGGTGCATGGTGTGTGTGTGTGTGTGTATGTAAAATATATACACACACATCCTAATTTGCAGTATTTTCACCCATATTATTAACCACCTACAGCACCTACAGCCACATGAAAGTTATTTTGTTGGGTGCATCATCTGTGGTTTATGTGTTAAACTAAGTTGTCTCTTACAAAAAGTTATCATGGTATTATCATGCCAGTATGGTTGCACTGGATTGTACTTTCAGTTTTTTTCAATGTGTGCATGGTACTTTTATGGTATGGTGATATGTATATACATATGGTATATGCTCCTAGTAGGCTATTTGAACAGTATTTTATTTTATGCTATGGTACTTTGTTCTGATACCTGTCACGTCGTTGTGAGCAAGGCTCAGACACCGGGAGGAGGTCAGGCACAGGGCAAAGTGTACAGGCAGAAATGCGAAGCGAAAAAGGCTCCTGGGGAAAGCCGCGGGACAGTTTGCGGAGTCCAGTCATTCTGTCACGTCTGGCGAGATGAAAGACTCAAGGGTAGGTGTTTTGGGGCAAAACAAAAGGGGCTGTATTGGAACAAACTAAATAAAGAGGAACTGGAAAACTGGACCATGAGGGATCAAAACGAGAAGGCTAGACATGGAAAGGACACCAGCTGACAGGTAGAGCGACGCTAATGACTGGACTAGCATGGATAAAGATTAATGCAGGGCAACTAACATCAGGTGTGGCCCATTAGGGCCTTGTGAGGGAGGAGACAGGACGGTCAGGCAGATGTGGCTGGCAGGATGTAACAGCACCCCCCCCCCCACATAAGGACATTGCCAGGCAGACCAGGGTCTGGGTAGCTGGCCCGAATAGTGTGCCCCCGTCTCCACCTCCTGGAAATGGAGACTCGGCCAGCCCCACATCTGGGCCCCAACTTGCACTGTTGACCATACCGGGACTTAGGACAGGGCTGGTGCAAATGTTAGGCTGAGTTGGGGACCTATGGAGCAGGACATAGGGCAAGGCCCAGAGAGCCCCGCTTAAAGTCCTCCGGCTGGGCATGGTCTGGGTCGGCCCAACCTGGTCTGGCGGCAACTGGGCAATCAGGCATTGGCCTGGCAGTGGCTGGCAGGGGATGATCAGACCATCGGTGGTGAGCCAGGAGACTGCGAGGTGGGTGCTTAGGCAGTGAATGGAGATGAAGTGGGTGCCGGCGGAACATCAGGAGATGAGGCGGGTGCCGAAGGGAAATCAGGATACAGGGCTGGAGCCAGTGGGACATCAAAAGACTGAGCTGGAACTGGCAGGACATCAGATACCTGGAGGTGAGAAGGACGAGGCCAGGACACCTGGAGGCACAGCAGGGCGAAACTGGGACACCTGGGTCTGGCTTGGGTGGCAAGGCTGCTGTAGGGTCAGGTGTGGGCGGGGTGGCCCTTCTTGACCCAGGAGTCTGGTACTTGGGCAGAGAGGCTCTCTTGGGGCTAGGATCCTCAAGCACCTGCAGAGCATCCCTCACAGGGCCGGGAGCCTGGAGCATGGGAGGAGTGGTGGCTTCCCCAGGGCTGAGTTCTGGCTCAGCCAGGCCAAACGAGACAAGCTCTGGTGCAGGCTCAGCCCACGTCTTCTGTCTCCACTTCCTGTGGCTGGAGACAGTGGAGAGCTTTGGGGAGCCAGCAGGTGGATCTGCAGTGAGCTTCGAGGAGCCAGCATGCGAATCTATGGCAAACCAGCCTACTTTGGAGACACAGGGCTCCGGAGGGATCAAAGCGGGCATTTCCTCTTTGTCATAGAGGTGAGCCCAGTATGCCTCCATACAGGTGGGGCAACCTGCACGCCAAGAGCCTCGTTGGGATCCTCTGCCTCCTTGGACTCTTCAAGGTCACTCTCACTCAGCAGGTCGATGAGGGGATTGTCCATCAACCATTGTTGCAAGCAAGGCTCAGATACCGGGAGAAGGTCAGGCACAGAGCAAAGCGTGCAGATAGAAATGTGAAGCGAAAGAGGCTCCTGGGGAAAGCCGTGGGGCAGTTTGCGGAGTCTGGTCATTCTGTCACATCTGGTAGGATGAAAGACTCGAGGGCAGACGTTTTGGGTGAAACAAAAGAGCCTTTATTGGAACAAACGAAACAAACAGGAACTGGGAAAGTGGACCACAAGGGATCAAAATGAGAAGACTAGACATTGGAAGGACACCAGCTGATGGGTGGCAATATAAATGACCAGATTAGCGAGTACAAGACAAACGGGTACTTAAATACATAGACTAACGCGGGGCAACTAAAATCAGGTGTGGCTCATTAGGGCCACATGAGGTAGGAGACAGGAGGATCAGGCAGACGTGGCAGGCAGTAGGTGACAATACCATAGTATTCTGTTATGTCCCATGATATTTATTTCCCACCTATACTGGTACTATGGTATTTAGTACTCATGGTATTGCCAAAAAGCACATGTAATATAGTTCCCTTACAGAAAAGTAACTGTTGTAAACATTGGACTGCATTCGTTTCAGTTGTACTGGATTCAGTGATGGAATCTGAGAATTTCAACTAAACAACTTGCTCAAATCAGTAATTATGATGTTGCATTTTATTTTGGCTATTTCAAATAAATAGACAACGTGTTTTGATAAAAATGTTTTCTTCGGTTTTTGCCTTTGAAACACTTATATTGGTAAGTGATTAATTGGTTTCATGCATGTGGCCATTACACTGTTAAAGCGTTTTCTTCACTAAGCCAAAACCAATACATTTCCTGCATGGTGCATTTAATGTAATTATAATGGTAGTGCTGTATCATTACAATACTATGGTAAACATTATGTAAAATACTATTAAATATAAGCTTGCATTACTATAGTATAGCACATTTAAAAACATTACTACCATGGTACAATTCAAAAAAGCCTAACAGATTACAATTGTATATTCACTGATGATACATTGTAATACTATGTAGTATACCATGGTATATAAGTGGCCAAATGACAATGCTTTTACCAGTGTAGTACTATTGTATTACTTTGATGATAATACCATAGTACTTTTTTTAAAGGGTTGGTCCTGCTCTCTGCCTCTGTTTAATTTTGGAGCAGTAAAAGTGGCAGGGAGCTCTGCTCACAGCTCACTGTCGGCTCTAATTCAGCATATAGAGCTGAGCTCACAGACACCACAGCATAATAGCCGATAGTTACCTACAGTGATCACCGGCAATCCACTCTCATTCAGTAATGACGTGGCATGTAGTTTTATTACTCTGGGTATCAAATGTCTGTCATGCACTTTGGAAACAGCTGATGTTATCTGAAGCAGTTATTGTACAGTATTTCTGCAGATAGTATGAAGTATTTCTGCAACTAGCATAGGCCTACATTATTTATGTAACTCCTGTACCATATTCCAACAGCTAGTATACAGTACTCATGCACCTAGCATATAGCAGTTTTGCAGTTGGCGTACAGTATTCCCACATATATAAATTACTCTCCTTTACATGATGTTCAGTTCACCAGCTTATAGTACCACATCTACTCAGGTTTTATTTTCACACCTCAATAAAACAACCAACAATTCAATATTGGACTCTAAAAATGTCTTCTCTAAAATGTCTGTATTATCTGTAAAGAATTATTGGAAACATTTCATCGCCATAATCAAAGGAAATAGTAATGTAAATCAAATTTTACTACAGCGTATTTTAAATTGTGCAAAGCCCTTAAGAGAAAATATACATTGAACAGTACGATTAACTTGAAAAAATAAAAATACATCTGTCTGTCCATCCGTCCCTCCATCCATCCATCCATTTTCTATACCCACTTGTCTTATGCAAGGTCATGGGAGTCTGAAGCCTATCCCTGAGGCTTATGGCGGAGAATAACCTTGGCCAGGGCACCAACCCATTGCAGGGCACACGACATACAATTCACACACAACTCACACTTACACCTATGGGCAATTTGGAATCTCCAGGTCACCATAGCATGTTTTTGAACTGTGGGGGGAACCAGAGAAACCCCACGACGACCCAGGGAAAACATGCAAATCCCACATACAAAGACCCAGGGTGGGGACTCGAAGCCTGATCCTAGTGGTGTGCACCACCATGCCACCTAAAATAAATTCAATCACAAAAAAATTTTATACAGTCTACAGCTGTGATTCTCAGCCTGTGCGTCGCAACCCAAATTTAGGTCACCGGCAAGTTCTGAAAGGGTCGCAAGGCAGAGTTGAGAATGTAAGTATTTTAAAACCAACAAGCTCCTATATTGATCCATGATCAGATTTCCAAGCCCCAATCCTAGAATTGACTTATATAAACAGGTCTTGGGTTTGCAACTGCTTAGTGCAAAACTAGTGAACACTCAACCAATCCAAGTAGGATACCACAGATGCTTAATTTAAAATTCGCTGGAACATCCAATCAGATTTGTGTGATAGATATTGATTGGCTTAAATTGCAGAGTGCACTGCACGCTTGATCATGGCGTTAATTTAAACCTACACTTGATATAAGGTCACGACTGAGCTGGAATGGTAATAATTGGGTTGCGGTGCAATAAAGGTTGAGAACCACTGGTCTATGGTATAATGTAATATTTAAGGATAGAGATGCAAATTGTTCTCAGTTTAGCTACTGTATTGTTAGTTTATGTTTCATGCAAATGAGTAATTTATTTTGTGCTTAATTTTTACTTGCATCTGTGTCTTGGGTAGTCACTATTTGGCATGTAACTTATTTGAAGAAGATTTTGGGGTCTTTAAACGCTCACAGTTGCTGTCCAGTTGTGTGCCTATTGTACATGAATTTGTTGTCTGGAAAACATGAACATACATGATAAGTTTTACCAAGTCTGTCTGCAGACTAGAAAATATTGTCAGTGTGTCTTATGCCATTTCTTACGACATTATAGTTGGAAAACTGCAGTTTTTAGTAGAACATGAATTGTACTTTTAATATAATGTAATAAAATTACTTTGAGCTGGCTGGCAGGCTAACAAGCTTTTGAGGATAACTGGACTCCACGGGGGAAGACTGGTTTGCAAAGTGTGCTCCATTCTGAACAATGAGGCCCATCCTCTCAGCAGAGAGCTGGTGCAGAAGACAAGAATCTTCAGCCAGAGGCTCACTCCTCAGGAAGCAGGATAGACTGCACAAGATGACCCTTTGTTCCTCAATGCTACTCATTTGTTTGATACTTTTTCACTCATCAGTCTATCATTCCACTCCGTCACCAGTACACTCTGCACTGTACTATACAGTTTCTTATTTATTCATCTGTTTGTTTGTTTATTAAAAGCACTATTGCACTGGGATTTATTTTTGTTATGCTGCTGGACAGCAGAAATGCACCCCATGGGACCGATAGCATTCTATCTTATCTGAGTCAATTTCAGTCAGCCCACACTGATAGCCCTGCATGCACACCAATGCCTCACTAGTGCAGTCTGGGCAAAGGTTTGCACAGTTGGCACTCTGCTGGCCTTTGGCAGCTCCGAGCCCCTGCACTTTGAATCTTGTTCATGAATTGCGATTACGACACTGAGCCACAGGTCTGAACTTCTTTTGAGGTTGCAGGAACACCGCAGTCTTTCTGTTCAATTTTACACCAATTGTCAGCAGCAGCACAGGTCACACTGACACCGTTTGCTCCAGGAAAAGTGTTTGTGTCACAGCTTGTGGCTTGACGAACTTTCAATCTATTTGGCATGTGTTATGGTGGGGCATTACAAAGGAGGAACAATCCACGGAGTGGCGCCAACAAACAGAAGACTTTATTAAACTCAAAAAGAACACAAAAGGGGAAACAGAAAATAAAGGGGACCATGAGGGGTCAAAACTAAGTTAAGGCTGGGATTAACACCAGGAACAACAAAGCCAAAGGTAGGTAGGAAACACAGGAAACTACAAACTAACTCTGGGTAGCTATGAGAAGCAACACAGGGAACCAGCACAGCTACAAACACACAGTAACAACATCAATGACTGACTGAGGAATAGAACAAAGGCAGGCACATAAATACACTGATACCAAGGACATACAAGGAGCAGGTGTTATAGGGCTATAAGTACTTGGGGCAATGAGGAGCAAGTGAGGTCAGTTAACAGATACAAAGGGTTCAAACACCAAGGAAAATGTAACATAATACAACCAGGGAGCAAAACAAGGAACCACATGGAAATATACCAAATAACTAACAAAAGACAAATGATAAATAAACAGTTAATTATAACATGTTGAACCCACAACAATAAAAGGGAAGTCAGGACAGTGGCCAACCGCTTAACCTGTTAAGCCACACAGTGGCCCGGGAAGCAGGAAAACACACTAGGATTTAAAAAGACTGGGATGACCAGCAACACCTGCTGGCCACTAGGGGAGCTGACGTAACAAAAGGGACCAATCCTGATAGGTGTGTCTCATTTGAGGCTACCAGCGTAACTTCAACTCTCAAACCCAACTCATTTCCTTCCTGCTCAAACCACCTCTTCTATTGGGCACCACGTGTGCAAATATTATCACTACATCTTGATATATGACTGATGCATAGGCAGTTTTGGGGGGGGTGCCATTACAAATCCTATTGATCAGATTAAATTGCTATTTGAACACAGTAAGTTCAATAAACTTATATTGTAAAGTTATATTTGAAAATGTAGCTTATGTTAGTCATATGACCATGTAATAAAAATTAATTGTAAATGTGTTTACTGTTTTTTAACAAATGTATTTATCTTGATTAATGCCTGGTTGGGTTCTCTCACTTTGCACCCCCTGTAAGAAAAGTCTAGAGCAGCACTTTTGAACCAGTGTGCCAAAATGCTGCCTTATGGAAAGTATACCATGGCAGAAAAAAGGTTGGGAAACACTGGCCTAGATTCGCCTATGGACTGATGTCCCCTTTTCAGATATGAAGACTTGTAAATGTTGTACTGTGTGCTTGTAAATTTTTCTACTTCTCGCTTCACCTGAGGTTCCCTTTGCAAAATACACTCCATGTTTCTATCTGGGATCTTCTCTCTGCTCTCATTATCTTTGCTCGCAATGGATTTCTCCATTGCACCTGGTTAATGTAAATCGCATTAAAATTCTATATGTAAAGAGACACTTATGGCTATTGGATTCTGTAAATGGCAGAATATTCTTCTGAAGATTTAAGGACCAAACAGGAATTTTCTAAATCAAACAATGGGTTAACCCATGTGACCCACTGGACAGTATGTGACAGGTTGATAAATTCATATACTCAGATTGGTGTTAGGATTAATCCCCTCTAAGCCTCACAGTTACAGTATAAGACATTTGAAGCTGGACATTGCTCAACCATGCAGTTCAATTCAATTCAATTTATTTTTATATAGCGCCTTTCACAACAGGGTCATCCCAAAGAGCTTTACATGATATTGAGAGAATAATACAAAATAGGGGAAAGGAAAGACAAAGAAATTGACTACAGAAAGATGGCCAGATGACAATAGAGGAGAGGAACCAAAAACTCCCAAGTAAGCTGAAAAAACCTCTGGGGGTCCAAGGTCAACTGGCTGCCCCCCCGGCCATACTAACATTATTGCACAGAAAAGAGTGGGCTTGTAGTAGATGTAAGCTGTGATTGTGGTCATGCCGAACTCCAACAATGAGTCTGTTCTCCATGCTGGCCTGTGTAAGGTGGCAGATTTGAGGCTGCACCCACAATGTTAGTTCGTAAGTCACATCCACAATGTCATGGGACCGAACCAGGACTCCAGCTGAGATGGTGTCCTCGCCAGGCACCACCTGGACATGTGGGAAGGCAGCAGTAGCGACTGCTCTAAGACTGCAAGGGAAGCTCCGCTTCCTCTAATATGTCAGAAAATAAATGCTCATATATGCACTGTCGTATTTATATTGGTTTTAATAAAAGTACGCTAGAACGCGTTCAACTTCGTGACGAGCTCGTTCAGAATCATCTATTTATTGTAGATTGTTTGACGGGATTTTCTTCTCATACATTTTCGTGCAGCACAGTACATTACGACCTCCTGAAGCGCAGCTTCACTGGACCTCTACAACCCGGCACAGAAGAGCTTTTTTCGCTGCAGAAAATCTGGACGGTTATTGGATAAATCCACCAAAATCGTCACTTCCAGGGAAGCTCAGCGTCTCTGGGAGTCAAAGGAGCAGTGGGCGGACCAGGACGCTGGGCTGCTAAATGATGATTGGAGGAGCTGTCTAAAGGGCGGAACCTCTTTTTGATTGACAGCATGTTTTAAGCATACACCGGCACTAGAGATACGGAGTTCAGTTCCATTCGGATTTGCAGGTGAAGTCGTAAGACATACTGCTGCACTCTGTGTTGTTTGTTGGTGGTATAAGCCATTTTTGTTTGTACAAATCATTCTCTAAATAATAAAAAAACAATATTATAGCGTTCTTGACTTTGCTCCTTGTCTCAGCATTGTAAAGTTAGTTTATTCATATAGTTAAAGTAGCTCGTGGAAGGGTCACAGACCATTTTCTGCAAAAGGAACGGGGGCAGAATTCATGTACGAATAACATAATGAATTTTATGATGTAGGCCTAATATGAGCTTCCCCTTTTTGAAAGACTAGCAGCTGCCACTGGAAGGCAGAGAGCATGGATGATGAGAACATGCACTGACACATTAATGGACAAGCAGAGTAGATAAAAACGGCATGTACAGCAGCACCAGCAGCCATAGTTATGGTGTGTTACAAGTTAAGTTGTGGGTAAGCTAAACTGAAATAATAATAAAAGACTGAGACTGATTCGGCATCCTGAACACAGGTTGATAAACCATTTCACAATATAGGGGCCCTGTAGCAGAATGCTTTACCGCCAACTGTGACTTTATTTATATGTGGAATGACAAGGAGACCTGTGTTCTGTGATGTGAGCGGACGGTGCAGCTTGTAAACTTCAAGCAACTGTCAGGTAGGCAGGTGCTAGACCTTTAAGTGCCTTATATGCAAGCAGGAAAACTTTGAAGTCAATCCTGAACCTAACAGGAAGCCAATGAAGGGAACTAAGAACAGGGGTTATGTGTTCAAACTTCCTGCTTCACAAGTGTCCCCTGTATCACTGTGCAGACAGTGCTGTGTTATATTGCACATGCACAAAGAAGTGTGACAGCTTATTCATCACCAAATTAAACAGGTGAAATATCAGAAACCTTTACCCGTAAACTTTCAGCTGCTACCATTAAAATACCATAAGAAACAAATGGGGAAGCTAGCATGATAGAAACATATGCATAAAATGTACCTTTCAAGCAGAAAAAAAGTTCCAGGAATTTTCAAATAAGCTTTTAATCCTGCAGCAATTGAATGCAGAAGATCTGTGGTGTAAAGTATACAAATTATCCAGCCGTATTAACTATAATGGCAAAGCTTGTTTATATTGTCTTGCTGTACTTCTGCTGCCTTGGACTGATCCATTGCCATCAGTTGACTGTTGCAAGATAAAAAGGACTTCATTGATCCCAGGGGGAAATTCTGAGATCACCATTCTAGTGAGACACCTGCTGGTCAAAATTTCACTGTTCAAACATCTGTTCAGAGTATTAAGTGCAGTACTAAAATTACTTGTGTATAATTTTTAAAGGGACTTGGCTAATGCTTTACTTAGAAGCAACATTAAAAACTTACCTATCTGTTCTGCTGCATCTGCATAATTCAGTATAGATTTACTCAAAGTATCCTGGATCCCTCAAATTCTGTGTCCATTTGGTTAACATGATACATCTCCTTTTTCAAGGGCCCTAGAAAAACCCTACCAAGAAAACCGATTATGTCACTATTATTTTACTTCAATGCTCGTAATCTGAGGCCATGTTTCTGCCTGCACATAAACATTTTAATTGGAAGTATATGGTTTTATTCGTATTATTAAATTGTGTCATTATTCTTATTTATAAATTGTATATTGATTGTTATTTATAAATTATATATTGATATGTAATATATATTTATTATGACTTGGCTTTTTATGTCTGGGCCCCCTTGTGCTGATGGGGCCCTAGACAGCTGTCTAGTTTTCCTATGCCTGGATGATACTGCTTACTTTTAACGATGATAATCAACAGTATTACTGATATCATTTTTTCAGCTGCGAAAGGCACATTCAGGGTGCCCTATTTAAATACTGCCAAATGTGCCGCTCTCACTTTTGCCGCTAGATGGCAGTAAATACTTTTCATCCGAAGAATTATTTTTAATGACTCTTTTTTTTTAGAAATTTTGTGGAAATTTTTTTCAAAACTAGAACTTCATCGAAAAATCCCGTGCAATATTTTACTGGACGGACACATTACATAGGTACCTTCGTTTTCTGCTTAATGGTGCCGGTTTTGAGCAATAGTTGTGAGTTTGGTCACTATTTTTTCAATGAATGCTTGTATTTTTCACATATTTTGCTTTGCTGTCTTGTCGTGGAACAACATAACCAAACGAGGTAGGACTACTTTCATAATAAAATAAAATATAATGTATAGTATAATAATATGAAACTTGGCTAATATGTTTATACTTTGTAAATTATTATATAAATGCGCTATGGATTTTCTCAGTTAAAAATCGCTGAAGAGCAATTATGGTATTTAAGGAAACTGTTGGTATTTCCAGGCATAGCTGTACTGTAATAATAGGCACACATTTTTAATCAATAGTTCGTTTATAATAATTGAATTGTGGTCATGTACAGATTATCTACCCATGAAATATACAGCATGACAAAGTCATCTCAATGCATTGTCAGAAAAAAGGGTACAGCCCAGGTACAGTTTTGTTCCTCAAGCTACAAGCAAAATTACTGTACCCTCAATGGTACAAAAACGTTACTCAAGGTCCATTTCTGTACATTAAATTAGATTGAAAGGTACCGTATTGGCCCGAAAATAAGACGACACCAATTATAAGACGCCCCCCACACACACACATTTGGCAACTATATTTAGATACGTTTCGGAATGCCAAATCTTACCTTTATAAAGAAAACTAATTTTATTTGACAAGTACATACACTCACCTAAAGGATTATTAGGAACACCTGTTCAATTTCTCATTAATGCAATTATCTAATCAACCAATC
>JAAGVU020000001.1:31493556-31504210 GCA_011763525.2 Mormyrus iriodes
GTATAATAAGTTAACTAGCAATCACAGCTTAAAAAGCAGCCTCAGGCAATCGTATTACAGTAAATGTATTAAACAGAACTCACTCCATAAAACATTCCGAACTTCACAGCCCTTGAGCGCGCAGCAGTTTTCGATGCAGCAGCCGCACATGAAGAGGGTAAAAATACGTACTGCGGAGAAAGGTTGAGCCAAATTAATAAATGATATAACAGATCTTTTAAAATGAATGTTACTGTCTTTATTAACAGTCACTGTCGGTTTAACACTAGCAGCGGCACAGCCAGGGAAACCAGCAATTTACATGACACTCCGTGACACATGCTAAACATAAGCAGGGTTGACAACACACGCATCTGGCGTGACACGCACGCTTTCAGACTTTCACGCTCACGCGTGATATCTTACGGCAAAGTCAAATCACTCGTTCCAAAATATCGTATTTGGCGCCATCTATTCCCTTTTTTGTCTAGCCCCAGAATATAAGGCAACACCACCTTTTCAGACGTATTTTGAATAAAAAGAAAAACCATCACATAATCGGATCAACACGGTACATTTACCTATACGGCTATGATAGAACTGGGAGACCTTTGAGAGTACATCGCAAGTGACATGTAAATGTAACCTCAAATGTACAAATTGGTACTTTTTCTCTGACAGTGTAGTGATAACGAATTTGTTTAACATTTGTTAGGACACTTACAGTATTCTCAGGGTGGATAAAGTTTCTGTACGGACCAGAACATCAAATGAGTGGGAGGCGTGGGCAGGGATGAAAGGATGAAGTCTGCTCTGTAGTCACTGTCTTCAACATTAGATTATGACATTTGCAGTTATCAAAACAAGGCAGGTTGCATGTATTACACTTGCTCTGGAATAAAGCGAGTGCTATTTCAGGGGTGTACAACAGCAATGCAATAAAAGCATGTGGTAAAAATGCTAAAAGGAAATGTGTAGGAGAGTGAGGGCTTCCCTTATAAGTGCCCTTATAAGAGTACGTTCACTAATGTGTAGTGGGGTGAGGGCTTTCTTGGTGCCCTTATGAGAGGACACTCGCTTGTGTGTAGCAGAGTGAGGGTCTCCTTAGTGCCCTTATGAGAGTGCACTCACTTGTGTGTAGTGGAGTGAGGGCGTCCTTAGTGCCCTTATGAGAGCACACTCGCTGGTGTTTACACAAGCAGCATCTTCACACAACAGGTGCTCTACAGTGGGGCACTTCAGCGTGATTGCCTTACTTATGATTATGATTGCCTTAGAGCAAAGTGTTCACAGATGAGGGCAGCTCTCAAAAACCAAGACAAAAGGAGAGGATGAAGACTCCACTGACAAAAGAAAAAAAAATAGCTGCGCTCAGCTAAATACAGGTGCTCCTAATTCCCAATCCCGAAACCGAAACTCCAGATTTCCTTATTTAACTCACCACAGATCACTGGAACAACGGTGGCAACCAATATAACTCACCAACCGGATGCAGAGTCCTGCCTGTGAAAGATAGTTGCCTCAGAAGACCAAAAACAGACAAGAAATAAGACTTTGATGAATCAACAATGGTAACTTTTACGAAATACGGTCATATTAACGAGACATTTAAATTAATTTCTTTTGGTTTGAGAGTAGTGGCAATTTTTCCTGGTGACCTGTATCTAATATTTCATCCCTTTAGATATGCAAGCTCCATACTCAAATCATGTCATCATTAATTACTATACCGTGACCATATTATATCTTATCCCCAGCGATGTCGAATAAAGGAACTAAAGCCGTTTTAGTCATATGCATGCCACTTAAAGCATACTAATATTAAAATTACAGAAATACAAAAAGCGCAAGGTTTAGGGTCCCAGTGACCGGCTATTTGTGCAAAGCCGCGTCCCTTTCGGGAGGCTGCGCTCTTGACGCATTTACGGCAAGGAAGACGGCAGCGACCAGCCGAGCCGAGAGCCGGACTGACGGCGAGATGCGGCGCGGTGCTCGCTGCTTGCTGGGGCCGTGACTCCCGGAGAAATTCTCATCATCATGCCGGGAAATCATGCCACACAGCACGCATAAGATCAAGCCCATTCGATAGCGTGTGGTTTTCTGTTTCCTTTGTCATTCCCACGTAACGATCCCGGTCATGGGGCTGTGCTACAGCCTGCGTCCGCGCCTCTTCGGGGAGCCGAGCACCTCCGGGACAGATTCGGAGCAGCCGGCCGCTTGCTGCCCGAGGGAGCCCCACCACGGAGGCGCTGGCGCAGACGGACTGCTACTGCTGCAAAACGGTGCCGGCAGAGGAGAGCAAGGCGGCCAACGGCCACAAGCGCAGCGCAAACGGAGGGATGGGGACAGACATCAGCCGGAGGAGAAAGAGGCCGAAAAGGAGGCAAAGAAAATCAGCAAAAATATCGACAAGGCCCTTAAGGAGCTGCGACGGGAATACGAGCAGACCCACCGGCTGCTGCTCCTCGGTACGTATGAGTGCATGCACCCTGTCGTATGGAAAAGCGTTTCCTTGGACATCATTTGCCGCACGACAAGGGCATTCAGGGTAATCACTGAGGCACAGATGTGCACGAAAGGATGCTGCGGATCAGATTGTCATGATGGGCGTGTATAGGACACGGGAGACGGTGATTACACCCTGGAGTGATGCACCTGTGGGTATGCACCCCAGCTATAGCATCTGAAAACAAGTCATCGCTACGGCCAGTGATATAACGCTGGTAGTATTTGTTGGCATTGTTATTCATATTAAATACAGTCATGTTAGCTGTCACATTTGTGATCGTGTACTTACTTTATACTTTAGTTACAACCTGTATATTTATTTTATTCTAAATGGAATTTGGGAAAAGGTTGATGTTCCTTTGCGATGGATTTCAAGCTTTTTTTAAATAAAAACTTCACGTCAAACTTCAGTTGGGATAGAGTAATATTTACCAAATCTTGACCATACGAAGCCCCTTTAATTAGTCTCCACAAATATTGGTAGTTTATCCTGAAACTGATGAAGAGCTCTGTTGGGTGTACCAGCTGGGATGTACCTGGATTCCTGCCAATTTTCCATCTCCATAACAGTTTATCCGGTGCAGGGAATCATAGGGCACGAGGCATGGATGAACAAGACACCCTGGAGGGGATGTCAGTCTGTCAAAGGGCACTCCGCACCCATAGAATCAGCCCCCAACCCCAGATGTGTGAAGCAACACTGCTACCAACTAGGGTTGGGGGATATATTGATAAAATTTCAGATTGTGATTATGAACATTCATGTTGTCATCAGTTTGAATATCGTGAGTATTGTGGTGTAGCTGAAACACTTGTTTTCTTGCATAATTAATAGTTATAATGCACTATTTTTAAACAAATTCCACCAAGGTATGAGTCTGTTGTTGGTGTAATATATCTGTTACACAGTCCATAACTATTAGTAAAACAATTTGACTAAATTGGCTGACAATAATCGAAACAGCTCCAAACCACCTGTCATATTTTACTGTTTTCTACATGCGAATTTTAGAATATTGTGACAAATATTGATATTGTGAAAATCTCTGAAACTATCATCATGTCATGTTGAGGGCATAATGGCCAGCCCTACTACCAACTGAAACTCTATAGCAGCAGTTTTAGGTAGTTTGTTTGTTTATCATAACTGAAATGTACAATGATCCATCAGTTTGCTCGTTTTATTTGTTTAGGTTTATGGGTGACCTGTCATTTTGGCAATAATGTTCAACTACCGAGAGCCTACATACTGGTGTGAGTCAGGTGTGGCTCTATAAATTTACTGTAAGTTATATATATAAACAAATTACTTTTGTTCATATATCAAGTGTGACGAAATAGTACTTGTTCCTAAGATTTCGTTTTGAGATGGTCTCACATTCAGCCACTGTGTTGTAAAATACATAAGGGTTGAATAAGCATTTAACTAGCTGAGGACAGATTGATTCTGTTCTGGAGGACAGACAGGAGGGTCTGTTCTGTCTAGTCAAACTGAGTTGATTGGTGCCTAAGTATTTCTGATCCCATTTAAAATTTCTTCAGAAACGAACCTTTAGAGGAGAAGAAGTAACAATATTTTGTAGCATCCAGCAGGTGGACTCATATGAAGGTAATGTTGATGATGAGGATCATGTGATGTTGATGGGATCATATGATGATCGGGATCATGTGATGCTGACTGGATAATGTGATGTTGACAGGGATAATGGTTATCAGGTGCAACCCCCTGCATATTTAATGAATTTCTTATTTAGATTGAGAGAGGAGTGGCAGTTATGATATTGAAAGAAAATTTAATCTGCAGTCTTACTGCATGTTCAGTTTTTTTTAAATATACAGGGTACCAGAAATAATAAAGTGATGTTTAATTAGTTTGATGAAATAATTCAGAATAACATTTTGATTGTTCATGAATTATAATTGATGCCGTTTTATTTTATCACATCTTAGAAGTTATGTGCGCCTGTTAACAGAAAGCAGACAGGAAGTAGTGGCAAACTGGCTTTCATGACGCCATCATAGTTATTGCCTGTTTTTTTGTAATATTTTTTTTTTTATAATAAGTAGTTTGCTCTATACCTCCTTAACAGAGAAAATGCTAAACTGGCATTTATTGTGCATTACTGTATCACATGCTGTCTTTGTTCCTGTTGTACATGTCACTTTGCAAACTACTAATTCATGAACTAATGTACTAGGGAGGACTTTATGAATGACCCAGGTGTTCAGAGATGGTCATCTGTCAGCAGGCAGCATGTAAAGGACTGAACTTTAAATAAAGACACATATGCTGTCATTGATACTGGGATATATACACAGGGCTCCATGGTCACTGGGGGAATTGCAGGTGTCTTTTCCAGCTCCACTGCTGATGGCTTAATTGCACATTGAAGCCTCTACAGTTTGAGAATTTGAGAAGGAATCTGTTAGTCTTGCTCTGGAACACGGACAATACACTCATGGAGCTAGACAGGAATTTTGTTGCATTTGGATGTAATACCAAATTACTAACCCTATTTTTTCCTGCTGAAAACGTATTGGTCATCCATGCTCTGAATGTAAGTCAGGAATAGTGCATATTCTTACTAGTCAAAACCATCAGCAGTGCCCATGGACATGCTGCATACCGTCTGTTTTCTATAAGGTGTTACTCTTGAGCATTCAGAATTTTATTACCGTGTTTGTTACGAACATCAGCTGTGAAATGGCCTCCTTTTTTTAACTGGGTTGCTGGTGGTTCCAGATGTTATAACATTAGGAAAGATAGCACAGGTGAAGTGTCCAAAGATTATTTATGGGGAAACTGCAGACATTGAGCTGTCATCTTCACTGATAACTGGTTTCATTCAGTTATTGGCCCTATCATAGGTTTATATGTGTAATATGGTCAGTAGAGACGATTTTATATTGGAGTAACGCTGAAACAGCTTCATCTCGCTTCCTGGAGCCGCAGAGAGAGGCAGTGCTGAGACGGAAAAACAGACAGGAATTTACATAGGAAATACAAGTGGCAAGAAGAAGTGAGAGGGGGGCAACTGGCTGCGTTCCAGCCTCCCTCTATTTATAGAAATAATCTATCAGCTGATTTTATTTCCAACGTGTGTATTTACCGGAAAGGACGGAGAATATAGAGGAAGTTGGAGCGAAAACGGGGAACATCCAGCGAGGTGGAGGCGGCGCAGGGTCTGATCGCTGCCCTCGCATCTTATTCCGGAGCGGAGATATTTTTGCTGTCATTTCATATTTCCGACTCAATAAGGGGGCCTGCGGATCATGGGCTGTTTAAGCAAGACGGAAGAGCGAGGTATCGACGAGAAAGCACGACGGAAAGCCAATAAAAAAATAGAAAAACAGTTACAAAAAGAAAGACTGTCTTATAAAGCCACACATCGGCTGCTGTTACTGGGTAAGGCTGACAGAAGGGGCTGATGAGACAGTAGCGTCCATGCCCTTCGCTCCACCTGATCCGTCATATATGTGCCAACTGCATGATCCCGTCGGGCACCTTAACTCATTATGTGTGTGATGTTTTCAATGTTTTTTTCTCTCATTTCCAAGGAGCCGGAGAGTCCGGAAAGAGCACCATTGTCAAGCAGATGCGGATCCTGCACGTCAATGGTTTCAGTGCAGAGTGAGTGCCACTGGCTTTCTTAGCTATGCTGCCGGCAACGCCGCTTCTTCGCGCACTGTGCCACCATGTGTCGCAGGGAGCGCCGCTTCTCCGCGCTCGGCGCAGCTGTCTTTCCTCGCCCTCACGCCAGGCTACTGTGCGCATCAGTAGCGCGCACTTCACATGCATGCGGTGCGCAGGAGCGGAGCCTGACCGTGTTTAACGTGCCACATTTCTGCACGATCCTCTGTAACAGCGTCACGCCGCCCCTTGCGCTGCTTATGCTTCATTTAGAATTTCCTTTCATGTTGAAGTTTTCTGTAAGTGCAATTTGCTTTGTTTTATCTGCCAGACAATAACACACATGCCACTTATTATTATAGCTGTGATATTGTTAGTACTGGGAGAATCTGTCCATAAGAAAGCAAAAGCGGGTAGAGTTTGAAAAAACGTGTACAGACAGCACATTCACACTGGAGGTCAGACTGCATTTGATGAATTGGCGTCCTACGCAGAATGTTTCCCATACTGGTTCCCAGTGCTGCCTGAGCCCCTGACCAGCAGCAGCGGTTCAAAGACGGGTGCATGGCAGTGGGTGAATTTCCTTATTCACCAAAACTATGCATTTAAACGTAAAAAATGAATTCGCGGAATCGAATATGTATAATAAATCAAAAATCAAGTCTGAAAAAGTAGTTGATACTTATTCAGGAGTTACGAAAAAAAGTTGTCTTTTTTTTAAGATTTTATGTTTGTGACAGTTCCTGTTCAGCTGTGTGTTTTAGAGGGAAAGGGTTAATAGTCTAGTATTTCGGTAGACGGTTTTGTTTGATTTGTTAACTTTTATTTCAGTTTGTTTATTTGCAGTAAGTATAACCTCTGTAAAACCTTCAAATTTCGTTCCAAAATTAAAATGCAAGGTACTCCATAGGCAGGTGGATGTGCTGTATTAATATGAAGTGCTCTGTCCTGTTTTTGTGTTCTGTACATTGTAGGTTAAGTGCCTGTAATGCTTATTTACTGTTCATCTGCTCTCGGTCTTTGCTGTAAAATGCGTAAATTATTTACATTATATGCTTCACGCAATTGGACCGCTGATCTCTGTCACCATTCATTTGAAAACTGGCTGTGACATAATCGCTAAGATTTCCAGAATCCACCCTGGCTCTGGCTGAAGTGTCAGAATATGAATTAAGCCCCTTTTTTCACAATGTCATAAACCATTCCTGTATTTATGTGATGTGCTATGAAATCTTTTAAACAATAGTAAAGCAGTGCCTCTGTATATGGTCACTAAGCTCGTTACATTCTACAGAACCTCTTCACCTGAAATGAACTTTGAGTAATTGATTTCTTTACCTTTAATTTGCTTTTTCTCTTGTGCTCGTGGCCACCATTCCGTGTATCAGCAATATGTTTCTTTCTGTGATCAGTCACTATTACACGCACTGGTTTCCACAGGAAATCACCCAGCCCCCACCTAACCCATTTATGTAGCATAATACCAGACCAGTTAACATCCACTTTCTTACTGCTGCAATGTCATTGATAGGAGGATATTTGGTTGTTTGCAATTTGATATTCAAAATTTTATCCACATATTTGGTAAAAAGGCTTTTCAATTGTATATTCACTGTCTTACGAATAGCACATTTTCTCTTTTATTTTTCCAGAATAGTTCAATATTTTGTCCAACTCTTACTCAGTATCCGGTTCCCTTGTTTGATTGTCAGTTCATTAATAACATCTTAAGATTAAGATTAACTTTATTGATTCCAGGGGTAAATTTTGGTGCATATAATGCCAAACAGACAAGGTGCAAAAACAGATCAAGTAATGCAAACTAGATATTATGCAAACCAATTTTAAAAGCACACAAATAAATGAAATATTCTGAAAAACAGAATGTGATACAAAGCATCTAATACATTATTTGTGCAGTTAGCTGCTTTTTGTATGATTAAGCGCCCTCGTTTTAACGTCCCTCACTGTTAAATACCATGTTCATTGCCTTTTTTGTTTTTTAAATTTGAATATTGTGATAATAATTGAAATGACCTGTCTTTCAAACAAGATGTTTTATGGTTTTAATTTACGTCCACCCCCAATGATTCCTGTGCTGAGCAAGTTCCCTAATCTCAGGCAGAGTAATTCCTGCAGTATTGAAAGCGAGGGAAGCAGAGGTGGTACTCCAGACCCACATCTTTCAGATCTCGACTTCAAAGCCAGAGTTTTATTGGCCCTGCATGATAGTAAAACGGGCTTCATCCTGTTTGCTGTTCCCCACAGTTTAAGGAATTTGCATGTTTCTCAGCTTTTTGAGATTCTCTTGTCATTTGTTTTTACAAATAATCCAATTTCTTTTTCATGTAGGGAAAAGAAGCAGAAAATCCAGGACATTCGGAAGAATGTGAAGGAGGCCATAGTGGTGGGTTCCATTGGAAACTTCCCATGACAGCATTCCCGGTTTACTATGATTACATATTTGCTGAATTAGAATGGATTGTCCTGTGATTTGTGACCTGGTGTTGATAAATTGCTTAACAATTTTCATTTTTTATTCCAGACTATAGTGTCAGCAATGAGCACTTTAATACCCCCAGTTCCACTGGCCAACCAAGAAAATCAGTTCAGAGTTGACTACGTCAGAAGTATAGCCCGCCATTCTGACTTTGACTACACCCAGGTGAGACCAGGAACTTTCCCTCTACCTTTGACATGTATGGATGCCTTTCTCCCTCCCTATCTCTGACATGTACAGATCCCTCACTGCACTTAACACATGAACACATTAATCATTATGAGGCCTTGGGCACCAACCCATAACCACAGAACCGTAATATGACACCAAAGTCAAATGAGTTTAGGGCGTTGTGTTTTGATGTAAATGGTAGCATTACTAGATTAATGTTCTGCGCACCTGTGGATCAGATTTTCCTTTCTTCAAGGACCATTGCAGCCTATCTCTGATCTAGACTGTGCTTTGTTCATCACCTCCTATCAGTTTTCCCAAAAACATTCCCCAAACATCTCCCCTGGGAGCTGTCTAGGTGGCATCAGACCACCTCAGCTGATTCCACTCGATCTGAAGGAGCAGTAACTCTGTCTTGAAGTCCCTCCGATTCCCTGAACTCCTTGCCCAGTCCAGCAGCTCTGTGGAGGAACCTCATTTCAGCTGCTCTTACTCACAACCATGTTCTTTTGGTCATTACCCACACTATGTGCATTTTATATAGTTTCATTTGAATTTGACATATTCAACAGACATCAGAACCAACAAATTTGTCTTTAACTTTGATGTTTGAGATGCGGTATCATATTGTCATGGAAACAAGTGATTCTACCAGTGGCTTGTTTTATATGGAGACTTGCTGGGTTGGGTCTGGTAATTGCAAAGCGGATTTCTAAGAAAGCTCCTCGGGGTGGCAAACCTACCGTGGTTGGCTGTTGTGAGCAGGTCCAGGCAAAAGAATTTCATCCAGAGCATGACAGATCTCCTGTATATGTGCATGATAATGACAGGGGCATTTCTGTGTATTAATGCGTCCCGATTAAACTGGGCCTCACCAACCCTGACCAGGATAAGTGGGGGCTGGATGGATGGATGGATATACTGTTCAATACGGGAATATTATTATATACAGTATATAAAATAACATACGGAACTGATCATATTCATTGTAAATGATGAGGATGATTTGTAAAGAGCCTGTGATTTGGTTTAGCTGTAAAGCTAATGGGGGTGATGATTATTACAAAAATTTTCTATAGCCCTTATTGTTGGTAATGTACAGAATATGAAGGGTACAAATAAAAAAGAAATATTTATGTCTGATTATTGTGCATAATACAATTTTTAAGTCAGTCTGTCTGAACGTAAGTGGTATTACTATAAATATTTGTAACATGCTGTGTGTAGCTAGCCTGTTAACAGTGTGACTGCTAGCAGATATTATCTACCAGTTTGCTGTCTATTATATTACATGGTAGCCATTATGTTGTGCTACATGGTGGCAGCTTGCTATGCAATATGCTGGACAATGGCCAATAGTGCTGGGCAGTATGAGCAAAAATTATAACGGTATTTTTTTTTTTATTCTGACGGTTTCACGATATATCACAGTATTTTTTTTTTTTTCCAAGTTCACCCTTACCACAGCATCAAGCGTTTACATCAATTAAATACGCGTACGGATATTTTTTAAAAGATGTGTTTTTATTATTACAAAAAATGTCTACATTTAACTTGACATTTAGCCGACCTTTTTTTAGACTATCAGTGTATATACAGCTCGATAGCGACATGTTTTATTGATTATAACTGTGTACTTAGCGCGATAAGAATTTACTGACGTTTTACTAGATTAATGATGTACATTTAGCTAGATAGAGATATGTTTTATTTATTATTACCATATATTTAGCTTGGCAAGAACATGTTTGCTTAACCAGCATGGGTTTAATAATTATTACCGTAATCAATTGATATTAGGGATTTTCCTTTATCTATATGCATTTAATTGCAGACCTGATTACATGTGATCCAAATTTTCAGGC
>JAAGVU020000001.1:31529175-31556511 GCA_011763525.2 Mormyrus iriodes
AATGGCCGCCTATCTGCCGCAGCCAGGTGTTACATGGGTGTCCCCTTGGCCTGGTTCAGCCGCTCGGGTCCTCAGCAATGAGGTTCCTGGGAGCTGGATCACCCTCAGGAAATCAGGCCCCATGGCTGTAGTGCTGTAACTGACACTCCCTCACAAGGCAGGTAATGTGTCTCATTTGGGACTCCCTGAGCATCTGCTAGTTCAACACAGTTAAACCAGCTGTACTAAAGGAGTCCAGTCTTTGTCTCCGGTCACTTGATAGCGTCCATATCTGTTAGCCATTCAGTAAGACAGGGACCACCAGGACTGTAAAGACTTGGACCTTCGTCCTCTTCCAAAGATATCTGCCTAGGTGTTTTACTTTATACGCCTGTGGCAATGGGTCTTAATGGAACACCTGAATTCAATGATTAAGGGGAATCTCCCAATACTTTTCTCCATATAGTGTACATGCTATGGAGGAGTCGACTAATCTCAAGTGCGGCTCAGCTTAACTTCCAGTGAAGGCCCGGTTACACGCGTAAGCATTATTGGACCATGATGTAGATGCGCAATTTGTGGTGGCTCTTGAAAAAATGCAAGAAGGTCTTTGATTTAATTTCCCCCCTTTATTTCTTCATTTTTACTGTGGTTCCTGACAGATAAATCATTGTTTTGTAGTCATTGTTGGCTGGGTAGTAAAACACTAGGGAGGATGGTGGTCATTTGCAGTTCATTCCCAGGGACACTTGTTTAAAGGCAAAAGCAAACTGCTCATGACTGCCTTTAATTAAAAGACATCCTTTGGTGTTATACATTTATTTTTTTGTATTTGTGTTTGTGCAGCACCGTAGGGGCCCAAAGGGAAATGATATTTCATTGCATGTGTTGACAAAGAACTTTTGAGTTTCAAGTCTTTTGCTGAATTGTAGGAATGGAAAACAATGTTGCACTGTTTTATGTTTGTTATACTTATGCTGTTGTCAGTGGCAGAGAGCACATGTAGTGGACAGGCAGGTGTGTAGGTAGGTGTACTGTAATACTCTCGGGGGGGTGACTTTTCTGTAGCAGGTCTGGCTACAAATAGAGAGTTTTGCATGCATGCAGCAGTCATCCGCTCAAATCTAATAGTCATTGATCACTTAAAGAAGGCGATACGATCTATGAAACGAGCAGTTTTGTTGCTGTGCTTCATAGAGAGTCCTTACTGTAACATGGCATGCTGTTTTAAAGTAAACCTATTCTTGTAAATGCACTCAAATGACATACTGTATAGTAAATACATAAACCAACACAGTTGTTTATTATCATTATGAAGCATTTAATCTTATGGGAGCACAGCTGTATATGTGGTCTGTCATTGACCAAAACATCATTATGCAACACATGAATATACTTAAAATAACTGCAGTGCAATACTGCAGATGCCTCAGAAATGCTCCTGGGTACACCGAGGTGGTACAAAGACAAAGACATGGTAAAGACATGTACTGCATGTATGTTAAAAAATGGACTTTTACACTGATTATTCTTCTGTTGGAAGATGTTGCTTTGGTATCCCTCACAATGAGTATTTTAGCGGATAACCTGATCTTTTTTTTGTTACCATTTGTTTTTAGTATCTTGTGAATTGGTGCTTAGGATCTTGTTCTGGATCAGTGACCCTATGCTTTGAAATGAAATATTACATTGTAATTCTGTGGTTTTCACATATCCCATCTTGCACTCCTTTTGAGACATACACTTATGGTGAAGCCTCGGGTCTGAGCAAAGGGTTAGCCAGTCATCCAGGGCCCCTGGAGCATTTTGGGGGAGGGGATAAAGGGCCTTGCTCACAGAGATAGTGGAGACATGGCTGCTCCGCCAAGGACAGGATTTGAACTGGCAACCTTCTGATCACAGGTATAGAAGCTTAATCTGTTGCACGACACACTGCCCCTCTTTGCAATGTAAGAGGACAGCTATGACAAACTGAACTACATCTGAATGGTTGTTCATGGAGCTTGTCCCAGGAAATGGAAGCTCAGCTTCTGATTTTTATCAGTGATGTGGTTAATGTCAGATGCTTATCTGAAAAGCTGCATTTTTTACAGCAGTATAGATTAGGTTCTGGTTTTATACCGTTACTCTTTGGTGACTTTGCATGATAGGGTGCTGCTTTTTTGAAGATATAATCAGGCTCAATTGTTCAGGAATAATAATAGCTTTACCAAATAAAGAGACATATCTTTGGGTGTATTCCTAATGATTAATACCTTCCTGAAAACCATGGTTTTGCATACACTGTTTTGCTTCTCTTAGTGCACTGTTCAACCATGAAGCATTTTTGTCATGTTTTTATCATAGATTTTATTGCTGTTTTCCCTACTGAAACACTGAGTTTGTTCCGTCTCAGGATGTATACTAGACCTGTAAACTTTATATAGAACTTGACCATAAATTAAGCTTCGTATTTGTTTGTGCAAAGTACCATAGAGCTTTTACTGATAACTTTGTAGCTGAAAGGCCAGATGACTTAAATCTGTCCTGGAGGTCACTGCACATGTTTATCAAGGGGACTCGCTCGTTGGCTTTAGCAAATATTTGTGGAAGTGGACATTTACTGAACTTTTCAACAAATCTTGAAAATACCGCAAGATATATTTCCTTAAATGTAATTCAGAGTTGATATATTTGACCGACTGAGTCAAAAAAACCCTCCTGAAAAACAAGAAAGGGTTCAGTAATGTTGTTCTGCATACCTAAAGACATAATATCTACTGATATATAATTAGAAATGAAAAATCTCCTGGAGCCTGTTAGTCTTGATTTGTTGTATTTACGTTTTGCTGATTTCTGATTTGAAAAGTCTATTTTGTAAATTGTCCTTTTTTTCCCCCTCAGCACAATTTGCTCAGAAAACAGCTTTGTTTTCAGATAGTAAACTCCTCCAAGAAATGTTTGGTAGTCGTGGGCTCAGGACAAAGTTTTATAAATCCATGGAATAGGCTTTAAATTTTACATTCAGTGGATTTACATAACATTTCTTTATGGAGCTGTGCTTTCAGCCTGTAGTTCTTAAACTGCTCTTAAACTCAGACGGCCTTTTCCTTTAAAAATGTATTTTTTAGAATGGCAAGACTTATAAACTAGTCCCGTTGCTTGGTTTGGCAAAGGATGCTACTTGAATACGGAGTCTGTTTACAAGGTCAGAGGACTCTCCGTGTGATTCATGCTCGCTGCTGGCTAGATATCCTCACTTTATTTTTTTCATTTGCTTAGGACACGGGTTCGCATGGTTGTCAGTTGGACAGTCTGGGAAACAGTACCGAAGTCAACATCAGCTTGTTACAATAAAATGCTGGCCTGCAGTTGCAGGCAGCTGTAGATATGGAGAAAGAGGAGTTCAGCTGGACAAGAAAGCTGCATCCCTGCTCTGTTCAGGAGGCAGCTGGTCTCCTGAAACACACAGGATTTTTCATATGCAGTTAAATTGTTTATTCACTGCATATTGTGTGGGAGACTAAATGATATAATTCTTCCTCAGCAATAAACGATTGATGATTCACAGCTTTTGTTTGACTTTCAAGAGTGACAAAGTTCGTATATAACTTTACTAAAATTACTTCATTATGTAGAATGTAAATAATGTGTGGTTTACACTGAACATGCATGTCAGTCCTGGCACATTTATAGAAACCAGGTGGTACATGGTCCTTTGGGTGACATCTTTGACTGGACTGTGCTTAACTGCCTATTGACTTGTTAATGGAGTAGTCAGCACTCCTGAAGTGATACTGCACTCATCGTTTGTACGAGTATGAGTTTGGGTCAATTATCACTTGTTCTGCTCATGGGCACAGGGGTCCGACCTGAAGAGTCATGCAGCTAATGCTAAGCACCCTCCAGATGCTAAGGGTGAGAGCAGCTCACAGCTGCGATGGTTTGGGTTCCGTAAGAAGCTGTCATGGTTGAGTGTCTGTTTTGTTTTTAACAATTATATACACTGTAATACACTTTGGGTAGTAGACTAGACTGTGATACTGTGCTAGAGATGCTGCAGCCTCATTTTGTAAAATACGCTGCCAACGTGGAGTTGAAGAAGCTGAAGATTATCAAAAGCCAAAGGCAAGTAAAGGGCCATGGTGATTGGCTGTGTACACAAACCTAAATGTGTGTCTTTCATGGCTGAACGGATGCCAGCAGTGCTGCAGAATGTGAGCCTTGCTAAAGAAACAAAAGATCGATTCATCGATTCATGGCTTTGGGGGGGGGGGGGATTTTGTGGGCCTCAGCGCCTGCCAAGTGCTGGGAACTAACTGTTGTTTCAGAAGGAATCCATTTGATTCTCAGTCTTGCTTGAAATTCTTTGTTTATGACTCAAGAAAAAAAAGGTTGGTAATTAGGCTGCCAAAGACAGTCCGTCTCTGTGCTGCTAGATTGACGCATAGGCTCAAAGCTGGAGGAGCTCACTGGGCCGGGCCATACACTGGGCAATGGGATGTACACTGGCATTATGCCGTACATGGGCCGTTCGGCTGTAGATCGGGCATAAGACTGTATGTTGGGCATTGGGATGTTTGCCATTGGTCCAAGCTGGGTTGCATATCTTTAATAGTTCTCACCGGTGTCTGGAGGAGTCTCCATGACCTTAGTGTCTTTCTGCGGGACACTGGACATGTCACCCGTGCTGACCTCTCTGTTTTTGAAGAAATGTCACATGTATGCAGGAAGATGCAGAAGCAGAAGAACATACTGGCATTTTAAGATTCTTAATATTCTTGATGAGTATTATCTTGAACCTGTAACTAAATATCCCTTTGAGACCCCTCCAGAAAATCCCCAGTGAATGAGACTGGACCTGTCCAGTAACTGATTTAGAGATTTCTTCTGGGAAGTGGGTGCCTGATTCACTGCTCCCTCCTGTTCTAGCACACGGTGGTCAACATCCTATCAGGCACATACGGACAGCTATGATGTGACTTTAGATGTTTTAAACTACCCAATGAAATGGTTTTATTTGATGTCCACAGCTGTGTGCCTTGAGCGGGGGGGGGCTTGTTTTCTCTGCCTTACTGCTGAGATGAGGTGAGTCAGACAAAAAGCTTGAGGCTTATACGAATTATTATATGAATTATCCTCATTCACGCCATTGATGTTGTGGACTTACGAGGCAGGTGGCTCTTGATGCCTGATTAAAAGGTTTTTCTGTGGTTCGGCCACATTTGTGAGATAACTAGTTAATGAGAAACGTATGGGCAGGTTTCTACCTCAACATATAACACCCACAACAGCAGGGTGTGAGCTGTTAGGCTTCATTAATGTAACATGCTTTACAACAGGTAAAGAGGTCTGCTTGGTTACAGCTTTTTGGCTTTTGGCATCATCATGTGACGGACTCCCCACCCATGCCCCTTTATTAATACTTTATGCCTCACTGAAAAATACCCTAAAGACCTCTTAATAAGGAACTTCTGGCCAATGTCAGTAATTAATTCAATGAATCTCCAATACCTGTTAATATCTCTGAAGCTACATAGTATGCGTACATCTTATCTGGAACTAGAAATAACAATTTCCCTTACTGCCGAGATTCACAGATAATCTAGCATCTCACTAAGGTAACCAGCTATCATAGTGATACAGGCCCAAGGCAGTGTGGGTAGTGAATGAATTATGCATTGTAAATACCTTTAGCATGAGGCTAACTGCATTGTTGTGTTTGCTTTCTGTAGCTTGTTTGTTCCGCTACAATGGGCAGTCGTTCATCTACCTCATCTACCTTCTGCTCATTCCACTTTTTGCAGAACCAACAAAAACAACGATGCAGGGTAAGGCTCTCGTTTTTACTGCACATACAATGTGAAAAAAGCTGTGTTTTGATGATTGAAATCTGTTTTGTGGTCTTGTTAATGGCCACAATTCATAGGGCTATTATGCGTTGTTGGGAGATTCAGCTTAATTTCATATACTTAAATATTTTAATAATCTGTCGCTTTGCAAGCCTAAAACAGATTGGCCCAATAACAATCTCTGATTGGAGGAAAGAGATGATCTGCCCCACCTGCTACCCTCAGTAGCAGACTCTGATTGGATAAATCTGTAACTGTGTATCAGCCTCCTGAAAGGGACTGGTGTCGTACAAACGCATGGAAAGATGGACCTTATTTAGAGGACACTTCTGTAGTCTTAGAATGTGCATTACTATATTAACGATTGTAATTAAAATATGGAGATGCCAAATTATTGAATGTCACAAGTACCAGTAAATGCTCAATATTCAGTGCTGATAATAGGCAATTCCTGTCCTCGGTGTGCAGTTATTGAAGATGTACGGATTTGCAGTGTGTAAGTCACATGACAGAGTAGCACGCCTTGAGGTGCTGAGACAGGGAGCTTTATTAGTAATGCAAATAGTGATACCTGTTGTGCTATGGCTGATGTTTCACAGCTCTAGGTTGGATAACAATTTTTCAAAAAAAAAAAAAAAAAAAGGTTAACTTAAATTATACTCTGCCCCCACCTAGTGGTTATTCACAATGACGACGATAATGACAAACAGGAAGCAAGTGTTAATGATCAACACTCAAAAAAAATGCAATCGTTCTGCAGATTTGTGCCATGCCTTAATATGTTTTAAACTTGAAAAAAATGAGAGCTCTGGCAGCAGACTGGGGAGGGGGGGTGGTAGCAAAACGAACCCCCCCCCCCCCAGTCAAACTGCAGTTGTAAAACAATGGGGTATTGAGGGAGATTGTGCAGAAAGCAGCACGCTCTGCTGCAGAGCTTGGGGGTGGGGGTGTACACGCTGATGGAATGCAGGCGTTAACAGTCTGCTCGCTGTTCACGCTCACATACGCTGCCAACCCCCCCGTGTGAGTGGGATCAGAGCTTCTGGCCCAAAAAGCGATAAGGCTGCTGTTCTTCTTAGGTCACCCCAGCCAAAGAAACATGCTTCTGGCTTTTGACGACACCTCTGACTATCCACCAAGATATCAGCAACTTTTTGATGATGATGTGCAGTCAGCCCTGCCCTGGAGGTTAGGAGTGCAGGTCCCCTGTGATCTGGAAAAAACCTCGTAAAAGTTACAAGAAACGCGAGATACAAAGATCACTGGGAGATATCACGTGATGAGAGGCTGCTGTAAACGTGTCCTCCAAACCAGCACTGTACCTATATTTTATGCACTTATGAGTTAATAAACTCTTGGTGTGTCTGCTGGCCCTCACGTGTCATTTGAAGCTTTCACAAAAGGTACGCATTAGATGTCTTAAAGCTGAACACAAACATATCATCAAAATAACAGTAAGTCAGAGAAAGACACTCAGTACTGCAGCCTCAACTAATCAGTTACATTCCTGATTACTGCTCTGGAATGTTCTAGACCCATCACTGATCCTAAGGGTCTCGCTTCCACAGCATGGTTTTACATTTGCTTTATCCCATTTTTCTGAAGCACGCAGTATTTTATTGGAGCTGTTTTTGATGTCAACCACATGCGTAAAATATAGCATAGGATTTCGATAATAATTCAGGAGTTTAATATAATAAATTTAGTTCCATTATCTAGCTCCTGAATTCTAATCAGATTTGTAGATCATTTGCACGTTACTGCTATCCGTTGGTTAAGTTTGGCTCTCATGGTCCTTCCATATCAAAAGAAGATATTAGGAGAATAGTTACAGCTGTGCACAGTCCTTCCTGTGGTGCTCGATGTCTTCTAGGTGGATTGGAGCTGTTTGTTTGTCACTGAGCCAGCAATGTCTGTCCAAGTATACGGCCAGAAGGAGCATGTCAGCCTTTCATGTCCCAAACAGAGGGCATCAAAACAGATCAGTATCTATTCATGTCAGACACCTCTTACATGAGTGTCAGCCATGATGTCTTTCTGATGGCTTCTAGTTATGAAAAACTTTGTCACATGACATTTTTAATTAACTCAACAGGGGGGGAATCAATTTAAATACTGTAAAATACATGAACGTATTCATTTTTAAGTTTATTAAGTTTGCTTAAATATGTTGTTTATTAATTGACCTATGGCCAAATTTCTAATCATGAAGTAAATGATGCTTCTGCTCTAGTGGGTACCACAGAAACAAGGACGGCTAGAGAAGCAGAAGGGAAAAAAATTATGTGCCCTTCTTGCCACCCAGGACAGCTTCTAAATGGGCATTGTCCTGCATTGGTGTAAGAGGCAGGCGGGCTTCTGCACCAGAGAGAGAACAAAGTACAGCTTCCAGACTGTAAACCGGGGAGGGGGGCCTGAGGAGACAGGAGGGCCCCCACGGTCGAGCTCCACATGGAGAGATGTCAGCTTCCTCAGGAAATGATGTCAATAGAAAGGCTGTCTCCGAGAAGTCCCTGGCTGGCTGCGTCCTCCAGGCAGAGCTGCCTTCTGTTACCTTTGGACTCTGTGTGCTGAGGTGGGCGATCCTGCTGTTCACTTCGCATCTGGCTGCTCTTAACACCACTGTCCAGTGTCTTTTCCGCAGAAGTATTACTTTGTGCTGACACCTCAGTACTGTTGCCTGTGCTGGCTTCCTGAATATGCCTTTGTTCATCGTTGCTCATTGATGAATTCCCCTGGCAAGCTCTGAGGTCAAGGCACTGCCCACCTTGGCATATGCGCCTCCAACCACTGCCGCATTATGGGAAATATTTCAGCCATGACTCAGAACAAGAAATCTAATTAAACAGCAGTAGAAAATTTGTCTTTCTGGCAAGCTGAACTTGTAGTACTCTACATAAACCTGTGCTTGTATCTCAGGTTTTGGAACAACCTGGCCAAGGTGAAGTAAATGTATAAGAGAATGGAGAGCTTTAAGGAGTCCAGTGCAGTCCTGTAAAAGGTGAGCCCCATTACCCCAATGGGGGTATGGAAGCTCAGGATGGCTGGTACATGCAGGGAAGCTTTGATGGCACCATGTACCAGGGTGGCAGAGATGATGGTGGTTGGAAAAGGGAGTACCAGCAGCAAAAACAAAGGACATGGTGAAACTGACCACGAGAAGGAGGCTCCCTCTCTGTGGGAAACTGGGGCCCAGAAGGATCTTGGGCTGGAGGTGTCATGCTGTCATATGGCCTCGCATTGGACCACTGGGGGAGAAATGTACCGACATTATTAGCAATTTGGTTGTGTGGGGTTGTGTGCTGACTACCGTTGTAAGAGGAGGCTTTTGCTTCACTATACAGAAATAAGTAACTGTTATTCAAGGGGTTTCATAAATTTGTGAATTTTGTTACCCAAGGTTTATTTTATTTCCCATTTTTGTCCCACTGCAACTAGTTTGCAATGTCAGCCTTTCCATGAGGAGCAGAGAGATGTGTAACACAGCTCAGGCAGAGAAAGGCCACCAATCATTGTTTGGAGTTTAACACCACATTTCTTTGTCATTATGATGATACCACCAATAATTTCTAGCTGACAAGTTCGATGTTAATATTTTCTCCAGCTTCTAATCTACAGCCTTGTGTTTTTGTAATTCTCATTTTCGTTCTTTCCGCTCCAGGTCACACAGGACGCCTACTGAAGGCCTTGTGTCTCACCAGTATGACGTTCCTGCTGCTGCACATCATCTATCAGATATTCATAAGCAGCCTGCTGGCAGGGAACAGAATTGAGCCCAACTTTAACTGTAAGTAGAACCACCAGTCAGTCTCTTTGGCCAAACTCTGCATTCTGTGTGTTTGGCCGTTTGGGGATGTCTCCATGTAGCATCACCAGTCTTATAGGGAATCCATCAGAATATTTTTCAAGAACATTCATCTGGATGGATGGATGCATACCGTAGTTGGTTCAACCACTTTACTTCTGGATCATTTTTTGGTTCTTTGACAGCGTTATGACAATGGTGATAGAATATATATATATATATATATATATATATATATTAGTCAGCATGCCTCAGTACTGTAGTTTGTGGTTTTTTCTTTCAAGATCAAACGAGACAAGTGAATCAAGCTGTAAAATTATGCGTCGTGTGCAAGATGCAGTCATTTAGCAAGCCGGGAATCGGCATTTCAGCTGCAGTAATGCGTGCTTTTGTTTCTCATTCATGTAGTCGCGCAGTAATGAAATGCAGCAATGCACACCCAGGCACTGAAAAGCTAACGCTTCAAAATGTAAAGCTAAAATGGGGTGTTTTTTAAAATAAATAAGCTAAATTTGTGAATAGAAAACACAACTGGCAAACAGATCAGAATAAAATATGTGGTCAGCAGCATTACTTAGCTGTGGACTCCATGGGATAGTGAACTACATGGGAAGCCTGGGCAAAGCTGCTGCTTTTAATAAACTTGATTTTTTTGGCTTGGGAGGAGGATTTGAATGTGCCATCACTGTGCCGAAGCTGTCGAGGCTTGACTCTGTCATGGCTTGCAAACAGTGATGTGCCGGTAAACGCGGTTAGGTCCCTCTGCTGTTCTCGTTGGCATGGGAAGCTGACAGGCCTTTTGTAAATGGGCGACGTGTGCAGGAAAGCTTCCAGTAAAGATTTTCCTGTTGAATTCTGCAGGGGTTGCTTCATATATCTGTGTAGGGTGTTTCTGTGTTGATTTTTAACTGTGTCCCTTGTAGTTTAGGAAGTGTTGGCTCTGTTCCAAAAATGACATCTCCGTCTCTCTCTGTGACTCTGTGTGGCTGCTGGCAGGAAGCAAATCTGACAACATTAAAATGTGTTGGCGAACCTACGACCCCCCGAGTTTGGCTCGGGAAAACAACTGGCCTTTCAGCAGAGGCGATGCAGGGAAGGGAGGTGGAATATGATCCTGCCCTTTAAATCAAAGCGTTTTAAGGCCCACAAGGAGTGTCAACATCTGCGCTTATGTGAGGTTTCAAAATAGTCCACAAAACCACTTTGGAATTGTACCCTTTGGGTATCAGAATAGCCTTGATCAGAAATGCCAAGAAAACCCACAGAAATGTGAAAGAATACATGTCACATTCTCTCTTTTGTCAGCTCCCAGGGCACATGCTAAATGCTGCTTTTTGTTCTGTTTGCATTTTCGGAATGCCAGATTACTCTCGGATTGGACATTGAATGCTACATGCTTGTTGGATGTCTCTGATGAGCACAGACACACCCTGTTTCATCCCCTGTCGCTCAGTGTCAGTGATAGTTTCGTCTTTTTGAGCGTTTGCATGCTGACTGGCTTCGGTCTCCCTCCCTGATGGAGATGCTTTCCTGTGTTTGCCGCTTCGTCACACTGTGCCTCTTCCCAGATCCTTCCCCGGAAACCTGTTTCTGCTCCTGCTGAGGCGCTATATCATTCACTGTCAAGGTTTTTGTTTTAACGTCACTGTTGGACCCTCTGAGGATCTGTCGCTAATAACAGACATTAATTTTGTTTAGTGGTCAACAGATACATTGTTTGACTAGAATATATTTCCTCAGGATACAAACCCGCCTTGGTCTAAAAATAGGTGGCATGTGTTCCTGTGCTGGCAACCATAGCTGGGGGCTGATTTCAGGTTCAGTAGGAATATGAATGTATGACGACCAGAAAATGTGCTTTTTGCTCAAGGCCTTTGAGAGTCATTGTTGTTGTTTATTCCTTTACAAAGTATTCAGTCGCAATTATTCCAAAAGCTTCCACTTAAATACCTAAATAGCACTTTGATGAGAGCCTAACGACTGAAGGTACGCAGATATACTGCCGGCCAAAATGTTTGGACATTTTATGTCTTTATTGAAATTGTAAAATGTTATTTATATTTATTAACAGATTTATTAATCCCTTCTTAAATGAAGTTTCTTTTTTTCCCGTTTTTGGGGACCATAACCCCAATGAAGACAAGCTTTGTGAAAATTGAGATGCTTGATATTTTAATTATTTTCCAAACAATTATTCCTCAAAAAAAGCAAACTTGTTAACAAAATTAAGAATTTGATGTGCATACATGTTTAAATATGTGTGTATAGTAGGTTTTATGCTATTGGTGCAAAAACTAAATTTCTAGTTATACCGTAAATCTAGTTCATAAAAATGTATTAAATGCACTTTAAAAGCTTTAATGCCCCATAGTCATCAATAATCTGCATTTCTTAGATTTTAAATTATTTTGAAATGGTTGCACCTTTCAGTTTGTCGCTGTCATTATTTACGCTACTGTGTCTGTACTGCATGCGTTCTTTAGATGTTCCAAATGTTTTACTCATTTTAGTTGTATTTTGTTACAGAATTTGCAATAGAATTCCCCTCAGCCTCCTTCCTTCCTTATACACAAGCACATTGTGTATGCGACCCACCCCCCAACAGCAAACCCCTGCACCTCCCACCCCAAATAGCCAGGCCGTGTCCATCAGCGCCCTCCCACTGCAGCCATGCACCTGAACTGACTGGCTGACACAGTTCCTCAACAAAGGCGAGGTGCCCAAATAGACTTGCATAAAACGACTGGAAGTATGAAAATCACCAGTATAACTTAAAATGTATAAGAGCAGTATTCACCCACATCTGACATTTAATAAATATCAGGACCATAGGAGACTAAGCGCTGCAATATTCAAGGCAGCGCATTCACCATAGTACTATACCTGTAGTCTTTTCTGGATTTCTGGATTCTGGATGACAGCATTCTCCTGTTAGTTTAACCCCTGTATTATTTTTGGGGTTGAAGTTACCCCAGTCCATTTTCAAAATGAGGTAAATTCTATAGAATCTAGAATTTTGAACGGAAGAAGTAAAATACACAAGGGTTAAGGTGATAGCCTCATTCATATGAGGAAATCTACCGTAAAGCTCTGAGGTTTAAAGAGCTTTGCTATCATACCAGTCAGGAGCTGAAGATGACAGAAGTTCAGCTTTTGAAAGAAAGTTAAATTCCTTTGTTGGTTTCATCAGCAAAGGACACAGAGAATGCTTGGTAATATTTGTGTGCTTTCAGCTCACGGCCCCACAATCACTGAGTTTTAAGGGAAAAAGTTTAAGTTGGTGGTGGAGGCAGATTGACGCTGCGGAGCCCTGAAAGCAGGTGGATGTAGGTTCTTGTTCATGTTCACACTAACTTCCAGAGGGCTTTTCTGTATGAGCAACAATTATCAAAATAATGGACTGGTGTTTTCCCACAGGGAGCCTTTAGCTTCTCCCTTTATGACTCTGTGTAAGACTCTAGTCGAACCGGCTGTTTTCATGGAGACTAGTCATTTATGTTCTCTTGGGGGGATGTTTCACCTTTTTGATACTGGTACTGTATTTGTTTAGAGGGGACATTAAACTTTTACAAATATATACACAGTATGCTAATATAATAAGGTAGATGACATGTGAAGTGTGTGTGTGTGTGTGTGTGTGTGTGTGTCCAAATTTCCCCACAATGTGATGAAAATCTGTTGTCTGACCTTGTTAGGACATATTTTCAGTCCCTGCAAGCGGAAACTTAATTTTATAAAAATCTGTTAATGGAATCGAAAAACAAAAAATGCCAGAAGTCTTGTATTTTGTTTGGTTACTCATGGTTAAGATTAGGGCTGGGTAGGGATTAAGCTTGTCATAGTTAAGATTAGGGTTATGCCCTTGGTTATGCCCTTAACTTACATGTATTTTTAAGTGTACTGAGGTACTCATGTTCAGCATAGTCATCAAAATATGTTTATAACCAAAAAAAAAAGTTTCCTGCAAAGTAGTTTAATTACCAAATAAATACGGGCATCACAGCAGGGAGGCAAAGGATTCAGGCACTAACGTGTGAAAATGTATTGCAAACTGACCCTCAGGCTAAGCAGATAAAACACACATGCAGTTCATGCAGAATGTGAATTTCACACTTCGACAGTGTTTACTGCTCTGTTTGGTATTGATATTTCATTATGACTACATGCTTAGTAACATTTTTATAAAACCTAATGTATGCTTACAAGCTGCAATTGCAACTGCTGTATCATTTTGCTCATGAATTTATAAAGTGACCATATTTTCACGTGACTAAGCTTGTAAAAATAAAGCTTATTTTTAAGCTGCAGATTGATTGTTCAGTGTGTTTATTATAATTTAACCTTCACTTAATCAAAAGGTTTGAAATGTGGTCATTTGCCTTTTTCAGGTTCAGTATGGGAGAAATCCATTCGACAGCTTGGCTTTGAGAGGTGAGTGACTAGACTGTGTACTGGGCGTGCTCCCAGTGCCCGTGGTAACACAGTGGCTCGTATCCTAACCCTCTGTACTGGGCCTGCTCCCAGTGCCCATGTTAACACAGTGGCTCATATCCTAACCCTTTTTACTGGGCATGCTCCCAGTGCCCATTTTAACACATCGACTCGTATCCAAACCCTCTATACTGGGTGTACTCCCAGTGCCCGTGTTAATCCAGGAGCTCATACCATAACTCTAACCCTCTGCACTGGGTGTGCTCACAGTACCCATGTTAAAACGGGCGGTTGTACTGAATTTGTTTCTGAGTGATTCCATTACATTTTGGGAAACCAAAAGCAGTGCGTCACCTAATACATTCAGTCTTTCAGTAAGATATGCTGGGCAGCTAATATCTCATTATTTTTCCATTACTGATGGCAGTTGCCTTGTCTCCTGATAAAGTCGGGCGATTATCGTAAGTGAATCTCCATTAGGTATCTGCCTACTGGCTGAGTGATGGTCTTTACTCCCAACAGGCCTATCATTCGTCACCTGACAGGTCCTCAGCGAGGCAGCGGTTAAGGGTGGGAAGCATACTTCATGTACTCAAAGACTTAGACATACATTAAAAGTTCCATTAAAAGGCATTTTCTTCTCGGAGGACAACAAAGCATCTGGCGTCTCTTCCGATGTGTCAGTGCTTTGGAAATGGAAAACGACATAACTACTGGGAATATGTTTGGTTTGTGACAGATTAAAGTGTCATTTTAAAGTGTCTGTGGCTGTAGATGAGGGGGGATGTACAGGGTACCCGTCTAAGCATGTCTGAGTGCATCTTTCCTGTGTTACTGAGCCACTTATATGGAGTGCAATTGTTTTTTAAATCTGACTACCGGTGACGTACATCTCCTTGCCACATTCTTATCCAAGGACACCATTCCTCATGGCACTTGACACTCCTGCCAGCCTTAACAGGTTTGATACATAGGTTAAAGAAAATTTGGTAACACTTTACTTACAATAAAGCTCTACTACTACTACTACTACTTGAGGGGACACAAGTAGCTTAGTGACTCAGTTACTACTCATGTCTAAATCATGAACAAATATGAAATTTATGAAGCATTATTATTGATTAATTGCATCAGTATGTAACTAACACTTAGTTTCTGGTTAATTAATACATTAAGTAAGAGTGTACTGCTATATTTCTTGTGCCCCCTCAAGTAAAGTATTACCAAAGCTCTCAGCTTGCAGTGGTGCTCAGCCCACATCCTTACACATTTCCCTAAAAGATGTATGCAAGTCAAGTATGTTGGTAGGAATTTATTCTAGTGTCCTTCCACAGTAGCCTTTGGAGAGCTAACAGCTGCCATGGAGGGCGGGGTTTGCATTATTGTGGACACACACACAATTCAGGGTTATGGTGGAATTGTGAAAGAAGCAGTATTTCAATATTTGACCTTCAGGAATTGCGACTGCCGTACCTCTCAGGGAGAATTAGTGTTGTTCTTGTATGAGATCATTGTCTCGATTTTATTTGGAAGTTCAGGAACACCCTCAGAGTCTGTTTCCTTTCTCATGAAGATGAGCGTATTGTTAGTCTGGGGTTTGTGTGGCTTGGTCCGTCTCTCCTTCACTACAATGTCCGCATTTGCTTTAAATTTGCTTCCACTTTGTCGTATTGGGACCTCCTGATGCCTGTTCCTCTGGGAGGTTGCTGGCTGTTGTATAAATTTTTATCTTTTTGATTAATGAATAAGATATTGGACCTCATTTCTTATCTGCTGTATATGACTGTTCACCGAAATTAAGGATCACTTATGTTCTGTGTGGAAATATTCCCAAAGCATTTAAGCAAAACAGATGAACTGCGGTCATCCACAGTAATTGTATTGTCTGGGATATGATTTGAATTCTATTCAAAGAGATGTTTACACCTTTATAGTGGAGTGTCTGCAAATTAACTTTTTTGGTTCATGTAACTTCATTGTTTATAAATTTCTTTTAGGTAAGAGGATAATGGAGTTTTTATACTTTATCACAGGACTTTGTGTAGAATTTTTGATCTGACATTTGATGGTCATTAAATGCTGTAATGCTTTTTTCCAGTGCATTGTTACAGATTTTTTTTGGTTTTTTTTTTTTGGTAACGTTTTCCCTTCTCCATACCAAAACACTAGTACAATTTGACAAATTTTGTCCATAAAATAGAACTTTAATTCAACCGGAGTACCTGGCAGAGACCCACGTGAAAGAGGGAGAACACAGACTGCACGTGCTCAGAGCTGAGGTCTGATTAGACCTCGCCGCCCTGGAGGTGTAAGGTGGCATTACTACCCACTGATCTGCGGCGCCCCCTGATGGCTGCAGTCAGTGTGTTTTTATTATCAATTTTAAATCCCAATCCTATCCCGTTTTATTTGGCTAACTTTAGCCAAAAGAAAAAGATTTACATTAGTTGCACACACAAGTGGCTGGCAAACTCCAAATCCATGAAATCGTTCATCTGTTCATCCTGTAACACAAGACGGTCGAGCAGTAAAATCCTCGCTGACAATCACTCATGTGTTTTCTGTTTAACTTGGATGTATGTCGGATTAAGATGTGACCCTTTTCCTGTCCCTGATCAGTGATCAGACGTGGGTCGTTGGGGTGCGGGGGTCTGATGGGTATTGGGTTTGTGGGCAGTGACACGTGAGGCGTGAATTGTGGCTCTGTGCTCCGTGTTGGTTTTGGCAGGAGGGGAGCAGCTGTAGCAGCCCCTCCCCATCTGCCCCGGTCGACCTGTACCTTTAGCAGCAGCAAATTACAAGTTTGCCAGTATTTGCTGTCCAAACCAGCAGGGCGTAATGCTGACCTGTTTGTGTGTGATTACCTGCTGATATGTGCAGTGTGTTTGGGGTTTCAGCGCCAAATCAGGGGGTAGTTTAAGTGGGTCATACAATTGTTTGCTGCTGGGAAAAAAAGCCCACACCAGAAGTTACTACATTTTGAATAATTTTTTGATTTAATTATTGGAATTAGAATCACTTTTTCTATTTCATCCAAGAACATTGATAGGAATATATAAGGAATGTGTGCTACACTTAAAATTATTCCGTACACATGGTGTCCAGTATCTGCCTCAACAAAGACGTAAACTTATAGTGGCGAGGGGCTGGGTAGAGCAGTTTCAGTCCTTATGCAAACCTATGTTTACCTGTGGGACGATACCGTTTATCCCCGTGGCCCAGACCAGCTTGGTCTCCATATGTAGCTGCCTGTGCAGGGACTGGGTCAGGGTTAGACTTATGCTGTCAGGGGGATTCTTCACCTTTGGTGTTGTGCTGTAATTGTTAAATTCAGTGTTAAATTTCAGTGTTTGTGCATTTATGCCGCAAAATTACTATTGCTACAGTGAAGACCACCTTCATTTTAATGATACCTCTGAAAATCTTGGATTGGTGCTGGACCTCACGTCTTATGGGCTCCAGACCTTGCGTCTTCTGCAAACAAAGTGCACGCCAAAAGTTGCTACATTTCGAATTATTTTGTCTCGCGGGCGCCGTAGAGCCAGACCTTGTTCTGTCTCGTCGTCCAACTACAGCTTCCTAACCCCTCCCTCCCAAACTCTCCCACCCCCTGTGGTCCACATATCGGTTCATTGCCGTTTCCTTCCCAAACAAGACCACTTCTTCAACATCGTGCCATTAGGTTGCACTATTGGCATTTATTTTTTGGAATAAAGAGCTGAGGTTTGAGGCCATATAGCCAGAATGTGGCACATGCAAACCTTGATGTGAGAAACATGGACACAGAGAGTCTTTAAAATGAAGCCCAGAAGAAAGATAAAAGCTTTTTATTGTAGTTAATAAAGAAGGTAAATAATCCTTCTAAGGGAAATAACCATAACCTCAGGTTCTAAAAATGGTTCAATCAAAATTCCAAGTTTTATCAAATGTACATTGTACATGTGTGTAGTAAAATGCTATTGTGCTGTATCCAGGCAGCCATATGCTGTGAGATTTGTGACATCAGGCATGAGACAAAGACTTGTTTAAAAAACGATGGCACACTTCCAGAATGTGACATTACAGTGTTCGGGTAGATGATATCAAATGGTTATAAATTTGACAAATCTCTTAAGGATTAATTTCAGTACGCAAAGTACTTGTTTGTTGTAGAAGTCTGCTATATCTTGAGCGTAATTCTGAAGTGTGCTTCTTAATATTTTTCGGTTTGTTTGAGTGCAGTGCTCTGGACTGTGCCCCTGTCTTCCTGGATATTTGTAAGCTGGATGCTCGCCCGACTTCCTGCCCTGCTGGCCTGCTTCCTCTTAGGGTCTATTGATAAGTTTCCCAAACGTGGCGTGTCCTCTGGTCCCCCTTGGCATCCGAAGACCAGTTAAGGGGTGCCAAAGTACTTTTTAAAGCATTTAAGGAGATGATTGGTTTAGTTTTCCGTGAAGGCATTAACGCCTTCGTTGTGAATGACTTGTATTGTATAGATGTCGTCGTGTCCTCCGCATTATGGCATTGCAGATAGATATGTCTGTGTAAGACAATCGGAAGACAGGAATGTTCTTTGTTACTTCTTTGATTACCATCTTGCAGGATCATGGATTTTCATGATTTTAAGGTTGCCATTGTAAGCAAACAATGTACAAAGAACCATAGCTTAAGTTTAATATCTGTGACTGAACTGGTTGTGCTGGTTGTATACATCTAATACTGCTGAGTGTCCATCTGTTTTACAGGCTGTGTTAGTCACTTTCCTCCATGCGTAGGACTAGTTGCTTTTGTTGATTTTTATTTAGCAACTTATGTAAATAGATAAACTATTTGGAGTTTGGAGGCATCCTAAATTAACACTGTTCTCCAAAATCTTTAAATGAGAGCAGTTTTTATAAATTCCAGTCAGTGAAGATCAGATTTTCAAGCCTAATATCCCTAACACGGCATCATCATGAGCCTTGTTCACAACATGCCTGCAGAGCTGTTTCTGATGGCAGATACTGAAGCTAAGGAACATTCAGCAAGCAGTCCTCACCGGCAGCTGGCGGATTCATGCAGGTGTCCATGCGTATGAGGGCAGTGTACTACAGCCATTTGATAAAACGTAACGAAATATTAGAGAATGAACAAACAGAAAGATTCCATGGAGTTGCAATGATTAGCCTTAGCATAGTCCTCTCTGATCCCAAATCATCTAACACAGTCATTCCTCAAACTGTCTGACTGAAACATACCAAAGTCTGACTGGGCCAATGTCGCTTTGAGTCCATTTCATCTGTAAGTTTGAGACTGATGCCTCTCACTGTTCCCTCAGTGTGGCTGGAGCCGACGCCGGTAACGGCATCCGTCTTTTCATCCCGGACGTCGGCATGTGCCTGGCCAGCTTTGGTGCCTGGATCATGTGCCGCAGCCTGCTGAAGCGGCCGGGGGAGGAGCCTCAATGTGATGCTGGCCTCAGAGCAGCCAGTCAGGTGAGACATTCTAACTAAATCTGTCCCTCTAATCACCTACCATGCTTACAGGCATGAGTCATGTTGAGTTTTGACGCTAAAGCTTCTGCACCTCTTCAAATGTGGGCTTGTTGAAGGTAAGGAGGTTATGTTCAGCAGATGATGCTGGATACACTGCTTAGCCAAAAAAAAGTTGCTAAATAAGCAAATTCTGAAGAGCCAGTGATAGATGCAATGATTATGAAACAATAAAATGAAGTCAGCTGAGTATCTGAATCTACTGAATGAGCAGGTCATCTCATCAATAGATTTTTTTTCTTCCCTGATGGCACGTGCACATTCCAGGACAACAATGCCAAGATTCATCAAGCTCAAACTGTGAATGAGCAGGTCAGGGAGCATGAGGAATCACTTTCACACAAGAATTGGCCATCACACAGTCCTGACCTTAACCTCACTGAAAGTCTTTGGGATGTGCTGGAGAAGATTTAACGGAGCGTTTCGACACTCCTGTCATCAGTACAAGATCATGGTGAAAAATCTGGACTAAAATAAATGTTGAGACTTTGCATAAGTTCATGGAACTGTTCTACAATGAATGTGCCCCGTGATCAAAGCCAAAGGCATTCCCAGAAAAAAATTTCAAAAGTTTTCAGCTTTTTTGTTTTGGCCGTATAGTGTATGTGCTGTTTGCATTTGTCTACATCAAAGTCAGACATAGCTCAAGCAGCACTAACATGTTATTTCCCTGTATGCCATTAATATCATTTACAGTTTTGACAGTACTTGATTTTACCGGCCTCCTTATGCCTGTCTTTCAGTGTGAAAGGCAGCTCTTTTCTAGGTATTGGCCCTTGATAATGGCTAATTCTCCAGTGAGTAGGATAAGTCGAGCATGTTCTTGTCTGGATTAATATGAACTAATATGAACAATGATTTGTGTGTCTAAGGAGTTCAATTTGTCTCTTTCTAATAACATCAGTGAAAGTAGAGCTTGCTGATATGCTGCCTCTGCAGTGTGTGTACAGTGACAGTCAGTGTCTGTTCTTTGTATTAATTATAACTGGCACATCATGGTCATGTCCATCATGATCATCCATACTGGCGAGGCTCGTTGAGGCTGCATGCCAATCGATCCCTTAGACTCCAGCTGGATTAGAGTTGTCCGACCTTGTAGGCACAATCCATCCATGCTGTTCTGGCTCTTCCCTGGGGTTGGGAACAAGTGGGACAGGTTCTACTGGCATTTAGCCTGGTGATGTTCTTATGCGATGCTGAATATCATTCCTTTATTCCATCCTGCTGTTGGCGTTGATCCTGTACAAAACAAAATACTGCCTACTTTGATATCTGCCCAGTAGTACCAGTATCAGGTTTGCAGGTTTGCTGCTGTCATTTTCTGGAACCATTGTTGTTATATTCAGATAATTGACTTTGGCTGTAGCGCATTGCACATCTACAGCGTCCTAGCCCTGAACTTTTATACTTTATTCACCAGCTTAATGTTTCAGCCACTTCTGACACCTCATCTGACAGTGTAGGCATGGTGCAGAGCTGCAGCCCTCCTGTTCCCAGCCAGCCGTGCTCCATGTGCATTCCAGCACCCAGCTGCTGAACATCTGGAGAGCATTAGTAACAAAGTGCATTTGGTGGAACCACCACTGAAGTTACGGCACCCCTTCCTGCCGTGCCGCTCCAGCGCCTGCGAGCTGTGGCCAGGCCCCTCACCCCAGCACAGCCCCCAGCTCTAATAAGAACGCTCTGAGGACATTTCCTCCCAGGGTGCACTGCGCCCTGTGCTGATTATGAGCTGGAATGTGGCCCCTGAGCCTGGAATGCGCTCAGCCTCCTTTGCTGGTGCTAATTAAAAGCCTGTGACCCCCTCCCCCCCCCAGCTGCCTGCCTTGCTGGAGACTGACATTCTGTTCTACACTCACCTAATATACATAAACCTGTTATTTTAAGTGCAAAGACAAACACATCAGCACGATGGTAAACTTTAGATACCCCTGTAACGTTGTATTCATGTCACAGCTGACAGCTGGGGGCCTTGCTGGAGTTTTCACGCTGTGTGGATGGAATTGTCTGTATGTGGCTGTTATTTATTTAATTTTTTTGATCGCCACGAACGGCTGTTTCCACTCTCACATATGGTTTAAGTGAAGAATAAACTCACAAATGCATGCAATCACACAAACATATAAGAAACAAAACAATTAAAAATGGCCACTTAATGAAGGAATGACAAAATCACACGGACTGACACTTTGTTAGCCAGTATATTTTACTGGCATATGCTCTAACACTATAAATTTCTCGCTGGCTTGTGCTGGTGTGGTTAGTGCTTCCATCTGTTTCTCCGTAAAATTCAAAGGATTTCACAAAAAAGAGAGCAGAGAGGATACGAGCCGTTCCCTGTGGCAAAAGCGTGTCAGTGGTCAGTGCTGGTGGTGTTCAGCACCTCGGACAGCTCATCCTGCAGCCAGTTATGTTGGCAAAACATTTGCAGTTTTATTTGCGGATGAGAGTAAGCAAAGCGATTCCAAAGTGTCATTGAAGAATTATGTCATTTAGTCTGTATTTGTGTCACCTGATTGTTTGCCATTCCTCCCCAAGGAGAAGTCAGAGTTGGATGACGGCAGTACGTGTGAACATAACGAGGAGCGCAGTGACCCGTCTAGTGATGGAAAAGAGCTGGAGGAACCACAGCAAAGTGCCAAGCTGATGGTCTTTCAGCAGATTGCAAGTGTGGCGTCTACAGTCAAGGAGATCATTGGAAATCTCATTACCACGGCGGGGAAAGTCGTCGTAACTGTATTACTGGGCTTGACAGGTGGAGCAACTCTTAAATCAATATATAGTTGTATTGACTTAATATTCATGACGTGTTCATGTAGTGAAAGACCATAGCTTAGTTCTGTAAGGAATAAAAAATGTTTAAGGTCTGTAATTTGGTTTTCTCCTTTCTCAGTAACTGTCCCGTATTTGCATGCTGTTTTCAGGGATCATGTTGCCTTCCCTGACGTCACTGGTGTACTTCCTGGTTTTCCTGAGCCTCTGTACCTGCTGGTCTCTGTGCTGCTCCTTTGACATGCTCATCTTCAGTTGTCTCTGTGTACTGATGGCCATCTTCAGCGGCGGTCACCTGCTCGTGCTCTATCTGTACCAGCTGCCGGCCTTCCAGGAGCTCGTCTCGCCCACAGACAGATACATCAGGTGGGCCCCTGCTTCTGGCATCACTGCCCCAATGTGGTGATTCTTAAATTTGCGACACATGACTTGTGATTAAGGTTGGCTCAAGAAAGTGAAGTGTCACCCTTCTGCAGGCCTGCCATGGAGTGGAGGCCGTTTTAATGTACACTAAGCTGCATTAGCTGTGACACATGCTCACTCTCTTTCTCGCCACATGTTTTCCTCTCTCGACAGGCAAACCACACTAGTTGATAAGTGGTGGGTGGTGCTGTGCTGGAGGCCCTGGGCCCCTCTGGAACATGGGGCACGATTGTTTTATGCTGTTGCCACTGTAGAACACACCCCCCCCCAAACTCCCCAGTAACCCAGAAAAAAACAAGGGGGGGGCTGTTCCAGATGGTTACAATTATAGCACACCATTTTTGGCCTGAAAAACTACGCTGCTGGTTACTTGGAACACTGTGCAGAGCACCAATGGTCTATCTCAGTGTTTCCCAATCGAATCCTTGGGGACCCACAACCAGTCCATGTTTTTGCTCCCTCCCAGCTCCCAGTAGTTTGCAAAAATGTGGACTGTCTGTGGGTCTCTGAGGGCCGGATTGGGAAACATTGGTGTATCGTAAAAAACCCACGTCTCTGAATTGGGATGTAACCCCACAGCATTACTGTATCTTGTTGTGGCCAGAATGGCACAGCATCAGTAGAGCTGCCAGAATAATTTACTGAGAATATCCCATGAAGCCGTCGACAAAAACTGTTAATCCTTAGTTTTAATGCCGTTTCCTTCTAATTGCATTTATATTTTCTTCCTGCCGCTGGGCTGAAATTTCTAGCGTCTATCTCCGATACGAAGCTCAGCTGAAGTGGATGTCGATTGGACATTACAGAATGCAGCTGATTGCATTATGGCACCAAATTTCAAGCAATGATTTGTTCTTTCGGAATTTAATTGGAAATAAATTTACTGTGGATTTTATCGACCTGATCACGTGTGTCAAATGTGTTCAGCTGATAACACACAGATCCCATAAACCAATTTTCAAATACACTTTGTCGTGTAAAGGTAGATAATTTAAATACTACGCCGATAACAACTGTAAATAATAAATTGATCATATCTTTGTGTTCCATTAACGTTATAATCTATATCTTCAGTTTCTTTACAGTCGCATTATTTTTTAACAATCTCCATGATTATGAATGAGAATTGGGGAGAGAGCGTACTAAAAATATGTCAGTTATAATTATTAACATTCCTTAGACATGGATGCTATCTAGATGAGTTTCCCCTGGTAGGGAGCTGGGAGGGAGCAAAAATGTGGACTGTCTGGCAGGGAGCTGGGGGGAGCAAAAATGTGGACTGTCTGTGGGTCCCTGAGGGTCGGGTTGGGAAAAATTGATTTAGATTGACTGAGGGCAGTTGCTCTCAGTGCTGGTCTGTTTTGCTGTCCCCCCCCGATGATATAATCCTAGATGATTAGCCTGAGGAAGGTAGCTCTCTTGGGAATCCCTGTTGTTTCCTAGAATGAATGTTCTTAGATGTTTGTTTTACCTTCCTCTGCAGTTTGTTTGGTATATCCTCCATTATTCAGAGTGACTGTTCCAAGACATGGAAGTTCAATGTCAACCCCAAACTGGAGTGGCACCACTTTGTTAACCCCATCATGCTCCTGCTGCTGTACTATACCCTTGCCACTTTAATTCGACTCTGGTTCCAGGACCCTGTAGTTGACCGAGTAAGTTGGTTTGTTTTCTTTTCAAAGACACTACTGAATTTTTTTTTTACCACACTCTTTACCTTATTTCTTGACAAAAAACTGTTTAAAATAATTGGCTCTGATTTCCAGCACATGTTCTCCATGTTAATTGTTGCAATTTTCTGGTGATTTGTGTCCATTTTTGTGCTTGTTTGACATGCTGGTCACTTTAGGTGTGTAACAGATGGGAGGGGAGCCGAGATGGAGAGTCTCAGTGCCAGGTTGTGGCTGAAGCTGCAGAGGGGCAGAGACAGACATGCAATGGGGAGCATTGCAGCTCAGAGGAGAAGGATGTAAGTACAGTCTGTTTCAAACTTGTCTAAGGCTGCTTTTGTAGTTGATCAGTAAGAAGCAGGACATGAAAGCATTTTTCAGCTCAAAGGTCTATCACTTTTGTCATTATACTTAATGTACAAGAACATGTTAAAAAATTTAGTGCAATATATAGCTTATACTGTTTATAAGTCAGCTTGAAACTAAACATAGAATTGTTGGAGGAAGTTTTATTTACTTTAACAGCTTTGTATCTTTTTAATATTGTATCATAAGACACTGTGTGTGTCCTTTGGTCCTGCTGCTGAGGACGGTCAGAATGAAATGGCTCTACTAATATAAACACATCATGAACTCACAGTGAATGACTATTTGCCTTTTACAGCCTTTTCCCAATCTGTATGGAAATAAACACCCTTGAAGTGTGTGTGTGTGTGTGTGTGAGAGAGAGACAGAGAGAGAGAGTCTGTCAGTACTCTGTTTATACTAGGTGTCTTGCCATTTCACAAGTGTGTGTTTTTAACTTTATCACTTGTAAAATTAATAATCTCATCAAATATTGTGCTTAGAGTTTAAATCTGTAGTCTTCTTATAATCATCTTTCAGCAGCCTTACAGTTTTTTTGACTATGCAGACAGCAGAATCAACAAGACCCCCAGCTTCATATGCTGTGGTCCTGAAGGATCATGGGCTGATCTAAATGTTGCTTTCATCCAGATACTGGTGGTTACCCACAATGGTGAAAATGGTCCAGTGGGCTCAGATCATCACTCCTCTTCTCCGTACAAAATAGATGATACAGATTCAGGTGAAGCTCTTCCACATTCACATACACTGAAAATTACCTTTCAGATGCTAGCATGTCTACAATGTTAGTGACTGTTTCCAACTGTGATTTTGTATCATGATAACCGGTCATCCTCATGGATTTTAGAGCTGCTCAGGAGCACTAGCGTCACAGCAGTGGTCACAGCCTTCAGGTTCCTCATGAAGCAGAGCTACATCTGTGCACTGATTGCTATGATGGTGAGTAAAACAGCCCCCTCCCTTTTACTGGCCCACATTCGGGCACTGTGACATGTTAAAGCCTGTGTAATGAAAACCATACGTGAAGACCCTCTGTCCTCGACATGGTCCATAAACCCCACATCTAGGCACGAGTGCATACAAGCAGTGGGCCTGCAGGTTTTCTAGAACTTTCTGCCAAATCCCACTACCACAGTGCTTCCAGTGTAACATGAGCAAAACTAGTGTATGTGATGTTAATGTATGTAGCAAGGCATAAAGAACACCAGGCACTCTGATCTTCCTATAGATCAGGGCTATGCAAGTCATGTTCCTCAAGGTCCGAGCACTGCTGATTTTGCAGTCTTTCTGGTCCCGTCAGCCGGATGTGAAGCTTCTGTGGCCAATCAGAATCAGTAATTAGTAAATTAACTACCTGGGAGAACTGAGAACAAGGCCTGGATTTGGAATCGACGGCCAGATTTGAAGAGCCTTGCTATAGACTGGAGGTGTCCACTATTCAGAGGACTCTGAAACCTTGCCCTGCTTGGGCTGATCCTGGCGTAGCTTGAAGCTGCTGTGTGTCCCCACAGGCCTGGAGCATCAGCTACGTCAGCTGGTTAACCTTCGTCTTCCTGATCTGGTCCTGTGCCCTGTGGATGGTGCGTGACAGGCGCCGGTACGCCATGCTCACCTCACCGTTCATGGTGCTCTACGGCAACCTGCTGATCGTTCTGCAGTACATTTGGAGCTTGGAGCCAATGGAGGGCGTGCCCGGTCTCTTCCTGAAGAAGGAGGTGCCTTTCCCAGAGCTGATCTCTAAGGTATGGCTGCGTGCTCAGCAAATAACCCCAACTACTCATAGAAGAAATGAATTTCCACTGTGGAAATAAATATTAATGCATTTTGTTTTACCTCCATGCTTTTATAGGTTTACACTAACCGTGCACAGTTTTAGTCTCCAACTTCATGCTAAAGATTACAACAATAAAATCAATATCCTGAGATATATTGCTTATTTACAGATGTTGATATAGTAAAAGTACAAATTTATATAAATGTTTGTAATGAAAGTGTGCAACAAAGGAAAATTTTTGAAACTCAAGTATGCAAGTTTATAGTTTTAAATGAACATTTCAAAGAAACAGCATGTCTGACAGTGGACCAAGTCTGGGTTTCTATAAGTATGATTTTTTATTAGAAACCTCTTATCTGATATTAAAATTGGCTGACTATGCTAAAGACATTAACAACTAAATTGATCTCACATTATATACAGTTAGGTCCATAAATATTTGGACAGTGACACAGTTTTCATAATTTTAGTTCTGTACATCACCACGATGGCTCTGAAATGAAACAATTGAGATGCAGTTGCAGTGCAGTCATTTTTATACACAATCCCCTCATTTCAGACACTCAAATGTAACTGGACAAATGAATACAAGTGAAAATAAAATGTTCATTTTTAATACCTTGTTGAAAACCCTTTGTAGACAATGATTAGCTGAAGTCTTGAACCCATGGACATCACCAGATGCTGGGTTCCCTCCGGTGTAATGCTTTGCCAGGGCTTTACTTCAGCGGCTTTGAGTTGCTGTTTGTTTGTGGGTCTTTCTGTCTGAAGTTTA
>JAAGVU020000001.1:31559073-31584463 GCA_011763525.2 Mormyrus iriodes
GCAGTTCTGAAGGCGAAAGGGGGTCAAACACCGTATTAGTATGGTGTTCCTAATAATCCTTTAGGTGAGTGTATATTGTTATGCATACTGTGTTGGTTTGCGTAATTGCGTTTTTAGGCTGTTCTGTTAACAAGAAAATGTCTGACTGATGATGAGCTCTCAAGTGAGCTAGTGTGATACAATGCTGCTCTGTATGTCCATGTAAATCCTCCAGCAGGGTAATATAGGCCTGGCTAATGATGAGCTCTCATGCGAGCTGCTGTGATACGATGCTGCTGTTCTGCATGTTCATGTAGGTCGTCTGCCTCCTGAGCTTCTGGCTGCTGCTGAGACAAGCACTGACAGAGAGGAGGGAGAAGCTGCAGCAGGAGTCGGCTCTGTCTGGCATCATTGTAGATGCTCCAACAGCAGGTAAGTATACTGAAGCAAAGCAGGTTTATACCATGTGACTGGCTGTGGGGTCGTTTGGGGTAAATTGCCTCGGGGACACAGAAACATCACTCTAAGATAATAATAATTGATACTTTATTGATCCCCATGAGGAAATTCTCTTTTACACCTCCCCCAGCTAACTCTCTGTAGGTGAGAGCAAGCTGGCCGTAAAGGGCAGCCACCCATAACAGCACCCAGGGAGTTGGGAGTTAAAGGCATTGCTCAAGGACCCACAGATGTACTGAGGCTGGGCTCAAACCAGCAACCTTCTGATCACAGGCACAGAGGCTTACCCAACTGAGCCACACGCTGCCATTATGTGCAACTTATCAGACTCCATAATAGGAATTAACGAGTCTGTTATATTAAAAGTCACAAAGTAGAGATGCTCCTTCACTATTTGGTAAAACACCACTAATCATTAATGTTTGCAACACAGATGAGTCACTCGTCATTTTCCTCCTTACAGGGGAGGAAGATGGTGGAAATGGTCAAGAGAAGGAGATTGTGCAGGTCCTGGGCAGCATGGTGATGGCGATGTTTGTAAAATACTGGATCTATCTCTGTGGAGGAATGTTCTTCTTCGTCAGTTTTGAAGGCAGGATCGTCATATACAAAATCATCTACATGATGCTCTTCCTTTTTGGCGTCGCGTTATATCAGGTACTAGCTTTTGAGGCATAAATGTTTTCGTGTATCTTTATTTAGATAATCTGAAGTATTTAACATAAAGCAGCAAAGATTATATTAGAGAGAAAAGAGCTGCGCTAACATTCTATAGGTAATTGGTAATTGAGTTATTTTTTGTTTTGATTTTATGCAGGGAATAGATTTCATTAAAAACAAAGAACACAAACTACATTATAGACTCAGTGTTTTGGTTTCAAACTCTGCAGGTCTTTTGAAAAAAAAGTTCATCACTCATTCCTAACTTCAGTCTTCCTTTTTCCTTAGGTTCATTATGAGTGGTGGCGAAGAATTCTTAAATATTTCTGGATGTCAGTTGTGGTGTACACAATGCTGGTCCTCATTCTGGTTTACACTTTCCAGTTTGACTCCTCAGTCCATGTGTGGTCAAACGTGACTGGAATGAGCAAACAGAGGTGAGTCTAATCCTTGCATTTCTAGGTTGTACGCAGTGAACAAGGAAATTCATGTTTGAGTTTTTGTAAAATGGAGAATGGAGAAGCGTTTCAGACACACCCCTACATTTCTGCTCCCACCTTCTTCGAAAATTGCTATGCTGATCGCCAACTGGTCACTCTCCTTAGAGCCTCTTTTACCAACCTGGCCATAATAAATGCCTGTGAAACTGAGGACCCAATGAATGTGCAAATACTGCAAAGGGAAACTGATGACTGACTTTTTTTTTTTTAGATCATAAACGCCAATTCGACAGAAAAATATTAATGATTGCATAAGACGTAGAATAATACATCATGAAGTCATTTCCATAAACATTATGAAAACATGATAGTTACCACCTCTGAATCAGTAACAACCATGATCTGTTCAAATTCACTGTGAGTTTAATTCATAAGGCAGCATTGCCATATTGTGAGCTTTGGCACAGTACCTGGTCAGGTTCTTCATCTTCTGTTATAGCTATGGAATGCAGGTTGAGCATGCTGGCTTCCATAGTGAACATTGTGCTTGTTCCCCTTGCCCCGCAGGCTAGAGGATCTTGGCCTGGAGAAGTTCTCCATGCCAGCGCTCTTCTCCAGAATCTTCATACCCACATCCTTCCTGCTTGTCTGCATCCTTCACCTGCACTACTTCCATGAGCACTTCCTTCAGCTGACGGACCTGAAGGGTCTGGCCAGCCAGAAGCAAAGCACCATTTACAGGTGCGTGAAGCCACATGATGCCGCAGCCATGCCTGTGTGCTTCACAGTTTAATGTAGAACGTTTCTTCCTTATCCTGCTTTGAGTTCATTTATAATGTTTGTGCAGTTTTGGTACCACTATACACAGGCAGATGTTTTATCTTGATTTTCCCCTCCAACTGACTAAAATCAGCATGTTAGTACTATCTTGGCACATAACTGTTATTTATACAAATATTTCACTTTAGCAAGTAAGGAACATTCAATTCAGTTAATTGACTCTGAACACTATTTGATGGGTAGGCTATGGATGAACACCTAACATACCTGATGCATTTTTTGTACTGAAATCTTACTTTTGATACCAGTGATGCTCTACAGATGTAGCTGTCTATTACAATTATTGGCTTGTTGGCCCCAGGTCCAGCCATGTTTACTGTGCATCATTCAGTAAGACGACAGAGTATAGCTCACCTTTGGACTGAATGTTTTCACCCCTTAGAACCTCCATTTGCTATAAATAGGAGAACATTGAATGCTAATTTATGTAGTTCATCTGACTTACCTGAAAATGCAGGAATAGCAGTCATAATAGTGAGTCCTTTGGTTTTCAGGCTGGTCCATTTTGATGGCAGCTTGGAAGACGTCAGCATGACGAAGTTGTCACTAGATCAGTCGAAGGATGAGGAGAGCAAGAGGGAGAAAGTTCTCCTGGAAGAAGGAATGGGAGAGCGTGAGGAGGAAGACCCCCCAGGGCGAGGCAAGGGAAACAAAACGCAGCAGTACAGGGAGGAACGTGAGGAGAAAGACTCTCCAGGGCGAAGCAAGAGAAACGAAAAGCAGCAGTACAGGGAGGAGCGTGAGGAGGAAGACTCTCCAGGGCAAAGCAAGAGAAACGAAAGGCAGCAGTACAGGGAGGAGCGTGAGGAGGAAGACCCTCCAGGGCAAAGCAAGGGAAACGAAAGGCAGCAGTATAGGGAGGAACGTGAGGAGGAAGACCCTCCAGGGCAAAGCAAGAGAAACGAAAGGCAGCAGTACAGAGATGAGCGTGAGGCCATCCATGAGGAGGCTTCAGGTACGTGAGCGACGTACCTGTGCTCTTGGGGGATGTGGAGGACCTTCCTGACTTTCTGATCAGCATACCTTTAATCCCAATCCAAGCCTTAATCAGTGTTATGAACACAATTAGCTGCAGTTTATCTAATGATTACGGTGTTGTATCAGGGGGTGGTCTGTGGCTCAGTGGGCTAAGCCTCCATGCCTGTGGTCAGAGGACTGCTGGTTTCGAGCCTGACATCGTCAGAATACTCGCATGACCATGGGCCCTTGAGCAAGGCCCTTAGCTCCCTGCGTGCCGCAAGGCGACTGACCCTTCACTGTCACCCCCAAGTATTTGTATCTCATGAAGAGCATGATGGGGAAGAGAGAATTAGTTTCACCATTCTCTTACTATTCTGTTTGACAATAGTCGACTTCACATCAACATCAAGACATGAACACGCAGGATGTTGCTCAGTGCTCTGGCAGATTGATTCTTTATTGTTTATTCTTTATTGCCACATCCGTGTCCCAGTGAGGAACGTCTTGGAGTTTATATTTGTCATGCTCAGTGGAGACATGAAGTGCCTGCCCTGTTCTTTTAAATGGTTACTGTATCACAGCAGTGCCATGGCAACAGAACTGTAGGCCCCAAATTTGCATTGCTATCAATTTTCCCTTTAAGCATGACACTGGATAATATGTTTCATATATCGGGTCCCTGTATTTTTTCCTGTATGAAAATGTTCTTTTGTTCTTATGTGCTTTTCAGATCTGAGGAACAAGTGGCACCTGGTTGTAGACCGGCTGACCGTGCTCTTCCTCAGCTTCCTAGACGGCTTCCACAAGCTGCAGCTCTTCATCTGGTGGCTACTCGAGCTACACATCATCAAGATTGTGTCGTCCTACATCATATGGGTCTCTGTCCAGGAGGTGAGCAGTGTGTCTATCTTCTGAGGGCTGCATTTCGTTTGGAATGTGGTCCATGCGGTTTACATTATGCCGCATGGTTAGTGATGTACAGAGATTTACCATTTAATTGTTTGTTTCATTCGTTCAGGTCTCCCTGTTCAATTACGTTTTCCTCGTGAGTTGGGCATTTGCTCTTCCGTTCAGCCAGTTCCGTCCTTTAGCCTCCAGCGTGTGCACAGTCTGGACCTGCGTTATCATTGTCTGCAAAATGTTGTACCAGCTAACCTCCATTCAGCCTGCATCATACTCCAAAAACTGCTCTATGGTGAGCTAAAAGGCTTCTAAAGGTGGCCTTTATCACTTCTTTTTTCCTCTTGTTCTCCAGTGATTCTGAATCACTTTGCAGCCTTCGCTCCCGTGGAATTAATCTTACAAATTCTATGAATCCAGTGTATCCTTTTAATGAACACTGATTTTTAGAACCTGTCAGTTCTATGGCATTTTGGTTATTTTTCACATTGATTCATGTGCCAACAGCCGCTTAATTACACAGACACACAGAGGTGGGAGATGAAGAGGTCTCTGCTGTACAGCGGTCCTGTCGACCCTGCCCACTGGGTGGGCCTGAGGAAATTCTTTCCTGTGCTTGAGTACCTGAGGGTGCGTGAATGAAGGAAATGTGGTGTATTTTATGGCACTGGACGCTAAGCTTTATCTCTAGTAAAGACTTCCTCTACATTTACCAGATTTGTCCAAGTACTTGTGCTAAAAGAATAAACGATGAATAAATAAATCAGACTCATGTGGTAATTGAATGACACCAAATTATCCTTTTCTATTCACTTTCATTGAAAAAACCTGTATATTACAGTGAATCCCAGTTTAGAAGATACCTTACACAAAGATATTATTTAGTATTAATATCAAAAAAGGATATTTCTGACTTGTTTGGTTTCTTTACCTCTTTCAGAATAACCTGTTAATGCTGGCGCTTTTGGCTTTTGAAGTGACTGTTTACCGCCATCAGGAATTCTACCGGCTAAGAAACAACCTCTCAGCTCCAGTGCCTAAGACGATTTTTCATAACATCACGCGACAGCACCTTGACATTGGCATTGTCAGCTGTGTGAAGTATTTCATAAATTACTTCTTTTATAAGTTTGGATTGGAGGTACATCATCATTCATAGCATTCTTCATTATGTACATTAATATCTGAATATCACGCCTGACTATTGCATCTTTTGCAATGTTTTTGTTTAAAGTTGCTATCTATACCCGTCATATGTAGTTATATCACATTCAGATATTGTTCATTGTGGGGATTCCCTCATTACCCTACATCAGGGGTCACCAACCTTTTTGAAACTGAGAGCTACTTCATGGGTACTGAGCCATACGAAGGGCTGCCGGTTTGATACACTCTTCTTAAATAACTAATTTGCTCAGTTTACCTTTAGTTGTACATTATTATTAATGATTAATGATACTCATCTGTGTGAAGACTGATCACGTTTATGATTTTATCATATCAACAGGATAAAATTAAATTTTAGACGCTGGTGAGTTGTGCTATTTTTAGAATAGGTCCGCGGGCGACTCATGTGGTCCTTGGGGGATTCCTGGTGCCCGCGGGCACCATGTTGATGACCCCTGCTCTACATGTACAGCAACATGAAATGATATTTGTGATGTTATTGCAGTCAGTCAATCTTTTATCTCTCCTTCTTGTTGTCACACACTCTCGCTTTTCTTCTTCGCTGCATGAAGACCTGCCTCCTGCTGGCCATCAACGTGATTGGCCAGCGCATGGACTTCTATGCCATGCTTCACGCGTTTGCTCTGATTGCCGTCATGTATCGCCGGAGGAGGAAAGCCATTGCTGAGATCTGGCCCAAGTACTGCTGCTTCCTGGCTGTTATATTGGCCTTGCAGTACGCACTGTCTCTCGGGATGCCGCCAGCCACCTGTACAGGTCTGTCTAGACATACGTTTACACCATGACACTTTTGTCTAAAGGGACGTATAAGTGAGGCTGATAATACTTTACAAACATACAGATGCTGATCGAGCTGCCAGTGATTGACCAAAGAGCAAGTTCAGCTATGGCAGAAAGCTGTACAGACAATGCCTAAAACCTTGTGTCTGAAATACACAAGATGCCTAGTAGCAGGGCCTTTGGCTTCAGGGATGATTGTGGGAGCCCGTTGTGATCATTCCTCTCTTTCTCAGACTACCCTTGGAGGTCTCCCTCATCCACAATGGACTCCAATGTCATAAAATGGCTCTACTTCCCTGATTTCCACACAAGGCCCAACCCCCATTTTCTGTTCTGTAAGTAGCTAAGATGTGACATCATCATGCCCGGCAAGTTAGATGTCAGTGCCTCCATCCATACTTCCCCTTCCTGTCCCCTGCTAGATGACTTCATGCTCCTACTGAGTGCTTCCCTGCAGAGGCAGGTTTTTGAGGATGAGAACAAAGCTGCAGTGCGCCTTATTGCTGGGGACAACATGGAGATCTGCAGGGAGCTGGGTGCTGCCTCCTTCAGCCGGCACAACCCCGTCCCAGACTTCATCTACTGCAGGTGCAGCATCCTAACCAAGTGCCTGCAGGGGAAGAGTTTACATCAGAGAACAAACAAACAACAAAAAGATAATCAATTGGTTAAACTTGCTTTCATCTGTTTCTCTATTGTAACAGCATGAGTATCTGTCCATGTGTACATGAATCATAATTTCCAAATCAAAGCTGCCTGTAACAGACCTTTCACTTTTTGCTGTCTCCTGCATGTTGTGTATGAGTGACTGGGTGAGTTTGAGCACCACCCACCATGATATGCATGTCCTCAAAATCTGTTATTTCGGCTTTATACATCTTTCGTGCTTGTCTCAAAATGCATCCTTTGTTCTTGACTCTTCACCTGCTATTTGCAAGTTTAAGCCAGGTGAAATACCGCAGGCTGTTCCTCCTCCATTCTTTTGAAAATACTGCATTTTCAAAGGCTACTGAGTCTTCATATCAAATGACATTTGAATGGGAATATTTATCATTTGCAGTAACTTTTTTCTTCCTCTATCATAATCATTGGCTCGGGCCCTATTCCGTGTAATTTGATAAATAGCTTTTAAACTTAGAAATGGAGTATCGTATTTCCTGAAGAAGGATGTCAGTTGCGTTTTATTTGGTGCTTTACTCCCCTACGTACTGCGACAGTCACTGTTGCTCAAGATATGAAATCCCACCTTTTAGAAAGCTTTTCTGCATTAATATTTTTTGTGGCATGAGCCAAAATATAATTTCTGATTACATTAAATGTTATAATTTTGAACTTTCTTGTACTATTGACTAATATGTTGTTGGTTACCATTTAACCATAATCAAGTGGAAAACAACATAATTAACTGATTAATGTTAGATGTCGTCATACACACTTCAAGAGCAGAATAATCATCAGGTAGGGTTCTGACCATTTGCTTAATATCTCTATGCCCTCGAGCCACAGGTCATACTTGGATATGTTAAAGGTGATCATATTCAGCTACCTCTTCTGGTTCGTCCTCACCATCATCTTCATCACGGGAACCACGCGAATCAGCATCTTTTGCATGGGCTACCTACTGGCCTGCTTCTACTTCCTGTTATTTGGAGGAGAACTTCTCCTCAAGCCCATTAAGGAAATCCTGCGCTACTGGGACTTACTGATCGCTTATAACGTGTTTGTGATCACCATGAAGAACATACTCTCCGTAAGTGCTCCACGCTGTTTCTTGCGCTGCTCTGGGGAATGTGTACCTGATGAACAGTAATATGAGACGTGAGAGTTTAATCAGGAGAGTGGATAGGGGTCACTATGAGTATTTACATCAATCTGAAACACTGTTATACATACAAAAATGTGGATACGTTTCCCTTAAACAGAGCTGACTTCATTCAAATAAAGTCACAATTCAAAATGAAAATCATCTCCAATGGTTGCACACATCGCCTGAGGAGAACGTTTCAAATCCTCAAAAGAAAAAGTGAACAGGCTCTCAGACCAATGAGGCTCAGCTGGGTACATTCCCTATGTCTCTTATAGGAACAGTACTGGGAACAAATGACAAATGGTTCATTAATGGGTCTTTAAAAATCATGTTGCTAATGAACTGGGTGGTGCTTTCTCTTATTTCTTAGATAGCTGCCTGTGGTTATATCAAGGCCCTGGTTGTGAATAGCTGCTGGCTGATCCAGCTGTTCAGTCTAGCCTGCACTATAAAGGGCTACTCACGCCGTAAGTACCATAGAGGAACTGTGTGCTTCATTATGCTTAACTTCATCGGAGTAATCAGTTATCAGCACCTAAGTGTGTGTACTGACGAAATAATGCATACTGCTACAATATGGCTGCCTAGCCTACACAAGAACCCAGTCTCTGTAGAGGACTTTGATTCCTTTGCTTATTGGCCTGCAGCTGAGCCCAGCAAACAATGTGAGCTGCCCAGCGACGAGGCCGGCATCATCTGGGACAGCATCTGCTTTGTCTTCCTGCTGCTGCAGAGACGAGTCTTCATGAGCTACTATTTCTTGCACGTGGTGGCCGACATCCGCTCCTCGCAGATCTTAGCCTCCAGGTATGGAGGGGAGCAGCTCACGCCGCGTGCAACCACCATGAATGGCATCGGTCTGCACGCTGCTCTCTGACTGCCTTATGACTATTATTTATACCTTCAGCTTCATTTCATGCCATATAACCCTGAAGAACAAAGCACAACACATCAAAAAACCATGAAACCGTTAATGAAATGAGCAAAACAATTAATTAATAAAGAACCTTCACCACTGGAGAACTTCTCCATTCGCCATCCGTTTTCACATTCCTGCGAGATGTTTACCTGTATGTCTGCTGTTGGCTGCGTTAAAAGAACTTGGCGACCCCACATGAGATGTTCATGCCAGGAACATACTGACATTTTATATTGGAAAAGATTTTTCATGATCAACTAGGATATTTTGTATTATATTAATAATGATTAAATTCATTATAACCACCATAATCTCAAGTATCCTAGATGAAGCATTTGCATTCGATGTTTGGATGGCACTTAGAAAGCATGTCTATTAAAAATATTTTTAACAATTATTATACAAATGTCACATTCCTTTACATGGAACTGGCTCTGTTTTAGAGGAGCTGAACTATTCCAGATCACAACAGTGAAAGCAGTCAAGGCCAGGATTGAAGAGGAGAAGAAGTCCATGGACCAGCTAAAGAGACAGTGAGAGCACTTCTATAATTTGTCATGTGAAATTCTCATACGTCACTTTGAAACCTTTGACAAAAATAATCCAAAGAACTTGAATATAAAATGACATTTTTATTTAAACATTGTTATGTTTGTGATGATATTATGTCTGTAATGAAATCTTTTACCAAGCAGTCAATTCCATTGAAAATGCAGCGAAAATCCACCGTCATAAATATACCAGCGGTGTCACTTCATGCTTTATCTCACCATTTCCGCATGCTACGCGTAGGAAAGCTTTCATATGTGTAAAGTACAAAGCAAGATGCTGTGCTGCATTTCTGCACGCAGGATGGACCGCATCAAGAGCCGCCAGCGGAAGTTTAAGCGGGGAAAGGAGAGGATATTAAGCCTGGCCCAGGAGTCCCAGGATGAAGACAAAGAGGATGAAGGTATCGCTGATGTCATCTGGACGATCAAGGGGATGGACATGATATATATGATTGATGTAAACTCTCTGTAGATGATTCTAAAGTGATTATTTTACAGTGGGAGCATTGATTAGACCTCAGAATTTTTTTTTTTTGTTTAATGAGGCTGACTGTTCTGACTCTTTGTGTCATTTATCTCACCTCTAGACATACACTGTTAATAGCCCTCAACACTGATTGCCAGCTCTTTATTTATTAAGAAAATATCATTAAAATATTTGAGCAGGTAGGCAGGTAGTGAATTGTTGGAATTATTTTCTTTTAATATTTGTCAAAAAGCTTTTCTATAAATAGAAATGCCCTAAATGTTATATTGAACATTAGAATGAAATTAGAATTATACAGGCTTCTTATTGGGACGGTGTCTGGCTTTGCAGGTTCATGCCTGGGATCGGAAGGTCACTGGTTCAAATCCCATGGCTGTCAGAATGATTTTGCCAATTGCATTTGAAACATTGTTGCTGGTTATGGTTTTATAGTTATCGCTAGGTTTAGTAACACATAACAGCTTGGATGGTTATCATTGCTGGCTTTCCTTTGGATCACCTGCTCATCATCTGCAATGTTTATATATTTATACTTTAATAGGAAGAGCAGACAGAGAGGCGATGAAGCGCAGGGAGCAGTGGTGGCGGCCGTGGGTTGATCATGCTTCCAGTAAGTTCCATCAGTCCACTGTCCAGAAAACTGCTCTTTACATGTAATGAAGAATGACTGTAATGTGTACTTAGTCTCTGCCATATTTTAGAGATAATTGTGTAAGACTAATACTGCCGGTAAATATTATTCAGCCTTGTGCGTCTGGATCTTGTGCAGTGTTTCACTAAATATAATGATTTTCCCAGTGGTCAGAAGTGGAGATTATTACTTGTTTGAAACTGACAGCGAGGAAGAGGAAGAGGAGGAGGAGAGAAAAGAAGTCCCCCAAAAAACAGGTTTAGAGGTAAGTCAGTGACAGTGTAAGTTTCGAACGTTATCACAAGTAATTACGTTTTTTTGCAGGTCATGAAAAAAATGAATAATACTGTAGCAATGCATAAAGCAGACTAATGGATAAGGATGAATGAGCATGAAAAAATAATATATCCTGATGTTTGCTGGGGTCCTAGGCTATAGCCTAGGATAGGCTGTGCATTAATCCGCCCCTGCTTCCACAGTCAATGGCACCAAACATGGGAACATAAAAAAATAAATAGCATCGCAGAGTGGACACTGAATTTTAACGTTTGGATAACCTGAAATATGGGCCCCTTGTTTTCAGCTTGTGTACCAGACCTGGATGATGAACTCTGAGACGGCTATGAAGGAGAGAGCCAGAAAGAAACAGACTTTCTGGAAAGCAGACACCAGGAAAGACAAAACAAGGAATGACAGAAAGGAAGGTAGGAGGTTCAAAGTCTCATTCAAAGCACACTGCAATGCTGGAATGCTCTGCTCATTCCCAAGTGGGAAAAAGGAATCCGGTTGACTTCCTGCCACTTCCTCCCTACATTGGGCCCCCACAAATTTTTGCTGTTGTCTGTCAGTGTTTTGTGTGAGTGATGTTTTGTACTCTCACTTCCCAAATCGGCATCACAGCAGGGAAAGAAGTTTTTGTTCACAGAGTCAGCTTCAAACGCTTGCTTAAAATCTGACGGAGCCCATCCTGGGCTTATGAAGAACCTCAGGCCTCCATGTGACATTGACAGTGGCTTAAATGCTCTGTGAACCATTCCCGCCCTAAGTGTAGCCTGATGACCGTCTGAGTGCGTTTCTGTATTGCTTCTGAAGGAACGGCTGCATGGTTGGCAGTACTGTACTCTTGCACCTTCTGGTTTGGGGCATTGATTTCCAGGCCTGGCTGTGCCTCTGGAGTTTGCATGTCCTGTCTCTGTTTGCAGTCCATAAACAGCTGATTAGGTGAATTGTCTATTATGACTGAATGCCCTGTGAAGGGCTGGCATCCCGTCCAGGGTGACCCTGTTCGGTGCCCTATCTTTTCTGTTCTAGGTCATCATGACCCACAACTAGATAAATGGATGGATGAACCCCCCCCCCCCCCCAATTCATCCTGCCTGCCTTACCCTTTCGCTGTCTAAAAGTAGCAGCAGTCATACAGAGCTGTCGTACAGTCATGTTTTGTCATATATGTCTTTCACAGCGAGTTATATTACAATAGAAGTAGTGGAGGATGACCAGGGAGAAAGAGGTGCAACATCTGATGGAGCAGGTTGGTATGGAACCAGCTTGCATGTCTGCATAGTTGCAGTCATTGTGGGTTTTAAAGATCACTGGCTTACAGGCCTATCAGTATGCGACATGTTGTAAAGTAGCTGAAGCGCAGCATGTCAGTATGGCTTTAGACATTGCAGGAGCTTCTCAGAGTGGCAAGGAAACGGTAACACATCAGAACAGCTTTAGCATATTGCAAATGGCACCATTAATTCTGACTGTACTCCTCTCAGATCCTCCGAAAGATAACATCATGAAGAGGATTTTCAACGCTGTGAAGTTCTCTTGGATCCTTTTCCTGGCCCTGCTGGACAGTTTCACAAACTGGCTCAACTCTGTCTGCCAGGAGTATATCGACATCTCCACTGTTCTGAGGATGGAGCGCTGCATGCTCACACGGGAGGTCAGGAAGGTACGGGCGACTCCAGCTGCATGTCGTCACGCAGGTGTTGACTGCATCCACTGCATTATGGTACAGCTTACCTGCAGATCTCCATTTAGCAGCACTGTGTTCAGTAGTAGTTAAGGACAAGGGACTTGCAACTCAAGGTACTGCTTCACAACCCCAAAAGACCCCTTGAATAAGATGAGTAACCTAAATCAATTAGTACTTTTGTAAGTCGCTTTGGATAAAACCTTCAAGTGTACCAATACATGAATATGTCAATGTCACTGTAAGCAAGTGAGAAGTAATGTAAGAAACTCTACCTTCGCTGATGTAATGATAAACTTCTGGTCATTTCAAGGAACCATCTAAAGATGGGCTTTGTGTTTTAGGGGAATGTTCCCTCGCGAGAGAGCATTCATATCTACTACCAAAAGCACATTCACATCAGTCTGTCCAGGGAGTCCGGGTTGAACAAGACTGCTGATGGAGGGTCAGCATGCAGCCCCCAGAAGCTTGGAAAAAGGCAGCCTGGTTTGGTACTGGAAAGTCAGGATTCTGCAGCTTCTCGTGAAAGCCTATCAAGGTACCAGAAAATGACGGGATCACACCGCCTGCACGTTAACACACTCCTAGCAGTTACAGCATAATAAATGTTAAGTTAGGGAAAAAAAAGCACATTCATTCAGTTTCAGTGAATATAGCTTTAGATTGATTTAGTATTGTTCACATAATGCAGGAACATTGTAAAAACATGTATAGTACTCACTTCTCCTGTTAAACTAAAGGTCAACCATAATACTCCGGCAGAACATGAATCCATGTAACTTGACATTCACAGTCAGGATGGGCTTCAACTTTGATATTTTTGCCCTTTGTCTTTGTAATAAGTCTGTCTGAGTTTCTTCCTGTCATAAAATACTTTGGAATGCTAGGCTTCCTTACTTAGGTATTTGTAAATTATTGCCAAATTTAAACAGTGACTCTCTTTTCTGCCCACCTTGCATAGAGAGCCCTATTCCCTTATTCACTATAATCTAGCTATACCCTTTATGTGATGATGAGAATTCTCTGGATGTCTGTGTATCTGTATGAAGATTGTCTGTGTCTGTCTGTCTGTCTGTCATGTATTAATTGCTCCCCACCTTTCTCCACGCCTGCCTGGCAGTGCCTTCACACAGGGCACCCTGCTTTTCTCTCGGCAGTCCACCCAAGAAGAACTCGATGGAGCTGTGGAGGACATTCCCAAAGGCAGTGAAAGTGACCAGCCAAAACTGCACAAGATGTATAGCGTGGATGTGTCTTATTCAGCTGTATGCAGCGCCAGCAGCACCGTGTCCAGGTGCCTCGTCCATGTGACACTCACCCCTCCAGTCTTCACTGACACCCACTTCTCATTGTTCTTAAAAAACAATGAAATACTTTAATTGTGCTAATTGTGGCAGTAGAGGGGAGCCCTTAGCATCCATAATGACGGCTAAGAGAAGAGGTCTGGGCCCAAACAGCTGTGATAAAGAGCAGGAGATGACTGAGTGCTGGCATTTTGCTGTAAGAAGCGCTGCTAGTACTTTGATCCTCGTTGTCTTTTGAATTCTTCCATGTTTTACTTCTGACCTCTGAGGTCAAATTAGTTGTCCAAGGGAATTGTTTGTTAGGTTATGCGGCCCTTGGTGTTTTAAATTCTGGGACAGTGTGTCAGTCAAGGGCGTAGACTTGGTTTCAACATTGGTAGGGAACAAATCAGCTCTAAACCCCCTGCCCCCCTAAACAAATATGGTCCTACAGTATTGGAAGGGACATGTCCTTACCTTACATAATGAAATCTACACCATTGGAATCAGTAGTGAAATTCTACGTTCAAGTGTTATGCCTTTGAATGTATTGTACTCATCTGTCACTCTTCTTAAGTGAATGATACAGTAGGTTTTACTCCAGTTCCCAGATTGGCAGCAATTTGTATTGAAAAATGTGAGTTCACAGGCACCAGATAGACACTTACAGATTTCTTGTCTTTAAACATCCCACTAATAAAAATAGTTGCGTGCATGATGAACACAGCAGCAGGTAAATCTCAGCGACAACCTTAAGTTAGCAGTTGCTTCCTGCTGGGACCTAAATGTGGAGTTCCCTTGTTTTTTCCCCACATCTTAGCGAGCAAACTCCATGCACGACTCTGCACTCACGGCAGGACACCGCTGACACAAAAGAAGAAGTGGAGCATGAACAAGACCAAGACTCCCCTTCTCAGGGAGAACTTCATGATGGGAGAGGATGCAGTTATGAGGGGCTCCAGGAAGCCACCCATGCCAGGACCACAGATGAGATGCCAGGCTGGGCGGTGGGTGAATGCTGCCAGGGCCAGGCATGTAGCCCCCCAGCAGAACACCTGCTGTCCAGCCCAGAAGTGGCAACTGTAGCCCTAGACCAGGACATTCTGCTTTCCTACAGTAAGGCAGTCAGCTTCGACCGGCTTTCTATTTGCGCCACTGAGGGCGGGCTTGAGCAGACAGGGGGCAGCCGGCACAGTCGGCCGGAGGACACCCTGCTGCCCCCGTTAACCCACGAGCTGACGGCCAGCGAACTGCTCCTCAGTAGGTGAGCAGCTGTCGTTTGGTTACTTTTTATTTGACTTGAAGAGCACGCTGTACTTCAGGGAGAAGCTTCTTCATGGTGAGAGATCGTAGTATCGATCTTGCTGATCGCGGTTTGCCTCACTGTGCCGTCAGGATGTTCTACGATGAAGAGCTGGACGAGTCGGAGCGGTTTTACCAGAGGCAGCCGCCACTGCTGCAGCTCTGCTACGCTCTTTACAGCGTGCTGGTGGGCCACTCAGAGATGGTCTGCTACCTGGTGATCATCATAAACCACATGATCTCTGCCTCTGTGGCCACCCTGGTGCTGCCCATCCTGATCTTTCTGTGGGCCATGCTGTCCGTGCCACGGCCCAGCAAGCGCTTCTGGATGACGGCCATAGTCTATACAGAGGTCTGCTCTGAGCGAATTAAGGGGGCCAAAGTCAGGGGTGAACACTGCCTTACAAAATGCTAAGATGAATTGGTCATATGATAGTTTTATGGAACAATGTTTCTGATGGAATATTCAGCCATTTAATAACATTCCATGATATTATATATAAACATTTATTAATTTAACATTTAATATCAGAATCCTTAATTATACTACTGTTTCTTCCTTCTTTACAGGTTTCCATTGTGATCAAATACTTCTTCCAGTTTGGGTTTTTTCCTTTCAATCAGAACCTGGAGCTGGACAGGACCAAGCCATTCCACCCTCCAAACATCATCGGTGTTGAGAAGAAGGACGGCTATGTCCACTATGACCTGGTCCAGCTGCTAGCCCTCTTTTTTCACAGGTCCATCTTAAAGGTGTGAACCATCGTTGCATTTTCCTTTTAGTCCTAAAGGACCATGCGTCTGTTTGATTAGGTATGTGTCTGGTTACATTGTGGTCGATGCAGTGTACTTTGGATAGAAGCATCTAGAAAAACAATGATTACATTGGTCCTGGGGCTGAGGTATACGGCTTGAGCACCCTGGCGACCAACCAACACAGTGCAGCCTGCCAGGTGCTTCAGTTTGGGGCGTCTCTCACGCCATTCCTCATGCTGTGCCTCATGCCGGTCTTTACTCTGTTCCCTCCACTGCATAGTGTCACGGCCTATGGGATGGGGATACCTCCCAGGGCGGCTTTGAGAGCAGGGAGCACGCTGACCCCCCCCCCATGGGATGGAAGGGGCCCCGCCGATCCTTCACAACCGCTGATGGTGGCATGACCCCCAGCTTGGAGGTGGAGTCGGAACCGGGGTGCTTCTCCAGCCCAGCCTCGCCATGTTGCAGCGGATCCAGTACAGACTCCCAGATCTCCTCTCGGTCTTGCCATTCCGCTGTCTCTAAGAGTGGTAAGGAAATCTGGGAGGGCTTCTTCATCTTATGCACTCATGAAAATAAGTACGTTTTTTGAATAAATTTAGCTATGTGGATATTGACCTCCCTTTAAATGACATCATTTGGTTAAAGTGACCGTATTTAACAAATAACAATGTAAATTTGTTGTTATTTATAATGAATTAATCATAATTACGTAAATTAGGCATTTTCTAGGGTGAAAAAAATACACTGCTGAATACATTACTGCTTGTTATTCCCTGTGGCAGAAAACACATGCATGCATTTCTTATAACTCTATGACAGGAAATTTATCCCATTCTTCCACAGAGAACTGCTTCAGATATGTGATGCTTGAAGGCTTCCTTACATGCACAGCGCCAAAAGTTTCTTCTTCTTGATTCATTTAGCTGAAGACTTCTTCTTGGAAAACCACTTTTCGATTCAGCTTAAGTTCTTTGACAGATATTCTTAAATTCTGCTGCTGTACTGAATATTGCATAGTTTTACTCAGGAACAGCCACATGCCTAGGCCCTTTTGTCCTTATTATAATAGTGATAAATTTGCGTATTGTCTGAAATGGTTTTGCATCCTTTCCCAGTCTTAGATCCTCCAGCTATGTTACGTAATCTATCCTTATTATGTTCCCACTTACCAATATGTGTAAAAATGAATCTTTTTGTTTTGGAAATGTATGCTCTTAAAGATACTGTACTAACTATTGATTAATTTTCACCTGATTTTACGCAATAGATGCACCTTATAATCAGTTGAGACAATGAGCTTACAGTTTTTAAGGGTATCTTGTAATTTTTTGAATGAATAATATCAAAGTATAGTTTTACATTGCAATTTGTTGAATGTGGTCACCCATGGATCAGATATCCAGATGAACAAAATATGTGCGTGCGTGTGTGTGTGTGTGTGTGTGTGTGTGTGTGCGTGTGTGTGTGTATGTATTTATTTATCTATTTGTATACACACACACACACCACCTGCATCCACCCTAACTACGCCTGTGTTCAGTTCTGGCAGGCAGTGTGGTGAGCAGCAGGCGGGTTGGGAGCCAGCTGAGCATCTCGCAGAAGAGCCACAAGGAGCTGCTGCTGGACAAGCTGAGGAAGCAGCTCCCCAAAGCCAAAGCCTTTGCCACAAACATGTATGTCTGTAGCATCACAAGCGCAGTCATCAGCACATTTCCAGTTACAGTAGATGTATCCCTGCTATAGTGGTTTTCCATTAGCTAACAAGCTACGACAGGGCGACTGTCACCACACTGCGTGGAGCTCTCAAGCTAGTCACAATTATATGCCGTAGTTATTAGGATTTTTGTCTCTTCCATAGCTTTGTACAGTTTAATAATCTTTTGCACATTGAAAATCTTTTCTTGAAAGATCATTTGAGATATACATACCAGTCCGCCAGTTCTTCAACAATCTGATCCACCCGGAGTACAGCGCGGTGACAGACGTGTATGTACTGATGTTCCTGGCAGACACCATTGACTTCATCATCATCGTGTTTGGATTCTGGGCATTTGGGGTATAGTATTTTCAGCATGTCTCTGTGTTGTAGCCCTCTATAAAGATTTATTTATGTATAAAATTATTAAAATTACGTTTAGCTATTTCATGATTATTACTAATTCAACTTTAAGTTTTTAATTATTAATTCCAAAATTTGTACAGCGGCCAACAGTACGAAATTAGAGCAGGACGAGGGCTATTATATGCTTTACTATTCCCTGATTATTTTATGACATTAAAGCAGGGCTCCTTGTGATTCACACAGAGACACTCAGCAGCCGCTGACATCACTTCTTCTCTGTCAGAGGACCAAGTCCCTGAAGCCTTCCTGGTCATGGTCCTTATTCAGTTCGGCACGATGGTTGTTGACCGTGCCTTGTACCTCAGAAAAACAGTCATGGGCAAAGTCATATTTCAGGTCATTTTGGTGTTTGGGATTCATTTCTGGATGTTCTTCATTTTGCCTGGAGTCACAGAAAGGTATTGAACACAGTGACATCTCCGTTGAAACTCTCCTCATTCAAATATCATCATCATCCAATATAACAAGAATTACAGATATGCATAAGAATGTAGGGAAGCATTTAGAAAATTAAATATAATTTTTTTAATTTGTTGGTCATTTTCTGCTAGTTTAATTGGGTCTCTCTCCCTCACAAACTGCCATTAAGACACCATGAAGCTCTGAGATAGGTGTTTATAAATGTGTGTGTGTGTGTGTGTGTGTTTAAATCCCCAGGCGCTTCAGTTTGAACATCGTGGCACAGCTCTGGTACTTTGTGAAGTGCATTTACTTTGGCCTATCGGCCTACCAGATCCGCTGTGGCTATCCAACCCGCGTTCTTGGCAATTTCCTCACCAAGAGCTACAATTACATCAACCTCTTCCTCTTCCAGGGGTGAGAAAAAGAAAGAAAAATTCTTTTTCTATGTTTATACAATGATCTACATTTTATTACTGGCAAGCTCTTCATATCAGTGCACTTGGTTTGCTCATGGGTAATGCAATTTGTCGTGTAAATACAGACAAACTGTATTCTTTTGTAGATATTTTGTAACCTGTTGTTTTTAATTACACTGCCTCCGACACAGTCCTTGATATCAGGTCTCGTGAGTGATGGCTGAATTGCAAAATGAGCTGCTAACTGCACTCCAGTCCTTGACATCACTATAAGCCATCACGGGGCACCAAAGCAGTATCTTTGTTTGTTGCTTGCTAGCTTTCGTCTGGTGCCCTTCCTGACGGAGCTGCGTGCGGTGATGGACTGGGTGTGGACGGACACCACGCTCAGCTTGTCCAGCTGGATCTGTGTGGAGGACATTTACGCCCATGTGTTTGTGCTGAAGTGCTGGAGAGAATCGGAAAAGGTAAATCATGGTGGGTCCATGGGGTCTCCATGACCAAGTACCTTCAAGAAGCTTGCTCCTTTTTTGAGGTAGTGGAAGAAAATGAATGTAGTAGCAGCAGTGTCACATAGTATGATGATTTAATTCTAAATGTTTGCTTAGAGCGTTGAAAGGCGGAATAGGCCCTGGTGGATTTCTGTAACCATATAGCTGCACGTGCCTGGTCTTTGCTCAGAGGTACCCGCAGCCCCGTGGACAGAAGAAGAAGAAGGTGGTGAAGTACGGTATGGGCGGCCTGATCGTCATGCTGCTCATATTCATTGTCTGGTTCCCTCTGCTCTTCATGTCGCTTGTGAAGTCTGTGGCTGGAGTGGTGAACAAGCCGCTCGACGTCTCTGTCAGAATCACCCTGGGGGGCTTCCAGGTGGGTCAAGCATCTTATGAGCACTAGCACTCTTGGAGGGTGGAACGTGTAAACTGTATAGTCAGCGTGGCTCATTCATTGACCATTGAAGCTGATTCTTGTAATTTCAGGCCTGTTGTGTTGCCTATGAAATGAAAATCCTTGACGATGTTTCCATATTGCATATAAATGTGAACATATTTGTGGGTTTGTAATAAAACATTAAGTGGATTAAGGTCAAAAGGATCTCCCTTGATATTGGTTAAAATTTGACGTCTGATATCAGATTGAATGTCATTGTAGCACTAAGTGCATTTAAAAATATATATATTTTTTTTTTGCATTTAATTTTCACAGCCAATTTTTACCATGAGTGCACAACAAAACCAACTTAAGGATATGTCTGAGGCAGAGTTTTCAAAATTCATGAACGGGTTTAAGTATTGTCCTGTAAGTACATTTCTGTGAAATGCTCTTCTGTATACTGTGAAAATGCAGACCAAGGTGTCTGTGATAAGCAGGACTTCATAATACACACAGTGCATTAGTAACATGATGGGGGCATAGTGGGATTTGAACCACCAACCCTGAGGGTGTGAGGTGGTTGTGGGGTCCACTGAGCCACTATACTACCCCAAGATGATCTGCAAACAGGATATTTTGCTCGGGCTGTGCTGTGTCTTCAGGGGGCATTGCAGTTTCTGGAAGCTTACACATCTGAAGATGTCACAGTGGCTGAACTGGAGGGGAGCTCAAATTCCCTGTGGACCATCAGTCCACCCAGCAGGAAAAACTTGATGGACTTACTAAGTGAAGATGACCAGTTTCCTGTCACCATATCCTGGTCCATTCAGAGGTACAACTGAACTGTAATTAATGCTCTTTTTAGGGTGCCTGCTAGATGCTATTATGCAAAACAGTGTAATATTGTTGCCACACAGTAGATCAAAAAGTTTAACTGATGAAATCAACCAGTTTAAAGTACATACTACTAAAAATGTTTTCTGCTTCTGTTGTTAATCAGGAATCTTAGTTTAGGGGCCGAAGCGGAGCTGGCATCAGATAAGCATGTCACCCATCTTGACATGGAAACAAGACAAGAGCTTATACAATTGTTAAATGGGACAAGAACAGACGCTGTGTAAGTAGTAGCTGAGCTCTGAATTTCTTCAGTGTCCCATTCCTGCTCAATCTTGTTAAGTGTTTTCCTCACTTTTCTTTGCAGAGTAATTGCACACGTCTTCCCAAGTTTTATTCGTGCTCCCAGTAACTCTAATGCCAAACCTATAGACAAGCTATATGAAGGTAATGTATCAGAAATTTTGCTACGCATTGTACTGAGTGTAACTGCGATAGATTTGAATTGAGGGAAACAAAGAGTGGATGGCAGAACAGTGCAGTGGTTAGCATTATTGCCTTACACCTGTAGCACCTGTGTTCAAATCTTTGCTAGGGGTTCCCTGTGTAGAGTTTGCATGTTCTCCCTGTGTTGTTGTGGGGTTTACTCTGCATACTCTGGTTTCTCCCCATAGTCCAAAAACATGCTGAGGCTAATTGGAGTTGCCAAATTCTCCATAGGTGTGTGAGTGTGCCCTGTGATGGGTTGGTGCCCCATCCTGGTTTGTTTCCTGCCTTGCTCCCATAGGCTCTGGCCCCACATGACCCTGATTGGGATAAGTGGTTATGGAAAATGGATGGATGGGAACACAGGGCCATGTGCTTAGTTACACATTTTGGAGCCACATTTCACTATAACACAACTTCCTTATGATGCAGCTATTGGTTAAAGTTGCAGTACAGCTCAGTATGCTGTGATGTTTGTCCCCTTATTAAATTCTCACATGTCTCGAAGACTAGTTACCTATATTTGATACTTCATTAAGAAATAAAATTAATGAATGATATAGATAAGCAGTTTAATCTGTGCAGGGCTGATGCTGTTAGTGACCTCTTTGCCACATGGATATGGCCTTTTCTGTTTTAGATGATGAGTATATGAACATTACTTTGGCACTGGAGAGGAGCCACAATACCACCACAGAAATCCAGGAGTGGTGGATAGTGGACCAGGTTTCGAGTGGAAAAATGAACGTGGGCAAAGGAGGCAAAAAGAGTAAGCCGGGTCTAAGGCTATACGTATTCAGTGATAAAGTCAGCCCGCCCAGCTTGGGCTTCTTGGCAGGCTATGGGTGAGTAGCTTCTCACATTGCATAACAAATAGGTTGCTAGCTATAGCTGTTGCTATGCCTTTCATGAGAGTACTTATCCTGTTATAAATATATACTCTGCATAAACTGGAAAAAATCCTTTTCACACACCATCTGACAAAGACATGATATCCAGCAGAATATGTCAATAAACAAATGAGCACTTGTGCAAAACATACAGACTAAGTGTCTGATCCACAGGATCATGGGTCTGTATGCCTCAGTGGTGCTGGTCATTGGCAAGTTTGTGCGGGAGTTCTTCAGCGGCATCTCACGCTCCATCATGTTTGAGGAGCTGCCCTGCGTGGAGCGTATCCTCAAGCTCTGCACCGACATCTTCCTGGTGCGCGAGACGGGTGAGCTGGAGCTGGAGGAGGAGCTTTGTGCCAAGCTCATCTTCCTGTACCGCTCACCTGAGACCATGATCAAGTGGACCCGAGGGAAAACACTGTGAGACCTGCGCTGTCTGCTATCTGTCAGAAGTTTCCACTGCCTCCTAGAAGACTGCACAAGAAAAGAAGTTGGCCGTGGCTATAGGCCATGCTTGCTGGCAGGCTCGTTTGTGGTGCTGAACACTGAACATCGGATTTCACTCTATCCTACACTAACTTTGGGCTGTGCAATATAATGTATGAAAGGGTGGCTACAAGCTTGTTTGGGCAAACTTTTTATTATGAGCTCATACTGGAACAAAGAACAGCAGCAGACTGAGACACTTGCCACTTTTTAAAAGACTTTCTTAAACCTGAGAATATTTTGGCTGTGGCTGTAAGGCATCTTATTTTATTTTTACTTGACTGATCAATGTCTTATCTATGACATATTTTTCTCAGGAATAGATAATCATCTCAAAGGGAAAAGGTTTTATTCAGTGTCCACTGTGTGACAGAGGCACTGCGGAAAGAGACTATGGAGATAAACTTGCTGTCATTGCGTTTGAGCCAAGGGGTCCCAATGATATCCAGATGGAGGGCTCCAGAAGCATGCTTTTTATTTTTTTAAGTAAAGCGAGCATTGTTTTCTATCCAAATGAGTAAAAGTTCAAACTATGCATTCAACAAATTAACATGAATTATTAGTAATGATGAAGTCCTTTCTGTTCAGTGTACTTTTTATACAACAAATTATGCATCAACCTCCATAGCTTTTTAAGGTTATTTCATGCACTTGTGTTTTGATTCTTTCTAAATAAATCAAATTTGTAAAGATCACATGCCTGGATCTGTAACAGTTACTTTACAGTAAAGATGAACAAACACCCGCTTTGGTGTTTGTATGGCGCTTACAAACATTTACTCACTTATCTGAAACATTTATCCTAAGCAGGAGTGGAGGGACCAGCTCCATTTTCAGTGCATATACAAAGATCGTATACTGTGCAACGGAGTTTTAATCTTGCCATTAACTGCACAAAATACACTACAAAGTCACACCAAAAAATTTTTAACATAAAACAACTGATTAAATTCTCGTTTTACTCAAATACATATAATGTAGTGTTAATTAACAGTTTTTATGCTTTCTCAGCAAATTCCTTAAATGCACCACAGTAAGACGAGCCATAAAAGTCATTCATCAAGTTGGTGTTGGTTCAATAAAAATGATTTAACACACTGGAAAATATGAGTTTAGCAAAGAATATGTTGGAGGGGGCAGGTGATGTCAGATCTGATAGGGAATATCTATGGAAACAAAGAAAAAATGATGGAAAATGGCCTTCCATCGCATAAAGACCAGAACGGTTAACATGAAAGGAATTTCCAGTTCTAATAAGAAATGGTTCAAATCTAGGATATGGGGTCCCGGGATGTTTAACGTCACCACTGTAACAGCCATCGATAACACGGACACTGCTGAAAAAATCATTTACATTTTACTGCATGGGTATAAGTGTATGAACGGCATTCCTTCAAGAGCATATTATTTCCTCACAAGTTCAAATACTAATTTGAATGTACCAATATTACTGCTACAAAATGCATACACTTGCAGCTCTGATTTTGTTCCTTGAGTAACCTGGGGCTTTTCAATTGCATTATTTTTTTACAGAAATAAAGTTACCCTCTTAACACTCTGAAAGAGAGATAAACTAAAGGGACAACAGCAAATCAAAAACGGGGGCTATCAAAACTATGAAATATATCATTGTTTGTAAAATATTTGACCACATTGCCATGCTTCTGTCATTATGGTGCAGGTGCACAATGGTGTCTGAATAGATGTGAAGTAGAGCCGGACACTGTGCGTTCAGATTCACAGGCAGGAAGCCGGGACACGGGGTGTCCACACCCGGCCGTTAACACAGGCCCCCTGCATATTCATCCTCCTCCTCAGCAGCCTGAGCCCCACCAGCCTGTCCTTCAGGACCAGAGGGAGATTTCTTTTTCTTCCCTCCCCCCGGCACTTTCAGACTGATTGCCAGCTTGGCATACTGCAAGGGCAAAGAGACAAAACAATAGAGAGTCAAAGCACGATGAGAGTGCTGGCAAGAATGTAGGGATTTAAGAATAATTTATACAACATGTGTTAAGGCTCACGTCATTGTCCATGTACTTCAGCAAAGGAGAGTGGCACACACGGCTGACTTGCTCCTCATCCTGTTCATCATAGCCCTGCAGGAGCTGCTCCACGGCTGCACAGTCTTCACTCCCGCTGAACCCTGGGATGCTGGAAAAGACCATTACAGCTAAGACTGAACTGTGGGGCCTCCTTACCCAAGCTGCTGTTACAAATAAGGCAGGAATAGTTCAGTGTACCTGTAACTCTCTCTTACGCATTTATCGGCAGCGACAAAGTCATTTCTGTGAAGTTGCACGAGCACTTGGGCAATGGTTTTCTGCAACAAGAAACAATTGTATATCTGTTTTCTTTAATATCATAAACATATTTTTATTAAACACACAAAGATCATAAAAAAGCATATCCATCATAAATGCATTAGAGTTTATGACTAAATTGGAACCAACTTGTACAAAATGTATACAAAAATGTAATAACACTTATTGTTGATTCTATGTACCGCTTACATGGAATTATCTTATTCAGAAGTGGAAATTTCAGGTCCAGAAAGTAAAAATCCAGCCCATGATTTTGTTCCAACCAACCAGTTCAACACTCAGTGACTTAATACTCAACTGGTTGGTGGGAACAAAATCTTGGTCTGGATTTGTACTTTCTGGACCTGAACTCTCCACCTCTGATCTTATTCATACCTTAAAGCACGTAGGGTAGTTTTCTATTTCCTTGTACATATTCTTCTCCTTCTGAAGGGACACAGCTGCTTCATCAAGACTGATAAACAAAAAGTTACCAGATGTGTTTTAGGTATGGACTATGAAACTATGAAGAAAAAAAAACAGTCTACCAACAGGTTTTTGTTTAAGGATGGGGGGGGGGGGGGGGGGTTGGACCAGGGCTGCCTGCCTGGCGGTTGTGAGGTTTTTCCTAGGAGCTCTGCGGCCTGCCTTGTTCGTTTTTCTTTTT
>JAAGVU020000001.1:31584473-31611511 GCA_011763525.2 Mormyrus iriodes
GAAGCAAAGAAAAAAAAATAGTTGTGATTTGATGGTGTTTTGTGTTGAGGGGGGGGGGGGGGGGCGGGGTTTGTACCAGCGCTGCCTGACTAGCAGTCTTGAGGCTTTTCCTAGAAGCTCTGCAGCCTGCCTTAGTCGATCTTCATTCTGCAGGTGATGAAAAATCATACATTGATTATTAACATTAATTATTATGCACAATGTAACAATATTACATGGTCTCTGCTTGAATTCTCAGCTTACCTCAAACACAGACGCTGCATGTTGGTAAAGATGAACTGCTTTAACTAGATCTACTGGTTCAATTAGCCTGAAAGATGAAGCAAGATTACACTTATGAATTCTTTTTTTTTTTTGCAAACTCAGTTAATTTTATTGTGTTTTGCTCACTTTATATTTTATAGAACAGGCTTTTAACCTTAATGCCTCACCTAATTATTTTTTTGGTATTTAAATGCTCGTCTATATTTCACAGGTGACACAAATCTTGTTAAGCACCTCACCTAAGTCCTGGGATTTGAACTTGCGACATTGTGACGATACAATGAGGTCCTCAAAAAAACTGTTACATACTACAGAACCATTACATTTATAACACTTATAAATTCTGGTACATACAGAACCTTAAAGAGAAAACTGAACAGCAAATGTGATGTACTTGTGTGACACAGAAATAAACTGACAATTCAAATGTGACAATTCAAATGGAAAACTGCTCTCCTACAAAGGATCTTTGAAACTGCAGAACGATGACATCTGTTAAGCGGTGGATCCCGGAATGAGTTATTAACTAGGTTTTGTTTTTTATGCATGTGTATATAGAAATGAACTCACTTTCCAGCCCTGTCCAATGCCATCGCAGCAGTGTCAGGGGTGCCGTTTTCTACATACATCATGCTGGCTTTCTCGATATACTCAACTGCCTCAGAGATCCGCTGCATGTCCTGCAGAATACGGTCAGAGTCAAACCACACGTCTCAGTCTTCATCACACTGTACACACTATTCAAACGCAGTCCCCAGTACATTCTGGAACACTGAAGAACATTCCACTGTTCACTAAGCTGCTGTTGGTGTACATACCATGATCACCTCAAAAAAATAATTGTAAAATGTACCTGGTACTTTTATCACGTAGTTCAAACCATACAACCACAGATTCTCTGAGGCTGGCACTGTAAACCCAATTCAGTGTGTTGCTTGTAAATTAAATTACTTCGTACTAATATAAAAATACACATTTCTAGTGTTAAAAACGTAACTCTTAACTTGCCTTTAATATCATACCAGCTTGCTCAAGTGCCCTGAAAATAAAATTATAAGTCACAAGAGGAAATAATCCATTAAGCAAAGATCATACTGACACCTATATAATTGATATTACACTTAAATATTTTCAGGCATAATACTTACTTGGCAGCATGGAAGAGGCTGGACATGTAGTTAAGGAAAGGTTACTACTGGCGACTAACCCCATAATCACTACAAATTAAAATGTTTTTACATGCATTTTTGCAAACATTAGAATAAAGCAGCTGCACTCCGGGTTTCTGGGTGTGGAATGAGCCTTTCGTGCAGCTTAGGATACGCTTTGTTGTTACTGTGGGCTTCGGCTTCCTTCAGGTACGCCTCCTTGGCCTGCTCAAGTTGCTTCGCATTCTTGAAGGCCACAGCTGAAGAAATGACATCTCTTAAGCAGGACTGTGGTCTTCATGCTTACAAAGTCATACATCAACAGAGAATAATTTGCCCAAAAGCCTACAAAAAGTATAACTAAAGACAAAAAAAATGCAATAATGCAAATGCAGTCGTGGTGGGCTTATTACAAGAAAAAAAATCTTATACGTTTAATCCAGGAAGGAAAAATATATTTTCTTATACTCTAACAACAGTGCTGGACCACTAAGAAAAACAAATGAATAAAAAGTGGGGGCCTTACCTGCTTTTGCATACTCCGAAGCTGCACTATCATAGTCAGGCTTCCACTTCATAAAACTTGTCTTTAAACTGCATTTAAAAAATACCACACACAAGAACAGCATTCATTTAGTCAGTTACTCAAAATACAGTCACTAATATGGTCAGGAGTCTTTCTCATATATACGCCAGTTTGGTAGAAAAAAAGCGGTCGGATGTAAAACCGTCATGGCCAAAACGTAAATATATCTCAGTATATCCGGGATCGGGATGCTCTGCATAGTACAAGCGGGTATAGGAAATGGATGGGATGGAAATCTCACGCCTATGGGAAAGTGATATTTACACTGTAAATTTACAGATAGCAGCGCTTTCGGCTGATCTTATACTGCGCACGGTTTGTGGAGCTGCGGTTCAGGATCATACGCCTGTGATTCTAAGGCTCTGCAGCTGCCAGTGATGCTACTGTCTGACCTCCCTTTATTTCACTTGTACGCTGCTTTACACAAAGCGTCTCTTAAGTCAATGTAAGAAACTACAAATGTGCCCAAGAAAATTATCCCCCGATTATATCGAAGGCTCACAAAATGTAAAGCCTGCAGAATATGTAATTATAAAGCATTTCAGCGGGGTCCGGATAGCGACAGCATACACATTGAGTATTATTACAGCATTTTTGCCTGTCACACCTGACAAACACTAATAGCCTATGCATTTAACCTTAGGCTTATAAAAACCAAACCAAACCGAAAGTACACGGCTATAAAACAGCCGTCAATACAGCAATCCTAGTTACTATCTCCAGCGAGACTGTATGTGGTTAAGTTAACATGGGCCTTACTGCTTTTCAGCCTGGTTTAGGTGGTCGTGGGCTTCGTTTATTTTTTCAGCGGCCATGATACAGTCGTGGCAGTTAAAATAATATGCAGTTGTATAAATATATAAGGTTGGGACAAAATTCAGTAACACTTCCCCATCAGCCGTCTTCCTTGTTTAATTTTGACAACGAAAAATAGCAGGGTTACCAGACTGAGTTTATGATTCACATGGTCACTACGTTTCGGGACTTTCTTTTTTTTTGGACTTTCCAACAAAACGAAACGTTTTATATTCCTTTACTGGACTTTCCCACAAGTCCAAGCATCAAATGATACTGTTAACTGTTGTTTTCTACAGCATTACAATTAATTCTTTAATTCTCTTTAAAGGAGGTGTTTCGTGTTTTTTAATCTATTGGCTACATTGAGTGTGAAACATCAGGCAACCAAGAAACTCTGCTGAACGTCATAATCATGCGCCACACATCATAAAAACGCGACTCTAAATTTTTTTTGGTTCCGGGTTGCGTTTCGTTTTATTTTATTGGTTTAAATTATTTTATTTGTTTTTTTCTTTTATGTTTTTGCTGAATGTATTTTTTGCATTGGTGAGCTTAGTGATGAATGGACGAAATCCCACGAAGCTTTTGAGGCTTCTTCCTGATTGTATCGAAATAAAGGTTCAAATTTTCGGGTATTTGAAAACAATGAGTGACACCTCGCGGTCTGAAAAAATACAGCAGTTGTGCACTAGAGACTGCGGAGGGAGCATGCCTTCATCATATTTATTATATATCATCTGTGTTAATCTACTATATGCATTAAAAGCTTATGATCGCTGGATGTATTAATTTATGAAAATCATGTTACCCATTAAAAATACTGCAGTAGATGTGAATGTGTGACATTATTGTATTTTAATACCAGTAAATATTTGTATCATCTGACAACTATTTCATGAAAGAAAATTGTTGCTGTGGGACAAAGTGAAAGAACAATTCAGTATCAGTATTTGGAGAAATGTAGCAAAGGACAAAGAGAATCATAATAGGGATTTAGGAAATGTGCTTGTGGAACAGGGTATTTATTAAAAAAAAATAATTTTAAAACACTATTTAGGTAGCTTCTTCTCTCGCTCATAATATCACCAGCCTTGGAGAAGACTCTCTCACAAAATACAGATGATGCTGGTATGCTGAGATACTGAATGTGTGACCTGAAACAGGGGGTGATACACAGCCTTATTGATGGCCTAGTAATTAAAAGGGTCCTCTGAGCTCGAAATGTGGGGATCTTTAAAATACAAAGATAGGGAGAAGTGAACAGAGGTGGCTGTGGAAAATTTTTTTTTATGAAACTCTAGACTGACCAGCCCCTAGTAAAATTTCAGATCAGATTATATATTACTTATTACTTTTATTATAGTAAATATTGAAATTCATTATACTGTAGTCTTAAACATTTTCCAATGGTTACTAATTTTAATCAAATTTAGCCCTATTTAGCATGTATCCTGAGTCTTCAATTATGCAACAATTAACCTGGTGAGCTGAGGCTTATAAAGTGATGCTAACTGAATAACTGAATAAAATGTATGTTTTTAGCAGTTTTCAACAGGTGCACCCTTTTCTGAAATACAAGTAAAATGAATGGAGTGACTTGATTAAAATATCTCCAGTGGGCCCATGACCTCCAGGAGGAGAAATAAGGGTCAGCAGTTGAAGGCCTTGGAGGACCCATTCCTGCCTACCGAAATTGGCTTTAGTATGAGATGTATAGCAATATAAACAGTGACATCTGGTGGAATGCACAAGTTATAGCAGACATAAACCAATCTGGATCAAAAGTCATCCGCGGCCAGTAAATGAGTAATAACGGTTTGTGTGGTTCATCTAACAACAACAACAAAAAGGAAGTTTGTGAACAAACTTCATGTTGGTTTGATAAAGCTACCTATATAAAGTTGGGAAATGTTTTGTAAGTAATGGTTACTGATGTCAATGTAACAAACATTCAATGTCCAATGTTACTGTACTATTAATGAAGATGTAAAATCCTATAATTACCAACACAGACATGGTTTCCTTCATATGGTGCTGTCTTAAGAAGGTATGTGAAATAAAGATAAAAAATATAGAAATATAATTGCCTGGGCTGCAGTTACAGGTCCTAAAGCTTCAGCTGAGGTTCCCGGTGATACTTGTGGATCTGATGTGTCAGAGGTTGATGCGGTGAGATCTGGGTTCCTCATCAGTGCAGCACATTCAGCCTTATGCCGTTTTACAGCCTCATTGGTTTTAGTTGGACTAATGAAACCAAGAGGCTTGAACTGTGGGTACAGCAAAGTTACAACTATCATTACGTTTCATAATTCCAAGTTGGACAGATTCTCTCTGGGATGCCTGATTAGACAGTCATTTAGCTCTATTACTGTTTGTTTGGTCAGGTTTGTTTTCTGACATTGTAATGCTCCAAAGTGGCTTCAGGGAATGGTGTGATCGCATGTCTCCTCAGTGACCACATATTCCTCTACATTAATTGATGTAAGATCTGTTTTTAATGAGGCCAAAGATAACCACAATTGTTCTCTTTGTTCATCCTGGAAATCTTGTGAAGAGTGCTGTTCCAGGATGTTGCCACTTCATTTATTAACATCTTATCTGGTCTTCCTATTTGTTGCTGAATCAGGGCTAGCTTCTCCTTAGCAGTGGTGCTTGATTTAAAATATGGTACAATTTGTCCTGTTTTAGTCCGTATGTCACTGAGTGCCAGACTGGTCAAAAGATTTTTTAACTATTAAATTTAGTGAATGAGTGATGCAAGTTGCATGCCTAACATGGAGCAGTCTGACACATCCTAGCACGTTTGCTGCCATTTCTGCGACAAGATATATTACTTTATTTTTCATGGCCTTCCCCTCCGTCAGGTTTATTTTGACCCGAGATAAATTCTCGGCAGTACAGGTTTGCGGAAATTTGTCCACTCCAAATAATGCTGTGCAGAGTTGGTCATTCTCATATACTGTATATAGTGACACGGTATGAATCTGAATTTAGGGAATTCCACATATCTGAAGTGAGACTGACTACCACTGCATTTTGGATTCTCTGTTTGGCCTTTTCCTTTACCTCTTCATATTTTGCATTCAGCAAGGCTTTTAAAGCCTAAAGGCAACAAGAACAACTTACCTTTCTCATAATATGAAATCTGTGTTGTGTTTTAAACATATACATGCCTTCCTAGTGGGGAGAACAAATGTAGGGTCCATAAGGTGGTAAGCTCTCTGAACCCTTCATCCTCCTCCAATGTAAAAGGTTTTATTTTATAATCATGTTGACCACAGCCACACCCACTGCTTGCTTTCTAAAAGCTTGGGAGGGTGAAATTTTATTGTTCATGCCCATTATTCAGTAAATATTTCCAAGCGTTATAAAAAGTTATCAATATGCATTACATAATGGGGTTATATTTGGAGTCATTCCTGGATTAATCACTTCATCATTTACACTTTACATTTTATGATGCCTCAGCGTTGAGGTACTATTTGTCATGTATACTATTTGAGGAAGAGCCAACACTTTACCTTCAGAGGAAACGGAAAGCTATGCACGTGACAAACATGATTGTAAATAGGGTAAGGGATAGTGGTGTCTCATATGCAAAATACACTTATCTTATTGGATGATATAATGTCAAAATATTCCCAAATAGGTAAAGTTTTTTCTTTTTCTTGCAGATTCCATTTCTAGACACTACAAGTACAAGAAACTAGCACAACTCTCGGCAATGTTGCACAATTTCACCATTTGAACTTGTGAGTCAGAAATTCCAAGTTCCTAGTCGGAAATTTTACCTACACATGTGAAAGCTGCAGTTTTATACTCTTTAATAGCACTCAAGTATTATTTCTGTCTCTTTGAATCGGCCACACACACAGTACTGTCCAAATGCTATCTGGTTACTTTCTGCTGTGGTGTTTGCGTGTACCAAATACCATGTAATGCATTGTTATCAACTGATGATGAACCTGGCTAGAACTGAGGTGTGTTTCGGAAAGTAGGATTTCATTCTTAGCCAGATAACTTGTCAGATTCGTCTGAGTTAAATGTAACTGAACAAAGATAATGGCCATTTAAACTGGGGCACCTTAAATCGAACAAGTTGTCCGGCTAAGCAAAAATTCCTGCTTTCTGAAACAGGTCCCTAGAATTGCTAAATGGATTTCCAGCTTGTTGAATTGGAACACAGTTAATTTGGGTGTGACGTCATTCCCAATTCTGACTTCTGACCTCTGAGGTAAATGGAACACAGCACTAGTCTGAACACTGTATCCAAGCAAAGTTCCGGAGCCTCACTTGAAACCACAGTCTCATGATCTTTGAAAGCAAAGTTTCATTTCTCACCAACATGTCACACATGTCTCAAAAATGAGGTGCGTTTACCCTGCCCCGTAGGGATTTTGTTAAGCGCAATGTAGTACAGCCTATGGGTTAACACTAGCGGTGGGAACAAGTCATTGACTTTCAAGCAACAAGTAAGTCTCAAGTCTTACCACTCAAGTTCCAGATTAACACTGGAGTCAAAACAGGCAAGTCTTGAGTCAACAAACCAACGTCTCAAATCAAGTCTCAAGTCCAAAGCTACAAGTCCTAAACAAGTCTGAATATAACCTGTTTTCCTAATTTAATGCCACAACAAAGTTATATAGTATATAATGAATATAATGCACTTTTTTCATTTGGCGAGGATGCAACCGATGCATCCGTGATGTTTAGGGCACGGCAAGAATGACATCTGAGGATTTTTACCGTCCTCTGTACTTCTGTTCTCAGTGTTGGAACTGGTCTTCGGCAGTGGAAGATGACGTAAAACGGGTTTACAAGAATAGAAGTAGGGTCAAGTTTGCATATTGAGAAACATCCTTGACATCACATATCCTGCGATATGATTATCGCATATGTGCACATTATGATGATACGGCAGAAATGATATATTGTGCAGCCCTTGAACAGACTGACTTTAAAATATTGTCTTTAATAAAATTTGTGCTAGATATAAATTAAGATTGCGTCTCAAAATTAAACTACTCCCTTGTTTACATACCATATTTAGGATAAACATTTTTGTGGTTGCCCAGCCAAATAATCTAAATGCCCACCCAAAGATAACATCCTAGTTACCCTTCTGCTGCAACCCCATTACAGTCTATAATGATCACAACCCACTTGTGTTCCTTATCCATATGCTATCTGGAAACCAGCAACTGCTGTGCTGGTATCTGATTATACAAAGTTTTAATCTGTTCATCAGCATGGTTCAGATAATTTAGTAGCTGATGCCCTGTCAAGGATGGGTTGAAAACTGTGTGGACCCCATGGTTTGTTTTGTTAATATAACTTGTTTGGATCCACATTTGCAGGAAAGGGTGATACAACCTGCGTATTTGTGTTTATCATTTCAGATTCTGTGTTCCAGTAGTTCCAGTTCCAGGTTTTACATGTGCATCTTGTACCAAATTGGGGAAAACCAGTTGATCATCTCATTCCTGTTTCCCACTCTCTGTTCCCCAACAAGATAAAAGAGGGCCGTCAAGCCTGTTCAGGAGCGGTTTGTGTTCTTGACTCGACTTTGTTTGCGATGGTGATTTGATATTCTGTATATTATGACCTTGGTTTTGGCTACTGCCTCCTTCTTTTGGATTTCGATTTGGCGTGATTGATTGGTGTGTGTATACATATATCATACATATGAATGTATGTATGAACTGTATATATAAGAGTGGCGCATTGGTTAGCACTGTTTTCTTACACCTCTGGGACCAGACTTTAAGTCTCTGCCAGGGTTCCATGTTTGTGGAGTTCGCATGTTTTCCCTATGTTACTGTGGGGTTTCATACAGCTACTCCAGTTCCACCCCCACCACAGTCCAAAAACATGCGGAGGTTAATTGAAGCCATCAGATTGCCTACAGGTGTGCCTGTGTGAATGAATGGTGTGTGCGTGTGCGCCTTGTGATGAGTTACCATCTCATCCTGGGTAGTTCCCTGCCTTGCATCTGTAACCTCCAGGACAGGCTCCAACCCCCCCCCATAACCCTGAATAGGACAAGAAAATGGATGGATATATATAGTGCATTTTATTGTGAGCCATATTCTGCCAGCTGACTATATCTTTTGGAATCCAGTTCAGCTTGATTACTTTTCTAATGTATTCTGTAGATATTTTATGAATGGGTTGTGGGGAGTGGCTGCCATTTAATTTGCATGTATACTGTTTTGTGTTATGGCGGGACATGACGAAGGAACAAACAATCTACATAGTAGGTCCAACTAACCAGGGTTTTATTAACAAAACAGAAAAAAAAAACAGAACACAAAGGGACTTTGAGGGGTCAAAATCTAAATAAGCCAGGAGCAACAGCAGGAACCACAACACCAAGGCTAGGAAGGAAAAAAAATAAGAACAAGAACAGGCACTTAAATACAAGACATGATGCAGGATAGGTGAGAATCATAACCAAATCAACCAATTATTAAGGGCATGGAGCAACAAGGAACAGGTGGGGTAATTTAAAATTAATAGACACTAGAGACTAGGAAACAGGAACAAACACTGAGAGACATAAGTAAAACAGAACATAGACAAGGCACCGGCAGGGTAAACATAAACAAGACATAATTTAACCATACAGATACCTGGGGATAAAATAAAACCAAAATATGTATAATACAAAGGTAAGGCAGGCCTCAGGCTAGCCTCAAATTCATGACAGGAGGGGTGGCGGCCTCTGAGGATATACACTCACCCCGTTGAGCTGCACAGCAATGCAAGGAACAGGCAAGCATAGTAGGGGAACACCAAAAGGAATGGCCAGCAGGAACTGCTGGCCAAACAGGGAAAAGACACATGGGACAGGACCGGATGGCTACCGACCCTGACAGTTTTGTCTCCCGAGTTAAGCTAGCGTTTGTCTTTTGGTTTTGCTTTTCTTTTAGTTTATTGGTAGATATTGCAAGGAATCACTCAGTTAACCATGCATCCTTTGGGGTCAACCATTTACTTTAACATTACATCTCTGTAGCTGTTAATTACACAGTTTCTGAGGCATATTTTAATCATATTTTAAGCACATTCACAGCTTCCCATTTTGCGCTATTATACACATATTTTTTCCTCACAAGTGAAACCTAGTTAGTTTCACCACAGCTCTCCCAGACCTGGTTCTAGGAGTTCATGGTGTACTTAGCCTTGACGGGTCTTGTACAACAGACCTCTGCAGTGGCACACGATCTAGGGATGGTACATGAGTGCCACCACTGCTTTAATCAGGCAATACTGGCACAGGAATGAGATGATGGGTATTTCGTCTGACCATCCCATGAGGGCCGTGCATGAGGTATTAACGTGGGGTGGTGTATTCACCAAGCACCAATCATGTTCCAGGTAATCTCTGGTCTGTCACCCATACTGATTGCCCTGATGAGAGATTGCTGAGCTCTCTTGTGTGATGACACCTGTTGTACTGTTCTGTGTCACTCATTTTCCTCTCCCTTTCCTTTTGGGCAACAGCAGCACCATCGGGAAGGGCACGATCAAGCAAAGCTGGAAGCATTAGCACCATTGTGCAAAGTTGTCTCCCAATGAGGAGCTGAGCAGGACTGTAACCATTTTGCAATGGAGTAGCTCTATATGCCAGCAAAGTGAAGTAGGGGTCAGCTGCCTTTTTGAGGACATTCTTCACAGTCTTTACTGCGCATTGAGCTTCGCCATTACATTGGGGAAATTTCTAACTGCTGGTGACATGGTGGAAGCCGTATGACTGGGCAAATGCTTCTAAGGCTGCTCCAGAGAACTGCAGCCCAGTGTCTGCCATTAGTGTCTCAGGAATGTGATGCCACATAAAAGTTGACTTCAGGTGAACTATTAACATCTGTCGATCTTGAGGGAGTTAATTGAGCAGTCGCCACATATCTCAATGCCTAGTCCACCATCAGCAGATAGGTCTTCCTCCCTAGTGTGAACAAGTCTGCCCTCAGCTTCTGCCATGGTCGCTCTAGGTATTCTGTGGGTATCAGCGGCTTTTTGTGGTTCTGTCTTTCTTCACTGCATATTAGGCACTTTGGGGCTAATTCGTTTATCTGCTGACTCAGGCCCGACCCCCATACTGACGGCTGTGCATGCTCCTTGCTTTTCAACACACCCTGGTGACCCTCATACAGTTTGGCAAGCACATCATTTCTTATGGTTGAGGGGATGACAAGTTGAATTCCCTTCAGCAAAAGCTCATCTTTAACTGTGAGGGAGGCCTGTTCTACCCAGTACAGCCTGAGCACTGGCTCACTGCTGCAGTGTGCTGGCCAGCCTTCTTTACATAGCTGCATTACACGTTCACACACACGGTCTCTCTCCTGCTACAATTTAAGCTCATTCAGGTACGCTACACTAGCTGGCAGGTTTCCCATACCATGTCCACATATATGTTTGTCTCTTCAAAGAATTTGTTTTCATCAGATACTACACTCCTCTTTACCAGTGCACATGACAGAGTGTCCACTGTCCACAAACATTTCCCCGGCACATGAACAATGGAATATGAGTAGTGCCTTAGCCGTATGAGGAAGTTCCTGAACCTCTCACAAATCCAGGTCAAGCCCAGTGCTTCCTTCTCCACCTGTGCGTATCTCTACTCTGTCTGAGTGAGAGATCGCAACATATAGGCTACCGGGTTCCAATCCACCTTCCATTTTTGCAGCAGCATACCACCTAAGCCACATGCTGACGCATCCACTGACACCTTGCAGTCTCTGTTTGGGTCATACACAGCTAATACCAGGGGGGAAACCAATGCCTCTTTCAGCCCATTGAAAGCTTTCATCTGATTGCAGCCCCACAGCCAGCAGTTCTTCTTGGACAGGAGATCTCGTAACGGCTTGCCTTTCTCAGCAAGTCGTGGAATGAACTTCCCTAGCTGATTGACTATTCTGAGGAAGCTCCTCAGCTTGCTCAGATTTGTAGGCTCTTTCATTTTCCTGATGGCCTCTATCTTCCCCGGGTCAGGGCTAATGCTGCTGGCCAAAATCACATGACCCAAAAATGTCACCTCTTGTTTTGATAGGTTGCACTTGTCAATGTTCAGGGAGATGTCCGCCTTCTGGATCTTTTACAGTGCTGCATGTAGTTGAGCATCATGCTCCTCTTGTGTTCGGCCCCAGACCAAGACATCATCAACATGGCAGACAGCCCCCTTGAAATCCTCTGTGACCTCAGTCACTATCTTGTTTTGAAAACGCTCAGGCGCAGAAACAATCCCAAACAGCAGATGTCTGAAGAAATAACAGCCAAAGGGTGTTATGATGATTTTGAGTTTACCTGAATCTTTGGTCAGGGGTATTTGCCAGAACCCCAAATTAGCATCCAGCTTGCTAAGTAATCTGGCTCCTGCCAGTCTCCCCAATGTTTCTTCCACTGACAGCAGAATATATTTCTCACAGCGCACTGGCTAATTTAGCTTTGTGAGATCGACACATGCATACAGCCTCTGATTTCTTTGGCACCACTACGATGCCTGAGCACCAATCTGTTAGTTCCTTGACTCTGCTGATCACCCCAAGACCTTCCATTCCAGACAGTTCCTGCTTGACTTTGTCCTTTAACAGCAATAGAATCCATCTGGGTGTTTTTAGTGAGAATGGTTCAGCCCCTGGCTTGAGTTTTATAGCATATGGCTGTCACACTTCCCCAGGACCACTGCAGAGCTCTGGATAGCATTTTTAGCGTCTCCACGGTGATGCTGCCTACACGTGCCACTAGTGCCAGCTTACTAATACCAAGCCTCCCCAGCAGCATGGTGTGCAGATGGCGTATGACATACACATTTTCCCTCACCTCTCTACTACCCTTTTTCAGCAGCAAGCTGCTAACATCAATAACATCTAGAGATTGCCGCCCTGGCCCCATCAGTGGCTTAGTTGCACTCTGCATGGCAGGTATTTCTGTGTCATTGAAGATCTCTTTAAACATGGTGTGTGGTAAAACTGTGACGTTGGCTCCCGTATCAATTTTAAATGGTACGCATCTGTCCTTTGTACAGATGTTCACCATCCATGGCTCACCCTCACTCGTTATACCGCCTTAGAACAACCTGTCCAAGTCCTCTTCAATTTCACTGACAGTTTTGGATGGTGTACACTTGCACCCGTAGTGTCCCCTTCCACCGCATACATGATACTTCACATCCTTAGCAGAACATTCACACTTTGAATGGAATAGGGAGCTTCTGCACTTAGGGCACTGACTATTTTTCCCCTTGCTGTATTAGCCACCCTCAGGAAGACTGCACGCATCATGAAGGAGATGGGGGAAAGCCTTCAGGAAGCTCATCTTCAGTAGAGTAGAAACCGCCAGAGAATTAATAGGGTCAGACTTGCTGGAGATCAGAACTGGCGTGGTGCTGAGGCTTCGCCCATTGCATGGCAGCACTTGGGACCCAGTTTGAGGTGGCCCATCTGGGAAGGCGTGTGGAACGTCTTATCTCTCCGGCAAGATGACCATCTTCCTCTGCTGTCAGGGGAGCTTCATTAACCCCGCATCTCAGTAGCGGCACTCTCTGAGGTACGCAGACCAGGGAGTGGCCAGATTTCGGTAGGTGGGTACAGCTATTTTTGGTCTAGTCACATAAAGCATTTGACTCAGTTGATCAAGCTGCCCTGTGGGACGTCCTTAGACTTTGCAGGATCCCCCGAAGTTGCTGGATGTCATGGCTGGCCTGACACCGGTACTGTGAGTGCTATGCAGAGTGGAGGGTGAACCTTTGCGCATTATTCCCAGTTGACTCTGGGGTTCATCAGAGGTGTGTTCATGCCCCTCTTTGTTCAATGCTTGCATGGACTGGGTGTTTGGCAGGGTCCAGTGGCTGTGGGGCATCTTTTGGTGAAGAAAGATTCACTGACCTTGACTTTGCCGACAATGCTGTGATCTTCGCAGAGTCAATGGAAGCTCTGATTCTGACTCTTGAGAGACTGAGCAAAGAGTCTGAGTTTCTGAGGTGCCAGTATCCTGGATAAAAACTAAGGATTGCATGTGCAATGTGCTGCCCCAGTGCATGCTCCCCAATCTGACCTGACCTTTATTGGCTAAATTGTGGCTTCAGTCGTTGACGACTTGCACCGTGAGGCTTCATTTTTGCTTTCCGGCAACTGTTTTTAGACACTCTGTGAACAGATTTCGCTATACTTGCCTCTGTCCTTATGTATCTGTGCTAGGAAGTTTACCGATGCTTCACTTCCTCACTTTGCCACGCTACTGATGTGGCCTTGGAAAGGGTTAAGTCTCTATCCAGCTGCATGCGTTCCGATAGCTGCACATCTCTGAACCCGACAACAAGCCTGTCTCTGATTAGCTTATTGTGTAGCACTGCACCTTTACAATGCTCTACTAGCACATATTAAACTTAGCCTGCTCATAAATAACATTCTTCCCCACTATAAAGAAGTTCTGGAAGCCCTCACACACACCTTGGTATGCAGATTTCGGTTCCTCTGTTAGAGTAGGTCCACACAAAATATCATCTGCCTCATCAATCATACAGAAAATGAGCATATCTATTTGATTAGCATCAGAACTAGGGTTCAAGTTACTTGCTATGTGAAATCTTTCGAATCTCCTTATCCATTTGGCCCACTCTTGTGCTTTCTAAAAGTTGAAGGACTCCGATGACTGTATGCTGAACATAGAACTTGTTGCTTTCTGTACAACGCCTGCTGCTCTTCCATAAACATTGTCTTCTGCTATTGTACCACCTCCACTTCTCCACCCCTTTCACCGTTCCAAGCTCCAAACGACACCAGTTTCTATTTTAGTTGTCTTTCTGTGCTTCCCCTTACCTCATCAGTTCACACACCCCTCCCTACAGGACGTCTGACACCACATTGTGTTATCGAAAGTAACACACGCAAATCTGTCTTTTGAGAAGATGCGAACTATCTATTGCAGTTCTTCTCCAGCTGAGAATGTGCCTTTTTAAAGGATCCCCCTGTGCCCAATCCCCGGTGCTGCCTCAAAACATCATCTTACAGCTGTCTGTAGTTCTTTTAAAGCTATCGATTAAGATAACAATACCACACACACCACTTTGGAATTATAGTTGTAATGTACAATAAATACTTGGACTCAGAGCATTTGGTTAAAACACATTTATTAGCTTTCATATGTTCAGTTGATCCATCCAGTAATTCTAGAAATTGTAGAGATTAGGGAGTGTGGGAGGACTAAGGGCTGGTGCATACTCGATGCTCGCAACGCATCTGTGTATGCATCAAGGCTGCCATGCATTTCCTGCACTGATTCCATTTGTCATTTGTGCACCTATGTGAGGCATTAACGCTATGTATACGCAAGATGCAGTACCACCAAACATCTTGGGGGGATATGGTCATCTTTTGTCATGGGACTATGTGTTTATATACAGTACAGTTAGTATAAAAGTAGCATCTAATTATTTTTTTAAGAATGAGTGGCCAGAAGATATTCAAAAAACAAGATATTTTCAGATGCAAGACAAAAAATATTCAGAACATTACTGTGTGCCTTTGTGTACAGCTCCACCAAACAGCTGTGCCGCCAGGACTGCCAGTTATTAAAAATGCTAAGTATAATGGGAAAAGTTGTAAGAACATCCTGGTTGAAACAAAAGAAAGAAAGGAAGAAGACAGAAAAAAATGTTAGGAAGAAATCCAAGAACAGAAACTGGAAGAATTCCTTTCTTGTCAAGAGCCAGCCAGTGAATCCGGCTGCTGTGCAAAGAGCTGGCCTCTCATCACAGGTGGGAATAATTTTAATTGTAAGCCTAACATCATAATAACAGCCATAACATTAAAAACACTGACAGATTAAGTGAATAACATTAACTATCTCATGGTGCCATGATATATTATTCAAGTGAACTGACAGTTGGAAGCAGGAAAAATGGGCAAGCGTGCAAAACTGAGTGACTTTGACAAGGGCTGGCTAGATGGCTAAATGATTGGGTCTGAACATCTCCAAAATGACAGACCTTGTAGGGTGTTCCCAGTATGCAGTGGTCTGTACCTACCAAAAGGAAGGCCAACTGGTGAACTGGTGATGGGGTCGTGTGTGCAGAAAGGCTTATTGATGCACTTGGGGTGTAAAGGCTCTGTAGATTTTGAGGAAATTGCTGGAAAAGTTAATGCTATGATAGAAAGGTGTCAGAATACACAGTGCATCACAGCTTGCTGTGTATGGGGCTGCATAGCCACAGACAGGTCAAATGCTGACCCCTGTCCACCATCGAAAATGCCTACAGTAGGCACATGAGTGTCAGAACCGTACCAGGGAGCAATGGACGAAAGTGGCCTGCTCTGATGAGTTACATTTTACTATCACATCATGTGGATGGCTGGATGTCTGTGTGTTTACTTGAGGAAGAGATGCACTATGGGGAAAAAAATCAAGCCGGATGAGGCAGTGTGATGCTCTGGGCAATGTTCTGCTGGGAAACCTTGGGTCCCGGCATTCTTGTGGATGTTACTTTGACACGTGCTGTTACGACGCCTGGGCATGGTGCCGGCGGGAAAGGAGAATGACGATCCACTTATGGCTTCTTTAGACACTAAAAGGGGTTTATTGGGGATCTCAGGTAGGCACAGGGGAAAATCCAGAAAAAAAAGGAACCACGAGGGGTCAAACACAAAACAGGGCAGGTAATCTACAACAGGAGGGCTAGAGGAAAAAATCCAGGAGACAAGACTAAACACTTCTAACAACCTCAAATACATTAACCACATCAGACCCAACCTAAGACAATGACCAACTGGGGAACGGAACAGAGCAGAACACTGAAATACTCAAAAGGTAGCTGGGGCAAACAAGGAACAGGCGTAACTACTAAGGGAAATCAACCAATGAACACAGGACAGGGAAAAAGCCAACAGGTGATGAAACTTAACAATTAACTAAACAATGAACAAATACTAATACTAGAAACATGACAGGAATTAAACACTGGGAGCACAGGTATACAGAAAAGCATGGAGATAAACATACAAACAGAATTCAACCAAAGACACACACAGGAAAGAAACAGAAACTCAAATACAATAACCAAAACAGAGGAGGCTGGACCCAAACCCAGGTGAGGAGAACTACAGCCTCTGTGCCACCAGCTCAGCCCATTGGGAAACAAGGGGTACTCAGGACACCGGGAACTAGGGGAAAGGACACAAAAGGGGCTGGCAGATGCCGACCATGACACGTGTCCCCTACCTAAATTTTGTTATAAACCAAGCACATCCATAGTAGCAATATTTCCCGATGACAATGGCTTCTTTTTGCAGGATAATGCGCCCTGTCACTGCAAAAATTGTTCAGGAATGGCATAAGGAACATGGAAAAAAAGTTCAAGGTGTTGACTTGGCCTGCAAATTCCCCAGATCTCAGTCCAATTGAGCATCTGTGGGATGTGCTGAACAAACAAGTCAGATCTATGGAGGCCCCACCTCGCAACTTACAGGACCTAAAGGATCTGCTGCTTACATCTTGGTGCCAGATACCACAGGACACTTTCAGAGCTCTTGTGGAGTTCATGCTTCAGCGGGTCAGATCTGTTTTGGCAGTAACGAAGGGTACGTACACAATATAAGCTAGGTTTTCTTTTTTTGTTATGGCTTATTCGTGTGTAAAATTACATATAAAATTAACATCAGCAGCATGATTCTTTTACATGGGTTGCCATGAATTGTGCCTACAGACTCACGCACAATACTGCTGACAAATTACTTGCTTTTGCACAATATCATCTCTATAGAATCCACAATATTGACATACAGTGAAAGACGAATGTCTGCCGGTCATCAGTTCTTGTTAGCCTCACTCATTTTTGTTAAAGTTCTCACAGACGCACCACACTGAGTGAGCAAGGACAAAAATGATTATGATTGACTCAAAAAGCACTTGCACAGCTCATGTAAAAATTGTGCACGTAAATTTCAGATCATAAATAAACAGCAAACTTATTTGAGAACGGATAAATCACAACGAATTATATTACTGCTAAATAATATTTAAAATACCTCATTTATTAGTTGATTTTAAGATTTTTTAAATTATATACACATTCTGGAATACTCGAATTTTCAACAATGCTGACTTATCCTTATAACTAGCTCGTTTTGTCAATGGAAAGTGATTTCATTCTGTTAATGTGCAAGTCATCTGTAATTTGTGGTCCAGTTCTATACAGCAATGATTGAATCAATTTTCACCTCCTCCATCACGGTCTGGTTCAACTCAGCCACCAGGCAAGACATCCAGAGGCTGCAGCGAGTCATCTCAGCACTTGGGAAGATCACTGAATGCAACCTCACTCCCACTGACTCACTACATGCCTCAAGAACAGAAAGGGGAGCTGGCAAGATCATCACCCACAACTCCCACCCTAGCCATGATCTCTTCCAAGTTCTCCCCTTAGGGAGACAGTTCCTGTCTATCTGAATCACCACATCAACACACAAGAACAACTTCTTCCCTTGAGCGGTTGCACTGCTTAACACCTGATCCACAATCTATCCCTGGACTATTGCACCTTTTCCAGTTCAGCACCCACACACTATGTCAAATTATTTGTATGTCTGCATACTTCTGATGGTGACATCATATTGACAAATGTGATGTCAGTGGTCTGGGTCAACTGATTGGCTCATTTGGAATTACACCTACCACATTGATATCTCCCTGTTGCTTTGGCACAACACTGCATAATAGGACAGCCCCTATTGTAAAAGGCATGTCGAAGTTTGAGGATAAAAGTACGATGATGTGCGTTTGCAGTCACACTGGATCTGTATGCTGCAAGTCGTTTCTTTCTATCATCTGATGGAATTTACTGCAATGGCGATATGTCACCATTTAACCACACAATTCTTCAGATTTAACTTTATTGTCACTGCACAACATACAAGTACTGTAGTCAGACAAAGAAATGCAATTTGGCATCTAATCTAAAAGTGCAAAATAGCGCAAAAGTGCTTCAAACCGCTGTAAAATATATACGTGTGATAAATAAATCAATAAAAATGTACATTTATACGTTTTCTTGCTCGTGATAAATGTGCTTAGGCCCCCATATGACAGCTTGTTGCGCCTCTACCTCACCCTGATTAAAATTCGCTGACCTCCGAATTTGCATGCAAAAATGCTTGATTTGAATATTATATGAACATGCAGTTCGTTTGCATTGACAATGTATGCTTATTTGTGGGCGGCAACTGAGCAGAATCTCAGGCTGATGAACGTACTTACACATATTTACAGGATTTATCAATGGGAAATTGTATACATACATACATAGACCTACATATATGAATACACAGTATTGTGTGTGTATTATAATGTATTATTCCTTTGTAATTTTAAAATTGTATTTTGTTAATTTTATTTGCAGAGTATATTCTGCTTATAGAGCTGCATTTCACTGTATACCCTGTGCAGATGTGACAAATAAAACCTTTGACTTGACGTCTCTGGACCTCTATCCCGAAAGACCGATGTTAAAATTTAGATTATGCAACGATTTAAATCGGGATTAGGGTTAGTCTGACAAATCATAGCAACGACAGGGAAGGATCGGGAAAGTGAGCCGGAGAGTCGCCTTTGAGCTGTTCTTCCGTCATTTTTACGTCTTATTTCAACGTGTAATTTGTGTATTTTGACTGGATTTGCGGTGGCTACTTAATATGGCGCACGACCGCTTGGACTATAAACGAGAGCAATAAATAAACACAATGTGTTTATGGGCTGCGTGGGGCTGCCTTTCTCTTGTTATGGCCATAGTATGCGGTTCCGCGGCCGTCAGCGTTAATCTGTAAGGCTGCCCGGGACCTACAATCCTGGTGACAGCTGAGCGCCGCTCCAAGTATATACAGATACCAAAATAGGAGCAAGCTCCCTTAGCACGAACGGAGAGGTTCATCCGACTGCTGATTGCTGCCCCGGGGAGTGTCTGCCGAGGCGCTGGCCGTTTTCTGCCCATTTCCCGGTCCTGGCAAAAGCTATTTCCAATATAAAACCGAGCGCTTCTTACTCTGGACCAGGTAAGAAAAGCTATTGTCTGGGAAGCTTTTTTCCATATTTCATCGCTGTCATTTCTGAGCATGGGTCGGTTATGTATGCATTTGAATTAACTGTTGTCAGTAACCCCCTATTGTAGTTTGGTGCTTTTACGTTTGATTTGGTAGTACATGGGTAAATGGGTAATTTTAGCAGTGCTACACTGGTGTAAAACTGACTACCATTATTACTGGACTAATTCTGTAGTTACCTGCTGTAGGCTTTATAAATATGTTTTACTTGCACTCTGAATGTAGATGTGCGTGTGTTTGATTTCAAATGTATAGGCTATTTTTTACCGCTAAACAAGGCTAAATGGACAAGGTTCGTCACTGCGAGTTAGGGGTACTAATTTTACCGCGATTGATTTTTCATACGTTCATAACATTTTTTTTTCCGAGAAACCGTGACAAGTAATGTAACGTAAATCCCATCCATCTGCTAACCAATTACCCTGATTGGGATTGAGGCTAGAGCCTATCCCAAGCAGCATGTGGTATACCATGGATGGGATGCCGGTCCATTGCAGGTCACATAAAGTCACGCACCATGGGAAATTTACAGACAATGGTATTTCTTTGGACCGTGGGAGGAAACCCATGCAATATAGGAAAAATATACAAACTCCACTGACACACAGAACATAAACAGCACTTGAACCCCCCAACCCTAGGGGTGTGAGTAACCATGCAAAAAGGGTAAAAAGTTGTATCTCTGCTTGTCGCTGGGACTGTACCGTCAAGAATCTGCCAATTGTACCCTTAGCTATAGGTAAAGGTTCACAAAATTGAAGCGACGCTGGTTAGTTGCAGCAATGGTGAAAGCAAATGGCATCTGACTTTGTGAATGTGATAAGTCAAAAAACTATTTGATGGATCTTATTACTGCTGCATAAAAACATTATATGAATGAAGAGCTACAACTGATTTAATTTTTAGACAATTGACTCAAAAATTAAGCAGCAGCATTGTGTAGCAGCAAAGGTTAGAAACGGCAGCTGTAAAAGACACTTGGTCTTGAGAACAAAGTAACTATAAAAGTATTTTAATGTTTTCTTTTTAAAACTTCGCAGGCACAATGTTGGGGTGACAAACTAGAAGTGATCAAATTTTGAAACAGTTCACCCCACAATAAAAGCAACACGGTATAGTAGCAAATGGTACTTTCAGACATTTGATTCCGTTAGCACAATAACTTAAAAAAGTATTCTACAGGACAGAGGGCAGCTGAGAGGGAAAATGGAGCATGCAGCCACCATCTTGTGAACACAGCCATCTGTCATTTAAATTTATTCCATGGATCTTTTTGCAAACATCTCATGAACATTGTACAGGGCAGTGCTTCTAAAACGGTGGGGGCACAAGATCATTTCCTAAATATTGTATAATAAAGTTTATATTGAATTTTGGTCGCTAGCCTCCCATCTGGGAAATTTTACCCATAGTAGTCCTATATCTGGATAGCAATGTGTCTTGTGGGGAGCTCGGCAAAATTTATTTTATTTAATTGTGTCACTTTATTTCGGAGAGGTGGGGACCTGTTCAAATTTAGTGACAAATCGCATAAAAATTGAAGCTACGGTGCTTAGTAACAGCAAAGAAAAGGATGAGATGGTTAAAGACTTATCCTTGTGAAGAGGATCAATCTATTTGTTATTATTTACTCAATTTACCCTATTTGAGCTTTGATGGATCTGATTACCACATAAAAAAAACTGCCCATGGCCCCTCCAAACCTCCGTATACACTATTAATTTATCTGCCATAGTTCTTAGTGTTGTCACAAAGAATTTTGGTTATAGTGCCAAATAGATATAAGTAGAATACAAATATCTAACCATATAAATAATATAAATGACATTTTCAAACATGAACATTAAAACACACAAAGGAATACAAGTAAGCACCTAATTGGTGGGGAAAGATTCTGCAAATTGTCATATAAGTGGAATGTGCAATAAATGAATGTTTACTTTCAGACATAAATATCATAACAAGGACTCACAGCATTTAGGTAAAAACACATTAATTAACTTTCACATTTCCAGGTGATCTATCCAATACTTCTATTAATTGTACAAGTTGGTGAGTGTGCAAGTATAGATTAAATGGACAGAGCAAGTGACGGGGCTGTCTGGGGAATACAATCCTGTCATTTCTGACACCGATTCTAGTTTAATTGAGAATTCAAAATATCAAATTGAGAGCACAAGCAAAGTAAATCGTGTGTAGATTTTAGAGATCATGTGAGCTTGTTTTAGTATTTGTGGGAACATTAAATTGCGCGCACAATTTAATGTATTGTGCCCACAACAAAAACAAAAAAAACTGACCATGGCCTCCAGGGCTCCGTCTATACCATCGGTGTATCTGCTTCAGTTCTTTCTGTTACATCATGAACAATGTTGGTCATAGTGCAAAGGTAAAATAAATATAATATAAATATTTAGACATATAAATAGAATGAATAATATAAATGATACTTTAATACATGGACATTAAGACACAAAGAAATACAGTTAATTGCCTAAATGGTGGGGAATGATTCTGCAAACTGGCATGCTAGTGGAATGTGCAATAAATGAATAGGTGTAGTTTCAGAGTTACTTGTCACAACTAGGACTCACAGCATTGAGGCGAAAACACATTTATTGGCTTCCACATTTCCTTGTTGATCCATCTAGTACTTCTCCAAATTATACAGAATTGTGAGTGTGCAAAGCATACAGATTGTATGGATGAAGCAGGTGACAGGGCTTGTCTGGGGAATGCAATACTGTGGCTCTGACAGCCCCCTTTCTAGTTTGAAATATGAATTTGTGTCACAATGGCATGTTATGATAAGTGATATGATTTCTTCATCTGCTGTTAACTTTCCAGGAGACTCAAGTGCAAGTGAGCAATACACTAAACTGGAAAAGGAGAATGAAAATCAATACAAAAACATATCAGTCAGTTGATCCTCCACAATATTGCAGTGTCGGGGAACAATGATGCCAGAAGTCTCTGCAAGTGGATAAGTTAAAACAACTGTTTTCATCCTTAATTACTTACAGTTTTATGCAGGTACAATGTCAGTCAAAGGACAAGAGAGCTACGTGTACGACTTCTGTGATGTCAACCACCCAGCAGAACTTCTGGATGCGCTCAGGGAATTCTACGTAAGCAACCTTTTCACTGATATCACCCTGCAGTGTTCCAGTGGGCAGGTCTTTCATTGCCACAAAGCTGCCCTGTCAGCCCGTAGCTCGTATTTCAAGGTGATGTTCACAGCAGACATGAGAGAACGCTCAAACAATGTTATCAGGCTATCAGGCATCGACAGTGAGATTCTTACTGCCTTGGTAGACTATGTGTACACCTCCAAGGTAAGCATCACCCAGACCAATGTGCAGAGTTTGCTTGAGGCAGCTGACCTGCTGCAGTTCAGCACGGTGAAGAGGGCCTGTGAGAACTTCCTGATCCGCCTCCTGGACGTAGATAACTGCCTGGGAATGCACGCTTTCGCTGAGCTCCACCTTTGCCCAGCGTTGGAGAGGGAGGCCCGGCGAGTGATGCTTAGTAGATTTGAGGAGCTCATGTGGCAGGAAGAGTTCCTGGAGGTCGATGTGGAGAAGCTTAGCACCATCATTTCAACAAAGAACCTCAATGTGTGGAAGGAGGAGGTGCTCCTGGAGGCCGTGGTGAGGTGGGTGGCCCATGATACACCAGCACGCATAGACTATGTCCAAGACCTGCTCTGCTATATCCAGCTTGATTTGGATGAGATGTACTTCAAAACCATGTTGGACATGCAGAGGTCCCGTTTGTTGGCCAATGAAAACAAGATCCGCTCTTTGATCTCCCACTCTCTGAAGTCCACTTGCAAAGAGGTGTCAATGAGCTGCAAGAAGCTGACCTCTAGCATGTACATAATTGGGGGCTACTACTGGCACCCACTGTCTGAAGTCCACGTGTGGGACCCGGTCACCAACACATGGGTGAGCGGAAAGGACATGCCGGACCACACAAGGGAGAGCTACAGTGTCTCAATCCTGGGACCCAACATTTATGTGACGGGAGGCTACAGAACAGACACCATTGAGGCGCTTGACACCGTGTGGATTTACAACAGTGATACTGAGGAGTGGGCAGAGGGTTGCCCCATGCTTGATGCCAGATACTATCACTGCTCTGTGGCATTGCATGGCTGCATCTATGCAATAGGTGGCTACAGGGGAGGTGCGCCTGCACGAGAAACTGAATTCTATGACCCTCTGAAGAAACAGTGGTTTCCAGTGGCCAAAATGATCCAAGGTATGGGCAGGCTTTGTTTATATGTATTTTAGGAATATCTGCATTTCTTTGGGGTGGGGTGTAACTTAGTGGGTTAGAAATATGTACCTGCAGCTCTGAAAGGTAGAAGGTTCAAATCCCATGGGCAGCAGAATAATCATATCACCACTGGGCCCTTGAGCAAATCCCTTAACCTCAACTGCTCCAGGGGTGCTGTACTCTGACTCACTGACCCCAAAATTTGCTATGTACTGTATCCGTCTCTCATCAAAAGTAAGATGGAGTATATGAAAACTGAAAAATTATGTACCAGTAGTGGCAAATAAAATATTTTATACATTTTTATCATACACGCTAATAATTATATCATTGGTCAATTGAGCTCTACATAGCTACCAGCAGAAAGCCATTCTGCTAATAAAACCCAACAAAATGTCGACTGATAGGCATTATACCTTACAGTGTCACACAGGCTTATACAGACGGACATATTCGTCGCACAAGTAATTAAAGATCAATGTGTGTGAATTACAAAAAAATATTCCCTCACACATGTGCATATTGGACTGAGCAATGACATTACACCACTACCTGTAATGTTTTGGAAAGCTACATTGAATGGACTAGTAACTGTTAGGGAGGTTAATATTAGTATTCCCAACATGCATCACATTGCTAAATGATGCAGTACTGAGCATTCAGCACAAAGTAACTAGTGCTCTTGCTCAGCAAAATAATTACCACTGTGATAGACACACTGCGTAACATTTCCCTGAACACTTCAATGACTGAAATCTCTCAGTAACAACGTAATGGTAGTAGCTGAAATTGATTTTTCATTAGGGCTGGGCGATGTAAAAAAAAATACAATATTTTAATTTAACAATATCAGGATAAATGATCATATCATGTCATCTGAACCACCCCCACAAAACCCACACTCAACCACAGAAATAGTCGGTTTAGATCACAAGCCCCCTCCCATAAATGAAAGGATCTGCAGAGAAGGAATTTGTAGCTAGGCTATGAAGTCTGTCAGCAATGTCTTTATCGTAAGGGAATTACCCATGGGAAGCTCTTGTCTTGTCTGACCATCCACATAAATTGGGAATCTTGGAATTCCTGCCAGGAAGTTGCATTTGACTATCTGACATTCTGGGGCTGCTGACTGGAAGATAGAAGTTGATGATGTGACAACATCTAACTTCCCAACTTACAGGAATGGTGAACACACTGTTGCTGCAACATGCAATGAAATGCTGTGCTATAATATCCATGTGTTTTTTTTTAGCACCTTTGGAAACGTAGGCAGGAAGCCTAAACTGGAAGCCAAGTAATAAATCCTTCTGTCGTCTTGCTTTGTTTGTAGCCTAAGCCTACTTTCCCAACATAGGCAATAATTGCTAGTTAGCTACTGTCAGATATCAATTTGTCCGTTATCGTTGATTACAAGTAATATTGTTATCGCCCAGCCCTACAACTCATTTTTTCTCTGTCTCTCAGAAGGGGGTAAAGATTATGCTAGCGGCGCCGTCACCTCTATGTATCAAACTGTAGGGTGAGAGTGAGTGTGTGTGTGCGTGCTTACCTGTGCATAATGTTTGTGAGCATGGGATTATCAGAGCAGGCTCCCTTTGTGCTTATTTTTGTCTTCAGATTAAATGGCTGATTAGTGCCCTATGGTGAATTAATTTATAAAACTAAATTATTAACTGACTAATGAATTTAATAAAACTTTGTTAATGGAGTAGGTGTGAGTAGCTTTCTTGGACCTCATGGAATAGTGTTTACCTGAAATTCAGTGTGTTCTACAACTTTTTGTGTATGCTACACATTACTAGAAACTTGGAAAAATGGCTGGTGTAGAGTTCTGATGTTACAGTATTTAGTCAAATGTGTACTCAAAATGATTCATATTAAAAGCAAAACACTTGTTTTTTTGTATATATTCATTGATGTGGCATTTGTCTTATAGAGCTTATAATATTTTTCTCCTCTCTCTTTTTAAAGGTGTGGGGAATGCCACAGCTTGTGTGCTACGTGACACAATCTACGTAACAGGGGGCCATTTTGGTTACAGAGGAAGCTGCACTTATGAAAAGATTCAGACCTACAGGGCTGACCTCAATGAGTGGAGCATAGCCACAATAAGCCCTCATCCAGGTAAGGAAAAGTGGACAAAGAAATTAAAAGCTAACGGGTCTTCCTGTAGGAATAATGAGACCTGCTCGCGGCAGCTTGTGATAGTAATCAGCCTGTGTATCTCTTGTTTGGAGTATAGAGAAGAAAACCTTTAGGGTTTTCTATAGTCCTTCCTGGAGTATCTGTGCTGTGGTAAATCCAGTCTTTACAATTAGTAAGGGGGTACATTGAAAAAAACCTTCCCATAACTTAAAGATGTGGTGCTAACCCTACAGGAAAAATTTGATGGGGGCACACAGATGAAACATGGTGAGTCAGTTATGCCAAAGGGCCCTTGGCCTGGTGGTCCACTCTTGATCTGTATGCAGAGGGCCCTGGTGGTCAACTCGCATTGTATACCTCCATGGTAGTGGGTTTAATTCCCACCTCCAGTCACTGTAAATGTAGAGTTTGTTTATTCTCCTTGTGTTCCCATGACTTTTCTCCCTGACTCTAAAAACAGGTGATTTGGGTGTCCTTAGTGTGAGCATGTGCTCTGTAATGGACTGGAACCTCATTCAGGGTGTTCCCTTGCCTTATTCCCCGTGCTTCTTGGGATAAAATCCAAGCTCCTTTCACCCCTATATTGGATAATAAGTTTCACAAAAAAGATTTTAAAAAAGTGAAATAACTCTGGGGGTGGCATGGTGGTGCAGTGGTTAGCACTGTTGCCTCACACCTCTGGGATCAGGGTTCCCGTCTGCGCCCGGGTTCCGTGTGTGGAGTTTG
>JAAGVU020000001.1:31612160-31629530 GCA_011763525.2 Mormyrus iriodes
AGCCTCCGGGATAGGCTCCGGACCCCCCGCGACCCGAAATGGAATAAGCGGTTCTGGAAGATGGATGGATGGATGGATGGATGGATGGATGGATGGAAATAACTCTTGGAGGCTTTTGGTTTAATTTTGCGTATTACGTTTACAAAGTACTGTAAAGAGTACTCTCTTAAATACAGGGCACAGCTAAAAGGGCTAAGGTAAACTTTTATAAACATGCAGTAAACACTTGATGTTTGACTGTTTCAGAGTATGGTCTGTGCTCAGTGTCCCTGAACAACAAGCTCTACCTAGTGGGAGGACAGACCACCATCACAGACTGCTATGACCCCGAGAAGGATGAGTGGCGACAGATGTCTGTAATGAAGGAGAGGAGGATGGAGTGTGGTGCGGTGGTCATGAACGGCTGCATCTATGTGACAGGGGGCTACTCGTACTCCAAAGGCACATACCTGCAGAGCATCGAGAAGTACGACCCTGAGCAGGACAGCTGGGAGATCGTAGGTAACCTTCCCAGTGCCACACGCTCGCACGGCTGCATCTGCGTCTACAGCATGTAGGTTGCCCCTTTTTCAGTACGTCGCAGGGGGCAGGCGTTTGCTGCTTCAGAGGACGCAGCACGTGCGTGACTGCATTTGCTAGACCTCCTGTGGAGAAGCTGATCTGATCTAAACCTCCTCCCAGCACCCTCCTATTTGTGGCATGATGTTCAGTACTTGCAGTAAAGTAGTAGTCAGTTTCACCATTTTCTGTTCCTCCTAAGATGTATTAAACTTTATTATACGAAATTTTTTGTTGCTTCTCTGAACACCCTCCAGTGTCTGTATGTTCTATCCAAATGGCAACAATCTACAGAGGTTGGGGCAATCAATGTTAACAAGTAATGCCAGGTATCAGGATTTATCAAGTATCAACTCTTTCATCTACTCAGGAAGGTATTAGTATTGGTCTTGGTCTTTGAAGGTCTGAAATGTGCATAGTCTACTGTAACTTTATGAGAGCACTGATAATTGTTGTACAATTTCATATCTGAATCTCATGCTAAATGAGATGAAGTTTTCTCACCAGCAGAATATTTGGGTTTTAACTATTTGTATTTACAGCAGAGCAGCTTTTAACTTTTTAAAAGTGATTATTAAGACAGCAACTTTGGAAACCTGAGAAGTGTTACAATTTTTGGTTGAATGTAAACAGACCTTTACAGAAAGCACCTGGTAAGCAATTAGCTTTTAATTATGTTTTTATACGCTTTGTAATTGTGTATATTTTTTGTTTATAAATGCACATAGCAACTTGTGTGAGCTGTAGTGATTTTTGTTTAATACTGTAAATTTGATTAAAAAAACCTGCAATTTATACTGTATTTATGCTATATTCCAGTTATTTTTAAACATTTTATGTTACACACCAAATTATGTATTCTGCACAATAGCTTTAAACATTGCATTTACTAACCATTTAGCCTGAATATTATACAAATCTTCATCACAGATGAAGTCAAATTAAAATGCTAATTTATTATTTAGCATCTCTACAGAGGTTTGATATAGACTATTATTAGTTTAATATATAGTTACATTCTTACAAACGAATGTTACCCTTAAATGCTTTTTGATGTCGGAATTTGTGTCAATCCAGCCAGCCAGAAATGTCATTAGTACAATTTTACTTTCAGAGAAAAGCAAGTGTTTGATTGTTATACTAATGTTATGTTATATAAATGTATTGTTTAATAAATACAGAGATTTTTAATTATGCTGAGTTTTATTTTATATTGCCAAACGTGATTATGTGATGATTATACTAGTTGTACTGATCAGTAATTAAGGAAGTAATAATGAAATTATCTGTTGAATGGTTAAAGTAATGACAACTGCAGTGAGCCTGGAGCATGTCGAAGGAAATGTTACAAGTCCCAAGTGTGGGCCTTGTGGAACAGATTGTAATGCTGAACCCTTTGAATAAATGGAAAACAGGAGACCATATATTAGCAGTCTCCAGCAACACTTAACGATTTTACTAATTACATCTTTTTTCCTCTGACATTTATTTATGTGCTTGCAACAGTTATCCTGTTTGGCAGTTCAATGAAACTGACATCCATCTTCTATACCCACTTGTCCTTAACAACTAATTTAATTATATTTGGAAATAAAACTGACTAAACTCACCCTGCTAAACTCATCTAACATTACTTAACATTAATATAACATCACAATTAGAATACAATTAAAATTAACTTTACTGATCCCAGAGTGAAATTAATACATTTATTTAGGGGTATTGCTATATACTAGCATATATTCTTATATATGCTATATATTAGAATCATTAAAATACTTCAATCATCTGTTCTAAATAAACAGTGCTACAAAGTTCTTTGTATAACACCATCATAAAATTGTTTTCATTATTAGTATATAAGTTTGCATAACAGCGGGACACAGCCAAAAATGCATTTTGGTACATTATGAATATCACATTAATTCGTAAATTTAAAAATGCGAATCTGGTATCTACTTTTGATTTTTGTTTTGTGTATTTTTCCCCACGGCAAATTTGCAATATATATATTGCACTCACTGCATAACCCTACCTTGTCGTTTGATGATACGCACCGCGGCGACGGTGCCGGTTCTGCCCGCACACACACATACCAAGGGAGGAGCGTGCTGTCAGCTAAACGAGCCTTACAGACCCCGTGGCACCTCTATAAATAGCAACTCAGTAACACGGGAGGGGGAGGAAAAGGGGGAAAGAAAACTCCTGTGCAGCTCTCCTGGACAAACGACACCGCCCAGAAGACCGGCGCACAGGCGATTCCCAAGCAGGGCGCTTTAAACCATCAACCTTGCCCATGACGTTATCGCGAGAAAACGCGAGAACGCCCCGACAGAACAACAAAAATAAATTTTGGACAACAATCCTTAGTACATGATGGCGGCGTCGCTGCTACGCCGGGACAAGAAAGCCACAGCCGCGCAACTGAAGGCCGACCTCAACCGGACTGACAACGGCTCGGGGGCACGTCTGCTTCAGGATCTGCTGGATTGTGTCCTTAATCCAGAAATGCAAGCTGGGGACACGGAGGCCTTGGAGTGGTGCAAGTGTCTGCTGGCAGGAGGGGACGCTTTCGATGAGTTTTGCAAGACGGTGCGCTCCTACGACAACGCCACCCTTTGCGGCTTGGTGTGGACTGCCAATTTTGTGGCGTACCGTTGCCGCACCTGTGGCATCTCGCCGTGCATGTCGCTGTGCGCCGAGTGCTTCAACAACGGTGACCACACGGGCCATGACTTCAATATGTTCCGGAGCCAGGCCGGCGGGGCCTGCGACTGCGGGGATAGAAATGTCATGCGGGAAACAGGGTAAGTACGGCTGTTCCAGGGGGTGTCAGTGTTTATGGATGTAAATACACTAAAAAATGGCAAAGGAGAAATCTAAGATAATCGGAGATAATCTAATGGAGCCTTTCTGAGATGGCAAAACAAGCGCAGGTGATCGCCGTCCCGTAACCATCGATCGCCGTTAACTGGGGCCACATAGTAACCAAAGTGTCATTTCATGCTGTCAGTGGTGGTGGTGGGGGGGGGGGTTAAAGTCATATTTATTTTTACTAACGTCACAGACCACGAGGAGAAACGCCAGGATCTGTTTTCGCAACTCCTTCACAGGGTACTTTTTTGCGATTTGCTTGTAGGTAAAAAAGATATTCTCTTGTTTACGTTGTTGTCAGTACCAGCATAATAAAATCCCTGTATTAAGCTAGTTTGTAAACAGTAGCTTAATTTACCTTTTAGCTGACAGAAGTGGGAAAAGTTGTTGTGCCACCTCCATTATGGAATTTCAATAGTCAGTGTAGCATTTCAAGTTAATTGTAATGCCCATTGCTTTACTTTCGGTTTTGAATTAAGAACGATTGCAATTCTGGTGCACTGTCACCTGCACCCGATTTCGATTTGTTACTCAAAGTGTGACTTTTATTTTGACATACTGGTTGAACATTGGGCAAAATTTGTCACCTTGGGTCTCTATACTGTATAAAATTTACAATTTTACGTATTAAAGGGCTCCAGTAAAGTGCTGGGCCCCCCGATTTTGCCAGGGTATCCGTGCTCCTACTTGAGCCCGCGACAAAGGTATTCTGATAATAATGAGTAGGTGATGTGTTTTGAGTCTTAAATTAATTTTGGATATATGTATATTTTTAATGTTTTCTGCACATGGTGGTTTAGCTCCAGGAAAGCATCTCTGTGGCTGCTTTCAGAAGGAAATCATCTCATATTTTGCACATAAATGGGGCTGAAAATAAAGACATAAATGCCCATGAATGGTGAATGCCTTTTTAAAATGGTTATTAGTGTACTGTCTGTAGAATTCATATGCTTCTGTATTTGAAATAAGTATTGGAAAATAAAGACCAGTGTGTACAATGAAGTTTTTTCCTTGTTTACTTTGAATTCACATAAAATTATGTTAAAGGAGATAAGTGCATGTGCTTACTAATACATATATATATGTGTGTGTGTTGTGCTAAATATTGAAAGCTGCCATCTTGTATTTATGGCTTTTGCATGCTGAGTTCTGAGTTGAATGAATTAACAGTGTTTTGGGCAAGTTAGCATTAATGTTAATTTGTCTGGCTTTGTCTTTATCTGTGTACTTGTGGGTGATGAGAGAATACAGGGAGAAATCATGCTGTGATCTCCAAATTTACTGGTTTTTTTTTCTCCCTTGGGTAAATTCAAACAGGTTGGCCAGAGCAGTACTTTTAATATGTGTGAATGTCACATTGTTCTGTTTCATAGATTTTGCAGGCGGCATCGATTGAAAACCGGAGAAAATGTTCCCTCCATCCCTAGAGATCTGCTGCTGATGTCAGAGATGGTTCTTCCACGTTTCATTATTCATATTGTTCAGCACTTAAGAGATGGATACACTGAGCCAGGTAAGGAACAGAATAAAATCTGGAGCTATGCCCCTCCCATGTGTCATATTTGGGGTGGATATAAAGAGTTTTAGTAGTGTATCAGATAATTGTGGTGGTATGATCCTGCATACCTGTGTGCTATATGGTATTTCATTATTCCATTCTTTGCTGTTATTATCCTGTGTCAATAAGAGTGCATTTTGTCCTTTTTTCCATGTCTTTTGGTTTAGACCAGACAGTTGGCTGATTTTTGTCCTCTTGTACCCTTCCATAATGGACCGATCAAGTAATCCATTGGTATCTTCATCTTCTTTTGCAGAGACAGGAGCGGAGAGAGATCTTCAGAAAGTTCTACAGCAACTGGAGCCCCACATCTCTTTCCTAGAAGAGTTAACTAAGATGGGCGGGGCCATGAGAACTGTTCTAACAAAGATCTTAACCAATCAGCAGACTTTCAAAGACCTAAGCATGGGTAAATGCTGTCTTTATTGTATTCCTTCCACCTGTGCATCTTCCAGCTATGTGGGTCAGGGCTATGGGGTCTGTATTGTGATTTGTACAGAAAATACAAGCCCTGTAATCTGAAATTCTGATGTTCTTGTCACAGTCAAATTACTACAAAACAGTCATCCTTGGTTGTTACATTAAGCACAGACAGGATTCTGCGCTATAGATGTATGATCTCTCTAATTATACTTTAGGCTTTTCTGTTTTATCTCTTATTGGGTGTTTTTAAGGCTGCTAGTACATGTGCCATGATAATGAAACAAGTGCATCAGGCCAATATAATGTCCTTGTAAAGATCCCCCAAATGTTTAATTTATAGTCTCTTTTCTGTTGTACATATGAATTCTCTATAGTCAATACAGGGCAGTCTGTGAAGTTTATTAGCTGAGATTGTATAATTTTTGGTCAAAGCGCACCATAATTGAAGCAGTGTCATTTAGTGATGGCACATGAAAGGATGGCAAATAGCAAGTCACACAAAGATGGGCTTTTAATAAAGATTTTCTGGAAAGATGGGGGGAGTGTGTGGGGGATAGAGAATGTAGAGGTTGGGGGTTACAGGAGGAGTAGGGATTAGATAGGGGAGGGGGTGACGGGGGTCTTCCTGGGAAAACATTGGTGTCATTCCAACTGCACCTAGTTTTATGTGATTTTACAGAAAGGAAATGATTCAGAGTAATATTTACCTGGTTAAGATGTATTACATTTTAATAAGTTTGTCCATTTTGTTGTTAGTGATTAGTATTTATGCTATTTCCCTTCTCCCCCACAGGGCAAGAAGATAACATTTATGCAAAAAAGAACTACGACAAGTACCTAGCAGCCCTGAAGAGCTCTGGGCTGGTTTCTGCAGAGGAGAAGGCTGGAGCAGGGGCCGGTGGAGCAGACGCTGTGACTGGGGCTCATAGTCTGCCGGGTGAGACGTCCCTTCACATGCTTCTCTTATAATCTGATTTGTACATGAGTGCTGACATTGCTGATTAGAGTTCAGTCCAAACGGCTGGAAAACAGTGATTAGGAGCCGCTTGTGAAGGTATTTAGCTAAACATTTTTCATTTTGGGACACCAAAACCTAAAGGGTAGTTATTGAACACTCCCACTCAGGCTGCTAAAAGCACCGTGTAAGTGTGTAATATGGTCAGGTCCCCCCTGTCACGTGTCTTTGGATTGTGGGAGAAAATCCATGTGAACAAAAGGAAACCGTGTAAAGTCCTCATATGCAGAGTTGCTTTTTTTCTTTTTTTTTTTACTGTATTATCATAACTTTAGTATTTAACATGATTCTGGCAATATATTGGCACACTCCATTATATAAGGATGATAAATTATTAGCAAAGCAGTAATTGGTTTACAGCTTTTTTTATTGTTATTATGAAGGTTTTTTTTATCCTGTAGGTGCTGCTGCTGAAGCCAGTTCAGGTTCTGTTAAAGAGGTGAGTCTTGATCACAGTGTTGACGTACACATTGGAGCATATTAACTGCTGGGCAAGTGCTCCTCTAATAAAGTACGCTGCTCCTCTTAGTTCATGGATTTACGACATGCTGCCCTGACCCTGGAGTAGTGTTTTCATTTTCTGACATTCGGACTGCTGTTCATTAGCTTTACCCACAAAATGGGTGGTATTTCACACGTCACCTGGTTTTTCCTGCAGGAGGATCAGGATGGAGGCCAAAACGTGGGTCAGAGAAAGCGGGTGAAATTGAGCAGCAGTACCAAAGGTACCACGCGGCTGCCGACACCTGACTCTTTGCCACCCTGCTTTCGTGATACCTCCGATTTCCCTGCCCCCCCCCCTTTTAAACCCATTTCCTGTGTCTTTCTAGACAAGTCCATAATGGATACGTTGAAGCATAAATGCTTTTTAGAAGAGCTTCTCTTCTGGACGATTAAGTATGAGTTTCCACAGAAGATGGTGACTTTTCTGCTGAATATGCTGCCAGATCAGGATTATAAGGTATTTCTGCGTGGAGGTATTTGCATGCAAAAGCAACGGGCCTTTTACACCTGATATGTGGCCTAATCCCGGTCTTACTGTTTGCCCTCAAAGGTCAAGATATATATGTTCTAATATGACTGTAATATTTAGGATATCCAAGGATTACGCATATAAGTGTGTCAGTATTATTATTGCATAAACATTTTGAATGCAGAGAGTCCTGGGGGGAAATGAGGTGGGATGCTCTTATAATCTTCTCTGGGCCGGCAGAGGAAGTCAGATTAACAAAGTCCTGGTTTATATGCTCCAAATTGTTAAAGTCTGGGTATAAATGTGGAAGGTCCAGTGGAGTTATGGATGCTGACATCAGGGCGGGCAGGTTATGGTGCGGCTTTTGACGGCAGGATGAGTAGTGGTGTGGTCCAGGTTAAATTTTGTTTGGAATCATGAGGTTATTTAAAGCAAATCCATCCATCCATTCATCTGTCCGTCCATCCAATTGCTTATACAGTATAGGGTTATGTTTAGGGCCTGGAACCTATCCCCGGTAGTGTAAGGTACATGGCAGAGCTACATCATGGATGGCGTAGTAGCCCATCTCATGCACATACAGTACACACAAGTACACCGTATGGACAATAATTACATATGTGATTTTGTGGTGTTCCTGCAGTTTCCTTCCAGTAAATCTATGTGCTTGACGTGACTAGCATCTCTTCCTCTACTTTCTAGATTGCCTTTACCAAAACCTTTGTCCAGCACTACGCCTTCATCATGGAGACGCTAATGAGAAGCCATGAGTCAGACACCATGTCCAACCGCATTGTGCACATCAGCGTGCAGCTGTTCAGCAATGAGGAGCTGGCACGTCACATGACCGAGGAGTGCCAGCTGCTCGACATCATGGTCACCGTCCTGCACTATATGATGGAAAGTTGCCTTATCAAATGTGAACTTCAAGGTGAGGCTGTGCCTAGTTAGATGGTTGATTAACGACTAACATGTCATTCAACCTGAAAACTCTTTAGTTAGGCTTGTTTGTGATTTTCAAACTCAAGTTGCACGTTGGTAAAGTACAGTTTCTATGTATTTTAAGAATTTTTTTTTTGTTCATAAGAGCTCATTTTGTGAGAATGCTTTGCATCTCCTGTTTACCATCTTTATGCTCTCAGTTCAATAGCTTCTTGTATCGCTACTATTTCCTACATTTAAGTTGAGGCTAATGCTAATCACGCTAATGCTAACCTCAGCGATGTTAAATGGTTGCCAGAGTTGTCAGGCCACTGTGAGACCTTTCCCTTTCATTAATGGCGCCCTTATTGGCTTATTTGTTTCAGATGAGGAGAACAGCCGGCATGTGGTGGTGAACTGTGGGGAACCTTTGCTGAAAAACAACACCTACTGGCCTTTAGTTAGCGATTTTATTAATATTCTTTCACACCAAAGTGTAGCAAAGAGGTTTCTGGAAGACCACTCCCTGCTCATTCTGTGGATGAGTTTTGTGTCCTTCTTTCAAGGTGAGAGAGCTCAGTGGCCTCATGCCAGTTTGTTGTTTCGATGTTTATGTTGTTATTGGGTTCAGTGAACGTTTGTCTTGACTACACCCCTTTGTAAATGAATCAGAGGTGGGGCAAGCCTTACAGTACCTAATCCTCAGAGGGGGATTCCAAACACGCCCCTGTTAGCATTTGGCTGTGTGATCATGTCGGCCCCGTGTTGCCTTTTAGGTATGAACCTGAACAAACGGGAGCTGAATGAGCACGTGGAGTTTGAGTCCCAGACTTACTATGCAGCATTCGCGGCAGAGCTGGAGGCCTGTGCACAGCCCATGTGGGGCCTTCTGACACACTGCAAAGTCAAAGTAAGACACCCCCATCATCCCTGTTTCTATTTAGAGATCAGTTTAAATCTGCTTAAATTGTACTTCATTAAGTATAATTTAATTAATAACTTGTTAATTTTTTATTAAGTGTCTTGAGAGAACTGCGTTACATCGCAGTGGCTCTGTTAATCATTGGGGTTTTTGGCAAGTTTCTGTTCAATGTGATGTTCTGTTTAGTGCTTTTGGCTTGATTTAATGTTTGCTATATTTGTTTTGCCACCCTTGTACAGGAGACACAAGAGTACACAAAAACAGTGGTGAGGTACTGTTTGGAAACCTTGCAGATGTGGTTTGATGCCATTGGTTTTGTGGACGAGGTAGACCTTTTACAGCATCCGTTATGTTTATATGCCAGAGACTGAAGTCTTGCATAATCTTTATGGATGGCTGTTTTTGTAAATGTTCTTTCAGCCGGCACCCAATCAGCTAACCTTTCACCTGCCCCTGCATCGCTACTATGCCACATTTCTAAGCAAGGTGAGTCAAGGGATGAAAGACCGTCTGTCCAGATAGCCCTGACTTCCTAATGAGACTGTTGCTTAATAGTGCACAAATGGCAGGTTGGATGCATGGCTCGCTGGTGACTTTCCTGCTTTGATTTCCGAAAGCAGGCTTTCTGAAGCGTAGGTCTAACTTCCTTGCAAGTGTTGCTCATCCATCTCCAGTTGCCTTTGTGCCGGCAGACCCGAATATGGCAGGAGTGCATGTTGGGTTCATTTGAATCGATGTTGCTTCATCCAACCTGAACCTAATGCTTCAGCCACACCTGAGCAAGCCAAAAGCTCCTTGAAATGAAGTGTGCTTTTGGCCGTCCTGGTCAGTACCAATGCAATGAATTTGACGTTTTGTAGGCTGTGAAGTGTCAGGGGATTGACTTGGACAGCCTCCTCCCAGACCAGGAGATGCTTATGAAGATCATGGTCCATCCACTGCAGATTCAGGTTCTGTATTGGAGGGGTTATTAGGCATTAGTATGTGTGTTCTTTGTCTGTTATTCAGATTCATCCTCCATTAAGGCACTCTGCGCACTGTATTCAGTGTCAGAAAATAGGGTATTTTTATCTTGCATGTTTCTATTACGCCCTGGATCAGCTGGTTTGTCTTGCCTGGCTTAACCCCTTGTTTTCTGCAGGACATTTCCTCTTATATAACATTGCTGTGAAACACTCTGCCAGCTGTACAGTTTGACCCATATGTACCCCCCATTGTAGGCATGCCTGTCAGAAATCCACAGCAACATGTGGGTGAGGAATGGGCTGCAGATCAAAGGTCAAGCTATGACCTACGTGCAGTCCCATTTCTGTAATTCCATGATCGATCCAGACATCTTCCTGCTCCAGGTAGGTGCTGAGTCCTACGAGGGGGGTGCCGGGGGGAACACCCAAACTCTCCAAAAATGGACTAATCCCATTCCATTGTTTCTTAGGTTTGTGCGTCGAGGCTGGACCCCGATTATTTCATCTCATGTGTCTTTGAAAGGTAAGGCTACGTTTACACCCATTTTCACCTGCTTCATATAATTCTTTTGTGGCAGTGTGATCTTCAGGCTTTGAACATAAGAAACATGGTTTAAATGGTGAACTTCTGCATTTGCTGTAAGAGGTTAGTACTGTTTGCAAGAAATTACTCTGGAAAAGAGATGAATGTATCCGAAATGTGACAACTGCATTGTATTTGAGATTAAAGAGAGTACGTATTTCTCCTGCAGATTCAAAGTAGTGGACTTGCTAACAATGGCCTCCCAGCACCAGAATGCTGTACTGGAGCCTGAGCAGGAAAGACCTATGCTGGAGGGAGCTCTGACTTTTCTGGTGTTATTGGCAAGCCTGCGGATACATTTAGGTGAGAGCAGCTAGGTAATATAAAAGAAATAAGTCAAAAGGCATGTATCTCTTCGTAGATAAAAGTAAAACCAATAAGTACAAATGTTTTTCCTAGACCTGTTTTACCTGCGCATTTCATGGGTGTAGTAAGTAGCAGGTGAATTGTGACTCAAGCAGAGCGTGTGTGTAACACTCTGCCATCTCCTTGAGACAGGCATGGCTGACGACGAGATCCTCAGAGCGGAGATTGTCTCTCAGCTGTGTATGAATGACCGAACCCACAGCTCGCTGCTGGACCTCATATCCTTCACTGCTCTCACTCTGAGCCTCGGGGGTGGGGGGGGACATCGATGATTTCAAGATGGGCTGAACGTCGCCGTGAGTGTGATGCACATCCTGTGCAGTTGGGTGTAATGGAGCATTGTAGAAAGTCGGAAGGGATTTTGTTTTAAAGGCACTCCAAACAATCATGCTGCTATTCTGTGTGCTTTACATCCAGATTTTTATCATAATTGTTATTATTGCATATTTATTTTTACCCCTTTTTCTTTGGTCAGCCTGGTGGTGCTAGACTCTAGTGTGTGCAGTTTCCTTCCCCAGCTCTGTTTTATTTCCATCCATCCATCCATCTGTACATTCGTCCATTTTTCATCTGCTTATGCATTACGAATATAATATTGACAATTTGATTACTGTTGTGGGAATGTAATACTTAATATCATGATTATGATTGATTGTTCTTATGGGAGGAACTGGTGTACGATTTCAGAAGAAGGCTGTTCCAGTTCTTGGAGGCACTGAAATTTTATTTATCCGTATCTGCATAAAACTGAGAGCTGTGGAATTTTTGCTTAACTTGAAAAGCACATCCCTGAGAATCCCAATCCCAAAAGTGGCATTATCCCGGGAAGCTGTAGCTTCGAGGCCATGCTGTCTGCCGTGGCGGACTTCAAGGCCCCGGTTTTTGAACCGGGGGGTTCCATGCAGCAGGGCATGTACACCCCCAAAGGTAGGCCATCCTTTCAGTCTCAGTGCTTCTCAGTGCTGCCTTCCTTCCAGATGTGCCTGCTTTAGGTCTAACAAACCTTCTTCTGCTGTACGTTTTTCGGCAGTCTACCTCTAGGTGGGGCTTGTGTCACACAGTAAAAGCAGCTGGAAGATTTCAGTTTTTTCCTGTTCTCTATAGTCTTTGAAGAGACAAGCCAAAAAAAGTTCATTGTCCAAACTGGCTGATTTCACACCTAAAAATTCTTCCCATGCAGCCTACTGAGTTTATATACACTACACATTTCAGGATCTCCAGGTTCTTCCCAGCTGTTTTTATTTTCAGTCTGTCGTTATTATCTGTTGAAAAATGTGTTTTAATGAGCTCCTTCAATGTCATTTTTCGAGAAATAATCAGGAAATCTGTAGTTCTATGCATGGGTATATTGTGGTTTTAGGATAGGACATGTTATTTTGTATTAGATATAATGTTTTGTTTCCTTGGATTTTATTTCTGTGTGTTTATTGTGTTTTTGACACAAGGGGGCAGGCCATTACCATGTCATACATTGCCTTAGTCAAGCGTGTTTCTTGTCAGTGTGCCTGGCTTGCAAGGTTTTGTGTTGCTGTTATTTTTTACAACACTAATAATACCAATTTATTTATGTTTTTGTCATTTTTCTAGCTGAAATCTGGGAGAAGGAGTTCGACCCCATCATGGTGGTTCTGCGGACAGTATACCGCCGAGATGTGCAGTCGGCAATGGATCGATACGCAGCGTTGTAAGCCCCCGGCCTTATCCTGGTGACCGTGCATGCGGCAAGCAGTGCTGTGCAGTCCTCACCATCGCTCACTTCTGTGAATCCCTCAAACTTAGGGCACATGGTACTCCTGCCCCAGTTACAGAACCCTTTGGAAGATGGCAGGGATGGGCAGATGGCATGCAAGTCTCTCTCCTGTTTGGACCGCTCTCTGTTTTTCCATGGGTTTCAGGAACAGGCCAGTTCTCCATTATTCCCAAAAAGTGCATTGCTGGGAAGATCCTGAGGGAATCAATGGCCACATCAGTGCCTTGGAAAATGGGTGGAGAGTAAGGTGGTGTGGCAATTACTTCTAATTAGTTCCCAGTCAAGTATGATCAATATTTCAAATGCAACTCTAATAGACCTGTGGCGACCCTCTCCTCATCAAGCATAATCCCAGTGCAAGCAAACAGGAGTGGGGGGCAGGGTAGTTGAGGAGGCTGCTGTGAGGTGGTTGTTGTCTGGAAGATGTGAACTTGCTAAGTGCATGAAATGTCTTCCTCAAGGCGACTGCTTTACTTGATAAAACATCAGAGGGGAGAATGAGAAGCATTGCTGCTGTGATTAACTACATCCATGTTGAAGTGAGCCCTTTACAGGAGTAATGAACTGTCCTGTCTCAAAATCAAAGAAGCTGTTTTATCTATTATATTGAGGGAGAAAAGTAGTTTTGTGCTGTGGTACTATTTCTGAGCATAACTCTGTTTACAGTTTAGGAATATGTTTATGTTGGTAATGGGAAGTAGGAAGTCTTGAAGTAACCTAAAAATGTTTTGAGATATTTTAGATTTCTTCTGTAGTAATCTGTACTGTGGTGGATCAGCAGTACAGGCAGTCCCTGGGTTAAGAACGTCCGGTTTATGGACAACTCAGAACAGACGGCCTATTATAATAAGAATTTCAGTTAAATACAATGGTTCATAATAACTAGCACACGCACTACTTTGTGAGACTTGTGAAAACATTAGACGGCTGCAGTGGTTCATTAGCCTAATTTTAGAGTGTAGTACCTTGTGTAGTCACCTTTATTACTGTATTATTTATTATTAATAATAATAATTAATAATTAATAATAATATGTATTATCGTCCCAACTTACCTGCAAATTCAACTTATGTAATTACTTTCATTACTATACTATTACTATTATTATCGTTGCAACTTGCCTACAAATTCAACTTCAGACTTTAGGAACGTATCGCATCTGTAATCTGGGGACTGCCTGTAATAATGAGGGGATCTTGCTAAACCCACTGAATGTTCAGCGTTTGAAGCCTTCTGTGAGAAGGATTTTGTAACGTTCCTCTTTGCAGCTTTCCCGTCAGACAGTTCCAGTATGACGGGAAGCTCCGGCCCCCCTCTAATGGTCGTTTGCTCCATGTATCAGCCTGAAACAGACTGGAATCCATTCGGGAAACCCGTGGCCTCCCTACAAAGAGCGGACTCCCCTGCACCCATGCTACAGGGGCCTGGTGAAGCTTCTGCACTGTAAGACGCTGCACATAGTGATCTTCACGCTCCTCTACAAGGTGACCCAGATTCCCTATAACATGAAATCAGTGTTGACTGGCATAATTGTATAATGTCATTCATAAAAGTAGATTGATTTACATTTTTTTGCTAATATATAGTTTATTTAAGTATGATTTTGTTTTTGCTTAGCCCATGTTTTCATCCTAAGTTACTTAAACATTTAAATACATTTTATAGAGCAGATATTTCCTGCCTTGCGCCCATAGCCTCTGGGATGGGCTCTGGACTCCCCATGACCCTGAATAGGACAAGCGGGTACAGAAAATGGGTGGATGGATGTTTTTTCTGTAGTGCTAAATTCTTACCTCAGTGAGTTAGGGAGTTGTACCCATGACTGGAAATTTGTAGGTTCAAATTCTGTGGCCAGCAGAGTAATCATATCGCTGAGCCCTGGAGCAAGATCCTTAACCCCAACTGCTCCTGGGACTCTGGCTGACCCTGCTCTCTGACCCTCACTTGTACGTCACTATGGACAGATAGACAAATAAGTGCGAATGAAAGTGTACTACATCTGTCTTCTAACTGCTTATCTAGTGCAGGGTCACTGTGAGCTTAGTGCTGCTGCTATTTAGCACACAGCACAAGGCAGGGGATACCCAGGATAGAAAGCCAGTCCATTACAGGGCACAGACTTGAATGAATTAAGCCAGTGTTTCCCAGCCCGGTTATCTGGGACCCCTGGACGGTCCATATTTTTGTTTCCTTCCAGCTCCCAACTGTGGAATGGAATATTTTGTTTATTCCATAGAGACAATTTTGAACAAGTAATTTGTTGGTACTGTTCTGTGTCTGTTGGCACAACCTGCATCAAAAAGTGTATGAGAATCTGATTATGCCGTTGCAGTTAATTTTATATGTACAGGACCAGTCAAAAGTTTGGACACATCATCCTATAGAAAGGTTTGTACTATTCTCTGCTTTTTAGAATAGACATCAAAACTATAAAATAACACATAGGGAATTATGCACTGAACATAAAAGTATTAAACAGCTCTGTGGGTTGGTTGCCTGTTGAAATCCCGTGGTTGGCAGAGTGATGCCACCAGTGGACCCTTGAACAAGACCCTTAACCCCAGTTTCTCCAGGAACCGGCTGACCCTACTTTCTCCTCTATGGCAGTTTCATGAAGTGGCCTCCTGAGATGTTTTTCCAACTGTCCTGAAGAGGTTACACACATGCTGAGTACTCATTGGCCACATTTCCTTCACTTGCTGGTCAAACTCTTCCCAATCCATTTCCACTGTGTTTAGGTCGGGTGGGGAGGTCTTGTGATGTGACACTATCAATCTCCTTTGTAGGGGGCTCAGTGTGGCCAAACTTTTGACTAGTACTGTACATTGAGCTTGCCATGGGTTAAAAATGTTCTTGGAATCCATTTTCTGCGTTAACCAGTTTATACAAACTCTGTTGGTAAATGATAGCAAGTTGTATTTGGCTATGGTTTATTTTGGGTATATTTTATTTTGGTTGTATGTTTTATAAATATCATAATATTTATCGAAAATAATTAAAATATTCCAATCTGAATTTTTACAAAATTGTTCAGTGCTTTTTTCAAGGCTGCTTGTTATTCTTTTGCAATGAGTGATGTGTTATTTATTATTTAAATAAATTAATGGAGTAGCCTATTATCCAGAGAAGCATTCTTAGGATTGTGTTGTTAAAAATAAAGAAATCTTTATTCACCATAACTGCCCAAGGCACAGGCTATTAAATGTTATTGTATGCTACCGCACTTGAGCTATTTCATCAGTTTAATTTGTTTCAGTTTAATTTATTTAGGAACAGCACGGTGGCACAGTGGTTAGCACTGCTGCCTCGCACTTCTTGGACCAGGGCTCCGTGAGTGGAGTTTGCATGTTCTCCCCGTGTCATACTCTGGTTTTCACCCACAGTCTAAAAACATGTTCATGTGAATCTAATTTGCCAGATTTCCCATATCTGTGCCTGTGTACTTAAATGGTGTGTGAGTGCCCTGTGATGGGTTAATGCCCTATTCTGGGTTGTTTCCAGCCTTGCACCCATAGCCTCTGGGATGGGCTCTGGACTCCCCATGACCCTGAATGGGACAAGCGGTTACAGAAAATGGATGGATTTAATATATTCAAGCTACTTTTTAATGTTTTGTGTTATACTTTGGCAGCAGCGAGCAATATCTCATTTTGTATAGAAAGAAACGTATCTTGAGCCATACTTCATACACATTTCTGTGTGTATGGTGGGGGTGGGGTTAATTGAATATTATTCAAATATTATCCTTCCTGAAATGCCCATCCCTAATTTGAATCCCCATTTCTGGAGGTGTGAGGCTGCAAAGCTGCCCTCAAGGATACAACAGCAGGGCCATTAACCACGATTGTACCTGCTGTCCTGAAGTGTTACTTGGGTGGAGTGGTGTAACAAAGTGAAATAGTTGGTGTGAGGCTTTTGTTTTAGATGGATGGGTTAGAGTAAGCCAAAGTGCTTGGCAGGGTGCTGATATCATGCCCTTTTCGGCTGACTTCGAGTGCTGCCTTGCAGATCTCCATGGATCACCCAAACATGTCGGAGCACGTCCTCTGCATGGTGCTGTACCTGATCGAGCTGGGCCTGGACAACCTGGTGCAGGAGGACAGGGAAGATGAGGTAGGAGGGAGCTTTTAAAGGGTTTAACTTGAAATTAAAAAATGCTAGAAAAGGCAGAATGCGGTCTGCATGGATAAATTGTTCCTTTCGTATATGGTGTTTCTACAAATTTGGATGAAAATCAGATTTTGAGACCAATTGCACCAAAATGGAAGCAGCGTAAACAAATTTATTAAATATTGTAAACAAATTTTTTCTGGACCCTGTTCCCCCCCCCCCCCATTTTCAGATGTGCTTACAATGCCCCCCCCCCCCCAATATATATTATAATTACGGCTTTGGCTACAGTTGTATGCAAATGTTTTTGGATCCTTGTTTTAAATGTGAGATCATTCCGTAAATGTTTTAT